>CM027121.1:25843534-26443534 GCA_015476505.1 Urochloa ruziziensis
TGAGAGCACTCGGATTATGCAAGAAAAGACAAATCAATTATAGCCAACGATCGGCCAAGAAGTGCTCGGGGGCTACTGTGGGGGATATAGTACCCGGGTACCTCACGAGCAAGCCTGGAAGCCCACCAAAAGGGGGCGGCCCAGCCCACCGTTCTGGACCTGAAGACGTGCGGGACAAGTCGGCGCACGGAGGAAGGATCTGGAAGGATAAGTTCTAGTTGGAATAGGAATTATTGTAAAGAAGGAAAGGATTCTTAGAGATAGGATCGGCTACAAACCGACTTGTAACCCTGCCCCCCGATATATAAGGCGGGCAGGGACCCCCTCCAAAACAACTCAACTCACCACATCTCAGCTCATAGCGAAATCCACGCAATACAACACCCCAAAACAGGACGTAGGGTATTACGTCGAGTCGACGGCCCGAACCTGTATAAACCCCCGTGTCTGTCCAACCTAACCATCTTGCTTCCGATCTTTGCGATCTTCCCTGCAATACAAATCACTTCTGTGGGCTACCCCGTGGAAGACTGCCGGAGATAATATCACCGACAAGAGAGAAAGAAGTTCCGCTGTAGACTGTAGTTGCTCTTACGAGCTGCAATGTTCGTGTCCTCTAGCTCTGACTGCATAGGACTTCAAGTGGTCTTGTTGTTGGGTATGCAAAAATGTAGATGGCGCATATTACATCTATACCATCTATACCAATCTAAAAAGAACGATTGAGAGAACCGTGTACGCGAACACCACGGTGTCACACTTCCGCTGCCGCCTCTCTGCGAAGTGGGCCTCCAATCCATTTTACCCTCTCCCCCCCCACGCCCGATCTCGCTCTCCCCATCTCCCCCATCACGATCTCACCCACCCGTTCTTTTTCTTTTCCGAACCGCCGCCTCCTCGTCCTCCAACCCGCCACCCGCGCCGCAGTCGCCTCCCCTGCTGCGCCCCGCCCGCCCTCCACCGGACGTCCCCTCCACCCCGCCCTGCTCCACTCCGCGCCCTCCGAACCCTAGCCTGCCGCCGCTGTCGCCGCCGCTGCCATGCCGCAAGGAGGGGAAGAAGGGGCATGCCGAGACCGAGCCTGAGGCCCCTCCTCTCGCTGCCATCCTCCTCCTTGCCGCTCTCATAAGCCGCAGCTGCCTCCTCGTCTCTGCTGCCGTATCCAACTCCTCCTCGCCGCTCGCCCTAAACTGCCGTCAACGCGCATGGGGGCGCGACCTCCATCGACGAAGCAGCAGCGCGAGCCTCGGCGGGCTTGGATTTGTTCGGAGCGGCGAGCGCAGGGCCATGCCCTCCGACGGCGTAGCGGGGATCTTCACGCCGGCACCGGTTTGCATCCAGGTGCTGCTCGGAGTCCAAAGGTCGCCGGCCCAGCTCCTCGCGCCAACGCCGGCCAACACGCCGCAGATCGGGCCCATCCTTGAGGTCGCCGATGTGGGTGTTCAGGTATGGCTTCCTGATCTGGAACCCCAGCTTCGCCCACGACGCCCGCATTGTGGGGGATATAGTACCCGGGTACCTCACGAGCAAGCTTGGCAGCCCACCAAAAGGGGGCGGCCCAACCTATCGTTCTGGACCTGAAGACGTGCGGGACAAGTCGGCGCACGGAGGAAGGATCTGGAAGGAAAAGTCCTAGTTGGAATAGGAATTATTGTAAAGAAGGAAAGGATTCTTAGAGATAGGATCGGATACAAACCGACTTGTAACCCTGCCCCCCGATATATAAGGCGGGCAGGGACCCCCTCAAAAACAACTCGAATAACTAGACAACAGCTCAACACGTAATACAACACCCTAAAACAGGACGTAGGGTATTACGTCGAGTCGACGGCCCGAACCTGTATAAACCCCTGTGTCTGTCCATCCTAACCATCCTGCTTCCGATCTTTGCGATCTTCCCTGCAATACAAATCACTTCCGTGGGCTACCCCGTGGAAGACTGCCGGAGATAATATCACCGACAGTGGCGCGCCAGGTAGGGGGTATCGCCGAGATCAATCTGGTAAGCTCGATGGATCGCGTCAAGATCTTGGACAGCTGCAACCTCCCGGACGTCGACGAAGTCGAGATCCAGTTCGGGGACGTCATCGCCGCCTTAGATACCCAAGCGGCAGGAGCTACGGTCGCCACGGAGGTTTCCTCTCTGGCGCCGACTTCGGCCATCACGGCCCAGTCCGGTCCGATCGCATCTGATCGTGCCGGATCTGCCCCGCTGAGTCCATCGCAAAGCGCGAGGCCAGACCAGTCGGGAACAGATCTACAATCACTCGGTTCCGATCCGGCTCCTGAGAGTCGCGTCGCCGAGTCATCACAGAGCGTAAACGCTCAACCCACACGCGTCCAGAGCCCTGAGGTCATTACTATCCAGACCCCTGGCTTTTGCGCGCTTGCTCAGAAGCAGAAGATGAAGGACATCGTCCAGGAGGATGATTACTTCTCTGGGAGCGACTCCTACGGGTTAGATCTAATGGGACCCTCAATCCTGGACGATCTGCCGGAAGGATGCACAGTGTCCGACGCCTCTACAGAGCCGGAACTACTAGGATCACTCGGAGAATTGACTCCGAGTAGTTTGGAGCGTTATACACCCACATCCGGTTTCTCCGAGTCCGAGGAAGACTACCTCGCGCAAGAAGGAGTCGGATCATATTGCTACATGGTGGCGCCAGCAACGCCAACCAATCCTGTCTCAGAAGATGAGGTCACTCCCGCTGAGGAGACGACTGAAGCCAGGAACCAGCGTCGAGGACGCAACGCCAGTCGGGCGACTCGCAGAGCCGCACGACCGCACGGAGCCACCGCGTCAGGATCTGGCACCGCTCGACTCCAGGAGCCTCACTCTGAAGATCATCGTCGCCAAAGGGATCAACACGACCAGGAGGAGCACCCGGAACCTGATGCGTGACGGCATGTTCGAGTTCAACGGATACGACGTCTACGAGACACCGGTCCAGAACCTCGTTACTATCAACGAGGAAATCAATCGGCTGCCACCTAACACTCCGGGCCTGGAAAAGGTAAGGGCTCTCGTGCAGGCCGCCTCCGTCCAGGTTCACCAGATGCAAGGCAGAACGACCACGGACGCTCCTGAGCCCGGTCCATCTCGACACCGGGCCGGCGGCGGATCGGGTCGTGATGAAGACCTCCGCACCACGATCAACAGAGATCGAGATGCGAGGGACATCATCACCAACAGCACCGAAGAGCGCCACCGTGAGGAAATCCGACGGCGCGAAGAGTACGATCGGGATCATGGAAATCCCCGTCGTAACCCCAACAGGAGCGGCTACTCGACGGAGTCAGACTACTCTGACCTCTCCGGTAGCCCAAGGCGCGGCAACAATGGCGGTCGCACTTCGCCACGAGGACGAGTGCTTCCACCACCCAGGCGACCGACTCCGCCGAGAGATCGAACTCCACCGTGGGGCTTAACTGCTTGCAGCTGCAGCCCGTCCAATCTTCATGGCCAATTCGTGCTTACACTTTCTCCATTCCTTTCATCGATGGACAGGGAGCATGGGTCACAGGGGCACGCTGCAGGTGATTTGCCATCTTCTAACAGAAGCTCTGATCACCTAAGTTTGATACCTATTGTTACTTCTTCCAATTTTTATGGTGTCTGCATAATACGGTACCGTCCATACCTGCTTGCAGATGGTAGTTGCCTAATTGAAGTATAGTGTTTTTACTACTTCGTTTAGTTTTTTGGTTCACTCAGATAAAAAAATATATTGTAGTGTTGTCTCTGATATAGATTTCTTCTAATGGTACTTGAATAATACAAGCAAACTTTTATGTGCGTGTTATAATTGCTTCACTGTTGGCGCTTTCTATAGCTTCTGTTGTACTGCTGAATCTTCAGATGCAATTTGGTTCACATGGTGATTGGTCAATCGATAGTTTCTTCTATAGAAGGAGAATTAAAGTTACATGTTATTTTTTTATAGGTAATAATATGCGAATGGACCTAAAAGTTGCACACTGTGATGTCAGCAGTTCAAATTTCTGAACTCCTCTCACGTTCATGTGCTCTGGCAACTGGAGCCTGCAAACCTACAGAAATCCTATTTTGGGAAGAAGCTTGAGAAGCCACCAAAATGCTACAGTATGAGGTTTAGTATGAACGAAAAAAATGATCTGCTCTTTTGCAGTGAATAATTTCCTTTTGTTTCTTGCACAAGCATAGAGTAGGTTCCACACAGCTCTCCTGAAAGTTCAGGGAAAACGAGCATAGAGCAAATTTGGTGCATATTCTTTGGTCACTGGCCACCGATTCAGTAGATTATTTTAATATTATGTGTTCCTTCTGCTGTAGCGAAATGAATTTTTCAACTCCATTGCGCTAATAATATCACCTCTTAATTGTTTTACATTTAACTTGCTGCAGGTGCATCTGATGGTTTTGTTGAAATCTGGCTTAACCTGATACTGAGTGATGAGGTTGGAATTTTAATTTCAGAAGATTTCAAGGACTACCATTTTTCTTATGCCAGTGGATAATTTCAGAAGATAGCAATGTTGGTTGTTAGCTGCTCCGAGAAGGTGAACTCCCTGCTTTCTCTTTTCTAAAAGGGCAGCCAAATCAATGGCAGGTGCTAAATTGTAGTATTCTATATGCATTTGAATTTTTGAGCAACAAAATTTTATGGTTGTAGTAGCAGCAAGACTTGTAAAAATAAAGTTTCTGAACTGCAGTTAGAGTTAGACATCATTCTTGTAACTAAACAAACTGCCACAATAAAGTTGTGACAACCAGCTGCCTGAAAGTTTTCCTATTTTGAGGTCTTCCAAAACCGCAGAAGTGAGACACCAGTTTTCTCTCAACAAAATCTAGTCAGTTGTATTAGTAGTAAACTGAAGTGGATTACATGAAAGGCTAAGACTATCATTTGGGTTTAATTTCTGTAGTGCTTTCAGATTAACTTTCCAACAAATATTTGAAAATTGCCCAACACTTTTATGGTTTGATGTTCATCTGTCATATCACTGTCGGAATTTAAGTTAAGTTTTTAAGGGCATCCTACAAACTTGGATTAGATGCTTTCCAGTCCTATCAGTAAACTAAAATTTGAAACATTTTTTGGCTTCATAGGGATTTTATATGTAAACATGCAACCATATTATTATTTTACTACATCTTATATAAAAAATTACTTCTGTTCTGTTTACAGGCTAGATAGGCAGTCATGGTTGGAGTAGATGTCGCACCCAGCTATGAGTATAATGCCCTGATCTATGAATTTTGGTATGCAGTGATTGCCATCTTTGACAAACTTTAATTCCAATTGGCTGTGGTTTTACGTGTTTGCTTGGCCTCTTCATATGAGTTGGGCTGAGCTCGCCTGAAAGGTCATTAAATGTAAATTTCAGGTCTGCTTAGGCAACGAAGTGAGCTTGCATTGGTTTCTAGCTATCCGGTGATAGAATTATAATTGAAGACAATTAGAAAATTAATGTTGCTCAGAATTGTCTCTATAGCACTATTGCAAACTGTTTTGTATTTGCTTGGATTTGAGAAACAAATCTTGGTGTGGAGGTGTTCCCCTTGCAAGACTGAATTTTGAGTTGTTGTGATCCCCCGATGCTAGGAGTGGCATGGCATTCTGTTATTTCACTTTTACACAATTTTAACTGAAATTTGGACCTGCTAACAATTGGCATGGCATGGGGACGTGCTTCTTTCATCCATAAAAAAACAATGCTGCTAAATACCATATTGAAGTCACAACTTTGGAGCCTGGAGTAGAACTTCTACAGGAATAAAGTGATATTATTTGTAAGTGTGACAAAAAGCAAACCTAATAAAGTGATAGTTATAATTGCAGACCTTGAGTTTGTAACTGTCGAACAGGGCTTTTGGATCATTGCTGTTCTTTTTATGTCATATATCCCTTTTCTTTCATCTTGCTTCGATGGATCAGCCAAATAACTAACTTTTGGAATTAAAATGATATACCTGCCTGTTTTCAGGTAAATTGTTGATTTTGCCAACATATTCATCTTGGTGTTTCCATGCATTTGTTCTATCTTTGTCGAATACTAAAGGAGACAGAGGTTTATGTTGGGATGGAGCACAATGATACTGCACGGTCTATACAGTGAATCAGGTGTATAGTGCTGTCAAATTTTCTAATTAATGTTGATTTTCATCACCATAGTCTGTTATCCTTTGCTTTGGAACATGTGTCATGCTTTCTGGTCTTGTAGCTGCATGTTTATGATTTTTTTTCTAAACCCATCGCTATTTTCAGTGAATGGGTTTTAAGGTCTTAGCTAGAGATCGCAAGTCTGCTTAATAGAGATAATTCACTTTCAGTTCGTTTTATCTGAATTTATGCTTGTCTCAGTTACCGTGAATGGTTTTACAGTTGAGATTTGTGTATGAATCATACGTCTTATGCATGTATACTTAAATAATTGATGTGTATCGAAGTAACACTATCCATTCATATTAACATGACACTATACACATGATTGGAACAAGCCAATAGACAATACTTTTACTATAAAGAAATGAAAGCTCAATATGCACTTTTCTTTCACTTCTTCTGTACATGACATAAGTTGAAAGGGCCCATATGTTTTTTTAGGAAGAAGTCCATTTTTAGCCATCAAACTATTATGCGTGTTTGGTTTTGACCATTGAACTCCAAAACCAGGAATTCATGGCCACCCAACTATCAAAACCGGTTAAATTTGACCATCGACTGGTTTTGAAAGTGGTTTTCTGCTGATGTGGACGACAAGTGGCAGTGGGATCCACCTAATGAACTAATTGCTCTGCTGACAAGGCAACAAGTGACATTGTCATGCGGGGCCCACTCGTCAGACCTCTCTCTATCATCTCCTCCCCTCCCAACACCGTCTCTCTCTCAGCCTCCCTCCCCAACGCCGGCTCCTCCTTGCCGGATTCTTGCCGCAAGGGTTCGGCTCTCCTGGTCCTCTCCACTGTCCCCGTCGCCGCCCCCATCCCTGTTTGCGCACTCCGATGCTACTCCTGCTGTGGTCACTGGCAGAGGTCGGGATGACCATGGCCTTAGAGTGATGGAAAACTGGCAGCTGCGGGATTCAAAATTCCCGGCTGCCCAAGGCTCGATTTGACCTCGGGTTTGGTTGATGGAGTAGCGGAGGAAGTAGAGGAGATCCATGTGCAGGTGGTTTGGAAATGGTGGATATTTGTCCGAGGATTTTTGGCCGATGGTTGAGCGTTGCTCGGTGGTAGATAAGGGAGGGACGCCGCATGCCGGTACTGTCGCCTGCTTGCGAGCCGAGCCACTGTGACCGAGCACACAGCGGTCGCTGCCACTCGCCGCCCGTAAAGCGAGCATAGGGGCTGCTGCCGCTCGTCGCCCGTCTCGGCACCTGCATCCGCCGTCTGACCAACCATCGGTCCCTGCTCCGGCCACTCGCCTTGACTCTCATGTCGGTCGGCCGCCGGTCCCTGCTCCTCCCGCTCGCCTCGGCTCTCGCGCGGTCGCGCCTGCCAGCTCGCCTCTGTCAGCCCATCGCCGACCATCTGAAGGGAGGAGAGATGGGGGCGAGAGATCAGAGAGGGGAGAGAAAGAGGGAGATAGAGAGAAGAGAGAGAGAGGGTAACCTGACAAGTGGACCCCACTGCCACATGGCATCTATTGAGTTGCATGCACCAACCAGTTCAACCCAAAAGCTTAACCTGATGGGGAGAGGTGGGCAATTCACTTATACTCCAACACTCCCCCTCATGTGCAGGCTCCCCCAGGCCGCATACGTGGAAATTGGAGTGGGCTGCAATTATTTTATTTAATCGCGCCCGCTAGGATTCGAACTGGAGACCTCTGGCTCTGATACCATATTGAGTTGCATGCACAAACCAGTTCAATCCAAAAGCTTAAGCTGATGGGGAGAGGTGGGCAATTCACTTATACTCCAACAGCATCCACGTCAGCAAAACCACACACCAAAACCACCCGATGGCCAAATCTGAACGGTATTGAGAGTTGGATAGCTAAAGATTTCTGGTTTTGCGGTTCGATGGCCAAAACCAAACCGAGAGCAGAGTTTGATGGCCAAAAATAGACTTTCTCCTTTTTTTTTACTAGGAGAACAATTTGGAGCACCCATTTGTTTTTTCTTAAATAATTATTTCAGTAAGTCCACAATGACTTAAGTGAGTATTGTGATAATCTTTTCTGTATGCTAGGAGCAAACAAAATATTAGTGGTTGCATTCCAGTGATAACGTAAGTGGACAGAGGAGAAAAAATTGAAAGGCAACACCGAACATAAAATTGTCATTTACTTATGTTTCTAAGGTCATCTTATCCATCTGTGTTTTTGCAATTTTTCAATGATTTCAGAACAGTGAGCAGTTAAGTTAGCCTCTTCAATACGTTGTTGTTTATTTTCACAGTGAAATTAATTTCAGAAACTTTACTTTTTTAATTAAATGTCACTTTAATGTCAATATTTAATTTTATAGTATTATTATCTTATTTTGCGATCTATATATTTTTAATAAAAAATGTTATTGTCCCGTAGCAACGCACGGGCACGCACCTAGTATTGGTAGATAAACATATCGGAGCACCCTGAATTCTTTGAAAAAAAGGAATGACACACTGTAACGTATCAAATTTCGGCATGTGGAGTTTGCGGCTGTATTTTCAACATTTTACTTGTGCTCAGTGCAAAGACGAACGTGTGCTTCAAATGAGTATATTCTAAAAAAAAGAGAGCAATGCATGGAAATTGACTCGCCGGGATCTTTCTCCTCCAGCCAGCGGGCGCAGGGGGAGGCATTGGCGGCGGGCTTCGGGTGGTTGGTGGGCGGCGGACGGCGGCGGCAGCCGCCGGCCGCGGGGAGGCGGCGGGAGGAGGGGGACCTTTATGGTCCCGGGGTTGCCGGGGGAGGGGATTCATCGCCGCCGCCCTTAGAGGAGGAGTTGGGGGCGGCGGTCGGCCCGGCGGTGGTGGTGGGTCAGATGGCAGCGGCGAAGCGGAAGAGGCGCGGGAGCGCCGCCGGAGCCGGGCGGCGGGAGATGGCGGTTGGGCGGTGGAGGAGGCGGGGGAGCTCGTCGGCGTTGAGATCCGGCGGAGGAGGTCGTCGGCGTCGAGATCCGGCGGAGGAGGGGTGGGGTTAGGGTTTCGGCGGCGGCAGAGCCACCAGATCTGTGGGAGGCGTGGCGGCGGCGGTGACGCGGGGGAGGACTGCGGCGCCAGGTTAGGGTTGGGAGGGGGAGGCACGGCGGCCCCCGGCCGCCGAAGCTGGAGGAGGACGCAGCGCGCGGGGGAGGGACGGGGAGGCGCGGGCGTCGTGAGGAGGAGGAGGGAGGCGCGGGCGTCGGGAGGAATGAGGAGGAGGAGAAAGATCGGGGGAGGAGGGGCCTCACGTTACGCTAAAAGGAGGAGGGCCTCCGTATAGCTGCATCCTTTTATTATTCCTTTTAGTTGTCCATACGGCAGCACCATACCGTTGTGCAACCTACCCATAAACTAGTCCATAGTTTTAGGAGGCCATAAGCATATGGACCGCCCATACAGATTAGAATAATATTTCCTCTCTGTTCTTCTCGTGTGGCCGGCTCGGGGCAGTTGGACTGCCGCCATCGCTGAGAGCCTGAGATCCGATTTCTTGTGAGCTTGATGGACTGCTACAAGTACAACTCCGTTGATGCTAAAGCCGGTTGTTGACTCCCCCTATTCCCATGTCGCCGAGTTGGACGCCGGAGACAACCTCCAGGTTCTTGCGAAATGCGGCCACAATGAATTGGGCCAAACTCTGATTCATGATCAAGACAGTATGTTCAATCAATTATGAGCTAGACTACGAGCAAGAAGAAGTTAGCTAGAACGCAAAATTACCCATCAGTTCGTTTTGTGCTCACACACTGCTACGGCATCAAATCGCTTGAGAAGAAGGGCTGTGGAGGGGATGCTGTGAGCTCGACAATTAGCAAAGGGCTGTGCTTGCAGGGCGAAGTGATTTCAGGAGAGGGAGTGAGGGAGGAGCAACCGGCGGGCGGCGGCGGCGGGCGCTAGCAGAAGGAAGACTGGAAGAGGATAGGAACATATGCACAGGGAGGAAGAAGCGGCTTTACAGTTGTTGGCCTAATTTTTTAACTTACCGTGGGACCCACAATACAGACCGTTTTTTACTGCAACGTTGTGGCATTTCTGTAACTAAAGCGACTGACACCATGGCCCATCTATTTGCATAACAAATATAATGAACCAAAAAAAATGCTAAAACGACCTATAATTTGAAACGGAGGTAGTACCTCCATCAATATATTTGGCATTACGATGAGCTATTTAGTTTAAAAAATAAATTAAAGCACTTGAGGGAGTTGGCAACAAGTAACTACCGTTTCGGTATTTGAGAGAGAAAGAAGTTCCGCTGTAGATTGTAGTTGCTCTTACGAGCTGCAATGTTCATGTCCTCTAGCTCTGACTGCATAGGACTTCAAGTGGTCTTGTTGTTGGGTATGCAAAAATGTAGATGGCGCATATTACATTTTGGTAGATAACATATTGGAGCACCCTGAATTCTTTGAAAAAAGGAATGACACACTGTAACGTATCAAATTTCAGCATGTGGAGTTTGCGGCTGTATTTTCAACATTTTACTTGAGCATTGTGCTCAATGCAAAGACGAACGTGTGCTTCAAATGCGTATATTCTAAAAAAAAAAAGCAATGCATGGAAATTGACTCGCCAGGATCTTTCTCCTCCAGCCAGGGGGGCGCGGGGAGGCATTGGTGGCGGGCTTCGGGTGGTTGGTGGGCGGCGGCGGACGGCGACGGTGTTGACGGCCATTACAACCTAGTTTTGACCGTCAACAATTCGGTGAAATGAGGATGATCATACCATGTTTCATGCATAAATGTGTTTATACTAACAAATTCCATAAGTTTTGGATGAGTTATGGTTGCAGGATGAAACAGGTGAAACAAGGGCCAAACCTGGCACAGAGCCAGGCCGGCCGGCCTAGCCCAGGCAGACCGTCCTCCCCTGGCCAGGTCTGGCCACGTCACTGATCCAGAAGCTCAAGCAAACACCCAGGATGATCAAGCTCCGTGCAATCAACGTCGGTTTGATCCAAGGACCCGAAAGGCTTAGATGGGAAACACATGGATTGAAGGGCCCACCGACCTCGGATTCTTGGACAACCTCAACTGAACGCAACCGTTACCGACCTCAGGAAGCAATCGGGAGCGTCCACGACGAAGGCGGTGGCCAGGGGGGCCAGGTGTAGGCCGATCGGCCTACACCAGGCCGGCCGGCCTCCTGCTGCATCCTCACGCGACCAACTTTAGCGTGGAGGTTAAGCAGGTGGTTGGCGTGACAGTTAAGCTGGCTACCGACCTTGGGAGGCTATAAAAGGCCACCTCCTCTTCACCCCAAGACACACACCACACTTCTCAAGTCTTTACTTGAAGGGAGCTCTTGTATCTTTTCCATTTCTTAGATTAGGATTAGAGTTGGGAGTAGAGTCGAGTCGAGCTTCGCTTGGATCTTCGGAGTCTTCGGAGTTCTGGTAAAGCTCTTGTATCCTTTTCTTCTTTTGAAGAGTTTATCATAACAATACTATCTTATTCAGAGCTTAAGTTATCTTTCATATTTATTTCTTGCTCTTTTCTTAGAGTAAAGTTCTTAGCTCTTTTCAGAGTTAAGTTTTGTCTCCCTTTAGTTTTAGTGTAGAGTTTAGTTTTAGCTCTACCGGGTTTTATCTCGCGGGTTTGCTCGCCTTGACCGGGCCGTAAGACGCCTTAGGGAAGACGGGGATTTCTCTTGACAGGCCTCAAGAGAAATCTTAATCTTCAAGTGCAGACGTGGTGTCTGGCTTGTTGATTAACTAGGAAGTGTGTTGCACCCCACGGAACTGCAGTGGTAGGTGGCAGGTGGTGACAGCCCTGTCCGTCCTTCGTAGTCCACCATGTTCGGGTGTATTCATAACAGTAGTGCTGAGCCCGGAGAACCCCCTCTCTTACCCCGTTCTGAGGTTCTCCCGTTCTAGCCGTCGAAGCGAGCTCTGTTCCCGGTATCTAAGATAGAGTCTAGGCTAAGGCTAGAGTGTCTTTTGCTCTGAGTTAGGAAGAATCTAAGTCCGGTCTCTCCCAACATCTTTCCTTTTCTATAGTCTTAGGAGCTTCTGTGTGTCGCTGGTCTTTCAGACCTTCTATCCGGTCATTCATTTGACCATTATCCCTCAAACCTAGAGTTTGTACCCTTGGGTTTTTGGCTTGATATTTCTGGCAAGATTTATCATATCATTCTTCAATACACTTTAACCATCTGCTTCCCTGCGGAAATATAAATACGATACCCTGGGATAACTCCCGAGGTGAAGTGCTACAACGAGATATATTCTGTGCGCTTGCAGAATCCATTTTGCATACAACGACATATATCTTCGCGCTCTTGAGCGTTGCTAAAAACGTGACGCTAAGGAGTGCCAACAAGCATTTCTGGCGCCGTTGCCGGGGAAGCAATTGGCTAAAGTTATTGTTGAATTATTTGATAATCTTTACAGATTTACCAAACCACTAACCCTAGTGACCTCACCACTGCAACATTCGTCTATTTTTGATGTGTTTGCAGGGTAGTGCATGACTGGTTTCAACCTACCGTCAAACTTTGATCCAAATCCAGAACGCATTGGAAGAGTAGTGCGCAAAAGAGTCGTACCTCCTCAGATTTCACTCAGCTCAAGCAACATTCTCGAGTCGTCATCCGACTCCGAGTCCGAACCAGACACAGGTTCATCGTATTCTTCGGTCCCAGAATCACCAGAGATGGCTCAGCCGAAGAAGACACTCCGTGAGTTCTCAGCCCCGTCAAGCAGCAACTTTCTGGGACTGTCAACGCACAGGAAGGGGGATTTGAGCTGAGGTCTGGCCTAGTCAACATGGTCCAGGCCAGTCCTTTCTGCGGAAAGGCAATTGAGGATGCCAACGCTCACCTTCAGAATTTTCTGGAGGTGTGTAGCACTATCAACCCAATGGCACACCGATCAACAACATCCGCCTACAGCTCTTCCCATTTTCTTTACTTGGGAAAGCCAAGGAGTGGTTCTATGCCAACAAAGCATCCTTTGAAGGACGCTGGCAGACATGCGCCGACGCATTTCTGACCAAGTATTTTCCGGTGGGCAAGACCAACGCCCTCCGAGGAAAAATCACTAGCTTTCAGCAGCTAGACGGAGAGTCAGTCCCAGAAGCTTGGGAGCGACTGCAAGAGTACATTGCAGCCTGCCCCCACCATGGTGTGGAAGATTGGTTGATCACTCAAAACTTCTTCCACAGCCTGAGCCGCCGATCGCAAGAGCACTTGGATGCAGCTGCGGGAGGAGCTTTCCTCTCGCTAGATGTAGACGCTGCGAAGGCACTAATTGAGAAAATATCCTCTCACCAAAGTTGGGTGGGAGAGAGACAAGCTCCCCGCACCAAGGGAGTACACCAGATTGACTCCGTCGACATGCTGACCGCTAAGATGGACCTTCTCTTGAAGAAGATTGAATCTCCCGGAAAGGAGATGAGTCAGATTGTGGAAGACCGAATCACATGTGAAACATGTGGAGAAACAGGACACTCGGGTACCAGCTGCCCGATGACACAAGAGGAAGCCTGCTTCATTGGAAACAACAACAATTCAGGCTTCCGTCCTCAGCAAGGTTGGAATTCCAAGCCCAACTTTCCCTTCGGCCAACAGCAAGGTAATAACTCTAACAACGGTTTTCAACCGTCGTTAAAAGATATCTGGTATGGCCAAAAACAAATTAACGATAGCATTAGCAAGAAATTTCTTGCTAATGATAAAGTTATGGAGTCGATGGCCTCCCAGATCGAAGCTTTTAATTCTGTTGTTAAGAACCAGCTGAGCTTCAATAAGATGATTGAAACTCAAGTAGCTCAGCTGGCCGCATCTTGTCCTAACCCAAATGCGGGGAAGTTACCCGGGCAACCGGAGGTCCCTTTAAGGAAAATGTTAGTGCGGTAACCACGCGGGCTGGTAAGTCCACGCGGGATCCACACAACCCCCAAGATGCAGGTACCCAACAAAAGGAAGCTAGCAACACCGAGCCAGCCGCCGAAGAGGAAGACGACGAGGAATCCATCCCTGTCTCGAAGGAGGGGAACGAGGCACCGAAGGCCTCTAGCGAAAACCGTGATCCAACTTTCCTCCCGTTCCCTGAACGGAGGAGAAGACCAGTGGCCGACGAACAATTTGACAAGTTCGTCGAGGTAATCAAGAAGGTATACATCAATATACCACTTCTTGATGCTTTGCAGGTCCCGACGTATGCCAAGTATATCAAAGACATACTTAGCAACAAGAGGACTCTACCCACAAGGGAGACGGTACATCTAACTGAGGAATGCAGCTCTGCCATACTCGGTCCCCGCCTCAAGAAGAAGAAAGATCCTGGTTGCCCCACAATCTCATGCTCAATTGGAGGCCATGATTTCGACAATGCCCTATGTGACTTGGGGGCGAGCGTCAGCGTAATGCCAAAGGTAGTTTTTGACCACCTTAAGCATATTTCGCTTGTCTCTACACCCATGTGTTTGCAGCTAGCGGATCAATCGATCCGCTACCCACACGGAGTCGCGGAAAATGTCCCAGTCAAGATCAGGGATTTCTTCGTCCCTGTGGATTTCATCGTCCTTGACATGGAAGCTGAAGCCAAGAACTCTCTCATTCTTGGGAGACCATTCTTGAGTACCGCGAATGCAAACATCGATGTGGGAAAAGGGACTATTCAACTCAGGATCAATGGAGAAACCGAGAATTTCTCCTTCCGTCCTAAGGAGACCCCTGAACAAGTCAATATGGTCAGAGAAATCACACCCAGAAATCCCAGGATGCCAACCATAGAAACACTCATGAAGATGGTGGAAGCCCTCGCCGCCAAAGAAAAGAAAAGGCATGACCACTATCATGCGCGGCGAAGGATATCAAGAGCCAAAGCGCTGGAAGAGCAAGCAAAGCGCGACAAGGAAGTTGAAACCAAGCCCCGTCCAACCCGAAAGGAATGGCGGGTGAAAGCAGCCCCGAACGAAGAATCGGAGAGTTCCGCTCAGGACGTAAAACTCGAGCCCTCGCCATAAGGTATATGGTACGTATCCATGCATTGCATATAGAATAGGTTTCCTTTTCTAAATCTTTCTTTCAAATCAGCATGTTTAATTTTTGAAACTTGCATTCATATTTTAATTATGCATCACTTAGCATATATAAATAAATTCTGGCCAAATTCCAGGCCGACCGGCCCCACTTTTCATTTTCTATGGCCAAATCACAACAGCAAGAAGCAGGCACATGTGCATGGGCACGGCACAAAAGGATAGAGGAACTTGGACAGCGCCAGGCCGAGCGGCTCCACTCAGGACGGCCGGCCTTCCTCCACCGTCGCCGTCCCATCCTCACCTACCAGGGCACAATGCACAGTGTTGTGACCACTGACGCACGAGATGGGCAGCAGCCGTGCCAGATGGGGGCCAATCGACCCCATCCAGGCCGGCCGGCCTGCCCCCGACGCCCCTCTATAAAAGCCAGCGCCCAGCTCAGGAGCAACTCGCCCCAAGTACAGGTATGCAAGCATCCTGAGCACTGCCCTTCTCTCTCGTGCTAAATTTCGAAAATCTCTAAGCAAGGTTAGCGTTTGAACCACAAGAAAATTCTGATAAAATCTATCCTTGAAATCTTGTGAGAACGAACCCCTGCCGGTAAAACGAGAACGTTTGTGGTGGTTCTTACCACACAAGAACGATTAACCAAGTTGTGGTGATTAATCTTCCACAAGAACGCCTAAGTTCTGACTGCCTAACCCCTGATTTCCTTCGGGTATTGTGAGACTAACCTTTTGCAGGAATCATGTGGTCAAGGGCGCGTCAGACGACACGTGGAGTCGTAACCAAGCTTAGCTCTTCAAGCTCCCGCCGCTCTCAGGGATCGTCTGCCTCCTGAGACACTATGTCTGTTGACTCTGCTCAACAAGACACAGAGTCCCAGGAGGAGGAGAGGAAAGAAGTGCCCCAGAACAGGCTCCGCATCCGGATCATGACCCGAATTGAGCACATCATCGCTCGGTCCGAAGAAGAGAGAACGGTGCTTACCAAGCTCCAGACCCGCGACTACACGCATGCCAAGTACTTCGACCCCATGCTGCTGATCAGAACCGGTCTCGGAGGAGACATGGAACGGGCTCTCAACAACGCTGGATGGCAAAACTTCTACCCCGTCTCGGAAATAGGTTCGCACTTTCTTACCATGGAGTTTTTGATGAGCTTAAAAATTGAAGTTCTTCCCAACGAGACGAACATTTGCTTTCGGTTTTTCAACGAGGATTTTACCTTGACCCCGAAACAGCTCAGTGAGGCTCTTGGTTTCAACAAGAGATGCATCATTGACGCTGACCTTTTGGTGACTAACCACCGGTATAACCGTGCCGCATGGTGGGATAGCATCACAAGTGAGCCGTCCTCTGGGAAAAACAGCATCACAGCCATCCATAACCCCACTCTTCGCTTTCTGGTGAAATGGATCGCTATGGTGGTTCACCCACGAGCTGATTTGTGTCTTTGCCTTTTGCCTGATTTGGAGTGCCTTTATGCCATGGTCAAGAAAATTCGTTTCTCGCCTGTCATGAGCATGCTTGATGATTGGCAGAGGTTAGTCACTGGCCGAGCCACGATTGACATAACCTCGCTAGTCACCCGCATTGCCACCCACGTTTGGGCGCTCAAGTCACTTTCCTTCCCGCTACACAAGAGTATCAGTATTGCATTGGTATAGACCATTTTATCCAGGGTCACTTGATACGCGAAGGCCCTGGCCATACTCTTTTTATGTGTTATCCTGGTTTCCTCAATGAAGTCGAGCTTCCATGCCCGGCTTTGTCGTTGAGATCGGCGAAAAGTCTAACCATGCAGCTCAGAAGGAAGGAGCCCGCTCGCCACAGTGTTGCAGGCCCTGTGACACGTGGCAGGTGAACCAGGCACGACAGTGAAGCCGAAACTTCTACCGCACCTCAGCCCGAGTACCACTAGCAGCAGCAGCCCGAGTACCACTACCAGCAGCAACCCGAGTACGACTACCAGCAGCAGCCCGAGAACCCCACTGCCCATATGAGTTTCGAGGAGGCGTTCGACTACCATCAAGGGACGGCAGGATACGGCCCGCAGGTCGGACCATGACTACGAAAACCCGGTCTCCCGGGGGATCGCTGATCTTAGTACCAGGTTGGAGACGGTGCCTCTGCAGCAGCAACAACTCAGAGATGAAGTCACACATAACACTGACCTCACCCAGTAGAACTGGGGGATGACCACATCCCACCAGACCGACATGCACGGCTTATTCGACTACATGCACTATGACCCCAACCAGTACTATCAGTGAGCTTCAGCGAAGCTTGGGGGAGTCTCAGGTATTTTCGAAAGCGCCTTGCCTTGCCTTGCTATGATAAAATAAAATAAAATAATAATAATAATAATAAATATATTTAAAAAACAAAAAAACAATGTTGAATAAAAAGCTCCTTATGTATGGAATATGGTTGATAACCTTGGAATGATGAATAGTTGCTCTGTTTATGCCCTTTAAGTGCCTCATGCTTAATCCCTTACTTTCCAAGTATTTGAGTTCGTTGGCATTTAAGGATCCACCATGTTTATCTGTGGAAGGAGAGCACTTGTTCATTGTCTAAGTTATTGTGAGTTTTGATATGGTTTGTTTCGAGGTATAACTGCATGCCTAGTAAGGAACCTCTCGGAAGTTTTTATAAAATATTACTTGGTGAATCTTCCCCGATGGTTTAAATGTCCTATCCAGAGTCTAAACAGTTATACATCTTATGAACTACCATGTGCTATCTTGAGTTGCTTTGAGTCTTGTCGAATGGTGAAGTCCGCTTGCAGAAGGCACTTGTCATTTACCGGTCTTCCCATCCACCTCAGCCTCAAATTGTCCGACTAGTCAAAGTCCCGCTCCGGGGTTGACGTCCACCGTCAATGACATATACTCTCCTCATCACAAAGCTCACCCCAAAGGTCCTCAATTACTCAATACAAAGTTGAATTCCTCTCTGTTACCAAAGTAAGAGAAGAGATGTATTCGAAAAAAAGAGAGTTGGAGACAATGCTCCATTCGAAAAAAGAGAGAAGAAATAAGAAGAGAGAAACATCTCAAAAATATGAGAGAGAGAAAATAAGGAGTCCCAAGACCTTTGAGCATCACACCTTCTCCCTCTCCACTTGAACCCATGAATTCCAAAGACCGGAATTTGATGAGTGTCATCGCTCGCGAACCACTCTTCGACTCGACAACAGAAGTAACCAAGGTATGCCACTCTTACCCTACCTACAACTCCACTTCAGCTTAGTGTAGGGAAAAGTTGGTCAATCCGACCATAAGTGAGGTTTAAACAGCTTGAGTGACTCGAAAGTACCATCGGGAAATGATTTAACCATCTTTTTGAAAAATTCATATCTCCAAGATGGAACCTGAAAAGTTACAGGAAATACTTTGAAAATGACCATTCAGGCTCTCAACAGCCCAAGACGTGAATTATGCAGCCCCACGTTGAATCATGGTATGAGTTCTCTTTTATGCCAACTTATTCAAATGATTTGTTGAGTTTTGGTTTAAGTACAAGGTACTTAGAGAGTATACACATTGAAGCAACTCCTGACCCACCGAACCTAGAGTTTAGCCTTGCTCGAGGACGAGCAAGAGTCTAAGCTTGGGGGCGTGTTGACGGCCATTACAACCTAGTTTTGACCGTCAACAATTCGGTGAAATGAGGATGATCATACCATGTTTCATGCATAAATGTGTTTATACTAACAAATTCCATAAGTTTTGGATGAGTTATGGTTGCAGGATGAAACAGGTGAAACAAGGGCCAAACCTGGCACAAAGCCAGGCCGGCCGGCCTAGCCCAGGCCGACCGGCCTCCCCTGGCCAGGTGTGGCCACGTCACTAATCCAGGAGCTCAAGCAAACACCCAGGACGATCAAGCACCGTGCAATCAACTTCGGTTTGATCCAAGGACCCGAAAGGCTTAGATGGGAAACACTGGATTGAAGGGCCCACCGACCTCGAATTCTTGGACAACTTCAACTGAACGCAACCGTTACCGACCTTAGGAAGCAATTGGGAGCGTCCACGACGAAGGCGGTGGCCAGGGGGGCCAGGTGTAGGCCGATCGGCCTACACCAGGCCGGCCGGCCTCCTGCTGCATCCTCACGCGACCAACTTCAGCGTGGAGGTTAAGCAGGTGGTTGGTGTGACATTTAAGCTGGCTACCGACCTTGGGAGGCTATAAAAGGCCACCTCCTCTTCACCCCAAGACACACACCACACTTCTCAAGTCTTTACTTGAAGGGAGCTCTTGTATCTTTTCCATTTCTTAGATTAGGATTAGGGTTGGGAGTAGAGTCGAGTCGAGCTTCGCTTGGATCTTCGGAGTTCTGGTAAAGCTCTTGTATCCTTTTCTTCTTTTGAAGAGTTTATCATAACAATACTAACTTATTCAGAGCTTAAGTTATCTTTCATATTTATTTCTTGCTCTTTTCTTAGAGTAAACTTCTTAGCTCTTTTCAGAGTTAAGTTTTGTCTCCCTTTAGTTTTAGTGTAGAGTTTAGTTTTAGCTCTACCGGGTTTTATCTCGCGGGTTTGCTCACCTTGACCGGGCCGTAAGACGCCTTAGGGAAGACGGGGATTTCTCTTGACAGGCCTCAAGAGAAATCTTAATCTTTGAGTGCAGACGTGGTGTCTGGCTTGTTGATTAACTAGGAAGTGTGTTGCACCCCACGGAACTGCAGTGGTAGGCGGCAGGTGGTGACAGCCCTGTCCGTCCTTCGTAGTCCACCACGTTCGGGTGTATTCATAACACTAGTGCTGAGCCCGGAGAACCCCCTCTCTCACCCCGTTCTGAGGTTATCCCGTTCTAGCCGTCGAAGCGAGCTCTGTTCCCGGTATCTAAGCTAGAGTCTAGGCTAAGGCTAGAGTGTCTTTTGCTCTGAGTTAGGAAGTATCTAAGTCCGGTCTCTCCCAACATCTTTCCTTTTCTATAGACATAGGAGCTTCTGTGTGTCGCTGGTCTTTCAGACCTTCTATCCGGTCATTCATTTGACCATTATCCCTCAAACCTAGAGTTTGTACCCTTGGGTTTTTGGCTTGATATTTCTGGAAAGATTTATCATATCATTCTTCAATACACTTTAACCATCTGCTTCCCTGCGGAAATATAAATACGATACCCTGGGATAACTCCCGAGGTGAACTGCTACAACGAGATATATTCTGTGCGCTTGCAGAATCCATTTTGCATACAACGATATATATCTTCGCGCTCTTGAGCGTTGCTAAAAACGTGACGCTAAGGAGTGCCAACAGGCGGCAGCCGCCGCCGCGGGGGAGGCGGTGGGAGGAGGGGGACCTTTATGGTCCCGGGGTTGCCGGGGGAGGGGATTCATCGCCGCCGCCCTTAGAGGAGGAGTTGGGGGCGGCAGTCGGCCCGACTGTGGTGGTGGGTTAGACGGCAGCGGCGAAGCGGAAGAGGCGCGGGAGCACCGCTGGAGCTGGGCGGCGGGAGATGGCGGTTGGGCGGTGGAGGAGGCGGAGGAGCTCGTCGGCGTGGAGATCCGGCGGAGGAGGTCGTCGGCGTCGAGATCCGGCGGAGGAGGGGTGGGTTAGGGTTCCGACGGCGGCGGAGCCACCAGATCTGGGGGAGGTGTGGCGGCGGCGGTGCGCGGGGGAGGACACGGCGCCAAGGTTAGGGTTGGCAGGGGGAGGCACGGCGGCCCCCGGCCGCCGAAGCTGGAGGAGGAGGCAGTGCGCGGGGGAGGGACGGGGAGGCGCGGGCGTCGGGAGGAGGAGGAGGAGGAGGGAGGCGCGGGCGTTGGGAGGAACGAGGAGGAGGAGAAAGACGGGCGAGAGAGGGGCCTCACGTTACGCTAAAAGGAGGAGGGCCTCCGTATAGCTGCATCCTTTTATTATTTCTTTTAGCTGTCCATACGGCAGCACCATACCGTTGTGCAACCTACCCATAAACCAGTCCATAGTTTTAGCATGCCATAAGCATATGGACCGCCCATACAGATTAGAATAATATTTCCTCTCTGTTCTTCTCGTGTGGCCGGCTCGGGGCAGTTGGACTGCCGCCATCGCTGAGAGCCTGAGATCCGATTTCTTGTGAGCTTGATGGACTGCTACAAGTACAACTCCGTTGATGCTAAAGCCGGTTGTTGACTCCCCCATTCCCATGTCGCCGAGTTGGACGCCGGAGACAACCTCCAGGTTCTTGCGAAATGCGGCCACAATGAATTGGGCCAAACTCTGATTCATGATCAAGACAGTATGTTCAATCAATTATGAGCTAGACTACGAGCAAGAAGAAGTTAGCTAGAACGCAAAATTACCCATCAGTTCGTTTTGTGCTCACACACTGCTACGGCATCAAATCGCTTGAGAAGAAGGGCTGTGGAGGGGATGCTGTGAGCTCGACAATTAGCAAAGGGCTGTGCTTGCAGGGCGAAGTGATTTCAGGGAGAGGGAGTGAGGGAGGAGCAACCGGCGGGCGGCGGCGGCGGGCGCTAGAAGAAGGAAGACCGGAAGAGGATAGGAACATATGCACAGGGAGGAAGAAGCGGCTTTACGGTTGTTGGCCTAATTTTTTAACTTACCGTGGGACCCACAATACAGACCGTTTTTTACTGCAACGTTGTGGCATTTCTGTAACTAAGGCGGTGTTTAGTTGCCTGTAAAATTTTTTCCACCCATCACATCAAAGAGAATCTTACATGCATGAAATACTAAATGTAGACGAAAAAAATAATCCATTACATGGATGGAGTGTACGTCGCGAGGCGAGTCTAACGAGCCTAGTTAATCCACGATTTGCAACAATAATGCTACAGTAACCGTCCGCTAATTCTTAATTAATTCTAATTACCTGTCATTAGATTTGTCTCGCGATTTGCTGGCTAGATCTGTAATTAGTTTTACCAATAGTTTACGTTTACTACTCCTGAATGGTAAATTTCCTTTGATGTGACGTCCTAAAAAATTTCCACACTCCGATCCAAACGCGGCCTAAGAGCGACTGACACCATGGCCCATCTATTTAGATTGGTTGGGCTAGATACATTGTGGTCGGCGCTCCAGGCTTGTTTACAGGACGAGGATATAAAACGAATGAAAAAAACTACAATTGGTGCGAACTTTGGAGTTTGGATGCTACAAAAGCTGGTGAAGCCCCCATATGCTTAGCAATTGCAAATAAGTACTACTACCTCCGTATCAAATTATAGATCGTTTTGGTTTTTCTAGCTTAATAGAGTTTCCTATGAATCTAGATATAGCGTTTTAGTAGGTGCATAACAAATATGATGAACCTAAAAAAATGCTAAAACGACCTATAATTTAAAACGGAGGTAGTACCTCCATCAATATATTTGGCATTACGATGAGCTATTTAGTTTAAAAAATAAATTAAAGCACTTGAGGGAGTTGGCAACAAGTAACTACCGTTTTGGTATTTGAGAGAGAAAGAAGTTCCGCTGTAGACTGTAGTTGCTCTTACGAGCTGCAATATTCATGTCCTCTAGCTCTGACTGCATAGGACTTCAAGTGGTCTTGTTGTTGGGTATGCAAAAATGTAGATGACGCATATTACATTTTGGTAGATAACATATCGGAGCACCCTGAATTCTTTGAAAAAAAGGAATGACACACTGTAACGTATCAAATTTCGGCATGTGGAGTTTGCGGCTGTATTTTCAACATTTTACTTGTGCTCAGTGCAAAGACGAACGTGTGCTTCAAATGCGTATATTCTAAAAAAAAAAGAGCAATGCATGGAAATTGACTCGCCGGGATCTTTTTCTCTAAAAAAATAAAATATGCTGCAACTTTAGAATTTCTGCTACGTAGAGAGCTCCACTGTAGTTGCTCTTTTACAAGCTGCAATGTTCGTTCGAGTTAGCTCTGACTGCATAGAACTTCTAAGTGGTCTTGCTAGGTATGCAAAAATGTAGAGGGTGCATATTACATTTTGGTAGATAACAATCGGAGCACTCTGAATTATAAATATAAAAGGAGGAGAATTTCAACTTTAGCAGGCTTTGCGTAGGAGCCCAGTTTCGAGATCAACAATATATGCCAGTTCAGTGATCAGTATACAAATTACAGCATAAAGGAATTGGCGAGAAGCATACACAGATGAATACATGTGTTGCATAGCATCCCATGTAATTTTTTTATGATCTACAACATTGGATGTTCTCCATTGTAGTATGTTGTATTGAAATTAAACCATATCAGTAAATTAGAGCACATCACAAATTTGCCCACAAATGAAACACGGCAATATGTACAGCATGCCTTGATCTTGACAATAACATTCTATTAGCTGAGCAAGAACAATTCCATTCCAGAAGATTGTGATCTGAACTCCAGTCATTCGGTGGGACAAACATTCTGGTTCTCCATATATGCAAATCTTTCAAATTTACAAAACTTAACACTATCTGGCAGACTGGCACGTCATTAAGATCCTCACAAACTGCAATAAAATCGACAGGGTGGCATATTTACATTTAGGGAGAGATCAAATCAGAAAACTTTCCATAACATGATGACTTCTGCTATCAGTACAAAAAATCACAGTTTCGAAGATCAGTCATAAGCATATGAATCACAGAATGATGTGAGAGTTGGCATAAATTGAATCACACATGATCAATTACAACTGAGGACATCACAATGTCTATGCTCCTTGATGCATATAGGGGGCCATAAATTGCAAAACCGTAACAGTCAGCGTGGCCCCCAAAAAATGGACTTTGGCCTCACTATGACTGGAATAAGGTTAGAATTACAACTTGCCATGATCTTAACAGTGGCATTGTATTGCCTAACACCTAAGCATGATTTAAGTTCCAGATGACACAACTCAACTTTTGAGTTCAGTCATTTAGTGTGACAAAAGTTCAAACTCCGGATCGCTGAATCCTTGAAATTTAATCTTACCCTCAAATGCCTTAACAACATCAGGAACATCCTTGGCATACCTCCACACAAACCTCCCCGAGAAGACCTTAGAATTGCTGAGCAATGCTGGAAGCAAGTTCAGTTTCTGCTCAATTTTACCCTCCCTCATCAACACGCTCAGCACGGCGCACCTTGGCATGACATTCTTCTCCAAGCTCAACGACAGAGTCATTGGCTGTGCAATCACATCAGCTATCTCAAGCTTCAGCATGTCCCGGTAAAACCCGAACTTCTTCTTCACGCTCTCGTCGGAGACTAGCAGTATGGTGGGCTGCGTCTTGAACGCCTTGAGCAGGGCAGCCTCGCACACCCCGAAGCTCCGGAACAGTGCCACCTTGCGCACCCACGTCTCCCTCTTGAGGCTGCAGAGCACGCGGAAGCCGTAGAGGAAGGCCGTGTCCGTGAGGCGCGGGCCGAGCTCCTTAATGTCATCGAAGGCCTCGGCGATGCGGTCGACGGGCACAGTGAGAATCCCCAAGTGGATGATGAGGAGCTTGGCGATGGACTCCTCGGAGAGGCCGTGGCGGCGGAACGCCTCGACGGCGGGGCGCATGGTGTTGTCGAGGTCGGCCAGGAGCGCGCGGGGCACGCGGCAGACCGCCGTGCGAAGGTTGTCGTCGGATCCGAGGATGCCCCGGAGGAACTCGACGCAGGGGGTGAGGTGGTTGTCCAGGCTGCGCGCCAGGATGTGGGGCTCGGCGGCGAGGAAGCGGGGCTGGAAGCCGAGCGAGACGAAGAAGTCGAGCTTGGGGCGGATGGTGCGGTCGGGGTCGAAGTTGAGGAGCACCGGATCCTGGCGCACCGTGCGGGTGACCTCCGCCTCCGAGAAGCCGTACTCGCGGAGGACGGCCCGGACGGCGTCGGCGCGGCCCGTGTCCCGGATGCGGACATTGCGGGTGGCGGCGGCGGCGGCGGCGGGGGAGACGCCGCAGGACACCAGGTAGGAGACCGTGTCGGGGCATGGCTCGGGGTTGGGGGCCGACGCGATGGCGGTAGAGGAGAAGCCGTGGGATACGAGGACGGCGACAGGGATGGACCGGATGGGGTTCGTGCCGCCGGCGGCGGCGGCGGCGGCGGCGAGGAGGATTGGGGGCAGGGGGATGGCGAGCCGCCGCCGGCAGATGGAAGCAAGCATGCTGGACGTCAGTGGTTGACTCGTGCTGTTGTTTTCCGAGGGTTTTAGTACACTACGGGCCGCACGAGCCACCCAAAGGCAGCCCAAACAAGGCCCAGACGTTTAGCCCACGTCAGCCCAACTGCGTCTCTGGTGGTAGCAGGCCGTGCCGGCAGGCGGGATGGTGAATGCTAACGAACCCTCGCCCAAGGCCTACCACACGCTACTCCCACCGTCCCAAAAAAACCATGTCATTTTTAGAACAGATATTTAACAAAAATGTGAAATCTTTACACTCTAGAGCCCGTGCATTCCGGGCTCGTGGAGGATATCCACGTCGCCCGTTAAGAGGCGAGCCGTCCGATCCGCGGTGCCCACGACGATAGCCGTCCGATGCGGGTCGATTTGGATCCTCAGCCCGAAGTCTCTCAATCTCACTCGACCCGTCACACCGTCATTCTTCCCTCCCTGCTGCTCTCCTCCTCCCTCTCCGGCCACCTCCTTTCCAATCTCCAATGTCGTTTCCCCTTCCCGACCCCCATGAGCTTGCATCTCTCCCATCGGACGGCCTAACCGGTGGAGCAAGTTCGGGAGAGAGCCTAGCGCTAGAGCCATGGCCTATAGGCATGAGCTCCAGCTCCAGTGCGGGGCGATTCAAATGGTGACACATAGTCACACACGCATGCTGTTCAGCTTGGACATGCTGCGCTCGTCCGCGCTCTTGACAACCGGCTCTTCGGCCCTTAGCTCCAAGCACTGCCCCTAGCATTTGCCTTTGCCCTTTGGTGACGCTTACTGCTCATCCAGGATTCCAGGACAGGCGACGTGAACAAGAAGGCGAAGCCAGGAGCTGCGGTGGCGGCCCGGCGCGTGGTGGCTTCCGTCTGATGCTGGGGTGGTCAACCAACAAAAGCCTCTAAGGCAAGCCGTCCTCAGTCCTGACTCCTGAAGCAACGGGGCAGCAACGTCCTCTGCCATGTCTTTTTAGGTGTTAATTCCCAGGACCATAACCTTGCAGTACACGTGTTCGACGAAATGCCCATAAAAGGCAGCAACACAAGGCCCTTAGAGTACACACGTTGGATGAAAACCGGTGCAGCTCTCCTAACATATTAACTTCTGTGCAGGTAATGTGTTCCATGAAATTCCCCTAAACCTTCCATTTCTCTCTGAAATCTGAAACAAGTGGCCACGAGTGATGCGGATCTTTGGTACTTTGCAATCTACATCTGTTTTGCAAGCACTCAATATGTCATTCAGAAATCTCTTTCTTACCATTTTGAATCACCAGATCTAGCATTTGATTGTGACATGAATTAAAACTCCAAGCTTCTTTTTGTGAAATTTGGCATGTCATGATCTGAAATCCTAGGCTTCCGTCGTGATGTGAAAAATTCAAAGATGATACCGTGATCTAAAATACAACTCCATTCCTCAAATTAGGTGAATATGACCCTCCGTGTCTAAATTTTGTTAGTTCCATAATATGCTTGTACAACTTTTCCTCTTTAACAGGAGCCTAAATATAAAATATTCAGCTACAGTAGGATCCTAAAGGCTCATATGTGCTTGCTTTCAATTGCTCAACCTTCAACTTCTAGAGGGCTGTCATAATATTAGAGTTACAAGTTAGAAAGTTTATTCCAGAGCCTATCTATCCCTGAGCTTTCAGGAAGTGGTAAGCCATTGGAAAAGGATGTTCATGAAGAAAGAGGGCATTATATTGACCCACTTTATAAATGATCCATATTGCTTTCGCAGAATAAATGTATATTTACCTCACGAGATTATAGGTACTTATGAACAATAACTTTATATGTGTTCTTACAATCTAAATTATATTTGGTCACAGTGACATCACTGGAGTTGCTGACAAGTGAGAACCAAACATTGTGCTACCTGCTACTAGGCTTGGAGAGCCTGCAATACAACATCAAAATCCCACGGTACAATGTTTGCATAAGACAATAATTACATGTGCCAGTTTGATTTAGGAAAGCTTCAGATAGCCTTATTTTTCCAACAATGACAGCAATGTATATAGCTAGAGTCCAATATATTTTGATGTGCTGTTGGTATGAACAATGCCTCACTCCCACAGTACATCAGAGTATCTAGGACCATGTATTGTGATAAAGAAAAAACTATGGAGATTTTGCTGCAATACAACATACTGATATTTTTCTCATGAATCTGCCACATCATTTTTATCAGATGAACCAATTATGCATATGTAGTGTATTATCGATCTATCATAGGGTGTTAGGAAAGCTTCAGATAGCCTTATTTTTCCAACAATGACAGCAATGTATATAGCTAGAGTCCAATATACTTTGATGTGCTGTTGGTATGAACAATGCCTCACTCCCACAGTACATCAGAGTATCTGGGACCATGTATTGTGATAAAGAAAAAACTATGGAGATTTTGCTATTTTCTCATGAATCGGCCACATCATTTTTATCAGATGAACCAATTGTGCATATGTAGTGTATTATCGATCTATCATAGGGTGTTAGGAAAGCTTCAGATAGCCTTATTTTTCCAACAATGACAGCAATGTATATGGCTAGAGTCCAATATATTTTGATGTGCTGTCAGTATGAACAATGCCTCACTATTCTAAAGGCAGTCCACTTAATTATATAAGAATCCAAATAGCCACACTCGATCCAGACAGTACTCTAATTCAAATTTAGAAGACACCTGAACTTGCTAAACTACCTCTCATTCACAGGATATAGACAAGGGCTATATAAGTGATAGTGCACCTTTCAAAAGACCTAAAAGGTCTTGCAGCCTGCACAAAGAATAATATTAAGGTAAATTATTTGCATCATTCTCATATTAGTATGCCAATATAACATAATATACTAAAGACCAATGAGCACTATGAAACCTTGTTAAGAATTAGCCCTTGACTTATGCTTCCGTCTGTATGGGAAGAAATTACAATTTACAATCTGAAGAAACCAGCACTATAGATACCATAACTTCATGAAATCAACCAAAACAAGCACTTTCATATATAAATAACTGGATCTAAACAAGACCTAAACTATTGAACTCATATCGTTGGATGATTTTTATGCCATCTGGTTTGACATGTCTGTCCAAGTTATTTGTGTTAAGAAAAAGAGAATATTTTTCTTAACAAACAACATTCTTTCTTCTTTTTTCTGCAGTTTATATTCTACCTGTCATGGCTACTTCAAATTCAGTTATATAGGTGCAGCACAAAGCTCTACAGTGCATTCCTTATGACAGTTGATCCAATTGGAATGGCATATATTTTCTTACTGCAACCTGTATCAAGAATTTCATACTCACAGCATTCCCTTATCGTGTATTATACTCTTCTTTCCTAGGATAATATGAAGGCTTACATAACAATATCGAGGGAAATAACTACCACATGAAGGAGCAATAACTTTTATGAAGTTCAATGTGATCTTTTTCTGATCGACACAGTTGTTCGAAAATGTGTATCTGACGCATTCCAGCTACTGCTATTTTGGTGTATATATGGTACAAGTTCATTATTCAACATTAGATCTTTCAAAAACAAGCACAAATTTGTTGTGCTTCAGTTGCTCATTGCACTAAGTGTAGACCATGTATTCTTAATGTACGTCTTTAGTGGATATCTTAAAAACAAACGCACTACATTCCCACGGTGAAGCAACAACCATGAAGTAAAGTAAACAAATCAAAATATTATTTGTTACATTATTATTACTAAAATAAAAAATGTTATGCAGCAATCAATTCATTATGCCATAGTTGTTCGACTTAACGCACTATACAGGAGTATATATATGGTATATATGATTTGCAACCTTGCCACTGATACCACACGTCCTACGAGCGCGCCGTTGGTTTCCAGTGACCTTCATTGCCCCTATCTTTTAGCCAGATTTGGTGCTAACAGACTCTTGCATGCCTACATGCACATGCAAACTTGCCAAATCTGGTAAAACGACTAGTTTTTTAGACAAATTTTGAATCCCAAAATGACTTGTTTTTTTTGGACGGAGGGAGTACGTGTGTGTTGATTTTCGGGCCAATACGTGAAAACGGCCCAGTAATCGTCAGCCTCCACCTTCTTCCTTCTTTGTGCGCTCGCCGCCGCATGCCGTCGTCGCCGGATTAGGGTTTCAGGGGTTTAGGTTGCCAGGAGGGAGTGTACTGGTCATCGGTCTTAGAAAAGAGGGGTGGGGCGGCGCGGCGGCGGGTGGACAACCGGTGGGCCAGGGCTGGGCGGGGGCGTGCTCTAGGTGCCGGAGATGGTGCAGAAGACATGTTGCGTTAGCGCGGCGGCGAGTTGTGAGCGGCGCGACAAGGCGGCGGGGAATCGCCGGCAGCCGGTGATGGAGGCAGCGAGGGCACACGTGGAACATCCCGACGGAGCCGGGTTAGGGCGGCAACAGGTGGTAGAGGCGAATCCTGCAGCGGGAGCTTCCGGAGACGAAGGTGGAGGGCGGCGCAGGGGAGCGGGCCGGAGTTGACGGCGTGGCGGTGAAAAAGAAGAGGAAGACGGACGGCGGAAGAAGACGATTGGTCTCGTGGGTCATCGGAGAAGAATGGTTTCATGGGCCGCGCACTCGTGGGCCTTCAGTGATGGATGTGAATCCATCGTAGAAGGTGATGCGCAATATCACCCGGTCGGCGGTGGCTCGTTTTCATTGAAGAAGAAAAGGATCAATTGGGTAGGCATTCACAAGGCCCGTCACGCGAAATGTTTTGTTTAGCAAATCGGCAGGGAGTCCCTACTTTTTTTATAAGGAAAAAGTCTCTTTTACCTCCGTAAACATCAGGACGAGTCCGTGTTTCCTCCCTAAACCGCAAAACCAGATATATAGCCGCCTCCAACTATCAAAACCATCCATTTTACCTCCTCAGCTGTTTGGATGGCGGTTTTCGTTGACGTGGCAGAGGGCCCCACATGTTAGTGTGGGCCCCACATGCCATGTGGTTCTCTATCTTCTTCCTCTCCCCATCGCCCCTTCTCTCCCCCATCTCTCCATCCGGCATCTCAGATCTAGCGGTGGTCGGCCGTCCTCCACGCCAGCGCCGGCCATGGGCGGCGGTGATGGTGCCCAGGCTGCCGTGGCCTTGCCGTTCTTTCTCTTTGTTCTAAGCTAGCCCGGCCGCGCTAGCTCCCCCTACAGGTGGCATAGCATCCCAGCCTGAGAGCACACCTTCCCCCGTCCCGATTTCGAAGCGGATCGACGAGTGTGCGACCCGAGTAGCGCCTTCCACACCAAGTAGAGCCATGCGGCAGCGGCCTCCCCGAGCTCGGCTCGGATTGAGGCGGGCGACGCGCGGAGCTTCCTCTCCGGCGTGGATCGACGAGGCAGAAGGCGGGCGGACCGATCGGGCCCGAAATCTTAGAGCGGGAGCCGACGGTCTTCCTCAGCTCGGCCGTGACCGAGGGAAGGGGGGGGGGAGGCCTATGACCGTGGGCAACACCGTCGCGTCGGTGCTTGAAGCCTTGCAATAGGGGTGGAGGATGACGTGGAACTGCGGGTGGTGGACCAGGGCAGGACATGATGGCGGAGGCACGAAAGCGGCACAATGGAGACACCGGTGCGCGCCATGGGCGGAGAGGAGAAGAGGAGGAAGAGAGAAGGGGCGGTGGAGAGTGGAAGAGGACAGGGAGAACAACGTGGCATGTGGGACCCACGTGAAAATCACCGTCCAAACCGCCAAGTGAGGTAAAATGGACGGTTCTGATAGTCGAAGGGGGCTAGATATCTGGTTTTGCGTTTCAGGAAGGAAACACAGACTGTACCCGATATCTAAGGGGGTAAAAGAGACTTTTTCCTTTTTATAAAAAAGGTGGTGTATGTACGTTTGACAAGGCTCACAAGGCCTGTCACCGAAATGTTCATCGATAGGATGCACATAATGGGCCAACCATACGCCACCGACCGACCCATTTTGGCATAACACACAAAGTTTTCGCTTCAAACAATACTATTTCAATAACGCCAGAGCGTAAACATGTTGAGCTTTTTTAAGGGTGTGTTTAGATGGAGGAAAAGAGTTGAAAAGTACAAAAAAAATACTGTTTCTGTGAAAGCGTGCATAGAAATAGAAATGAACTGATACGGTTCATTAGGTAGATAACTTTTAATGAAAAGAGTACACTTTTATGAACTCACACAACTAAGGTCACAAACCATCCTGCAGCCCGCGAATGTTCACCCTTCCAGACTCGCATCACTCCCATCATCACGGACCGTGCGGCCTCGGTTGTTGCCGGACGGCGGCCTAGCCGCCCACGCATCTGTACTGCTGCAACTCGTGATGTTCCAGGGCCACCGTCTCTTGCAGACAACGAACAGATTCGATTCAATTCGATCTCTTTTTCCTCCTTGATTGCTCGTTTCCATCATTAAAAAATTAGCAGTGCACGGTTCCTTTGCTGATTGAGTTACTGCTTGTTTAATTCTTGTTGTTTATTCGTTTTCTTTACACATGTAGCCATTATACAAGATGAAGGCTGATGTAAGGACCAAGGACAGCGCAGAGAGATCTGATTGTAATGCTTTTTGTGGGACCTTTCTCCGAAAGTCCTGAGATTACCTGTAATAGGCTCTGGATCAGTAAGCTGGTCCGGATCTCATCAGAGATTAGCATCGAAAGCAATTTATTACGTATAAATAACTAATTTTATTACTTTTCTAGCGGAAGGCGGGAATGAGCTAAAGCACCGTGAAGGCCCGAGCCGGTGTATCAGTGAAGGTAAGACTGAGTACAACGATACTCAGCAAGTTCTTAACGAAGAATTAATGTCATAAGGGGTTATGCGGAAAGCCAGTTTTATTTCTTAAGCATTTATAAAATATAGTTTGGGCCCTGGAGGGGAAACCATCCATCCTTGCTAGTTCCCTGTGATTACGGCAGCGATCCTACTGATCCTGCAATCACATTTCCACCATCCTTCTCTATAGTTCTTATCTGGTTAATCACCGAGAGCTTTGACCAAATGTGTTCTTAACCAAGAACTACGGCTATTCGAATAGATTATACGCTTTGCAGAGGTTTGTACTCAATGATTATACGGTCAGACAGCCGTACCATGGCCAATGGTCGTGCCATCCTACGAGATTCTTACCCGCCGGCGCCTATCTCTAGAAAACGTTCCCTAGGTCCATCCACGAATAATGCTGGGGTCTGAACAGGGGATACTAACATCCGCCTCGCGGATATCAACCCGGGTAGTGCATGCAATATTATGGCCACTGGCCCATAGGGTCTCTGACCCTCTACTCTAGTTAACACGTGCCGACCAGACCCAGCCCTCTGTCTGAGTCTGTCTCCAGCATACTCGTTTCCCGACTTGGCAACCCAGCATACTCATTTCCCGACTTGGCAACCGTGCACGACTAGGCACCGAGAGCTACTCGGCCTCTGCCACAGCCGGCAAACTATACCAATCATACGGCTCCTGTGGAATGGATTACTAGGTTCAGCTGGCGGGGTGTGAATCAAGGCCTCACATGAATAGGTATTCCCGAAGGCTATACCTTTTTGGCCCGTATAGTCGTACATGTCAAAGGAAAGACTTTCTCGGAGAACCGGTCCTTAATCGATTGGGGTAAGCTTCTGAATAGGAGCTTCTCACAAGGCTATTCGCCTTACCCCGTGTCTTCTACACTCTCTATTGCATCTCGCCTCGAGAGCATTATGTGGCATTTATGCGGAAGGTTGTTATCAGCAGGGCTAAGCATAGCTAAGGTTATTTCCCACCGTTTTAGGGAAATAACGAGGCTATATACGTGGCTATCTCAAATGCATTCCCTTCACAAAATACATAAATAAATATTGGGTTTTTATTTATAAGAATAATATTTTAAAAATATGATCAAGGGGGTTGGTGTTAAGACTTGCCTTCATTGAGAGTCCTTATCGCAGATGCTTATCGATGCCGACGAGGCTGGGGCTTCTGGCAACTGGAAGCCCTGGCATCTTTGTCAGAGCCTGGTCAAGCCGTCGATCACTAGAACATAGAGAATAACAATCAATATAACAGTACACCAATCAATTCGTAAAAGGGAAAAGAATAAAGGGAGAAAGAATGATTTTCCTAATATTTAGAGGGGATTTCTGGGTACCTAATTAATAATTCATTTAATTATATAAGATCATTAATGAATTGGATGACAGGGCTCTAGAGAGGATTTATCCCGGGAAATTAGCGAATAATTCCCCCAGAAATGTCAAGGATGAATATTTTGGGAATTATATATGGTTTTTTAAGGAATAATTCCCGAGCAATCGATATGGATTTCTAGAAGATCCTTATTTGTCTGTGGACAGTACAATGGCTAGGGTTTCATTGATCCCTAGGGGTTTATGGATGGATGGTACGACAATTAGGGTTTCGGGCGGCGTAACGGTCGGATTTCCTAATATTCTAGATTTCGGACGGGCATTATAATGGCTAAGCTAGGCTTAAGATATAAATATTAGGGTAATAAGCATACAAAAATGCTTAGAATAATCTCTAGTATTTATGGGAATTTTCTGGAAATTTGTTGGGCTAAGACAGGGGAAGGGTAATTTCTGGGTACACTAACGAAAGCTTTCTATTGGTTAAAACTAGCATGAGGGAGTTTAGGTTCTAATGACATGCTAAAAATGATAGGATGGCATTAATAGGCTTAGAAATATATCTAGTATTTTTAGATATTTTTGGGAATTTTTGGAGGAAGGGAAGGGCTCTGAATAGAAATTGGTGTGCACTTACCGGGTGTACCAAGCGATTTTGCTAGGGCTGATGCATGGGGTTCGCCGTGGTTACTGTTCCATGAGCCGGGGGCGTGGGCGGTGGACCGGGGCTGCTGGGCCGCTGGTCCAGTGGACCGTGTCCACCCAGCCGGCGCGGTCACCGCGCCATGGACCGGTGGTGGGCCGGGACGGCCGCGGAGTCTACGGCTCACGTGGACCGGGCGCATGGAGCCGGCGGGCGAGGGGCATGACGGGGGAAGGTGACGGTATCGTCCTAGGGCCCACCTGTCGGATTTACGTAGAGAGAGGGGGATACGACGGGGTAAACGGCGGCTGACGGCGGCGTACCGCTTCGTCGGGACCGGACGCGCCATGCGCGCCACTGCAGGGGCCATCGGAGCAGTGCCGGAACGACGCTGTAGCTCGCCGCCAGCCCTGCGGTTTGGGCCAGGAGAAAGAGGGGATCACGGCGAGTCTGTCGAGGCTAGCAAGGAGGAGGAGAGGGGAGTGGAGCGACACATCCACGCGCGAGGGAGAAAGAGCTCGGGTTCGAGCTTGGGGTGTGCATTGTGCGGAGGGTTGGGTTGCCTTTTATAGGCCGGGAGGGCGCGGCTTTTACTGCCACGTCGCGGCGGAGGTCCGGCGGGACTGGACGTGCGGCGGCCGAGGAGGGCGTCGGGCTTCGGCGGATGGAGCTCGGCCGGAGGTGAAGGAGAGGGGAGAGCGCAGCAGTCCTTAGGCTTGGATGCTCCATCTCGGCCGTGCGGGATGCATCGTGCGGTGGTGGCACAGCCGTAGACCGGCACGGAGCGTTGCAGAGTGGAGGCATGGGCGCTGGGGATTGGCGCTTTGGTGGCCATTAATGGCGCCTTGACCGTGGCGTCCAATGGCGGCCGACCGGGGCGCGTGGAGGCCGGGATTCGTGCGCAGCTCGCCCGCGCTCATATGCGACCGAATCCAATGGAGGGGATGAGGGGTGACGAGGACGCCGGCGCGCGGCGGGGCAGTGCCGCTGGCGGCAGCTCTTAGCAGGCGGCGGCGGCGCGTGGTGGCTGAAGGGGAAAGGGGAAGGCGGAAGGGAAAGACGGGCGCGTGGGCCGTTGGGCCAGGGGAGGAGGAGGGAGGGAGCTGGGCTGCGGGGCGCCAGTGGGCCGAGCGGAGGGAGGGACGAGCCGGGCCGTGGCAGGCCGTGGGCCGACGAGAGAAAAGGGGAGAGAGAGCGGGTTAAAGGGGGAATTCAGGGGGCAGGGACAGACTTTAAGGTTGGGCCGCGAAGTATGGTTGGACCGGGAACAGGGTTTCGGCCCATTTATCTTTTAAATAGCTTTTCTATTTGTTTGGAGTTCGAATTTGAATATAAATTTGGATTCGAATGAGATTTCGAGGCGGGGACTTGAAGGAGACAGGTTTATGATATTTTAGGAAGATTTGTGATCGTAATATTCAAATTAAATTTGAATATTAACTCTAAATATTGGAATGGAAGAGAGATTTGGGAGGGATTTCTATCTTTTAGAATTTAGAGATCGGAAAGGGCTCAAAGCATTCAAATGCATCACACATGACAAGTTAAATGCATAGTTTAATGTATAAAATATATTTTGAATATTTGAGAGAAAAGGATTATATTTATTTAAGAAAAATTATAGAAAATATGTATTTTAAAATGCTCCTAAAAATACGGGGTGTAACACTTTTCCTCGACCATAGTAGGCACTGATTCATGGTGACCACTGGGGGCCTCTATAATGCACTGGTGCCTAAAGTTTGGTCAACATCGACATATTGCAGCTGTGCCCATAGGACGCTTCTCCAGTATGGCAGAGAGGACCCTTCGTCCCGCTCGCGTCGCCTCCACGCGGGCGCCTCGAGCGGCGCGAACCCTAAGCCGCCGCCCCACCTCCCGCCTCACCCACCGCTGCGCCGCCGCCCGAGGGAGGCTCCGGAAGCCCATGTGGACCCAATGAAGGCGATGGCGTGGCCCTTTTCCCCTTCCACGGGGTCTCCGCGGCGGCCGTGGCCGCCCGGAGCCAGGTGGACCTCGCTGGCGGCGGGGGCTCCCGACCGGATCTGGTGGCCAGTGCGGCGGGGGCGCGTTCTCCATTGTGCCAAGGTGAGAGGGCCGGAGGAGATCGGCATCGGCGACTACGGGCGGCAGCGAGCTGCGGCGACCACGTGCGGCCGTCGTCGCCCGGCAGTGGCCACTGGAAGCGGCCTGCTGCAGCCGGCGATGGCCATGGGCGAATGCGGCTAGGCGCCTGTGGCCAGACGCGCCGAAATGTGGGCGGCCGACGGCGGCTTAGGGGGCGCACGGCCAGATGCGGACGACGGCGTTGGCCGCAGCCGGCTGAGTGCGGGTGGCGGCCGGCCGGAGCCCTTATCTCCTCTCCTTGTTAGCGTCAGTGATGTCGGTCTCGAGGGCTTGCTGGTCGGGCCTTTTCCGGTGGAGGCGATGTGGATGTGACGGGGGGCGAGCTACTACTATGGCCATGGTGTGCTGCAAGCAGTGTGTAGACACGGGCGAAAGCCTCCACCGGTCGGTGGGCATGATGCCGGCGTCCTTCGGGCATCGGTTCCCCGTTGGGGGCATCATGGCGAGGCGCTATGCTCTCTGCCGCGCGGGGCTTTCTAGGTGAAGACCCTGTCCTCTACGGACATGCGACGGCGGCGCATTAGCGTCATGCCCTTCTTGGAGGCGTCGTATCTATAGTCCCGGTCTGGCTTGTGGTAGTGGTGGTTGCGGTCGTCAGCAGCTGAGGTTGCACACTGTGTTTGTGTTGCCGTGGAGGTGCAGAGGGCCCATGGGTGCTAGAAGGCTTGGGCTACCGCGCAAGGTGCAGTGGTGATCTCGGTGACGGCTGGGCGAAGGTGATGCTCTCATAGCGGCCTCAAATATCTGAGTCCTTGGCAGAGGAGTGAGACGGTCGAAGTGGCGAGGCCCCCATGCAGAGTGGCCAGGATCAGTGGTTTTCATTGGTGCGACGATGCGAGTATTCAATGATGCATCACTGGAGCAGAGGGATCGACGATCGAGTGTGGACGGCTTGAGAATGATAGTCCCATGGTGGAGGAGTTTGCAACGGTCGTCTGAGCTTGCAGCGGGCTGCGACTTAGGCAGTGGCACAACGTTGGTGACGACAGTGCGGGTGTCGACAGCCTACTTCGAGCTCCTCTCCCAAGTGGTCATGAGTGGTGGTGTGTTTGTGTTGTGTGTGTTTTGTGCTTGTACTAGGGGTTTGTGTGGTGGTGTCCGCTTCGGCGCGTGAATGTACTATTGCTTCTTCTTCTTATATGACATAGTGGTGCTACTGCTTGAATTTAAAAAAAAAGTATGGCAGAGAGAGGAGGTTTACATTTTGCATCACCTAAAGCTGCCGGACACATGTAAATTTTTTTCATCGAAAATAATCTGTTCTACACAATGTTTTCCCAATACAAAGTTGATATTACCTCTCCTAATCATATATTCAGAAAATGATTCAATGGCAAACAACTATGAAATAAGTTCAGGCATGGATATTTTAGCAGAATGCTGAGAAACAATACATGTGTAACTGTTTTGAAACTTGAGAGGAATTCCTCTCACTGGTCACATACTGGAATCAACTTGTTTAAGCTGTTCCTTTGGTCACATTTTAAATAGAGGATTGGCAGATCTTGAGATTTGTCATTATTATATGATTTTTTGCCTTTGATACTGTTACTAAATATAATGATTTTGATACATAAGTGGATCAGGAGAAGAGATTGGTAGGTAACACCAATCCTTTTACAGACATTGTTTCTTTTCCTTTTATTTGACAGAGACACTATATATCAACGCTACGAGAGAAAGGACCTTTCATCCCTCTCTCTTAGTGCCGGCTGGGTGGAGCCGGTATTAAAGGGAGCCTTTAGTACCCGCTCCAGGCAACACTAGCCATAAAACCAAGTTAGTACAGGCTGGGGAGACTAGCCGATACTAACATGCAGTTCTGACACTACACTGCAGCTGTCAAAAGCCAAGTTAGTACCGGCTGTTTTCCTCAGCCGGTACTAATTTTACACGGACAATTTAGTACTGGTTGGTGGCTCCACCCGGTACAAAATGCAACTCGTTAGTACCGGGCAGAGCCTCCAGCCGGTACTAACGAGGAGATACCGAGCCCCTCACATTTTATTCTCCTCGATCCGATCCAGCTAGCTCTTCTCCCTATAGCTCCTCTCTCCTTATCTCCTTTTCCTCTCTTCCTCACTCCTTTCTCATCTCTATCCTAATATTCTCTCTTCTCCTCTCGATCTGTGCAGGTGGAGCAGGCGGGGCCAGGACTGACGCGATGGGCATCGGTGGCCTGGCACGGCGGGCGTCCCCGGCCGTGCGCGTGGGGCCCTGGCGCGGTGGGCGACCCCAGCGTCCGCGCGGGCCTCCCCGGCGGTGCAGCGTGGGGGCCCTCGCCGGCCGCTGGCGCGAGTGACCCCAGCCGCGCGCGCGGGGTCCGCTGCCTGTTGGCGGTCCTTAGCCTAACAGATAAATCTGCAAGCGTACGGATGCCGATGTAGCTTTCACCTAGGAGTATTCCATGGACGACGGGAGTGAAGAAGAACAGATAAGCTGGGCTGAGGTAATCTAATGTCAACTTGCTAACCTCCTATCAAGAATATTTGTTCCCTCTAGTCGCTTCGACGGCTAGAACGGGAGAACCTCAGAACGGGGTGAGAGAGAGGGTTCTCTGGGCTCAGCACTACTGTTATGAGTACACCCGAACGTGGTGGACTATGAAGGACGGACAGGGCTGTCACCACCTGCCGCCTACCACTGCAGTTTCGTGGGGTGCAACACAACCCAAGGTAACTATCAAGCACAGGCACCACGCCTAAGCTATAAGCAACAAACAAGGGATCCCACAACTAGAGAGAGGGCAAACATTCAAGTACTACTAAAGTAAAGGAGAGAAAGCTGAAAAGACAAAAGAAGAGGAACTTTACTCGAACTGAAGCTTCATTCCTCAGAGGCACAACGTTGGAGAGGGGCCGACACTTCGGCTCCTCTCCGGACTCTCACCTCACCACTCTCCCTATTTTCTAAGCTAGATAGGTAGCACTACACTACACTTGGACTTCTCCCTTTCACTGTGGTGTATTGAATGGGGGTGGAGGTCGCCTTTTATAGCCTTCCAAGGGCGGTATCAGGCGTAGGGATGACGCCAAGGACTTGCTTAGCTTCCACGCCAAAGGGGAGGAGTAACGGGCACGGTCATAGGCCGACCGGCCTCCTTCCGGCCGTTCGGCCTAGAGATGGTGCCATTTGGCACCGTCTTTCTCGTGGACGGTCCTGATGCTCTCCTAATGACGGTTGTAGTGGCGTTCGATCCACGCTTGACAGTTAGAGGCCGGTCGGCCTAGGGTAGGCCGGCCGGCCTGGCTCTAGCCCCTCTCGGACCTCCGTTGCACCGACATGCTCATGGACAGTTGCTTGTTGTCTGAAGAGGCGGTTCCGGTCGAAAAGTTTGGTTTAGTCGCTGCATGTGGGCCTTCCGCTCCATGTCTTAGGCCTTTCGGTCTCAAATTCACTCATCCTTGTCAATTCCATGCTTGGGGGTCCTTTGGTGATTCCCTAAGGCCATCTTGCAAAGGTTGAGATGGTTTGGTAGAGGTACAGGGCCGGCCGGCCTTTTCCAGGCCGACCGGCCTAAGTCAGGTCGACCGGCCTGGCAGGGTTTTGCCGACGATCTTTCCGGAAGCGTAACTTTCTCGTCCGGATTCCGAATTGGGTCATCCAAATGTCCATTTCGATCATCTCGGGAAGCTCTTCGACATGGGGCTGTCAAATATGTGATTTGGATAACTTTTGCACCATGTCCAAGTCTCGTTTGTCTCGGGATGAACCTTCACTTGTATGACTTCACCGATGTTGGTATTTATGCACCATATTACCTATATTTCCTTACAAAACATATCGGTGCACAAAACTTATGGAACTCATTAGTTTAAATAAAATATTATATGAGCATCACTTAGTTTCTTCATTAAGTTGGAAAGGTTGGCGGTCAAAAGTGGCATATAGTGGCCGTCAACACCGTCGACGAGCTGTGTTGAGGCCGCTTTTTTTTATTTCCTGAGTTAATCTTGTGAATTGCGTGTGGTAGCTAGTTTTGTGACATGTATAATTTTGAGATCCTTGTAAAATATATGGTCGTGATTCGTACTGAGATTTTTGATGTGGTTTTTGGGTGTGTGATGACTAGTGCCGTAGGAAAAGAAATGGGAAGAAAATGAAAAGAAAAAAGAATATAAAAAAAAGAATTGGAAAAGGAGGTGGAAGAGGGCTGCCGGCAGTGTCGAGGGTTAGTACCGGCTGTACTAACCGTCCGCACGTTAGTACCGGCTGGCTGTGACCGGTACTAACGTGTGGCACGTTAGTACCGGACCTTTAGTACCGGCCATAACGACCGGTACTAAGCCGTCCTATGGCCAGTACTAAAGGCCAATTTTCCAGCCGTGCAAGATGTAGTGCTTGGTAGTAGCATCTGGCAAACGTGGTCTACATTTCCTACTGCTTCACAAGTAATCCTTGCAAATATTTGGAGCTTGAGATCAGCAACATCTAAATGGCAAGCATAAGTGTTTATTAAGGTAGTCCTCTAGACAAGAAATGACTACCTTGATGCAGTGTTACATAATGTCTCACTTGTGTCATTTGTGAGTGACACCTTCAACATGAACTGCAGCTCTCATGCATGTTCGAAAGAGAAAAAAACAAGAACTGATGCATATCTTATTTGTTCATGTATGGACGGGTTTGCATAGAACTTGATATTATGTTTTGCAAAAGTTGTCAAGGATTTCCCTGGTCTGTTTCAAAATAGTCCAGCCACTAGCTTTTATATTCCATTTTTCATTACTATTCGGACAAGAAAATTTTCATGGAAAATATTTATTGTGACAATTGGAACAATTTAGTTGCTGGTGTTTGCAAAGTTTGTTTTGTGAATGATAAGCAAGCATCCTCGTGGCAATCATGCATGCAATAGGGTGCTGCTATTTTAGAAGCGAGCATGGTGATGTTATTTGGTTGAACAGGTTACCGAATTATTTTTGCTTCAATAATATTGCTTGATTAAAATTTCCTGTTTACATAGGAAAAAGTTGGTGCTTTTGAATCTCAATTAGCCTTGAAACATGTTGCTAAAATGAACACAATATATTGCTCATGGTTTGTGTATTGTGTTGAATGTATTATGAAGCTCATAGCAACCGATGGGCATTTCAATACAAAAGTTTTACGTCTCGTAGCAACGCACGGGCATGATGCTAGTACAATTTAGAAATGAAGGGTTCTGCTATAGTACTGCAAAGTGACCATAAACCGTAGATCAAATGACATATTACCTTCTACTCCCTCCGTCCTGAAATATAAGGCACCCTAGGATTTTTAGTACAGATTAAGGAGGTGGACAAATATCTCATATACCCTTAGCAAATGGTAATACAAGGCAAGTTTTCTAGTTAGAAAGAGAAATATTTGGCTAGTTTTTAATTGAGCTGATTGAATACTTACCAAAAAACTCATAGAATGTCTTATATTTGGGGACAAAATTTGAATCTTAGGATGCCTTGTATTTCAAGACGAAGGTAGTAGGAGTTAATAGATTTTAGTATTTATTTTGTATTCTTATTCTTAAACATAAAAATAGGGAAAATATGTGAAGTGTCTTCCTATTTGATCTAACCTCCCAGCAAGATTTGATCTAACCTCCATGCATGATCTTTTTACTCATGTCACGTGAATCTGAGCAGATATAACGTTTATTTTTTACCCTCTCATGTGTACATGCATGGAAGTATTTAACTCATGACCTGGGTTTATTTAAAAAGATAAACGTGACATGGCTGGTCTTTCATCACGTGACATGAAATTGTTCGTGTCACAGTCGTGTGGGCAAAGATTAGTACTCTTGTGTCGCCTCGCGCCTACGCTGCCTCCTCCCACTCTCTCTACGGGCAAATAAATAGCTTGGCAGATCCATTGGATCGACGGCATAGCTGCACAGGGTTGGCAACACGAGTACACGACGACTGCTCTCTGCTGGTACCTGCTTGTGGTTCTATAGCTGCTAGCGGCATGGAGAGGTGGAGGGCGACGAAGAAGACGACGCTGCGTCGTCCATGGAGCACGGCGGTGGCGGTTCTGGTGGCTGTTTTCTTCGTAATCTCAGGTGCCGCTGCGGAGGAGGCGCCGCATCGGATTCTGGTGGACACGGACATGGACAATGAGGACTTGTGCGCGCTGCTCTACCTCCTCAAGCAGAACCGATCCGAGTTCGAGCTCAAGGTGATTTCTGCTTATATCTTGATCTTCTCCTTGCATGTGTTGCGATTATTTCTCCCAAGAGTAAGAAAAACAAGGACTTCGCGATCCCATACTTCTCGTGTGCATACGTACAACTTGGCAAATCCGGACCGCAACATACAACAATAGCGTTTTCAACCGCACAACGAACTGACGGTCGAGACAACGCAACGACTAGTCATCACTAGAGAGAGTTTCTTTCGAGAGGAAGAAAAAAAACCACGCAGCAATGTGCGTGTATTTTCGTCACGCATGTGTACGTATCGTCGTTGGTGCGTAGCCGCTAGCTGCACTCGATCTAGCTTACTAGACGTGGCACTCGTTCACCCCGCGTCTCTCTGTCGTGATCAAAAGTTCGTGTACATTTGCTAAGCAGAGTTAGTAGACATTTTTTCACCATTAATGCCCTATCTCAAGAAAATCAGAGGCCCTCATTCGTGTACATATTCACTTAAACTTCACATATGCCTAGAAAGTGTGCCCCAGCTTAGTTTTTTGTCTGGTCTGCCCTGGCCATGCATAAGAATATAGGATGAGCACTACAACCTGCAGCAGGTAGGTGCAGGATAGATGATATCACTCTGGCGGGGCCACATCAAGCGGGCTCCTCCATGATGGGATTGGGCTGCATGGGGTAGGGGCTCTATGGCCCTGTATTCAGGAAAAGCGTTTTCTTTTCACGAAAAGTTATCTACCTAGAGAACCATGTAAGTTCATTTCTATTTTTATGCATGCTTCCATAGAAACAATATTTTTCTGTACTTTTCACCCTTTTTCCTCGATCTAAACACGCCCTACCTTGCATGCTGGATCTGCCCTCCTCTACCGCTCCCTCTATGAAAGCATATTTTCTTTTAGAATCACATAGTACAAATACAGACGCTCACAAATATGCACGCACATTCGCTCCTACGAACACATGCACGCAACCCTACCCCTATGAGCGCCTCTGAAAGACTGAGCTGACAAATCCTCGAGATTGACGAAGTCACCACTAGCGCCTTGCAGTCGACGGGCACGTCGCCTACCACTGAAAGAATATCGCCGGTTAAATCCTAAAATAAATCTAGAAAAACGTAAGCACCAGTGCCAAATCGAGCACTTAAACCCTGGTGGGTAGGTTCCACCACAAGAACCCTTACCAGCTCAGCGCAGCTCAGTTCGCTCTATGAAAGCATATGTGCACCATGTTTGGCACAATTTATTTATTTGTTTTTTTCACAAAATTTATGTCAAATGTAACTTATTAAGTGGAATCCAGAGAATATTGACTATATACAACTTTCGACGCTTCTGAGAGTATTTCTTTTAGTTTTTTCTTCCTGCTATGGTAGAAGCTTGTAGCCTCCTATTTGCATTGTAGTTACAGTGTGTAGTCAATGTCGAAGTGTTTTGCATTGGCTTGAATATAAAAACAGCAATATGAAATTTTTTCTGGATGTCACAAAAAGATAGTTCTCAAACAAATTGTATCCCATTAGATTACAATTAATCTGTTTCTAGAAACAAGAAATTAAGAAGAATTCATGAAATTAGAATCAAACAGGAGGATGACGTTACCCCCCCCCCCCCCCCCCCCCTCCAAAAAAAAATTCCATTCCAGTTGGAACTTGAAATGTCGTCAGAAGGCATTCCGATCTAGTTTGCAACATCTGAGAGAGAAGCTATCATTTGTCAAGAAATAGTCTCGTACACACACTTGGAGATTATATAGAGATAAGATGCGTAAGGTCATTCATATTATAAGCTATGTGCTAAAAGCTAGATAATTGGAAGAGCTGTCTCTTAGATTGCTTAAAGCTGGATACTAGCTCATAACATTGGAGAAGCCCCCTTCAGACATATTTAGCTGACGTTTTCAAGGGTAAGATGTGACCAATTGTAGATGTCCAAAACGCGTGATAATTCCGACAGGAGATAGCAACAGATTGCAAATTGCAGCTAAGCTTTTGCTAAATATTTAAGGGATATCGTTTAATTAGTGTCACGAGGAACAGTGACGGTTTTTATGTTCCATATTCTCTAACACTTATGTGGACTTCAGCCAGTTTTTAGAAATAACGAATACACATCATGGCCAACTTTTATACTGCAACTAAGCTAGGTGAGGCTGCCGGCTGCATGGTCTCTTTATAACGTTATAAAATATTTACAAGGAAGAATTCTTGCATCTAAAAGGTGCCTAGAGGTTCTTAGCTGCATGGTCGAGCTGAACTAATCAAAGAATTTTAATGGTCAATCGTCAAATCCGACAAGGGGACTCATTGGAGGTCCGGGCTTCCATTTGTTTGTAGCGTATTGCGTCCGGACTTCTCTACGTTGTCAATTTGTATTCCATCGTCACGTATTCTTGGACATTCACCATCACATATGTATATTAAATACGACAATATAATATTTCTTTCAATACTTAATAATATCACTATGTCATCTAAATAATATTTTTGGAGAATAACAAAAGTTTATATATATTAGTTTATAAAAACACGTGCCATGCCTTCTACTACTATATATACTTAAAAAGAGCGAGCAAATTGATTGTGAACGATCGCTGGTCATCAAATACTATGGACCCATTGGTCCGACAAGCGAGCCATGAGTCATGTACGTTAGCGGCCAGAACTTTTTCTCACGCTATACCTAACCATAACATTTCTCGTTTTACTTTATATTTGTAATAAGAAAAGAAAACTAGATAACTGAAAAGCCCAGTTAGATTTTTTTTGTGGGCTCAAGTTGGCCCCTAACCGCCCAGGGACATACTCACAAAGTCACAGGTCTTCGATGGCCTGCTCGTTGATGAGCCGGCGTGTGGTGGGCGTGGATGGCAGAAATGCCGCCGCCGATACCTAGCGGCCGGCGGCCGCGCTGACAGAAAGGAGGACAGCGTTGCGATGGAGGTTCCGGAAGGGAGGCAGAAGCCGTGTGCGGGGCACCACATATGGCGGCGCAGCCTCGGCGGCAGGCGAATCCTAATAGGGGTAGTGATGGTCTACGTTGCACAGATACTCAGATACGGATACGGTAATGCGATACTTCGATACGCTGATACGCCGTTTTTTCAAAAACACGGATACGGGGATACGTGAATATATATATAATAAAAATAAAATTGATACCATTTTCTTGATAATACTGCAACACTAAGGGAAACATTTTAGTCTAGTGCGAAAGACCATTGTTACATAACTTAATGATATAAAAATAGGTAGGTAAATGATAAGTCTAATTGTTGCCTGGTGGAGGTCCTACGACATCAACCCCCAGATAGATCCAAATCCCCTATATCATCTAGTATCCTCTTTAGGTTTGAAAATCAGCACCATCATCAAGGTCGAACTTAAAGGTACCTCCTCCAACATCCCCCATAGAAGATGTATTTATGGGCAGAATGAGGGGTTGAAATTTTTAGTGTCGGTGAAGAATCGAAGAAGCGTCGACTAATTATCAGAATTATTTTATTTATTTAAAATTAATTAAAATGACCGATACTTGTCCGACAAGAATCGGACGAGTATTAGCGTCCGGACAGTATCAGACGAGTATCAAGTATCTGATACGAGGGCGTTCGCAAGTATCCGCGCATCGTAGGTGATGGTGCCCTCTGTGTTCTCTTCACGGAATCCAGGGCGCCCGCTGATGGATGACCGCCGGAGGTGTGGGCACGGTAGTGGCCGATCGATGAAGAGGTATGTAGAATGGTGAGAAACCAAGGTTACTCCTAGCTTAAACCATGCCTCACAAAAGATATTAGGAGACAAATAAGGGGAGAATATAGCTTTCCTGAGTTAGAAAACATCAGCTGATGTCAAAGTGTGGTGTCTTTTGAGTGGACTGTGGTGTCAGTAATCAGAATGAGATATGATCTGGCCATACTAGGATAATGCACTCACTGCTGGTTTCTGCATGTTTCTGATGGGATGGCAATACAGTTCCAGTAGGTCATCCCTTTGTAGTTCTGCCCAAGAACAAGAGAGTAACAGGGTGCATTATGCCTTCGAAGAGCCGTTGATATATAGTGAGCTGAAGGTAACCTTCAAGTTTGGGAAGAGAGTGCCTAGTGATTGTTTCGAAGTGCACTACTCTGTAGGCTGAAGGGAATTGCCAGGGAGTGGGTAATATGAGTTGAATGTTCTGTTTTTTTTACAGCAACCTCACTGCAGGCGTGTGTTGCTAATATTATCAGACTGTAGGACATAGGCACTGTTTTCTATCTATCTCCACTTCAGTCTTTTTTTCTTTCCAAGACAAATTTAGAGCTGCGGCAACTTTTTGTGGAGTCTGATTATTCTAAAAAAGGCATTGTTCATAACTTACTTTTTCTTGCTAACATAAGCAGGCAATTACCATCAATGTGAATGCTTGGAGTGATGCTGGACATGCTGTGAATCATCTGTATGATATGCTCTATATGATGGACCGTGATGACATCCTGGTTGGTGTCGGGGGTGACGGTGGGATATCAGACTCAGGCACCATATATCCGAATGTCGGTGGTTATTTACCACTGATTGATCAGGTACAAAGTTTTGTACTTTTCCACTGTAACATTGTAGTCTAGAGAGAGGGTTAGGTAATTTTCTAGTTTAATTCCTAGATACTAACATCTGTTTTAATATTTAGGGCATGACAACAGTTGGAGGTTGTCGGTACAGGCAAGCTATTCCACTAGAAGGTGGTGGACGGTTGGACGTGGACACAAATTATGGCATCAGAAGGGGCTTCCTTCCACAGGTAATGCATCATTTTTTAGCGCCCTTTGTCTATGTGTTGTATGTTGACACATTACTGTATAATACTTAATTAAAATCATAATGTAAAAACCTTAAATGTAGAAGGCTAAGAAGCATGGCCACTAGATCCTATCAATATGTCTAGATGTCTCTGGGAATTAGTGATATTTTATCTGGTTTCTAATTGGCTTCAACTTTGAAGATAAGCTGACCAGTTGACAATTTTTTACAGTTAGGAGCAGCTGAACATTCATATTTGCGCAGTCTGCATGAACTGGGCTTTAGGCAAATTAAAAACCAAATTTAGGCATACTACTTGCAATATTCAGTTGTCACTTTAGTTTTCTTAGTGGAAGACAAGCATGTCTGATTAATTTAGTTTTTACTAACAGGGTCACAGAAGATATACACCACTTCGGCAACCTACCGCGCAGCAAATAATGATAGACACAATATCTGCTGGCCCTACAACAGTCATTCTCATAGGATCACATACAAACTTTGCCATATTTCTCATGACATATCCACACCTGAAAAAAAACGTGGATCACATATACATTATGGGTGGTGGAGTGAGATCGAAGAACCCTACAGGTTGCTGTCCAGAAAATGGTACCACATCTTGCACACCACAGCAGTGTGGTATCCGTGGTAACTTATTTTCTAGTTACTCTACCAATCCATATGCAGAATTCAACATATTCGGAGATCCTTTCGCCGCATACCAGGTACAAGCTTTCAATTTGTAAAATAATACATATTGTTCCCTTTTCATTAGAGTTTGGAATTGGAGTTTCTTATTTTGTTTGAACATCTCATTTCTTAACCCCCCCCCCCCCCCCCCCCTCCTGGAATTCACTACCGCATTTATAGCACTTTCCGTATGGAGCAAAGAGAAACTCATGTCTCATTTATCTTCCTATTTTGTTTTTCAAATCTCCTCCACCTACTTGTTAGTTTGTTACTTGTTTGATTGTCATGTGCTTTTGTAATCTCTCATATCTGCATATGCTCCAGTGTTATAGAACGACCGGAACAGGAGGATGAATGGGACTGGAATGCCTAGCTAGGCAGCTAGATCGCCAAAAAAAAAAAGACCGCCTAAGGCTGGTTGTATTCTTCTTCGATGACTCTAACCCTATGACTTAGGCCACCTTTATAGACTAGGTGCCCCATTAAACCCTAATCCCCATGGGTACTGTTGACTGCCCACAACATCCAGCTTGCATTCTTGAACACACAAAATATCTGTGTGTCTTCGTATTGTAGAGAAATAGAGAGCACAAACAAACCCACTACAGTAGCAAGCCCCCCAACACCCCCCCCCCCCCCCCCGGGGAGTCAATGCTTGAGCAGGCTGTGACGAGTACAGATTATCGTTAACTTTAACTTTAATTAATAATAAAGTTCAGGCAACCCAAGGGTTGCCGTAGTTTATGTAAAAAAAACATCCAAGGCGGACAGCTTAACTAAGACCTTGATCTAGCCTAGCCAAACACCAGATGGGAGCCTCTACTTTGAAATTCCGCTGGGCTTCATGGGCGTAGGAGAAAGCACTAGACACATCTTTTAGATGTTTCCCAAGTGTCCAGGCACGCCCAGGATGATGAGAGTATTGATCCCTTTCTTGCAAGCTTTGTCAATCTTCCGAATAGAGTTGCACCACCATTTAGCAACCCTTATGAACTAGAGATTGTTATTTCACATCAATTAACTGATTAGCTTATGAACTAGAGATAGTCCCTTCTATGCCACTGGGATAACCATCCATTCTGCCACATGATAACTTGCTATCCCTTCTATGCCATCACTTTGCTAAATCCGACTCCTTCCATGCTATTATTCTCATTCCACTGTAAGTTTAGCTAATGAGTAGTGCAAACAGGTCATTTTTATCTCTTGTCATTTCCCAGAAATCAGAATATAGAATAAGATGGTCCCCACTATGATGCTAGAACAACATCCTTTTTGCTCTCACGCCTACTCTTGGACCCCAGTGCCTCACAGAGGTATGATGCGGGGCAAAGATTTTTCGACCAAAGAAAGGCATGCTCAGCTTTGTTGAAAGCTTATCGAGCACATTACATCCAGTCGAGTTGGCTGGTTACAGTTCCAGCTGTGTTACAAGAGGGCTCATCAGACCCAGCTTTTAGAAATTTTTGTACGATGAGCACTACGGGAAACCCAGGAGTTGCCGAGTGTTAAATCTTCGCCGAGTGTCAAATTGCGGGCACTCGGCAAACAAGACATTTGCCGAGTGCCCAGCCACTGACGCTCGGCAAAGATTAGACACTCGGCGAACAAGCCCTTTGCCGAGCGTCAACAAGACGACACTCGGCGAACAAGCCCTTTGCCGAGTGTTGGCCTGTGGCGCTCGGCAAAGGGCATCACGAACGGCGGGGTGCTGACGGCGGTCGCCCTTCGCCGAGTGTCACCATCAGACACTCGGCGAAGTAGAGCTCTTCGCCGAGTGTCTAATAGACACTTGGCGAACAAACCGCGGGTGGACGGCGGGTGGACGACGGGGGGACGGCGAGGTGACGGTGGTGGCCCTTCGCCGAGCGTCGCCCGCAAACACTCGGCGACTATCAGGGTTACCGTAGTGGAGGGACAAAGATCACAATAATGATCTTTTCATGCTTTCATTGATCCAAATTAACAGTGATTGCATGGAGGGCATGAATTTTGCAAAATATTGTCCATAAGGGAGCATGGGTCATTTGGTGGGCAGACTGTGGACTAAGAAGTTCATCAATTGAAACGAGTTTTTATTTTTCAAGTAGCTAACATATAAACTGCATCAGGTGTTTCATTCTGGCATCCCGATCACTCTTGTTCCTCTTGATGCGACCAATACAATTCCAATCAGCAAGGAATTCCTCTATGAATTTGAGCATAATCAGAGCACTTACGAAGCACAGTACTGTTTTGAGACTTTAAAGATGACTCGAGACACATGGTTCAATGATGAATTTTATACAGTAAGTGCATGCCATTTACTAGCTCATCTCATTTGGTACATATTTTTTTCATCTACTTGTTTCTTTCTTTTGCCTTTCATTTTTCTTGTCCTTGTCCTTGTAGAGCTTTTTTCTGTGGGATTCTTTTGCCTCTGGTGTTGCCATCTCCAGCATGCGCAATGATAAGAATGGTGAATTTGGAAACGATTTTGCTCAGCTTGAATACATGAACATTACAGTAGTAACGTCAAACAAACCATATGGTGTGCATGATGGCTCGAACCCGTTTTTTGATGGTCGTACTACTCCCAAGTTTGGTCTTCAAAATGGCGGAGTTCATAGCGGTCATGTTCAAACAGGGATTACAGATAGCTTCTGTCGTGTCAAGGGAAGTAATAAAGGAAGATGTGAGGTACAATATGGCCAAATTATTATCATTGGACAGTAGTTCCACAGTTCTTTTTCGGATGAAAAAATTACTGCTGATATCTGTTAAGTTCAGAGAAATCTTTTTAACCTCTCTCATGTGCATACCTCTATTATTATCTTGTCATGATGTTGCCAGACAGACAGAGATAACTTGTAGTAAAACATAATTGTTTGGGAAATTCATTTTGATTTGAAATACATAAATTTGATGATGAATACATTATTAGAATGGTGTGACGTTGCTATTTGGTATTGGACAAGTTACTAACTTCATTTTGCAAGCAAATGAGAAGTATGAAGACATGTTACTGTGTAGGGAGCACTCAGTTTTCTACTTTTCTGACTAATTTTTTTTCTTAGGATGGATACACTAAGGAAGTATCCAGTCCAGAAGCAGCCCACGTTCGTGTTGCGACAAAGGCTAAACCAAACATGGATACGAGTAGCCCTCTGGACAGGGAGTATTACAAGAGCTTCCTAGAGGTGATTTGTTCTCCTCTTGGCAAATGTCACAAGATTAGCAACTCATTTTTCACATTATATCTGTTCTGTGTGGTCAATTTCGTGCCTAGTATGTAAAGTTGAAATAATCTAATAATCATGATTCTATATCAATTTTAAAGCTTTTGCATTTACACCATTAGTTGTAAATCCTTGACGAATTCTTGAATTTCACTTTTCAGTTGATTTATATGGTGGTACCTAAATTAGCACTTAAACTTTAATATTATTACTAGTTTGTCAACAAATTAGAAATTACTTCCCGACTCCCAAGCTAATTGTTGGAGTATAACTGAATTGCCCACCTCTTCTCATCAGCTTAAGCTTTTGGGTTGAACTGGTTGGAGCATGCAACTCAATATGGTATCAGAGCCAAAGGTCTCGAGTTCGAATCCTGGCGGGCGCGATTAAATAAAATAATTGCAGCACACTCCAATTTCCACGTATGCGGCCTGGCGGAGCTTGCACGTGAGGGAGAGTGTTGGAGTATAAGTGAATTGCCCACATCTTCTCATCAGCTTAAGCTTTTGGGTTGAACTGGTTGGAACATGCAACTCGATACTACTTACTCAACATCATCTTACCATTCGTAAAATTTACATCATTAGCCTGTATATTTTTATATTTTGCAACACAACGCTGAACTTTTCTTTTCATTGGATAGTGGATTACTAAACTAAATCTCATGATCAGTAGTCTACTAATGATGGAACCTTATGTGACATGTAGTTTTTGTTTAGGGGCCTACTTCCTAATTTGTGCTGCAATGTTGTGTCTAAATTACCCTTTGGTGATCAGCTGCTCTTTAGGTAACAGATATTCCCACACAAAGTTCTACATGAAGAGGCTGAGACACTCAAATAAAGTGTTAATCTATGAGAATAAATAGTTACTCGAAGCATCCATCAGCTATCATTTATGTGATGTTGTCCTATTCTTATACTAAACTCTCACCTGCAGGTAATAAATCTTCAGGAGAACTCTGGCCGTTTTGACATTAAGACGCAATTTCCATTTTACAGAGAGGTCCTTAACAAGCCAGCATGCAAAAGCAAAAATATGGGGAGACCTGTTATTATTGACATGGACATGAGTCCTGGAGATTTTGTCTCCCTTATATACCTCTTGAAGGCACCTATCGAAGTAATAGATTTGAAGGTACAGTTATCAAGAATGGCATAGTGTTGTGCTTCAATGAATTAAAGATTTGGTTTTGTATTTGTTTTGATGAACGTAATTTTACTATGAACTATTACAGGGGATTCTGGTCAGCGGCAATGGTTGGGCCAATGTTGCTAGCATTGACATCATCTATGACATATTACATATGATGGGCCGGGATGACATTCCTGTTGGACGTGGTAATACCACCGCATTAGGCACTCCAAGTCTTGGTTGCAACTATGTCAGCATTATTCCCCAGGGTAGTGGGGGACTTATTGACTCGGACACTCTCTATGGACTAGCTCGATTACTGCCAAGAAGCCCTAGAAGGTATCTTTTTGTAGTCAGCAAATGAACAGCATATAAGGTAGTGTACATGGCCTAACTTATGTTATGCTTTCCATTTTTAGGTATACTGCTGAAAATTCAGTAAAATATGGTGCTCCTAGAAATACTGACCATCCAGAACTTCGGCAGCCATTGGCTTTTGAAGTATGGCAATCTATCAAAGAGCATCTTGATCCAAGTCAGAAGATCACTATTCTTACCAATGGACCTCTTACAAATTTAGCCAATATCATCCTCTCTGACGAGAATGCAAGTTCTGTAATAGAGGTCAGTTGCTTGATACCTTTTAGTGCTAATTTCAATTGAGTCACTCTTGCTAGTGATGTGCAAACGTTCCTTGTATGCACTATGCAGAGGGTGTATGTTGTTGGAGGCCATATCAGAGATGAAAATGATTCGAAGGGAAATTTGTTTACTGTCCCATCAAATAGATATGCAGAGTTTAATATGTTTCTTGATCCGCTAGCTGCGAAAACAGTCCTAGAGTCCTCTCTGGATATCACACTGATTCCTCTTACCGCTCAAAGAAAAGCCGCTTCCTTTCAGTCTATCCTTCAAGCTTTGAAGCATACTGATTGCACACCAGAATCAAGTTTTGTTCACCGCTTGTTGCTCTCACTACATGGTCTTCGGCAGAAGCATGGGCTTTATTACCACCATATGGTAAACATCTTCTATTTCTTCTAGTTCTCTGCTACAACCATGAGAATTTTGTCGCACTATACTATAAATAACTTCGTGGTTCTAAATTTGTTTACTGTAAATAACTATAAATAACTATACTATAAATAACTTTGTGGTTCTAAATTTAGTCTCAATTGACTCCCACGAACCATTTCAGTTGTCTAATCTACCCCTTAATGTATTTTGGCATTTTTGTTTCTCCATGTACGAGGTTAATTTTAAGGTCAAATTTGTGACCAGGTACATATCATGATGCCTTATGTTAAAAAATTATTCTAAAATTATTTCATAGTAATTTTCATAGGTTAAGATATTTAATACGAAATTGATCTTAGAAATACAAAATTGAATCAGAAGTCATCATGAAAAATTCCTAACGTATGTTTTTAACATAGGGCATCATGTTATAATTCAACTAACAAAATTTGGAATTAAAACTCAACATGTACACGAAGAAACAAAAAAGTAAAATCTAATTAGGGTAGGTTAGACTAATTGAAATAGTTCAAGGGAGTAAAGTGAGTATAAATTTTATTCAGGGGATTAAGCAGACAAGTGGAATATGTGAGGGGAGTAAAATGGTTTTTTTTGAGGTCTTTTACGTTATATACTCATCCGAACTAACCTGCTTTCCAGTTGAACGGTCATGGAAGTTCAAATAGGTAACCACGCGATTACTTGGTGGTTACTCATTTGTTCCCGGTCCAATACTTGTCATTATTCATTTTACTTGGTGTTTCCTTTAAACATTCAACAACTATCGACTTGTAACAAGTTGGAGTAGCATTTAGATTTCAGTGAACAAAAATAGCTCTAAATAACATGCTTTTACCTAGAGGCTAGAGCTACACTGTTCTGGGTACAGTACCAGCAAATAACATCCCTTGGCCCTAATGAAAAGTACCATGCTACTTTATGCCTTCTGAAACAGAGTCTAAAATTGTACCTGTGAAAATTTGCCCTAATTTTCATGTTGATTCGCTACTGATTGTGTTTTCTGAGGGTTTCTTTATTATGATAATAATAGGATATATTTCTGGGAGAAGTTCTTGGTGCTGTTTACCTGGTGGAAGGATCGAATATAAAACCACGTTTGAAAACAAAGCCAATAAGGACTATTGCTAACAACTCAACAAGCACGGACGGACAGATTGTTGTGGATAAGAGGAGTGCAAATTTAGTGAAAGTATTAGTTGGTTTCAGTATTGAAGATTATTACAGTCGAATCGCCATATCTTTAGGCAACAAAGTGCAATCTGCCGTCATTGGTAGTTTTGAAGAACAGACCGCAATCTGGAGCAGGCCACCTAAGAACTTGGAGACATGAGCATAAATGATATTTTTACTAGTGATTGGGGCGAACCCATACGCGCAAGTTGGGGGGTTATATGGTTACTTGTCGATGTGGCTTGTAGGCCATATTACAAGAAAATATGGAATTGATAAAAATATATTAAATAATTATCGAGTGGCATATACAGTACAAATAATATTGTACCAGTTAACTTGAGACTATTAAGTTTGATGGTACAACTTTGGACTATTAAGTTCTATGGTACTTTGAGTATGATCGTGCACGTATGATTTGTAAGATTATTAAATTTGATGGTTTATGAGTCTGACGAAGACATGTAATTAACAGAAAATCAGCATTAGTATGAGAGTGCTTGTTGTTATGGCATCGGTTATTTATAATGAAAAAGGGGAAGTGTTTGCAAAATTTAATCTGTTAGCAAATATAAGAGATGAGAGAAGTGTGTATGGAAATGCATTAACAATTATGATGTAGGATTGCATTGCTATTAACACTTATATTAATGAACTTAAGTGTTAATTAATCCACAATATTGATATAGTAGGAAGAATAGTGTGCAATACGATTTATCTCTGTGCATGTAGTTAGTCAGCCCTGCACACTGAATCATCTAAATACTTGTGATAAGTACATCAAACTCATTTCTTTCTCGCAAAAAGAAAAAAATTGTCCACCTAGCAAAACTAATCCATGATATGTGCTATAGTATACTTCGTACTATTTATTTGTTCATAAAAAGTATTATTATCGGTGTTCGGATCACCGCCTAGTAAATTTAGTGTTTTGTGTGTGGGGTTTCAGATGGTTTGCAATGTGGGCACAAGGATGTATACGGGTTTGGGCAAGGTGCCCTACGTCTAGTGCAGGCTACTCGTGTTGCTTGCAAAAGTTTGTAGTAGGGGTTACAAATAGGCAAGAGAGGAAGATAGCATCTAAGTCTTAGGGGTGTGGTTGGATGGAATCGAGTCGCACCCCTTCTAAGGGGTGTTGCCTCCCCTTTTATAGCCCAAGGGGAGAGCAGCACGTGAGAGAGAGAGAGAGAGAGAGGTAGGAAGGTTCCTGGCGCCCCTTTTGCCTTGCGGTGGATCCCTCTAGCCCTGCAGATGAAGTTGGAGTAGGGGCCGATCCATGCCGCGTCCTAAAGGCTGTAGGCTATTCCCGGTCCTTGGGATGGTGCGGTCGTGGCACGGGCCCCTCCCCTAGTGGCTCAATGCACCAGCCACCAAATTACAGGCGTTGCCACTAGGAGCAGGTGACATAGTGCACAATGCTCTCAGATCTGTTATTGTGCAGGTCATCCCGATGGGGGAGGGGTCGGGCGAAGCAGAGATCCTTTTGCGTGATGTGTCCCACGCTCGACCCAATGTTAGGGGTCGAGGCAAGGCGGAGACGGCCCTAGTGTTGCATCCCTCAGCCGACCCCAACGCTTGGGGGTCGAGTGAGGCGGAGACGCAACACTGGGGTCAGAGATCGCCCGACCCCGCGCTTGGGGGTTGGGCGAATTGGAAATCGCTCACGATGAATGCCCTTTGGTTGGGGGCTACTTTGCGTAGGGTCGAGCGTTTCTTAACGTCACTATAAAAATGCCAATCACGGCAGTGATGCCACAAGACCAAAGACAAAGGATAACGATCATGAAAGAATCTGCAAGCGCACGGATGTCGTCAAAGCTGTCCCCTAAGAGTATTCCAAGGGTATTGACTCCAAAGAACGCGTGTGCACACTACCAATGCTAGGGGTCCCAAGGATAACCAACCAAGAAGATGAGTGTCGGACATGGAGGCCTAGGGCCCACACAGACGCAGGAAATACTCCAAGGGAGGATATGGCAACGAGTAGAGACCGTGGCGCAAGGCAACACAGGACTCTACAAAGTATGGAAACTAGTCGGTAATATGAAACCACGCGCATAGCGAGGCTTGCTCGGGTTACTACTCGAATTAGACTAGGAATCCACCCTTGTAACCCTGCCCGCCAGTATATAAGGCTGGACAGGGACCCCTCTCAAAAAACAAGTTCTGAACCTCAAGTCAGAGCACTCCTTACAATCAAACCCTTAGAATATAGAGAATCTCGACTAGTCTTGGAGATCATCGATCAACAAGACAAGCTTGTACTCATATTCACCCTACGTAATACAAGATCAGCAACAGGACGTAGGGTATTACGCCTAATTGGCAGCCCGAACCTGTATAAATCTCGTGTCACGTAATCGTCGAGTTCCTGATTCTACTGTCACTCCACCGAAACTCTACTACCTTGGGATACCCCTCGATAGGACTGCCATTAAAACACCGACATCTGGCGCGCGCAGGTAGGGGTGATCGTCAAGAATCCCGTGGAGAATTCGACGACTTCACAACCAAACAAGATGGTTTGGGAAGGCATTGCTCTCGGAACCAAGCTCAAGAAGATGATCGACGACAGCGGCTCACTCCAGTCAGAAAAGGCATCGCCAAGCATGGACGAGCTTGTCGAAGATTTCGACGGAATCCAACTGTTTGACATCATGAAAGGGCAAGTGCTCGAATAAAAAATGTTCTCGAACTCCTGTCAGCAAATTCACCCCGAATCTGACTCGATTTCAACGAGTGGTTCGAGCATCCACCCAACTGTTGGTATTTCTTATGACCTACAGATAAATCCGCAAGCGTACGGATACCGATGTAGCTTTCACCCGGGAGTATTCCAGGGATCGATTTCCATGGGAAACGAGAAGTGTACTAATCCTTTAATTAATTCGTCCGAAAGGGTAATATGGGGGATATGGATGACAACAAAAAGAAAAGAAGAGATAAAAAGGCTGAGGGTAGAGAGGGTACTTGTGTAGCAATACTGGATATTTCGATAAATCAAGCAAGTCAGACTTGTTCAAGAGAGTTCACTTCGGGCGCCTGAGACACCACCACTCACAGAAAGGGATGAGAAGGGGAGTGGTACCGCCTACCCCTAAGTCCTACAGACCAGAACTAACGTGGTGGATTACGTCGGCCGAACAGGGCTGTCACCACCTACCGGCTACCACAACTATTCCGTTGAACTGGGTGCAAACCAAGGTAACGACTAGTCTAGGCACCACGCCTATACTAATAATTACTACTTCACTTGAATTCAGAGCAAAGCACCCACTACTAAGTAGTGAACGAGGAACCAGAGAACAAGCTAGCAAGACTGAATGCTTAATAAATCAGAAGGAAGCCAGAGTTACCAGACAAGACCCGGATGTTACTCGAAGTTGAGTCGCATCCGCCGAGGTACAAAGTGGAAGAGAAGCCGACAGCTCCGGCTTCTCTCCCGGACTCTCACCTCACCTCTCTCCCTATTTTCTAAGTATGGGAGTGGTAGCACTTTTCCTCTATTTTGTTGTGATCTTGAGTGGGGGTGAAGGGCGCCTTTTATAGCCTCCCAAGCATGGATCCCTACGTAACTATCACGCCACCATCTTGCTTAGCTTCCACGCGAAAGGGGAGGCGTAACGGCCACGGAAGCAGGCCGGCCGGCCTCATCTAGGCCGTTCGGCCTGGCAATGTTGCCATCTGGCACCGCCTTTCGTGTGGACGCTCCTGATGATGTCGTGAGGTCGGTAGTTGCTGCATTGGTGGCAGTTGTGACAGTTGGAGGCCGAACGGCCTAGGGGAGGCCGGTCGGCCTGGCCCTGACTCCTCTCGGCCCTCCGTCGCACCGACTCGCTCATCAACGGTTGCATGTTGTCCCTTGAGGCGGTTTTGGTTGCGTTGATTTGAAGCTGTCCGAGAATCCTAGGTTGGTGGACCCTTCAATCCATGCCTTAGGCCTTTCGGGTCCTCGGACCAAACCAACATTGATCTCACATCTCTGGGTGTTTGTTGACGTGTTAGTTGTCCCCTGGATCAATGACATGGCCAGCTGAGGGGATAGGAGGCCGGTCGGCCTAGGCTAGGCCGGCTGGCCTGGGTTTGGCTCCATATTTGCTCTCTTTTCTCCTGTATGCTCTTGCACTCACAAATCATTCAAAACTTGTGGAACTCATTAGTATAAATGATATTAGCATGATTATCACTATATGAGCCTGAAATCCGGAGAAATGTTGACGGTAAAATCCTATAATAACGACCGTCAACACCAACCCTACCCACTTTCGAATTACACAACTTAGCATCTTCTTACCAAAGACTCATATGCTCCCAATTTGAGTCGATGATAGAGTAGTATGTGGATGTTCTAATTCGGATCGGTCTAGAGCATGCCTTTTCTTGCAAGGAGGCAGCTCAAGTACTCAACTACGACTCAGACTCGGATGACGAAGGCCCTGATGGTGCAACTAGGCAGTGCCTATTTATAACCTCGACACCAGAAGGAAGAACTGCAGATTGGAGGCAGACAAACCACTCAATCAACAAAAGTTGTGATTCACACATCTCAAGTTTCAAAACCGATCAAGACAGGTCTCAAATCAAGAACAACAACATGACACACCATCAGGACCATGCCATATACATGATTGGCCTCAAAGACTTTGAAGAAGCCAATATCTACAAGAGGGAAGCATTCCTTGAGCTCTTGGAAGCACTAAACAGTCCCCAGGAGCAGGAGAGGAAGAACAGTTGAGTGGTCAAAAACCAAAGGAGAGCAGAGCGACGCGCTACTCTACGGAACAAAATAGGCAATGGAAGAGTCGCTCAGCCAAGAAAGTTTTGCAATTCTCCAGCGGCCAACGCCATGGAATTACACTTTAGGCTATCCCTCATGCATCAAACTGCTGAAATAAAAAATCTTCTCGGGTACCACCACAATCATCAAACATCTCGATGATTTTGAGGCCCTGCATGAAGAAGAAAGCGATGACTCAGAGGCACGTCTACAGATTGCCGCAGTAGAGCAATATGGTCCTCAAAACAACTGTAAGATACAACCTCAAGAGATTCAGAGTACTCTCAAGTCTCAAGAGAAAACCAGTCGAGGACGCAACAACAGTCATCCAACAACTCAATGAGCTAAAATCAAGCTCTGATTCAGCAGCATTGAAGGAAGCAGTTAACAAGCGATGCACATTGCACCCAAATCAAAAGCACTTCACTAAAGAATGCTACACTCTGAAAAAGGCGCTGGGGATCCCTGTGAAGAATCAAAAGACTACTTCAGTTTAGGACATACCAGAGGAGCCTTACACCTATCAACACCACGATGCTATGGTGATGGTGATCTCTCGACCAATAAAAGGACACCAGGGAAAGAAAGCAACACCAGTATCTAGGCGATTCTTCCAAAGAAAAATAGATACCAACATTTCCTTCTCAGAGAAGGACCAATGGGCAACCTTTTCAGAATCAAGTCCACCACCACTCGTGGTAAAACCAGAGATTGGTACTCTCAAAACTACGAAGGCGCTAATAGACGGAGGGGTCGGGCTTAATCTACTGATAGTCTCATCCCTACACGATATGGGTTTCGACTCCAAAAAGTAGATGGTACCCGCGGCCGCCCCATTCTTCGGAATCATTCCAGGCATAGAAGTTATGCCAATAGGGTCAGTGACCCTTCCAGTAACCTTCAGCGACGGAAACAAGTCGAGGACAGAGTACTTAAGCTTCGAAGTAATTGACTTCAGTACTCCATACAGCGCAATCTTTGGAAGACCTGCGCTAGTCAAATTTCAAGCTATACCAAGTTACAACTACCTCGTCCTCAAGATGCCTACTCGAAATGGCGTTCTATCACTTCATGGAAGCCTAGGACAATGCCGTTGTTGCCACAAAGGAGTCGTCAGAAAGGTCACTCCTTCAATCAAGCAAATCTGGCCAAAAGAGTAAAACCACTCTATTCAAGCAGAAAAGCTCAAAAAAAGATCCTAATCTATAAAGGGCACTACAATATCGAGTAGTTTTCTTAAAGCAAATAGACTAGATCTCTATACAAAGACTAGTCCAGTCGTTAAGTAGTTTTCCTTACAAAAAGAGATACTACTACGTATGTGTTGACACCGGATTTTGACCGAAATCCAGAGTTTGAGAAATCGGCTATATGGCATCAATATAGACAGTCAGAATTGCCGATGAACCAAGAGCATGCTAGTTGGGAATTCACCCGTGAAGGGGCAAAAGTTAAAATGGCTTGCTTGCACATAACGTGAAAGATCTTGGTTGAACAAATATGATAAGTATGGTGGCCGGATTAATTTATTATTCCTAATAGAGATTAAAGAAGTTGATGAATCGACAGATTAAAGAATCGGAAGCTAGTTTAAGAGAGAAAATCGGCAGCACGAGATATGTCCGATTCCTGACTGAAGAATCGGCAGTTGAAATGATTGCTTTAGCTAGGAAGGATGATTAAAGAAAGAAACTAAATATATTGCAAGGGAGAAGGATCTAGTACGTATAAGCAAGAAGTGCTTGTATGGAAGCAAAGTTATTAAAATAAAGAAAGTGTTTGCCGGCTAATGTATGTACACGAGGATGAATAGAATAACAAGGAAAAGATGCGTCGTTACATGGGTGTGTGTCAATACGTCGGAGCAGTCCAGATTGGCCACGCATATCAGATCGACATCGGTAGACCCTGTGATCCGATTTGAAAAGCCGATTTGCATGGCGGTAGATCAAGCGCATATACGAGAAAGAGATGGTTGAAATAAAATAAGAGTTTATTGCCATATGGAAGGAAGGGATCCAGATTGATTACGCTGATTTCGTATACAGATCGGACAGATCGGAAGGAGCTTTAATGGCAAGGATTCTACAGAAAGGAAATTAGAGTACATGTATCTTAATTTAGTTTTTGTTTAGATATTTCTTTCTTAGCAAGTTTGTGTCTGCTGTGACTGTCTAGGGTGTACAGGGTATAAATATACACCCTGGTTATTGTAAACGTTTTATCACAGCATCAATAAACAAACCCTTTTACTTCCAGTACCTTTACTTTTTCGTACCGGCGACTTCGCCATCCTTTTTATTTTCTTCACGAGTTCTTTCAAGTTCGTCGGGCTGCATCACCTCGATCTCCGGCTTGCTTGTAAGTTCCGCTTTTACCGAGTAATTTCTAGGCTTTAACCTCCGGGCGTATCGCTGAGGTTTCGTCTAGATTTATTCAACATTTATCGATATCTGCTAGATCCGCAAGTTTCATATCAGTTCTTGTTGTTCTAGTTTTATCACGAACTTATCCTGTTTAGATCTAGATTGTTGTCGGCTCATTATCAAGCTATCTGTCCGGTATATCATCATAAGTTAGAGCCGACTAGATCTGTTTCTAAACATTGTTCACTAAGTCTCGGTTAATCCGTTAGCCATTTCTTTTTCGTTTATTCCGTTTACACTGATTATCTGCGCAAACTCGATTACAACCGACCGCTTGCACAAAGCGTCACGCTATCAGCCGATTTCATCAAGAGGCCAGTCTTGGCAGCCAGCCAATTCGGCTAGTATTTTACGATCTGGTATTCCTTGTCAATCAACAGGTCAGATTGACTGGCACGCCCCGGTTTTCAAGGCCACACATTCGCTCGTGTGTTAGCGCATCTGTCTCCGCCTGATTTTTGCGTCAACACACTTTTGGCACGCCCGGGTTTTCAAGGCCACGCCTTCGCTCGTGTGTTAGCGCATCTGTCTCTACCTGATTTTTGCGTCAACAGTATGTAACCAGGAATCATATTATATAGATTTATAAAAGTATCATCGATCGTGTTTCCGCGTAAAAATTCCCTTTTTGCATCGGTCCTTCGATTACTTTGTCTATAAGAACCACTCGTCACAGATTTGGAAGGTTTTAAATTAAAATAACCAAGTCTAGGGGCTTTTTGGTTTCCAAACTTCTTTATGGAAGGTCGAAGCCTTGAGGCACTAGCCAAAGGATTAGATAACCATAATGCAAGAAGACAATTCATGCAAACGGTGGAACATCCACTCTTTATTCAAAGAACTTGGTTACAAAAGCTGTCAAAAAATCAACAGTGTTTACAAGAACAAGGACAGCAAGGAGGCAAGCTTTTACAAGAACAAAGACGGCAGGCCACCAGAAGCAGCCATACATGTAATCACCGTGCCTTCGACCCAAGTGTAGGCTGCAAAATGCCCATATCTGGCATCTTGCAACTTCTCTTCTAGCATCAAGGGCACGGGCGGAAAATCTGTGGAGGGAATACGAGCACCACAGGAGACCAGGTCACAAAAAGACCGGACCATCTACACGCAGCACGACATCGACACTGGACCAGACAGTAACCGGCGTTACCACATACTTCCGTCCCAAGATCAACAAGACCTTTTAGAAGGAAGTAAAGGCCAGCACCGTACCATCTACACCCAGCCCGGCACGAGGATGCCGTGTCTGGCCCCTGGTGACCACCTCCCACCACTCCTTTGCAACTACTCTTTTGGCATCAAGACTTCAAACATAATGATGATCTGGTTCAGGAGGACGAAGAAAGAAAGAGGATGAGAGGAAAGCCAAAGTGGCCATGATTCTACAAGCATGGAGGCAAACCATCAGCAACTCAAGGCCAATATATAGAAAGTAGTGTGACCAAGACTTAAAAGCAAATCTCTGGCTAATCATCCATCTATTTGCTACCAAGGATTGTCAAGATTTCCATGCCCTCAAATCACGAAAGACAATCAGGGCCTATTTATAGCCAGAAGGCGGCGCAATCAAACAAGAGTTCACTGTTTGCACGTGAAGCTTTCAAAAGAAGAAAACGACAAAAGATTCGATCCTATATTCCTATCTAAAAAGCAAGATGACAGTAAGGCACGAATTCGCACCCAAATCATGGCTCAACAAGCAGAAGCATCACGACAACGGATCGCGACAATCAAAGACAAAGACGAGACTGCAAAGGCAGAACTTTCTCAGAAGGACGCGTCAGGTTTCCTTTAGAGCTCTTCGAGTACTGGCACAATCAAACAAGACCAGAAGAAGACGCCTAATCAAACTCAATGAAGTCAAGGATTGTCTACCATCCCCTAAAGTTTTATCTGGGAACAAAAGACACCCACAAAAATGAGTTCAAAAAAGCAAAGAGTGCTTTTTATCCAGGACCTCCGAGTGCTTATTTCCAAGAGAAATAACTCAAAACGAGAGGTAACTGAAGAGGTATGCTTGGCCTTGCAGCAGCAACTCAGAAAACTGAGCCAGATAAGAAAGCTTATAGAGTGGAACAACATGTCAGGCGAACCACTCGGCTAAAGTGGTTTCAGGAAAAAGCAATCGGATCCATTTCGAGTACTTTCAAGAGGAGTGCAATTATTCCCAGGATCTCTGAGAGCTTATTTCCAAGGGAAATAAACTCAAAGCGAGAGATAGCTGAAGAGGTACGCTGACCTTACAGCAGTAAACCAATGTCTTAACCGAATAGGGAAAAAGCATGTCAGGCAAACTGCCCTGGTCTCATAAACAAGTTGGACAGGATCCAAGTACTTTTTATAAGTACAACAAACAGAGCCTAGTCGACAAGACAAACAGGCATCTCACTAACAAGAGTAGGAAAAACAAATGCATAAAGATCAGTTCCACTCTTTACAAAAAGATTATCTCAGAAAGAGTACTTTCTCTTTATCGAAGAGAACAAAAACTACCCTATGGAGCAATGGAATCTGCAACCGCCGTGGCAGCCGCATCCAGGTCTTCATAACGCCTGATAAGAGCCTCTTGATCAAGCTTCAGAGCATTATACTAATGAACCTTGAAGATTCTTCGAGGAGCGCTTCAACTTCTCGTTCTCATCAACAACAATCAGCATAACATCCTTCCACTTGTTGCGGTCGACCTGAAGCGTGGCATAGCCATTCTCCAACTCTAAAAAGGAGGAAGAGAAAGATCAAGTCTGTAAACAAGCACCAAAAGCAAAAGACAAAGATCAGAAGTCAAGAACTCACTTTGCAGCTTACTCTTCCAAGAACGGATCTCACTGGCATGCTTGGCTTTGACAGCTTCAATATCAGCATAATTATCAATGGTGTCGATAATCCTGTCAGTAGCCTCATTATGATCATGGATTTCTTCTAGTGAGCATCCTCCGATATCTTATATCGAGCCTCAAGATCAGCATTAAGTTTTTCAAGCTCTGCCACCTTGGACTCAAGGAAAAGTATTCTACCTTTCAAAACCCGAGTCTCATCAGGATCATCAGACGACAAAGCAAGATTCTCTCCTTGCCCAGAGAAAGCAGCAGCAGAAGCGGCAACACCAGCTCCCACAGAAGACGAAGGTGCTGGTCCAGCAGTCGTGTCAATAGCAGGAGGCATGGCAGCAGAACTCAACTTCTCGGAAGTTTCAACGATGACCGGAGTATGTAAAGCACTCACTCCCGAGCCAACATCCTCTTTCCCCAAAAAAGAAGAACTCGAGGGCAAACCAGTCGAGGGCTTCCTCAAATCAGAAAGGCAGATAGAAACTCTACAAAAGGAAGGCAGTAAGGAAAACTCCTTAAAAGAAGACCAGTCCAAAGAAGGAGTTTCAAAGTCCAAACCTGTCCAAACCAAACATACAAAGACGAGGAGTGCCAAATACCAGTTTTCGTGGCTTCTTCACACTGGCACCTGGCTTACCAGACAATGAGGACCTCGTGGCCAACGAGTTGACCACGATGTCCCCACTCTACTGCCCAGGCGGAATAGCAGAAGCAGTCTTCACAACCTTTTCCAAAATAGAAGAAGAACTAGCCTTCCCAAGGACAGGCTCAAGGGCTGATGAAGACACAGCTTCGGATCAACCCTACAGAAGCACAAGTCAAGAAGGAGATTCACAAAAATGAAAAGACATGATCAAAAACTCTTACACGGAGCAGGAAGGTTACCCAGTCTCAACGAAAGAACTCGGGGGATCCACCGTCAAGGAAGGAGAACCACTTTGCGATGCCTCACGAGGGATCTTAACCATTACGGACGGAGACCCGAGGCTTCCGTCTTATCCCAAAATCGTCAAGAGGGAAGTCTTCATCTCCCAATAGGTTGTCAACTTGCTCTTTCTTGACTTGGAGAGATGCAGTGGAAACCTACGAAGTCGACATATAAGAAAACCACTCTAGAGACGAAAAAACCAGTCGAATAAGACACAAGGACAACTTCAAGTACCTGAGGGGGAGAATGCTCTCGATCGTAGAGTTGAGGCACATAAGGCTTCGTCACAACTCCAGGAAGCATCAATTGGACTCTCTCCAAAATCTCTTCCTCAGAAAGGTCCTCTGGGCTCATGCGAGAAGGGTCATCACGACCAACGTACTCATAACCAAGTGACTCTCTCAAACTCAAAGGTTGAATCCTACGTTCAACCTAGCTATACACAACCTGAGGCAACCATCACCCCCTGTTTCTTCAAGTAGTCGATAGTCTTAAAGTAAGACGACAACTTCTCGGAGCTACCACGAGTGGGAACCTCACTCCAGCGCGGCTCGCTTACAGGAGCTCTTCTAGTAAATTCTAGCAAAGCAGGCGGATGATTTCCATCATATCACCACGATTGCCTCCATTCGGTCCCAGACGAGGGCAAAGAGTACTAGAGATACTTTTGTCTAGAACCTAACCGAAATTGTACAACTGGTCCCCCAACGGGCGAAACAGAGAACTCTTTTGGAAAAGGAACAAGGACAAACAACTCTCGAAACAAGTCGAAGTCTGGGTAAATCCCAAGGAAAGCCTCGCAGAAGTGAACAAAAACAGGAATATGGAAAATCCCATTGGGATCAAGATTTTGGAGTTTAAGATGATAGAAGTCAAGAAGATCATGGAGGAAGCGGCAAGATGGAAACCCAAGGCCCCTCTTCACGAAGGAAGAAAACACACTGATCTGATCAACTGGATCTAGTGGACAATTCTCAGCCGGAGGAGGAATTGACCATTGCAAGAACATCTGATCCTTCAGCAAACCAAGATTCACAAGACGCTCAAGATCAGCCTGCTTCACCACTGACCTTTTGATATAAGTCGGCCGCGCTGGATAAAACGGGCCATCAACCCTCCCAAGCTTTGGAGGGGGAGAACCGGATCTGAAACCGCACGCTTACGCTTCTTTAGCTCCTTCTTCTGAGGGACCGACTTCCATGTAACAGGTTTCTTTGAACGCATTGCGATCACAGGAATCAAGAAGAGGAAAATTCAGAGGGAAACAAGATGGCGGCGGCAATGGACCACCGATGAATAAGGAAAAGGAGGGCAGTAGTTTTTTCCAAAGGAAAGGTGAAAAGGTAAAATCCCTAAGGAAAAAGGTTATAACCGGCCATAGGGAAAAAACCCTAGGGAAAAGTTCCTATCCCGGATAACGGATATCGTTCAGCTTTTAAGGGAGGAAAAGACGTTATCTAGATTTTTGTTTTTAGAAGAGCTCCTAAAAACAAAAGTCTATTTAACGATCTTAGCCTTTCTTAAATTCGGGGACTTTCATTATCCACGAGCACCTTAGATCTCACCTCTCCCAAAAGGAGTGGTTCAAGGCTCGGGGGCTACAGGGCACATGGATCACTAACGAGAAGTTTTTTCAAATTTCTACCAAAGATTCAAGACTTTTTTAGGACCTTTAGCTCGAATCATTGATTCAAACTAAAGCTCGGGGGCTACTTCATATGAAGTGCGATTCCAAAATCGCACTCCAAAAAATTCAAAAGAACACCATAAGGGCTTGAGCACCTCACAGCCTCGTCCTTAGAAGAACTGCAGTCTAGGAAGTACTCGAGGATTTCCTAGGAAGACCAAGAAGTAATCGAACCAGCAGTCCAAGCACTCTCAAGACAAAGAAAGAACTTGGCTATGATGCGCTCGGGGGCTTGTCGAACATGGAGGCCTAGGACCCACACGGACGCAGGAAATACTCCAAGGGAGGATATGGCAACGAGTAGAGATCGTGGCGCAAGGCAACACAGGACTCTACGAAGTATGGAAACTAGTCGGTAATAGGAAAGCACTTGCATAGCGAGGCTTGCTCGGGTTACTACTCGAATTAGACTAGGAATCCACCCTTGTAACCCTGCCCGCCAGTATATAAGGCTGGACAGGGACCCCTCTCAAAAAACAAGTTCTGAACCTCAAGTCAGAGCACTCCTTACAATCAAACCCTTAGAATATAGAGAATCTCGACTAGTCTTGGAGATCATCGATCAACAAGACAAGCTTGTACTCATATTCACCCTACGTAATACAAGATCAGCAACAGGACGTAGGGTATTATGCCTAATTGGCGGCCCGAACCTGTATAAATCTCGTATCACGTAATCGTCGAGTTCCTGATTCTACTGTCACTCCACCGAAACTCTACTACCTTGAAATACCCCTCGGTAGGACTACCAGTAAAACACTAACAATGATAAGAGATGATAGTCTATGATCTTAGCAAAGAGTAGCAAGATGTTCTCTACTTTCTACTTGCTTTGGGTACCGGCTTACACTGCATCCACAGTGATTCCGGTTAATGGCTCTACGACTTAACCGAACGTGTGTCACCACCCGCGGCCTACCTCGGCCAAACTGTGGGTTAAGATGCACAAACGAAGTGTAATTTATGACTCAGGCACCACGCTTATGCCACGGATTACTACTGTGGTCCGTAAACACTTTCTGGCATGTAAACTCACCACAACACTCGACAAGAATGTGAAGCGACGAACCCACAAGTGAGAGCCTCAAACTTGCTACTACCAACAGTACTAGATCATAGAAGAACAAAGATACTTAAGAAGCACTTAGTTTGATAAAAACACCGAAGCATCTCTGGGAATTACATGGTAGGAGAGAGTGTTCATGATGAACATGAACATGAACACTTCTCCAACTCACTCTCTCCCACTCTTTGCCTCTCTACCCCTAGACAGAACTAGCCTAAGCTATTCTCCTCCATAGAAGCCTTCTCTTGAAGTGAAGGGAGAAGGTGAAATGTTGGAGAGTGCTTGGAACGGATGTACCTCATTGTCACCCCCTCCACTCAAATTTATAGGCAGCTGGAGGTTGGTAACCGAGCAAATCACCACGTAATATTGTTGGCATTGTTAAATGACACACTTTTACCCTGTTTAACTTCGATAATTGCATGAATTTAATGTCTAAACTAATGATCATACTCTATAATCGGGACATATTCGTATATGCATGTTTTTTGGAGTATTTTGGTTTATATAGGATAAATGATTAAATCAAGACGGATTTGGGCTAAATTCAAGACAAGCGTAAAGCGAAGGCCAGAAGCCCACAAGATGAAGGCTTTTAGGCCCAGGTGCCCAGGATATGGACTAGAAGCCCACTCATGCCCGGATCCAGCCCACAAAACTCAAAGATTGCTTAAGGACTAAGCAAATGAAGATAAGATCAAGTTACTTCGAGATGAAGGCAAATTCAAATGGAAAGTCATCAAGAGATAATTTTATCCCGAAGTAAACGACGTCCAGGGCCCACATGCATAGAAAGGAACATTCTAGAACCGACTATGAAGCTTGGGGAAAAACTTGAAGCCGAGGCGGCCCAGGAATGGGCCAGGCTGCGCGGCCCAGGCCCACCCTGTCCGCGCCGCCCAGGCCATTCCTGTGGCCCCTCGACTTCCCCTTTGACCTAGGGTTTCCCACGGCTATATATATATCTCATTTCATTCGGGAGCTATCAATTCATTTTCGTTCGACGTCGAAAGAGCAGAGAAGCTAGAGGGACACCTCTTGGAGAGCTGAGGGTCGTGCTAGTTGTCTAGGGTTTGCCCTAGCCGACGTGGGAATCCTGCGAGGAAAACCACGTCGAAGTTCTGGAGCTAGTTCATCAAGATCAAGGTAGGATCCCGGTGGTGATCATGATGTACATTGAATCATTCATAGTGAAGTTTATTTGAGTTTCCGATTGTTCTTGGCGATCAAGTGCCTCTCTCTATGATTTTGCTCGTTCTTGGGTTTGCTTCTTCTAAAGATCTATTATCGAGATAGATCGATCAGGATGTTCTATTAGCCGTGGCTAGGGGCTCATACCGGATCTACCAAGGATGTTCAACACGTTCGTAGAACGTGCCCTTGTGATTCATCTCGCAGATAGAGAGCGTCGTGACAGGACGTTATTCGTGTATGGCGATGATCCTTGGGGGTTTGACCGGAGGCTATGATTTAAAGATGCTTTCAATGATATTCTCATCTTGCTTGCTTCACTACCTTGCTCAGAACTACAGCGTTTGCATGATCTAGGCGATCTAGATTGGTTATCTCTACGCTTTCTCTTGCTACCTTTGACGTTCTTCAGATTGATCTTTAGTAGATTAGGTTGATTCAAGTCACAAGTGTTTCTTTGCTAGTTAGATTGGATCTTGAGTCCTTAGTTCCACGGATTGATAAACCTTGGGGGAATACTCTCTTGAGGGAAGAGCTACAATGATCCGTGCGCTTGCGGTGGATCTTGCTGTGCGTTTGCGCCGCCAACAAATATTCCTTTCAACTGCCTTAGGACATGACACGTGGCGGCCAGGGACGTGGGGAGCCAGGGCTGGTTCAGCCGAACCCCCCGTCGGCCGACCCCTTGTGGGCCCCACTCACAACCGCCTTTGAATGGGAAGCTGATAGGTGGGTCCTTGTGTAGGTACTGATGTGCCTCGGGTAAATCTTGTCTTTTAACCCCCTGATGTGGGCCCTTCAATCCATGTGCTTTGCTCTGATTGGTCGGTAGTGTGCTTCCTTGCTCAAGCGGGCCATAGGATCCGTGGGTGGCTGATGTGGCAGCCCTTGGTTGGCTGGTATTGGCTAGTCAAGCCACTTTAGCTTATTCCCACTTCTTCTCCATGGTTAAATGACCTTCGTACACATATTCACCAACACTAGTGGAACTCATTAGAAATAAGTCCTATCACTAAGTTTGATGTTGATATTTGCATCCTTTATGCATGAGTTGACAGCCTAAATACGGGGTTTAACAGCCGTCAACACATCCCCACACTTAGCCTTTGCTTGTCCTCCAGTGAAGGAGAAAGGGCTAAGGTGAAATCTCAAAAGATATGAAACTAGCATAAGAGTTATTTCATGCCTTACCTCATACTTGTGAACTTTGAAGTGTCTATCATGCTACCTTGGGTAGTTGAGGAATGGAACGGATTTGAATCGAATTACTTCAACTCTCTTTGTCAAGTACCTGGGACTTTTTTCAATTTAGTTCAAAAACAAACCTTTTGCTCACTCCTCATTTGATTCTCTCAGATCACTCAAAGTGTATATGTCCTCACCAAAGCAATTCACCTTTCCTTCGTCCTACTACTCAAGATGGCTATATGTGGAACTCGTGATAGGGTATGAATGATAGGGCATACTTGCATCACTTATATTGCAATTTCGAATAGTAGATCCAAGCATAAATCAAATCAAACTATCAAGATCAAGACGTGCATAGCTATGGGTATGGTGGATGACATGATGCTACTTTGAAGTGTCTATACAAGGTTCTCTTCTTTCATTCATAGATATTTTTGGAGAGAAGTCACAACTCATAGAACCTTGTGTTGTCGATGATGGATGGTACAATGCCTACATCTTGATCAAGAAAGTACAAAAGGAAATCATGCAAGGGTCTCACTGTTTGAACAAGCTCAAAGCAATCACAAGCAACATATGAGTATAAGGTTTTCAGATATTTCATCATATGGCTCTAGTGGGACTGTGGCAAGATCAAAGAGGAGTGTGCAAGAGGTTGTTCCAGTTTCAATTAAATTTTCCCAAGTACTTAAACATCAAGAGCAAAGATCATGTTATCAACCTGTCGGGGGGCAATACCAGGGCCCCTCAAAGCAAAGGATTAAACCCAACGATAAAGCTAAAACTAAAGACAGGAGGGTTACGCCCGGCCTGCTAGGAAGGAATGATCCGACCAAAACTGTGCATGCCGGCCCAGCAAAGACCCATAACAGAGAAGGCGTCCGCCTTGCCTGACCCCCAAAGGGAAGGAAGAAAGCTCCCAGGTAGGGGTTGTCCGTCCTCGCCCGACCCCAAGGTCGGGAGGATAAAAACAGGACGAAGCCACGGCCGCCTCGCCCGACCCGGAGGGGAATCTTTCAAACGTATCTCGCCTGGAGCCTGTGGGTCCCCGGACGACCAGAGCGAACCAGGATTCACCAAAAGGCGCGCTAAGGACTGGCGCACTGTACCAAAACCATCATGAGGCCAAAGAAACTAAGCCAACTTGGCCACCACGATAAGCCAGCCGTAACAGAGGCATGGGCACGTAACGGACAGACCTGCCATTCTGACCACATGGCAGTGAGACAGGGGCACCGCCCGTAAATATACGACGCTTGGTCAAGGGGCCAAAGACCAGGAGACCAGCGGGCACCCGTAGAAGACCGGCGGATATTAGCGGGCAGCCTCCAAGAGACCCCCTCTTTACCCAGGAGGTAAAGAGGGGCGCCGGCCTGCACCCCGTCCACCACCGCCCCCTCCCACGGTATGGGCGGACAGCGGACTGATGGACAGAGACGACAGAGGATGACAGAAGGACTGGCCGCTGCCGCTGACGATGGACTGAAGCACGCATAACCCGGTAGATTAGACACCAGGCTAGGCTTAGGCTAGTTTTACTTTAAACCCCTCGGGGGGTTTTGCCCCTTTTTTATCCGACCCCCTGTAACCGAGTCTCCCTTTCAAGTATAAAAGGGAAGGCTAGGACCGACTGATCAAGAGACGAACACTTCGCACACACCACTCATGTACTCCTCAGAGGCTTGAGAGCTCTTCTCTCCCTCGCCTGTTTGTAACCCCTACTACGAACACCAGAGCGAGCAACGCGAGCAGACCACCCCACTGGACGTAGGGCAAATTGCCTGAACCAGTATACATCCTTGTGCTTGACTTGGTAACCATCAGGATCCCCAAGCGCAGACAGACAAATTCACTAGCCGGCGGTACAAAACACTGACACAACCCATATCTGAAACATCAACCACTTAGATAAGCATGAGGTTCCTAAGGGTATTTGTTCACAAGGATAAAAGTTGTAGCAAGGAATAAAACATATGCAAGCCAAACTTTGAGAAAGAGAGCAAGATCACATGTTGGTTCATTTTAAACTTTCAAGGTTTGAGTTTGAATTCATAGATCATCACTCATTTTGTCAAAACTTAGGGACCATAGAGAAAAAGGGATAAGAGACACAAACCGACGCATGGAGAAATGATGGGCCAAAACGGGCACAAGCCTGGTTTGACCGACCCAGCTGTTCGACCGAACTCAGCTAGTTCGTTTCAGGTTCCTCCTTTGTGTGCGTGTAGGTGCAACTCAGTGTCATGTTCTGGTGGTGTATGATTGTTCATTTGCTATGGAGAGTCAGTGGCTCTCCCCCACACTTGTTTTTTCCTAGGTGCTTCATTTATTCAACATCAAAGTAACACCAAGACTTCACCGGATTAGATGATCGATGAGTCACATTTTATTCAAATCAAAATGGAGGTGCTTACAATCTGAATTGGAAAGAAAAATCAAAGGGAAAGGGAGATCTAAGCAAACTTAATCTAAAGCGGCTATGGAAAAGGGAAATAATCGGGACACACTCTTTGGATTGGTGCATCATAAAGCTTAGCGTGACCCGTGGCCTTGTAAAGGCGGTGCAGATGGACACTCAAACGATGGCCAAGATCATGAAGGCCACGATGAATAGCCTGCGTTTGCGCCCCCCTGTCTTACTAGCATTTCTCTAAGACTCCTATTTTCCAAGCGCAACTCTTCTAACTCCTGGACCAGCTCCATCAGGGGGGTTCCACTGGATCTGTTGTGTGGTCTTGCGCGGATGGCTTTTTTCTCTTTATCCTTCTCTAGTGTGAGATCCAGCATGTCAGCCAACTCCCTCTCTAAAGGCGAGCGGTATGGTTTGGGGGTCCCGTTTCCGCCAATCGCAATTCTTCCACCCAACCATCCTGCTCGTAGCGGTGGTAGAATGCCTTGCCATCCTTAGAGAATAATGACCCGACGTAGCGTTCCCCGGGCATGAGAGGGGGGCCAGGGTACTTTTCGTATTGGAGCTTCCTGCAAGGACTTGTCGATCGCGCACGCTGGACCTGCGATTTCCTTGGCATGACGGGGTGTGTCAACGAACGAGGGTCTGAGGCGGGTACCGGCCTGGGTCAGCCGAACTGGGGGTTCGACCAAACCTCCAGTGGTGCCACCTGCGCCCCTGCTCCTCTGAGGTGGTGATCCCACGACCAATGCCTTGATCTCCATCCCATGATCTTCCACATCCCTCTGATTCTCGAGTGCGGTGAAGGTGTTTACTAGGCAATGATCTTGATTTGATCAAGAGTAGAATTGCATGCTAGGGAACGATTTGGGCTTTGGCTAGCTATGGTGAGCTGCAAGGAAGGATGGTGGGAATAGTGGTGGAACTTGAGTAAGTTTTGTGATAGTGTGGCAAGAGAGAAGGGAAGAGGAAGAAGATGAGATTTAAGGATGAAATCCTTCTCCTCATCCACTCAAACTCAACGGGACACCACAGAAGGGCCAAAAGAACATTGAGAGGAGCGTGTGCGCGAGACCTGGGAGGCGGTGGCGCACCCCCTGGTTTGGCTGAACCCTGGTGGGCTCCGTTGGGCCTCCTGTTGCTTGGGTGTATGTGTCAGGCACATGTGAGTTGGGATATTGCGTGCCCGTTGTGTGCAAATGTGCTTAAGCCGAAGGGAGAGCTAGGTTGTCTTGAGTCAACTAGTTGACTTTAGCCTAAACCATACTTTATCAAGCTAAGCAACATTTTCATAAAGTCAGGACGGACTTACCTGAGTGACATACCTTTGTCATTGCCGGAATTGGTGGTTCGATTGATTCGCGTTGATTGCATCATTTCGCTTGCATTAGTGATGTCTTTTCCCTAACTCATCCTCAGAAACCCTTCTTCTTGTTCTTATATTGATGCCGTACTCCTGCATGGTTAGTGTCTCAAGGATACCCGAAGGATAGAAATTCCCATGTAAAGAATTTATCAAGCATATCTCAATGGAAATTCTAAGTTGTCGGTGATATGATCTCCGGCAGTCTTCCACGGGGTAGCCCACGGAAGTGATTTGTATGTAGGGAAGATCGCAAAGATCGGAAGCAAGATGGTTAGGGTGGACAGACACAAGGGTTTAGACAGGTTCGGGCCGTCGACTCGACGTAATACCCTACGTCCTGTTTTGGAGTGTTGTATTGCGTGGATTTCGCGATGAGATGAGATGTGTTGTGGTTCGATGTTTTGGAGGGGGTCCCTGCCCGCCTTATATATCGGGGGGCAGGGTTACAAGTCGGTTTGTAGCCGATCCTATCTCTAAGGATCCTTTCCTTCTTTACAAAAACTCCTATTCTAACTAGAACTTCTCCTTCCAGATCCTTCCTACATGCGCCGACTTGTCCCGCACGTCATCAGGTTCAGAACGGTGGGCCGGGCCGCCCCCTATTGGTGGGCTGCCAGGCTTGCTCGTGAGGTACCCGGGTACTATATCCCCCACAGTAGCCCCCGAGCACTTCTTGGCCGATCGTTGGCTGTAATTGATCTGTCTTTTTCTTGCATGATCCGAGTGCTCCCAAGTTGTCCAAGACCTCATCCGAGTGGTTTCGAAGAAGATCCGAGTGGTTTCGAGGAAGATCCGAGTGCATGCTCAAACGTTCCTGAAAACGATTCTTCAATTGAAGCCATAGTGAGGGGAAGAAGTGCTCTTTTTCACGACGCGAAAGCGAAGTGTATACACTTAGCCCCCGAGCCTTGGGCAATTCTAGTATGAAATTGGCCAAGGGTCTTCAACTTTTCTCCGTCGAAATCTTGATCTTCAATGGCGTGCACCTCCTGGTGCACCCATTGGGTGTAGCCCCCGAGCCTTGAGCAGAATAGAATATTCTGGTCGAGGGTCAAAAATAAAATATTGTAAAGTTCTTTTTGAACTTAATCCATCAATGGTGTGCACCTCCAGGTGCACCCATTGGGTGTAGCCCCCGAGTCTTGATTCGACTCGGCACGATCGTGTCAAGACTCTAAAAGCTGTGGATCCTGACTGAATTTTTCAGCCCCCATGCCTCCGGGCATGGATTTTGGATAATTTTCTCCTTTTAGGGCATTTTTATTTCCCCTTCTTAAGGAATCTTTTCTCAAGTTCTTTGAACTCGGCGTGACTCCCGGATCGTGTCCCACGACCCAGCTTGACCATATGGTAAATCACCTTCTCACAAGATTTATACTTGTCAGCACTTGACCCAGATTTCCGAGCCAATTTAGCGATAGTATCGCATGCCTTACGTAAAAATCAATTGCAAGGTTGCAATATTAATTGCAAAAATAAGCCTGGCCGTCGACTAATTTTAGCCTCACGACCGAGTGGTTTCTGCCCCTGAACACTAGCTCAGGAACCCACATATTTGTTAATTAACAGAACCGAAAGGTCGTGCCATACTTCAGCCCATTTAGGCCCATTAATCCTGTTAAGCCCATTGTTTCCTAGGGAAACTAACGGTTGCCTCATGAAGCCAGAATATCGCGAGATATCGCGACTCCATACCGCATCTTTGAATTTAAAGCGACGGGACGTGCTAGCGTCGGTTGAGTTCCCGAGACAAACATCGCGCCGCACGCGGGAGGAACGGTTCATTCCATTATAAGCCATCCCCGCCGCAATCTTCTTCCTTTCCTCGCCATTTGCCTTCACAGCATCCAAGTTCTCCTCCTCGCTCGAGCGCAAACCCTAGATCCACTTTCATAACCTCAAATCTCAATCCTCAGCCTCTGCTTGCTGCAGCCATGGCGCCGAAGCGGAAGGAAGCGCCGAAGCGGAAGGAGAAGTCGCCAGGGAAGAGTCGGTCGGTCAAGCCCAAGACCGCCGTCGATGTCACCGTGGATCGCGCCACCGAGTGGAGGGATTCCACTACCACCACCAGGCACCTCGAGCAGCACGTCATCGACGGCATTCTCCCGGACCAGAAAACCGCCGAGTGGCGTGCAGCCTCCAGTGAGTCTTTCCCCACCCCAAATTCCTCTGATTTGGTGGTGTTCGAATCCTTTCTTCTGCGCGGATTTGGTGTCCCTGCACACCCTTTTCTTCGTGGCTTGCTCCATTTCTATGGGATCAGTCTTTGCGCACTGAACCCAAATTCCATTCTTCATATTGCTATCTTTATCAATCTCTGTGAGGCCTATCTTGGGATAGAGCCTCACTTCAATCTCTTTCTCCATCTTTTCTTGCTGAAGCCTTATCCTGGGACCGAGTGCCCGCGGGTAGTCGGAGGCGCCGGGCTCCAGCTCCGTGAGGGTCGAACCCAGGAATATTTTGAAATTCCTTTTCCTACTAGCAATAAAGAGTGGCAATCCGAGTGGTTTTACATAGGGAACCACTCGCCTGCCATCTCTCCTGAAATAGATACCCGTCCTGTCCCCTCCAAGTCCTGGATTTCTCTTCCCAAAGACAGCGAGATGGACGAGGTTCGGGAGTTGCTGAGCTTCATAGCCGAGCTGAAGGACAGAGGGTTGACTGCCGTAGGAGTGGCAGCCAACTTCGTGCTGCGCCGGATCCAGCCCCTCAAGCAGCGGGCTCATCCGGCGTATGAGTACTACGCCGAGGGGGACAACACGCGTGAAGCCCCGAGCGTGTTGATAAAGGCCAAGCTGCGGCTCGGCTTGCCAAATTTTTTGCGACAGGGACTTCCCTGAAGACTTCTGATGGCCCTCCGGCCTACAACTTGTCCAATCCTCGCCCTGAGGTAATGAATCCATTTGTTGCTGTTTTATATTTTCAATTCCACCCATTGGGTGTAATCTCGGTGAAGAACTGAACCCAACTTTTGCAGGGTCGAGCTGCTTTTGTTTCCATCCCCCCTCTGCCTGAGATGCCGAAGGGAGTGGACCAGCCGGCGTCACGCAGGGCTGGTATTGCTGAAGAAGCACTCGGAGGGGTCGAGGATGACTTGAATGACTCTGATATCAGTCTGTCATCCTCACCTTCTCCAGATGTATTGCCGCCGAGTGGTGGCAAGGCTGCCGTCGTCCCGAGGAAGCGGAAGATTTCTGTTTCAACGGGGGTCGTGATTGGGGATGCGCCGAGCCGTCGCCAACTCATCCTCACCGAGTCATCTGACTCGGATGATGACGAAGATGGTGATGCCGGGTCATCAATCCCGCCCTCAATTATTAGCTCAGAGCATTCAGCCCCTTGCCATAGTACCTTTGCGTACTGCAAGTCCAAGGGACCTTCCTTCCACCACTCGGAGAGGAAAGCGCCTGAGAGTGCGCGTATCTACTCGGTAAGAGATATTGTCAACCTTTTATTGACTTTTATGTTTTCCTGTGATTGCTCCTTATTTGCTTTGTCCTGCAGCACGCCGTCTGAGATCCCCTTTGCGGGTTCTGCGCCGTAGCCAGTCGGCGAGACAGAGATCCCAACAATCCAAGTGCTAGAAGTATCTTCCCACTCGGCTGATCTTCCTAGCGATCAGCCTGTGGAGCCGCCACCAGAATCACCGCGAGCACCAACCCCAGCTCCTCCGAGTCCTGCTCCAGCGTCGCCGACCGTACTGCCAGCTCTTCACCTGGGCAGCCCCCAGCCTGCTCCTGTGATTGAGCAGACTGCGACGATGGAAGGGCCCCAGGTTGCAGAGGTCGGAGTCGCTCCTGCAGCGGTCGTGACTCCGGGTGGTGGTGCCGCTATGACTCCCCTGGCAGGAGTTCAGGTCGCTCCATCGTCGTATGGGACTGATAGCCGAGGTATTCCTGAGCCACCTTTCCTGTTTAGGTAGAGTACCGAGTGGTACACTTGTTTGTTGTGTTATCTGATTGTCTTTTGCAGGAAATTGCTGCCGATGCCGAGGCCAAAACCTCGGAGATTCAAAGGCTTGCTCCTGCAGCCGCTAAGGCCGACTCCCTGGTGGCCCGAGTGGCTGTGCTTGAAGCCACTGTGTCCCAACGCCAGGCCGAGTTGGAGGAAGCCCGACGCACCAACCGCGATCTTCGCGGAGAGGTGGATCAGGCTAAGCTCAACGAAGCCCAGGCCGCACAGGAGCTTAGAGGTATGCTATTCTTTTTTATCTCAAACGTGAACATACTGTCCAGATCTGACTTTCTGTAGATTACCGGGTCCGAATTATGGCCCAATTTGCAGAACTCACTGCCAAGGTGACTCGTCTGGAAGGCGAGGCGGAGGCGCTGCGCACCGAGAAGTGCGCGCTGGAAGATGTTGTTCGAGTGGTGGCGGAGGAGATCGAGCCGGAGGCAGCATCGTCTTCAGCTTCTATCCTCGACCGCACTCGGGCGCTTCCACGCTTCTTTCGGCGCCAGCTTCGCTCCATCAGCCAGGCCAGTTGCGGACATGTCTTGGCCGTCCTGAAGTCTCTGTTCCCATCATCAGATCTGGAACCACTCGGCAGCGGGTATGCTGCTGGCACCTCTGAAGATGATGTGAGCAGACTGCTGCTTGAAGTGGAGCCGATCGCCAATGTTCTGTCTAAGGACGTTGTCGATGAATCTGATGATGCAGGCGCTTCTGGTGGTGATGACCCTGCAAGTTAAATTTGATAGAAGATCTGTAGTATGTGACAGAAGTAGTACTTTTGAACAATATTTAATCTTTTGTTATTGTATATAAGTTTTATAGGAACTACTACTCCCTTTCTTTCTGCGCTGGCCTTAATTTCTGAGTGGTTGACCTGTTACGGAGTAGATTAGCCTCGTTGGTCTTAGTCTCATGCCGCCGAGCTTTGTCGTGCGTGTAGAGCTTTGACTTGGCGAGTACATTCCCCCACGATTTAAAGTTTGTTCCACTCATACTTTATGTGCGTGACGCGAAAGAGGAAATTCGAGTAGTAGATATGATGTAGATGGGAGATGAAATCAACTTTATTGATAACTCATATGATATTTATAATTCTGCCGAGTCGAGACTGGGGATGATTATCCACAAAAAATCACTCGGGAAAACATATCTTAATGAAAAAAAGATGAATACATAACTGAATCAGGCGTAGAAACGCTGTAGGTGCTCGATGTTCCATGGATTTGGAATGTCTACGCCGTCTTCCGTCATAAGGCGATATGAGCCTGGGCGACTCACTGACTTGACGATGTATGGTCCCTCCCAGGGGGACGCAAGCTTGTGCGCGCCCTTGGTGTCTTGCTTCCTCCTCAGAACCAAGTCGCCTGCTTCAAAAGACCTCTGCTTGACGGTTCGATCATGATACCGTCGAAGGACCTGAGCGTAACGCGCGGCTTGGATCTGGGCAGCCAATCTCTTCTCCTCGATGCTATCGAGGTCTTCAATGCGCGCCACTTGCGCGTCGTATTCATCATAGAACTCCACTCGGGGCGAACCGTATGCGATGTCCGTTGGTAGGATAGCTTCCGAGCCGTAAACCAGAAAGAACGGGGTTTGCTTCGTGGCACGACTCGGCTGGGTCCGTAGCCCCCAGACTACAGCTGGTAACTCCTTGATCCATCGTCCATCGTACTGCTTCAGCTTCTTGAATATACGGGCCCTGAGTGCTTTGATTATTTCGCCATTGGCTCTTTCAACCTGGCCAGTTGGCCCTTGGGTGCGCCACGGATACGGGGCATAGCTTGATGTTCCTCTCGCTGCACCAATCTTTAAACTCCTGTGCCACGAAGTTCGTACCATTATCTGTAATGATACGATTTGGGACTCCGAAGCGATGAGTGATGTCAGGTGAAGAACTCGATGGTCTTGGCTGCCGTGTGCTTGTTGACTGGTTTCACCTCGATCCACTTGGTGAACTTGTCAATAGCCACTAAGACATGGTCAAAACCACCCATCGCCTTCTTGAATGGACCAATCATGTCCAAGCACCAACAAGCGAAGGGCCAGGACATTGGTATAGTCTGCAGCTGTTGTGCTGGTGCGTGTATTTGCCTTGCAAAATACTGACACCCTTGGCAGTGCCGCACAATATTTTCTGCGTCTGCTACAGCAGTCGGCCAGTAGAAACCAGACCGGAAGGCTTTACCAACTATGCTTCTAGCCCCTGACGTGATTGCCACAGATTCCTTTGTGTATGTCTGTCAAGAGCTCAATACCCTCTGCGCGACTCACGCACTTCTGGAGAATTTGAGAGGCTCCGGATCGACGATACAGCTCTTCTCCGATGATGACGTAGCTTTTACTGCGCCGCACGATTTGTTCGTGGAGCGACTTCAGATCCTTATCTTCTGGGACCTCTATGGGCAATATGCCGCTGTCAAGATAGTCGATGATTTGGGTCCTCCAGTCCAATGCTTCGTCTACTACTAATGTGGCTGACTCCAGGGATTCTCCGACTTGTTGCTCCGCGACAGTGCCATCCGGGTTTATCTTGATAGATGGTTTAACAAGATCTTGTATAAAACTCCGGGTGGGACGCCTTCACGGGTGGACCCCATCTTGGCAAGCTCATCAGCTGCCTTGTTATAGTCGCGCACCACGTGATGGAACTCTAAGCCATAGAATTTCCCTTCCAATTTCCGTATTTCCTCGCAGTAAGCATCCATCTTCTCATTGGACCTGGACCAATCCTTGTTTACCTGGTTTATGACCAGGGCAGAGTCCCCGCGTACCATCAGGCGTTTGATGCCCAAAGATACGGCGATGCGGAGACCGTGCAAGGCTGCTTCATACTCGGCTGCATTGTTGGATACTGGGAACATGATTTGAAGGACGTATTTTAGTTCCTGTCCACTTGGGGAGATCAGGAGTACGCCTGCGCCGCCTCCTTTGATCTGGAGGGAGCCATCAAAGTACATCTCCCAGTACTCAACTATCTCGTTGTCAGCCGGAGCTTGGTTCTCTGTCCAGTCTGCTACGAAGTCGGCCAAAACCTGAGACTTGATAGCAGTACGAGGAACAAAGGTTATTTGGTGAGCGGCCAATTCTATTGACCACTTGACGATTCGGCCGCTGGCGTCTCGGTTATGGAGTATTTCCCCTAAAGGATTTTCGCTCACGACCGAGATTGGGTGGGCCTCAAAGTAATGTTTCAGCTTTCTTGCTGAGATGAGAACTCCGTAGAGTAACTTCTGCACATGGGGATAGCGTACCTTGGACACGGTCAGGACCTCGCTGACGAAGTAGACTGGTCGCTGGACTCCATATGCGTGCCCTTCTTCAGGGCGCTCGACCACTAGTACCGTGCTAACCACTCGGGGGGTAGCAGAGATGTAGAGGTAAAGCTGTTCCCTTGGTTGAGGTGGGACGAGGATGGGCGGCTTCTGCAGGTAATCCTTGAGTTCCTGGAAAGATTGCTTCGCCTCGTCATCCCACACGAACTTGTCCTGCTTCTTGAGCAGTTTGAAAAACGGCAATCCGCGGACGCCGAGTCGTGATATGAAACGACCGAGCGCTGCCATGCATCCAGTAAGCTTCTGCACATCCTTCTGACAGGTTGGTGGTAGCATCTTGGTGATGGCCGTGATCTTCTCGCGATTTGCCTCGATGCCGCGGTTGCTGACCATGAAGCCGAGTAGTTTACCTGAGGGGACTCCGAAGACACACTTTTCCGGGTTGAGCTTCCACCGGAATTTTCGTAGGCGCTCGAAGACCTTTGTCAGGTTCTCTATCATGTCCTCGGGGTTCATGATCTTGACCACGATGTCGTCGATGTAGGCTTCTACTATGTCTGGAATCAATTGATCCAGACATGCTTGAATTGTCCTCTGGTAGGTTGCGCCTGCGTTCTTCAGACCGAAGGCCATTGTATTGTAACAATAGGCGCCGAACGGCGTGATGAACGCGGTCTTTATCTGGTCTTCCAGTTTTAGGCCTATCTGGTGATAGCCTGAGTAGCAATCGAGAAAACAGAGCAGGGCGGAGCCTGCCGTGGAATCAACGACTTGATCGATGCGGGGGGGAACGAAGGGGTCTTTAGGGCAAGCTTTGTTGAGATCTGTGTAGTCAACGCACATTCTCCAATCATTATTATTCTTTTTTCTTACAAGAACTGGGTTAGCTAACCAGTCGGGGTGAAACACCTCCTGAATGAAACCAGCAGCTAACAGCTTTGTAATCTCTACCCTAATCGCCTCCTTGCGGTCCTGCGCGAATCGACGAAGCCTCTGCTTGATCGGTTTGGCAGTCGGATTGACCTTCAAGGAGTGCTCGGCAAGTTCCCTTGGGACACCTGGCATATCGGATGGTTTCCACGCGAATATGTCGGCGTTTTCCCTTAGGAATTTGACGAGCACTTCTTCCTATTTGGGGTCTAGCTCGGCCCCGATGATGGCCGTCTTCTTCGGGTCGTCCAGGTCCAGCGAGATCCTCTTCAGCTCCGTCTCCTTGCTTGGCGCGATGGCTTCTCTTGCGGGCCTCTTGGCGGGGATCTCCAGAGAGTCCTTGTCCACCTCCTGCGATGCAGCCAGTACTTGCGTCATGCGCTTCGACATGTCCAGGGCAGCTGCCGCGTTGAGGGTCTCCTGTTCGCATGTGTAAGCGACTCGGATGTCCCCCAAGACGGTGATTACGCCCTTGGGTCCTGGCATCTTGACCTGCAAGTAGACGTAGTGAGGGATCGCCATGAACTTGGCGAGCGCCGGCCTCCCGAGGATGGCGTGATATGCAGTCTCAAAGTTCGCCACCGTGAACTGCATATGCTCGGTCCGGTAGTTGTTCCGGTCTCCGAAAGTAACGGGCAATGTGATGTGCCCGAGTGGTTCTGCCCCCTCTCCCGGTATCAGACCGTAGAACGAGGATTGGGGGGGACGCAGGTCGAGAGTGGTCAGGCCGAGCTCCTTCAATGTGTTAGCAAAGAGGATGTTCAGGCCACTGCCACCGTCGACTAGCACCTTGGTGAGCTGAACGTTGCGGATCGTCGGAGCTACTACCAAGGCGTGGGATCCGGGCTTTGGTATGAAGCTCGGGTGATCTTCCCGGGTGAAGGTGATCGGAACTTCCGACCACTTGAGGTACTCAGGTACCGATGGCTCCCTTGCGTGCATGACCTGGCGGTGGGTGAGCTTTTGCTGGCGCTTCGTCTCGAATCCTTCCGGCCCGCCGTAGATCATGCGGACCACTCGGTCGGCCTCCTGAAACTCGTCGCCGGGCTCGTCGGTCCGCCTGTCCTCTCTCGGGGAACCATCGTTCCTCTTTCTGTAGGGAGGGCCTCTGTTGCCCCCAGTGAAGGCTCGCTTGAGCCCGTAGCACTCTCGTGCCGAGTGCTTGTGCTTATGGTATGGGCATTGCTCATCGAGCATGCGCTGGAAATCCTTCTGGAGTTACCCGGCCTCTGGGCCGGTCCAGAGTGGCGACCATATCGCCCTCGCTTTCTTCTTGCGAGGGTGACTGTCGCTGCGACGATGGTCGTCGTGTCGATCTTCGTCCTCGCGGCGGTCGCGCTTGCAGGGTCGTCTTGTTCTCCTCCTCCCAGCGATTCTTGATCTCACTGAGTTGTTCCTTCTCGGCAATCTCCGCGTCCGCCCACGTGCTAGCAACCCGGAACATGCCATTGACAGTCGCGGGTGGCTTCCGAGTCCACTTGTGGATCAGTCTTCCGTCGGAGATGCCGTTCTGGAAGGCGGTCATCACCTCCTGATCTGTCACGTCCGTGATGGAGTTGCGCTTCTCCGAGAACCTGCGCACGAAGTCATGCAGGGTCTCGTTCTTGCGCTGTCGTATTTGGCCGAGGAGCCGCTTGCTCCCGGGCCTCTCCCAGGTTCCGAGATAGTTACCGATGAAGAGTACGGTAAGCTGATCCCAGTTGTCGATGGCGTCCTGCAGGAGTCCTGCCAGCCAGTTGCGGCAGTCTTTGGTGAGCATGATGGGAAGGTAGTTCGCCATCACGTCCTCGTCGCCGCCAGCCGCTTGTACGGCGGTGTAGTAGATCTGAAGCCATTGGGATGGATCAGACTTCCCGTCGTACTTGTCGATGTCCGACAGCTTCAAGCCTCTGGGCCATGTTACGCTCCTCAAGCGCTCGGTGAACGACTGGAATCCGCCGATCCGACCTCTGGGGCGGGAACCACTCGGATCCGAGCCGTCTGTTGTCCTTGGGGGAGTGTGCTCCCTCCTGCGATCCCGATCCCTGGGTGGGGAACGGGTCCTCCGATAGGTCCGAGTCCTGGGTGGAGTTCGGTCCCGTCGGTAGGTTCTGCTGCGCGGTGGAGTTTGCTCCCTTGGCGGGGTCGGCCGCCTTCGTGGGGGAGCCGCTCGTCCTCGCGGTGGAGTACGACCGCCGTCGTTGCCGCGCCTTGGGCTACCGGAGGGATCAGAGTAGTCAGTATACTCTGACTCCGTCGAGTAGCCGCTCCTGTTGGAGTTACGACGGGGATTCCCATGATCCCGATCGTATTCTTACGCGACGTCGGATCTCCTCGCGATGACGCTCCTCAGTGCTGCTGCGGATGACGTCCCTCGCGTCTCGATCTCTGTTGATCGTGGTGCGAAGATCTTCATCACGGTCCGATCCGCCGCTGGTCCGGCGTCGCGACGGCCCGGGCTCAGAAGCGGCCGTGCGTGATCTGCTCTGCATCTGGTGGACCTGGACGGAGGCGGCCTGCACGAAAGCCCTTACCTTTTCCAGGCCTGGAGTGCTGGGTGGTAGCCGACTGATTTCCTCATCGATGGTGACGAGGTTCTGGACCGGCGTCTCGTAGACGTCGAATCCGTTGTACTCGAACATGCCGTCGCGCATCAGGTTCCGACTGCTTCTCCTGTCGCGTCGATCCCAATGACGACGGTGATCCTCCGAGGGTGGTTCTCGAAGTTGAGCGGTGCCAGACCCTGATGCGTTGGCCCCGTGCGGTCGGGCGGCTCTACGAGTCGCCCGATTGGCGTTGCGTCCTCGGCGCTGGTCCCTGGCTTCAGTCGTCTCTTCGGCCGGGGTGATCTCGTCCTCCGACACGGGGTTAGGTGGCGTCGCTGGTGCTACCATGTAGCAGTATGACCCGGCTCCTTCTTGCACGAGGTAATCTTCCTCGGACTCGGAGAGGTCGGTTGTGGGCGTGTCACGCTCCAAGCTACTCGGAGTTAATCCTCCGGGTGATCCTAGCAGTTCCGGCTCCGTAGAGGAGTCGGACGCGGTGTAACCCTCTTGCAGGTCGTCCAGGATTGAGAGTCCCCGTGGGTTTGACTCGTAGGAGTCGCTCTCAGAGGGGGAATCATCCGCCTGGACGATGTCCTTCATCTTCTGCTTCTGGGTAAGCGCGCGGAAGCCGGGGGTCTGGATGGTGATGACCTCAGGGCTCGGGACGCGCGTCGGCTGAGCGTTTACGCTCTGAGATGACTCGGCGACGCGACTCTCAGGAGCCGGATCGGAACCGAGTGGTTGTTGATCTGCTCCCGACTGGTTGGGCCTCGCGTTTTGCGATGGACTCAGCGGGGTAGAAACGGCGCGATCAGATGCGATCGGACCGGATTGGGCCGTGATGGCCGAAGTCGGCGCCAGAGAGGAAACCTCCGTGGCGGTTGCAGTTCCTGCCGCATGGGTATCCAAGACGGCGGCGGTGATGTTCCCGAACTGGATCTCGAATCCGTCGACGTTCGGGAGGTTGCAGCTGTCCAAGATCTTGACGCGATCCATCAGGCTCACCAGATTGATCTCGGCGATATCCCCTACCTGGCGCGCCACTGTCGGTGATATGATCTCCGGCAGTCTTCCACGGGGTAGCCCATGGAAGTGATTTGTATGTAGGGAAGATCGCAAAGATCGGAAGCAAGATGGTTAGGGTGGACAGACACAAGGGTTTAGACAGGTTCGAGCCGTCGACTCGACGTAATACCCTACGTCCTGTTTTGGAGTGTTGTATTGCGTGGATTTCGCGATGAGATGAGATGTGTTGTGGTTCGATGTTTTGGAGGGGGTCCCTGCCCGCCTTATATATCGGGGGGCAGGGTTACAAGTCGGTTTGTAGCCGATCCTATCTCTAAGGATCCTTTCCTTCTTTACAAAAACTCCTATTCTAACTAGAACTTCTCCTTCCAGATCCTTCCTACATGCGCCGACTTGTCCCGCACGTCATCAGGTACGGTGGGCCGGGCCGCCCCTATTGGTGGGCTGCCAGGCTTGCTCGTGAGGTACCCGGGTACTATATCCCCCACATAAGTGCTGGGCTTTAGTCCCATGCTCACCTGCTTTTAGTCCTTGCCTTGATTGCTGGTTATGATAGGAGTGAGAGAACGTCTTGGCTACAAGGTTAGTGCTTTGATACAACTATGAATTTCAAAAAAAAAAATACTAGGATAAGCACAAATGAGATTCTTTGGGGGGGTCTATGATTGGAAACCCCTGCGGCAGAACTCACCACTCATAGTGCCTTAGCACTTAGGACCAGAGATTTCGGAGATGTCTAGGATGAGCACGACTCTTGTGATGAGTCAGGACGACATGTCGTGCTCCTAGGAAAGGAAGGTCAATCTTCGAATAGATAACTCTAGAATGGCTATGGTCCCATATATGAAAGAGGATGTTAAACTCCATGGACCAAACATTCTGAGCTTTGGTGATCACGAGAATGAGTCTCTTTCTCAACTCGTCTCGTTCATAGGATGGATGTGTTTAATAAAAAATGCCAATGGGCTTCCATCCTATGCTTCTAATGGAAGTGCATATGATGAAGGTTTAATTTCTACTTCCATTAGGCATCAACCAAGTCAAGGTGTAGGATAAGAATTTAGAAAGACTCATGACTTGGTAGGCATCAGTTGGAATCAAGGTTAGAGATGTGAATAGTACTTCACTTGATCCAACTGGTACGGTCGTTATGATTCCCTTGGCCGAAGGATGAGTTTTGTAAAACTGTGAATGTGTGGCCAAGTGTCAAAGCAAGAGTCCTAGGTACGGGGTACTGTGCCTTGGGCCTTACCTTGGCTTGGAAGCACGACTATCCCTTACCCTTACGACACCGTCCTCTAAGGAGTTTTAGTGATCGGAGCAGGTTGTCAAAGACGACCATTTCCTTTCAACTATCGCTCCTCCTTCTCCTGGGAAGAGGCCCATAAGATGGTCTAGAAAAAGATATCATAGGGTGATCTTGGGGTTGAACATGTGCGAGGCACACCTTCCCCATGGTATCTATTGTTTAGTCGGAAACTCTTCAACCAGATTCTAAACATGATACGCAGAGACACTCGGACTCGGCTAAGAACATTCTGTGGTAGCTCGATGTTGTTTCCTCCTGACAGGGCATCATTTTGCAAGGCAGTCAGGGGAGCGGTGCCTTGGATACAATCTAAGAGCGCTCTTCTCTCGGCTGGGGTCTTAAGCAAGAACGAACCTTCAGAAATGGCATCGAGTCGTAGCCTAGCGTCATTCACTAATCCAAGCCAAAAGTGTTGAAGCAACACATGGTCGGGAAGTGATATGACTAGGCAAGTGTCTATCAAAGTAGAAAAACGAGCCCATGCTAGAGCTAGCGATTCTTCCTCTATCTGGTGGAAGTTGATGATCTGTAGTTGTAACGAACAGATGCGGGATAGGAGGAAGAGGGAGGAGCAGAAAACTGTCCTCAGCTTATCCCAGCTATCCGCACTCCATTCAAAATGGAAGTATAGCATTCTCGCCTTCTCCTTAAGGGACAATGGGAAAAGTTTCATCTTAAGAGCATTCTGTGTCAAGCCGGCCATGGGCTGGTCGGAACACAAGTGCTCAAACTCTCGCAGATGACGATAGGAGTTCTCATAGCCTAACCCCAAGAAAGAACTCTTCTGAACAAGATCTATGAGAGAGACGGGAATCTAATAGCAGGATGAGATGTGTGGTTTTTGAAAAGGTGGTTCTAAAGATTGGTCTTTATAGGTCGAAAGGTGTGCACAAGGATAACCTTCCATGGGTAGAGGGGGTAAAGGTAGAATCAAAAGAATAGATAAAAAGGGATATGAAGGATTCCTAGGTTCATAGTGATACAACAACCGTTCCCTGACAATGGTGCCAGAAAGCTTGTTGGTGCTTCTTAACGTCACTAAAAAAATGCCAGTCACGGCAGTGACGCCAGAAGACCAGATACAAAGGATAACGATCACGAAAGAATTCGCAAGTGCACGGATGTCGTCGAAGCTTTCCCCTAAGAGTATTCCAAGGGTATCGACTCCAAAGAATGTGTGTGCACACTACCTACACTAGGGGGTCCCAACGATAACCAACCAAGAAGATGAGAAGAGAGGATAGTCTATGATCTTAGCAAAGAGCAACAAGATGTTCTCTAATTTCTACTTGCTCCGGGCACAGGCTTACACTGCATCCACAGTGACTCTGGCTAACAGGTCTACGACTTAACCGAACTTGGGGGATTTCGAAGGGTCCAACGGGGTTGTCACCACCCGCGGCCTACCCCAGCCAAACCGTGGGTTAAGATGCGCAAACGAAGTGTAATCTACGACTCAGGCACCACGCCTACGCCACGGATTACTACTGTGGTCCGTAAACACTTTTCAGCACGTAAACTCATCACAGCACTCCACAAGAATGTGAAGCGACGAACCCACAAGAGAGAGCCTCAAACTTGCTACTACTAACAGTACTAAATCATAGAAGATCAAAGATACTTACGAAGCACTTAGTTTGATAAGAACACTGAAGCATCTCTAGGAATCACATGGTAGGAGAGAGTGTTCATGATGAAGATGAACACTTCTCCAACTCACTCTCTACCTCTCTACCCTTAGCTATTCTCCTCCATAGAAGCCTCCTCTTGAAGAGAAGGGATAAGGTGAAGTGTTGGAGAGTGCTTGGAATGGTTGTACCTAATTCTCATCCCCTCCACTCATATTTATAGGCAGCTGGAGCTCGATAACCGAGCGAATCACCATGAAATATTCCTTGCAATCGCTTTAGGACATGACACGTGGCGGCCAGGGATGAGGGGAGCCAGGGCTGGTTCGACCGAATCCCCTGATCGGCTGACCCCCTGTGGGCCCCACTCACAACTGCCTTTGAATGGCAGGCTAATAGGTGGGTCCTTGTGTGGGTACTAATGTGCCTCGGGTAAATCTTGTCTTTTAACCCCCTGATGTGGGCCCTTCAATCTGTGTGCTTTGCTCTAATTGGTCGGTAGCGTGCTTCCTTGCTCAAGTGGGTCATAGGATCCGTGGGAGGCTGATATGGCAGCCCCTGGTTGGCTGGTTTTTGCTAGTCAAGCCACTTTAGCTTATTCCCACTTCATTTCCATGTTAAATGACCTACATACTCATATTCACTAACACTAGTGGAACTCATTAGAAATAAGTCCTATCACTAAGGTTGATGTTGATATTTGCATCCTTTATGCATGAGTTGACGGCCTTATATGGGGTTCAACAGCCATCAACAAGTACGAGCGATGCGACATGGGGCGTTGCCCGTCCTAGGGGATGATTATTCAAGGTCTTTGGGTATCCATAATATTGGTACCCGACAATATCCCCTGAGCCTCTGTGCGGCCCCTTCAGGCCCACCCAAAGGATTAATGGGTACTTGTCCGCACGTAATGCCATCGGGTGCGCACGAGTGCACCCAATGGGTGTAGCCCCCGAGACTCTGTCCGAGTGGTGCACTCGGGAAGAGGATTTTACGGTCGCTACCTTTCATTGGGTGTCGCCGGCTGGTTAGTGCTTGTGAGCGCACATACCGGGTGCATCCCTTGAGCCATGACTTGCCTAGAGGTTCTTTAAGGCACGTTGGACCAGATTTTCGATCCCGTGTTGGGACTTTTTGTGTCCAACCCTCGGGTGTGGTAGAACCGCTCAAATTAATTCGGCTTAAGTGTGTTAACCTTCCATTGGTCATCACACAATCAAAGCGAAGTAAGATGACAGTCTGTCGAGTCAAGCCCAATGCAACCATGAACAGTTACCTCAATCGAAACCAGTCATGCGAACACTCACTTGAAGGCGAGTCCCAGAGATTACAACGAAATCCACAAGTTATGCAGTAGGTCTCATTGACGTATTTTATTACAAACCAAGTTCATGCATAAAGTAGAGATTGTTCAGAGTTCAAACTGCAGCCGAAATAAACTATTTATTCAAACAATAGCAATATCGTGTGAAGCCGTCATGATATCACTCAGCAAAAGTCTTGTCCCATTCAACGGTCAGCCAGGTAAGACCTGCAACCATCTCCTCGAGAGCACTACCTGAAATAATTCAACAAGCAAGGTTGAGCATACTAATACTCAGCAAGACTTAACGGTTGGGTGAAAACTACAGCACCGACTCCTAGACATGAATGGCCTTTGGCGGGTGGGTTTGTTTTGCCAAAAAGCGACTAAGAGTGGGTCCTTACTTTCAATATTTTAGCATCAAATTCTAGTTCGAGTTAACCATTCTAGATAAGCAACCTATACTAACCAAGCAAGTTGAGCAAGCAATTAAGCAAGCATCAAGTATCGTCATGCTCCACTTTCATTACTCAGTGCGACAAGAGGTCAAGTAGTCTCATTTGCTGTAAGAAATAGACAGTTCGAACCGATTTTATAACCTTGCCAGGTGAAACTAAACACACAGAAAAGCATCAACCCCAAAGGTTGACACTAAACAGGCAGTTCCCATGTCTTCTTGGTTTGTTAATCCGAGCCTACTCCCTTTGGATACAAGTCCTATCCGGATTAACTTGCAGCATTGTCGGCCAGACTCGGAGCTTGCACCACATGTGTGCACCATGGGGATAAATCCCAGAGCAACCAGGAAAAGGCCACGCCCCATTCTGAACAGGTACTAAACTTATCGGTCCCATGTCCCAAACAAGTGCTTTAAAACACTTGACTAGCATCGCCGTCAAACTCCGACCTTAGCAAATTTTTCATAAACAAACGGGGCATCTACACGACCAAAATCCCTGTCTGTCATCCTTATGATTCCAACATAAGGATGATCACTCAACTTTTATCGTGTCCCTATAGCATGGCAACTATCGACCTAACATACTAGTGTTTCAAAGCATAGGTACCTAGGATCCTCCAACAAAGGTTTCAATTCAATTCCTGAAACCTAGATGCACAAGCATAACAAACAAACATAGTTGCATAAATTTTGGAAACATAGGTTATGCTCCGGGGCTTGCCTTCAGGCACTTGGTTAGCCCGGGAATCCTCTGAAGTTGGGTTTGGGTCTTGTTCGACCTGGATCACGTTCACGTCACCCGAAGTTTGTCCTTCTCCTCCTGTCAACACGAGTTCGTATTCGCCGTCAGCGAGGACTTGTTCTACACGAAATGTATATGCAATAAGAGCATGATCCTTTATCGAGCATCGTGTATCACACGAGAAAACCGGAGTGTATTGATCGGTCACATTCACCTAGACAACTCTGTCTAGCTTCCCCTTCTTTAATTAAGTGTGCATTCTTTCATAAAAGAAACTTGGGCATTTGATGGTGATTATGTAACATGTACACATCATGTTCTTAAGTTTGTGGTTAGCATTAGCAAGGCGTGAGGTGGTGGCGTGTGATTTAATTATTTCATTAATGTAAACATGTATTTCCTCCTTTTTATTTAGCCATTTGCACACTGAACTTCAACAATTTATTCTGTTGTTTGGTGTGTGCTTTTCATTTGGAAAATTACAGTATGCTCTTTGTGTATTATTAGATTTACTGACCAAAAATTAGATCAAGATGAGCTATACATCAGCCAAGATAAATCACACGAGATCAACACATTGTCATCATAAATAAATCCTAGTAAATCACACTAAAATCAATTGATCCTTAGAAAACTACTAGAGGCTATACTAGTAAATCCTAGCTCACACGCCAAAGGATAGCTTAAAAAGATCAAAGGGTCTTGTTGTTCTAATTAACTTGAATTAAACTACTAGCATTAAAAGAGTAGGTTAGCCATACCAAACTAAGCTCTACTATTTACCAGAGGCACATCAAGAGATTTACAAGCAACTGCAAAAAGTTGAGATTCATTTGTTGAACAGATTAATTTACATAAACCTTAGATCTATATGTGTGCAGCAAAACATTTAATTCATAACTCCAAATCTAGTGTGTAACTTGGTGCTATCTTTTTACAGGAAGCTAAACATTACATAGAAGAGCAACATACCCAAAAATTAGCACAAACAAAGCTACAGATGTCAAACTATGCACAAATTCATGTTTGAATAGATTTGAACCTAGTTTGAAAACTAAGCAAAAAAATCCTATACATGCTTTCTATAAAAGAGGTAGCTCATCACCAGGAGTTCAAAAAAATCGAGCTTGCATTTTTCAGTGATTTTTAATCGATTTTACAAGATCTCAGATTTGAACCCTAGATCTGAAGAATCTATTTGCGATGTAACCCCTAAAACTTATCAGATCTAACGGATAAGGTCCCTAAAACTTAGGCCAAAGCCCTTGGAAATAATTCGAGGCTTGCAATGTGGTCCTTAGGTCGGCCGACGGCGGGTTTGGCCAGATTCTAGCGAGGTGGGACCACGAGGCTCGCGGAGAACATGAGGAAGGGCTCAGGGGCTCACCATGACTCGATTGGTGGTTGGAGTAGCGGCGTGAGGTGGTTCTGCGAGTGGGGACGGCAGGGTACGGCGGCGGCGCTGCTTCTTCTCCCACGCCGGCGACGGCTGTGGCAGAGCGGCTCGACTGGGGACTGTGGAAGCTAGAGCGGTGGTGGTGGAGTGCTTTGGTAGGGGAACAAGTGGATAGGGACTAGGGCTGGACACCGGGCCAGCTCGAGCCAGCTCGGCTCGGCCTGGCTCATTAGGCTAATGAGCTGGCTCGGCTTGGCTCATTAACAAAACGGGCAAAAAAGGCTAGCTCGACTCGACTCGTTAGGCTCGCGAGCCAGCTCGTTAGGCCTGAACGAGCTAATGAGTCAACTTTTAATTTAATATTACCACCAAAACATATATAAAATATAAAAATAGTAACAATAAAGTTATAAACTTCAAAATTCATTATTTATGGCTTGGCTCAACTAGCTCGGCTTGACTCCAATAGCTCAGCTCCCATTGTTAGGACTTTAGACTTCTAGCTTGGTTGGCTTGGGAGCAGCTCGCGAGCTGGCTCGAGTTAGCTTGTTATCAAAACGAGCAAAATTAGCAGCTCAGCTTGTTAAAAAGTCCACCGAGCCGAGCCGAGCTGTGAACGAGCCGAGCCAACTCGCGAGTTCTTGGCTTGGCATCCAGCCCTAACAGGGACGCGCGAATGGGGAAGTTTGTCGGCAGCCTGACGTCGGCGATGGAGTGAAGCGGCAGGAGCTCGAGGAGGGGGGTTTAGGTCCTTTTGATAGGCGTGGCCAGGGCTTGGTGTCGAGGCAAATCCTCTGGGTGGGACGCGCACCTTCGCATTGGTCGGAGCGCGGCGGGGCTCGGCCGGCGGCAAGCAAGCACATGGCGATCGGTGGAGGAGGCTTACCCGAGCATGAGCTGGAGCTGTCGTGCGAGCATTCCTCCTGTCGAGCGCGGGGACTGGCGGGTTGCATCGGAGTGGAGACGCGGCGCTGTGGTTGGCCAGCGCGGCCTGGAACGCACAGAGGTGGACCGTGGGCGCGGCGAACGCTATTGGGCGCTGGGGATTTTGCCTTGAGAACGAAGGGATCGCGGGCACATGGGTTGCGTGAGGCTCTGAGCTAGGCCATGGGTGGAAAGGCGGGGCGCTGGTTGGCTTGGCATGGAGCGGGCGTGCAGAGGTTCTCTGCGGCGTGGCGGACAGGGGCGCGGCGTGGCGAGCTGGGTCGAAGACCGGCGGGAAGCAAGTCCGGGGACTGGCCGGGTCGTGGCTGGGTTCAGTCCATCGCCATTCAGGCTCTAGGGCCTCAGCATCTGGGTTAGATGGGTGACGACACGTGGTGGCGACCGCGGGAAGCGTGAACGCGAGCGTTGAGCGGTGAATGACATTTCGTCGAGCAGGCTTGGGATACCCCCTCACCAGTTCCTACGAGGGCTTCTCCACCACTACAGGGTGGAGCTAGAACATCTCAACCCCAATGAGATCGAGCATATTGCTGGGTTTGTCGCATTTTATGAGGGATATTTGGTGATCGAGCCCCACTTCTGGTTGTCTAAATATTTCTTCAATGCGATCGAGTACAAGAAGGATCGCAAGGAAGTCCCAATGGGGGCTGCAACATCTGTCATCGTGGGTCTCGAGCGCACGAGTACCCCGCGATGGAGATGACGTCCTCGAATAGGGCATAGAGGCCCAAGGCCCACATGGACGCAGGAATAACTCCAAAGGAGGATATGGCAACGAGTAGAGACCGTGGCGCAAAGCAACACAGGACTCTACAGTATATGGAAACTAGTCGACATAAGGAAAGCACTCGCATAGCGAGGCTTGCCCGGGTTACTACTCGAATTAGACTAGGAATCCACCCTTGTAACCCTGCCAACCAGTATATAAGCTTGGGTAGGGACCCCTCTCAAAACAACCTCAATCACAACCCAATCTCTCATAGAATATAGAGAATCTCGACTAGTCTCTCTGATCATCGATCGAGAAGACAAGCTTGTACTCATATTCACCCTATGTAATACAAGATCAGCAACAGGACGTAGGGTATTACGCCTAGTTGGTGGCCCGAACTTGTACAAATCTTGTGTCACGTAATCGTCGAGTTCCTGATTCTACTGTCACTCCACCAAAACTCTACTACCTTGGGATACCCCTCGGTAGGACTGCCGGTAAAACACTGACATCTGGCGCGCCAGGTAGGGGTCATCGTCAAGAATCCCGTGGAGAATTCGACGACTTCAAGACAAAACAAGGTGGTCCGAGAAGGCGATGCTCTCATAACCAAGCCCAAGAGGATCATCGAGGACGGCGACTCACTTCAGTCAGGACCGGCATTGCCAAGCATCGAAGAGCTCGCTGAAAACTTCGTCGTGATCCAGCTGTCTGACATCGTCAAAGGACAAGCGCTCAAATTAGGGTTGCTCACGAACTCCTCTCAGGAATTTCACCTCGAATCCGACTCAATTTCGACGAGTGGTTCGAGCACCCACCCAACCCTGCCCACTTTCGGATTACACAACTTGGCATCCACTTACCGAAGACTTATATGTGCCCAATTTGAAGTCAATGATAGAACAGTATGTGGATATCCTAATTCGGATCGGTCTAGAGCATGCCACTTCTTGCAAGGAGGCAGCCCAAGTACTCGATCACGACTTAGACTTAGGTGATGAAGGCTCTGATGGTGCGATCAGGCAAGTGCCTATTCATAACCTCAACACCAGAAGGAAGAACCGCAGATTGGAGGCAATCAAACCATTCAACCAACAAAAATTGCGGCTCATCCATATCAAGCTTCGATCAAAACAGGGTCCAAATCAAGAACAACAATATGACACACCACGCTCAGGACCGTGTTGTATACATGATTGGACTCAAAGACTTCGAAGAAGACAATCTCTACAAGAGGGAAGCATTCCTCAAGCTCTCGGAAGCACTAAACAATACCCAAGAGCAAGAAAGGAAGAACAGTCGAGTAGTTAAAAATCAAAGGAGGACCGCGCGACCTGCTACTCTATGAGGCAAACTAGGCAACAGTAGACTCACTCAGCCAAGCAAATATTGCAACTCGCCAGTGGCCAACGCCATGGAATTGCACTTCAGGCTATCCCTTATGCACCAAACTGCTGAAATCAAAAATCTTCTCGGGTTGACCACCACAATCATCAAACAACTCGATGATTATGAGGCCCCGAATGATGAAGAAAGTGATGACTCAGAAGCACGTCTACAGATCGCTACAGTAGAACAATATGATCCTCAGAACAACTTGAAGATCCTGCCTCAAGAAATCCAGAGTACTCTCAAGAGGAAACCAGTCGAAGATGCAACAATAGTCATCCAACAGCTCAACGAGCTAAAATCAAACTCCGATTCAGCAGCATTCAAGGAAGCACTTAACAAGAGATGCACTTTGCACCCAAATCAAAAGCACTTCGCTAAAGAATGCTACACGCTGAAAAAGGCACTAGGAATCCCTATGAAGAATCAAAAGACTACTTCAGTTCAGGACATACCAGAAGAGCCTTATACATATCAGCACCACGACACTATGGTAATGGTGATCTCTCGACCAACAAAGGAACATCAAGGCAAGAAAACGATACCAGTTTCCTGATGTTTCTTCCCAAGAAAGACAGACACCAACATATTCTTCTCAGAGAAGTTTCTCAGAATCAAGCCCACCACCACTCGTGGTAAAACCAGAGATTGGTACTCTCAAAACCATGAAGGTGCTAAGTGAAGGTGCTAATAGACGATGGGGCCGGGCTTAATCTACTAACAGTCTCATCCCTGCACGATATGGTTTTTGACTCCAAAAAGTGGATGGTACCTGCGACCGTCCCGTTCTTTAGAATCATTCTGGGCATAGAAGTTATGCTAATAGGGTCAGTAACCCTCCCAGTAACCTTCAGCGACGGCGACAAGTCAAGGATAGAGTACTTAAGCTTTGAAGTAATCAACTTCAACACTCCATACAGCGCAATATTTGGAAGGCCTGCGTTAATCAAATTTCAAGCGATACCAAGTTACAACTACCTCGTTCTCAAGATGCCCACTCGGAATGGCATCCTATCACTTCAAGGAAGCCTAGGACAATTCAATTGTTGCCACAAGGGAGTCGTCAGAAAGGTGACTCCTTCAATCAAGCAAATCTGGCCAAAAGAGTAAAACTACTCTTTCCAAGCAGGAAGCTCAACCACTTGTACCGGAAAAAGACCCTAATCTATAAAGGGCACTACAATATTGAGAAGTTTTTTAAGCAAGTAGACTATATCTCCTTATAAGACTAGTCCAGTAGTTCCCTTACAATAAAAAAGGGGGGAATGTTATTATGCATGTAACCAAGGATTCTATATTGTATGGCTCGACTTGTTCTTTTTACAAATCTATAATCTTTGGTAAAGATTGATAAACTGGTGTATGATCAGGTGTATATGGCTTGAGCTGTGAAACGTGGAATATTGGGTGCACCTGAGCATCTGGAGGTAGTTCCAATTTGTAAGCTGCTTTGCCAATGCGTTCCAGCACTGTGTAAGGTCCATAGAACTTGAGGGCAAGTTTGGGAAATGGCCTGTTAACCACTGAGTGTTGAGCATATGGCTGTAGTTTGAGAAGGACTTGGTCACCCACTTGAAATTCCCTATCAGTTCTCTTCTTGTCAGCCTGGGTCTTGATCTTGTTCTGAGCCTGTAATAAGGTGGATCGGAGCATTTCATCCTGTGCTGCCCTCTCCTCTGCCCAATCAGTTGCTTCAGTTTTCTTTGACTGTGGTAGCTTTGGAGCAGCAATGAGATTTGGTTCATACCCATACAGGGCTTTAAAAGGTGTACATTTCAGAGAACAGTGGTATGTGGTATTATACCATAGTTCGGCCTGTGCTAACCACTTTTTCCATTGCCTGGGAGCATTGTAAACTGAGCATCGAAGAAACATTTCAAGGCACTGATTCACTCGTTCTGTTTGACCATCTGTCCGAGGATGGTATGCAGTGCTCAAACTCAATGTAATATCCATCAGCTTCAGCAGCTCAGTCCAGAAGTGACCTGTGAACACTTTGTCTCTATCGGAAACAATGGACTTGGGTAGCCCGTGCAACTTGATCACATTGTCAAATACAACTTGGGCCACTGTCTTTGCTGTGAAAGGATGGCGAAGTGGAATGAAGTGAGCATATTTTGAAAAACTATCGACTACCACTAAAATTGTGTCATATGATTCAGATTTGGGTAGCCCCTCGATAAAATTCATAGATATGTCTTCCCAGACGCCCTGTGGTACTGGGAGTGGTTGTAGTAGGCCTGCTGGATGAACTTGCTCATGCTTTGCCTGCTGACAAAGCTGACACTGCTTAACAAAGGAGTCCACATCTTGCTTTAAACCCCTCCATTGGAAATGCTTCCTGATTCTTGTATAGGTGCTTTGAATACCATAATGTCCTCCCACTGCTGAAGAATGGAATGTTGCAATCAGTTTTGTTCTCAAGGCTGAGTTGTGCCCCACCCAAATCTGATTTCCTTTTCGTATGATTCCTTGATGTATTCTGTATCCCTCTTCATTAGGACTGTGCACAACCAGTTGCTATAATAAACTCTAAGCATCTTGGTCAGTAGTATAGGAATTTGTGATTTCTTGCAGCCACAATGGTTGTACTTCTGACAGGGCAGTTGCATTGAGTTGATGAGCTACTCTTGACAAGGCATCTGCTACTACATTGTTCTTGCCCTGTTTAAAGGTGATATTGAATTGTAAGCCCATCAATCTTGTCATAGCTTTCTTTTGCAGTTCTGATTGCAAATGTTGCTCTCCTAAATAACAGAGGCTCTTGTGATCAGTTTTGATAACAAATTCCTTCTTCTGAAGATAGGGCCTCCATTTCTCTACTGCCATTATCAAGGCTAAGAATTCTTTCTCATAGATAGAGAGATGCCTATGAGCTTGAGCCAGACCCTTACTCAGGTATGCTATTGGTTTTCCTTGTTGCATTAGAACAGCCCCAATTCCTGTGTCACAAGCATCAGTTTCTAATGTAAATTGCTGTGTGAAATCTGGAAGAGCCAGGACTGGTGTGTTACGTAGAGCCAATTTCAGTTTCTCAAAAGCTGCTTGAGCTGACTCATCCCAGTGGAACTGTTTCTTCTTCAATAGGTTAGTGAGAGGCTTTGCTATAATACCATAGTGCTGCACGAATTTCTATAGTAACCAGTGAGACCCAGAAATCCCCTGAGTTCAGTTGTATTTGTTGGCACTGGCCATTTCTTCATTGCATCGGTTTTGGCTGGATCTGTAGCTACACCTTGGCTGGAAATTATGTGTCCCAAGTATTTGAGTTTGTCCTGTGCAAATGAACACTTGGACAACTTAAGGTAGAACTGATGCTCTCTCAGTAGTGTCAACACAGCTCTGAGATGTACTAAATGTGTCTGCAGATCCTTACTGTAAATCAGTATATTATCCAAAAATACCAATGTAAACTTCCTTAAGTAAGGTTGGAGAATGGAATTCATCAGACACTGAAATGTAGCTGGTGCATTAGTTAGACCAAACGGCATTACTCTGAACTGATAATGTCCATGGTGAGTTTTAAATGATGTATTGTGTTCATCCTCCAGTTTCATCCTCACTTGATGGTAACCAGCCTGCATATCCAAGGTAGTGAAGTAGGTTGCTCCTGTTAATTCATCCAAAATCTCATCAATTATTGGAATTGGAAACCTATTCTTCACTGTGATGTTGTTGAGCTTCCTGTAGTCCACACAAAACCTCTAGGAGCCATCCTTTTTCTGCACTAGAGCACTAGGGAGGCAAAAGGACTATGACTGAGAGTGATTAATCCTGCCTCCAAGAGTTCCTTTACTTTTTTTGATTTTGTCCTTGTGGTTTGGAGAATATCTGTAGGGTCTGGAGTTCATTGGGGTTGAGTTAGGCAACAATGGGATAGCATGATCATATGACCTGCTGGGAGGTAAGGCTTTTGGAGTGGAAAAGACATCTTGGAATTCTTGTAACAAGTGCTCCACTAGCTGTTTTTTCTGTTGGTAGTGGGTCTTTGGGTATCAGTTGTACCACTGCATAGGCCCAAACATCATTTTCTTGTGCCCATTTGGCAAATTGATTAACTGATATCTCCTTTACTGCTTTTTCTTCAGCTGTCAAAACTCCGTGAATATGCACTGATTTTCCCTGTTCCTGGAAAGAGATTATTTTATTTGCCCAGTGACAATCCATAGGACTTCTTAGCTTGAGCCAATCATATCCTAAGATGGCATCATACACCTTGAGATCCAGCACTCTCATATCTGTTTGAAAAGTGTAACCCTGTATCCACCATGTGAGCTTTGGAACATACAGATCGCTGATGAGAACACTGCCATCAGCAACTGTCACTCTAGCAAGAGGTGCAGGTATAGGAGTGATTCCAATTTTCCCTAAAAATGATGTGCTTACAAAGCTGGTTGAGCTGCCTGAATCCATTAATGTCAACATGACTTTGTTCTAGACTAAAGCTCTCAGTCTAATAGTGTCTTGGCTGGCCACACTGGATATAGCATTCAGGGAAAGATGGCACAATTCCTCTGCAATGGCATCCTCTTGTTCTAACTGTAACAGAATGTCATCAGTGAGATCCATATTCAACTCTTCCAGGCTCAAACTGTGAACTTGTTGTTTGGGTCTTTTGGCACAGGTTGCAATGTGAGCAGGTGAGAAAGGTTCTCCACAGTAAAAGCATAAGTTGTTGGCCTTCTTATAGTCTCTTGCTTGCCTTGCTTTCCATAGTTCACCCCCTTTACCTGTGCAGATTGTTTAGTTTCCTTGGGAATAGATGAAGGAGCTCTGTTATTCCAAGTGGATTTGTATGGCTTAGCCTTGGCTGTGTTGACTTCTTCTTCTTGTATAGTGGCTAGGTGAGCAGCTTGATCTACCTTAGCTGGGTCTTGTGATCTGACTACAACTCTTAACTCCTCTTTTAACCCTCTGATGAAATGGTTAACAAAGATTATCTCATCCAGAGCACAGTTATGCATAGTGAGCTGATATCTTGCATCTATGAATTCCTGGTGATATTCCTCTATTGTCCCCTTTTGTTTGAGCCCCATCATGACAGTCATTGCCTTTTTATAATCATAGGTGCAGAAATGTTCCAGAACAACAGCAGTAAATTGCTCCCAAGTGCCTAGATCATGTGTCATCTTATATGCTTGGAGCCATTTGGATGCATTTTCATCAAAATTCATGGTTGAATAGACTACCCAAGACACTTTTGGTATATTGAAGATAGTAAAGTAATTGACTGCCTTATCTATCCAGATTCTAGGGTTGGATCCATCAAATTTGGGAAAGTTCATCTTTGGCAAGGGAGAATTAGTTTTTATGGGCTGATGAGTACCTCCCGGGCGACGCCCTGTTCTCTGCTGCTGCCTTGCGTGAGGTTCAGGTTCTTCTTGAGTTGAAACTCTGGATGTGGCAGTAAAATCATCATCTTCCTACTCTTCTTGGCAAAATTGATTGATTGTCAGCTGGGCTAGCACCCTCCCCGTTTCCTTGATCTGTTTTGCCATGATTAACTGATCACGGACAGCTTGGTCAGTGACCTGTGAGTTGATATCCAACTGGGCTTTCATCTGTTGCTGATTCTTTTCCATGGAACTGATCTTGGAGAATAAAAGGTCCAACCTTCCATGTAGATCATCCCATCTATCATCATCAATTTGACTTGTCGCGTCCATCACCTCCAACAGGATCTGCGTCTGATTTGAGGCCTTCTGCGCCCCTGTCTTCTTCTTCTGCTTCCCAATTTCTGCAGCTGCTGGGTCAGTCGCCAGTCTTCTCTGTGCTCCTCGATCCGACGAACTCGATGTGAGCTCGTTGAATCGTACTCTCCACACCTAAGATGCGGCTTCAGCTCCGGAATTTTACAGGGAAACACACGTTCTCAGACCCTAACTGAAGAGCATCTTCCACCTTCGCCTCCGATGAACGAATCCAACCACAAGCTTACGGAATTTTACAGGGAAACAAGCGCTCCCCAATCCTCACTTGTGATGAACCGCAGCTAATGATGGAGAAATTTGGGGTATTTCTTCACGAATCCGGGTGGGATCAGGGATTTTACACGTGTAAGCCGTAACATGTTCGCACCGCGCCAATCGGACGAGATTCGGAAGACTGGCTTTGGGGAAATGGAAAGAAATCGATGAATTGCGCAATGGAGAAGAGTGTCGTGTGCAACCCAACCCTAGGCACAAGATCGATGCCTCTGATGCCACTGTAACTACCCTAGGCGCGCCGGTGAGACGAATTCCGACGAACGTGAGCAATCACAAGATACACAGAGAGGATAAGGTCTCGGATCGAGCGACGAGGAACGTCGAACTCGAGTTCTTCAGGCGATAGCCGAATAAAGATTACAGAGTATTCATTGTCTGAAACGATACAGCGCTTGGGCCGCGCACTCACAGCCACGCAGGGCCCACCTGTCACTCACTCACACACTACTCTGAATCAATTACGCCTTCACTGGCCGATGGCGCCTCTGGTACGGTGGTGTGTGCAATCATTACGAGGGGAAATTTTGACCAAGATTCGCCTTATCACCAGCAATAGAAAATGGTAGCGTAACAGCCAGAATCACATTCCGATCTCTTGCATTTCCGCGCTAACCTCTCGCACCAGCAGCCCGCCCCAACTTCAGCAGAATGGAGTCTCAATGACATCGCGTAGAGCGCACGCAGCGGAAACGGCGGGTCGGTGCGCGTCCCGTGTTATTTTACTTTATTGCCCCGCGCGGAAGGTTCCGGAGCCCATAGGAGACGCTTCCAGAAACAAGACGGTTTCCGTTCTCCCAAACTGCATAAATCCCCACCCCCAGCCCCCCGTCCCGTCACGACCTCACGGTTTTCCCCTGCTTCTAGACGCTTCCACTCTTCTTCCCATTTCTCTCACTGCTCTCTGAAGTCAGCAAAATGACTCATATCCTCCAGCAAGCATAGAAATTTTTCTCTTTTTTGGATTTTCTTCTTCTTGTTCTACTTTTATCCTTAGATCTTTGTAGAATCTTTTTTTCTCTCTTTCCTTTCGCTGTGTTTTTGGATGGTGTTGCTGTTGTTGTCCTTGACCTGAGTTTGGGGCTGCACGCGGCGACCAGAGGGAGCGGGACCGGCAGAGGGCGCAGGCGCGGCGGCCGGCGGCCAAGGGGCGCGACGACGGGCTCACACCGGAGCAGCGGCGGGAGCGGGACGCCAAGGCGCTGCAGGAGAAGGCGGCCAGGAAGGCGGCGCAGGCAACGGGAGGCGCCGACGCCAAGGGCGGCAAGGGCGCCGGCAAGAACGCCGGCAAGAAGTAGCTGGTGTCGCCGGATCTGTCGGGATTGTATTGTGTCGTAGCGGGTAGACGATGGAATCTATGTTCGTGTTGGGATGTCTATATGTTGCTTTCATCGCTTGGATCTGGAAATCTGGAATGGAATTCGGTTTCGTCGGTGTTCACTTGCATCTACTGCGGCTTGAATACTGAGGCCCTGTTTGGCATGGCTCTTCTCCACAGAGAGTAGCTTCACTCCCAAACTCCAGCTGGAGTCAGCTCCACGTGCAGCAAGAGGCCCTGTTTGGCATGGCTCTTCTCCACAGAGAGCAGCTCCACTCCCAAACTCCAGCTGGAGTCAGCTCCACGTGCAGCAAGAGCTGACTGGAAGGGGTGTTTGGCTAGCAGGCTGCTCCAAACTGCTCCAAACTCCAGAAATGGGGGTTTCGAGGGTAGATTGCCAATCTTTCCGTCACTGGGAGTGGAAGAACGCATGCAACATTCGCAATAAAACTTGTGCAGAAAAATAGCTAAGTTTGCAGATGAAAGAGACTTGTGCTAAGGTAATCTCCATTTACAAAAAGGATGACCTCCATGTACCCATCTGAGAACCAAAAAAAAAACATTTACAGAAAGGATAAGCTCCATATACCATCTTAAGAACCAAAAAAAATCAGCGGAACATATATAGATAACAAAGAGGATAATACAATTTCAGCCGAACATCGACAATCTAAGAGGATAGGAAGCTTTTATGAAGAGTATATGAAACAATTTCGTATGCTTTTATGAAGAGTATATGAAACAATTTCGTATGTACAGTAGCGCTTATGCACTCAAACATGGTTTCTATTCAGTATTTACAATTTACTACAGCACATGACCTTTCTTTTGTTTCGAAGAGCTATACTTATTTTTTCCTTGTAAGATTGCGTATGCTTCAGACCACGAAGTATTACCGACCACTGCACGCTAGGCTCAATCAACATCGGAAGTCTCTTCATCACGGACACCGGTCCATTTAGCCACCCGACCGTCCCAGGATGAGCTTACAAGCGTGGGTTCATATGGGTGCCAGCTGAGGTCTCGAATTGCCATTTGATGCCCTTTCAGTTTCGCAACCTGCGATCCGCTTACCTGCAATGTATCATGAAACGAAGTTGAGGAAGCAAATATGCAAAAAGTTCATGACATTGTTTATGGGCAGCTTTTGCTCTCTTTTTTCCTTAGATCGTGAACAAGTTTTCCCAGCATGTATCAAAAAGTTTTGCTGCAAAAATGGCATGCTTTCCTCGCGACAAAGAGATTAATTTCTATAATATAAACGAAGTGCACGTCAAGGTCAGACATACCACATCATAGATGTAAACGCTGGAATCATATGATCCTGTATATATGTACTTTTGCCCAGTGCTGTAGAAACAGAAAATACATCAATGATGCAAGCACCTAGATATACCGTATAAATGGAACAAATGGAAAAGGGTTACCTATACGCAGGAGAAAAGTAGCAACGGATCAATGTGCGGAGGACCGAATGGCCGCGGTATGTAGCTAATGACTGGTCATGGGGGTGCTTTAATTGTTTATGCTTCTGCGGATACCTTGAATATCTGTAGTCCCAAGTGGGGGCTTCATCTGCACAACTGCACGGAAGAGTAGGCTAGTGTTACACATTCACCCTGTAAGATGGGCAATTAAAATTAATCAAATTCTGACAACATTTCTAAGATAAGAGAATGGAGGATCTGGTGTTGGGGCCAACAAGGTAACAACACATGATCCTTGTGTTATATCACACACAATCGGTATCTCAACACACACTCCCTCTCATTCCACATATAAGTTTATTCGCAGTGCACATGAATTAAAGTGGGTGGCCCATCAATCATTGTCAAAATACTTATTAAGATAGAAGAGAAGCAAAAAAAAAAAAAAAACAGAGAGAGAGAGGCAAAAATGTTCCTTTAAGTTGTATATGAATATATTATATGGGTAGAAGAGTGAGAATGGCTACATGGACTTGTATTTCAATTTGGCAAGAGTACCTATCGGCATTGGACATCATTTTCCTGATGTCCCACAATTTGATTGCTTGGTCTTTTCCATTGGATATGAAACTTCGGCCATCTCCACGACTATCAATATGTGTTACCCCATGCAAATGTCCAGTCAAGACTCCGGCAGCTTGTCCTGAGGACAAACAACGTCTGTCCCAGACCTGCAGATTACAAACATCACGTACCATAGCACTGATGAAATGGGCAGAATTTAGAACATGAAACATTTTTCTTCATATGTTCCCAGGGAAACCTCAGAATATCCAACCACCCCTAAAGCACTGAAACAGACTGCCAAAAAAACTCCAGAAGGATGGAAATACAATCTCTGGCACAAAAGAAACATTTGAGGTTTTAATGTGCTAGTTTCGCCATCTGAATCAGTTATTCTGAATTAAATTTGGGCACTATATTCATTTCAGAATTCAAAGTTAGAGCGATATGTACCAAAAAATAAAGAAACAAGCTACAGTAGCTAGTTTAACATCTAACATAGTCCGTCAAAATGTTGTGGACGCCTTTGTGGGTCAGAAGTATTTCAGGCGCAGGCACAAGGAAGCAGCAGCGTCAACTCCAGGAGAAGGGGAGAAGTAGTTAGTTTGTTAGCAGCAGGGTTTATCCTTTCATTGTTTGTTAGGCTCGGCATCTATATAAGCCGATAGTTGGTTTAGATTTGGCAAGCAAGAAGTAATCCCTAAGGGATCAGAGCCTCCAAGGGAGGGCGATCTGGGATTCTTGCTCAAGTTGTTAGATCCTTGGTTGATTTCCTCAATAAAATCCCTGCCGTATCACATCTCATTTTATTTTTGCAGTAGCACCGAGCGTATGGTATCAAGTAGCAATAATAATAATGAGGTTAAATAAATGCTAAATATTTGACCATCACTTCATATTAAGGTATCATAATAAAGAATCGGTATGTTCCCGCTTTATAGAAGGTCTATTCTACTCCCTTGATGTTTAGGTCCATATAACCCATAAACTATTGTTTGGGTCACATTAGCCTCCGGATTGCTAAAATAAGGACACCTGAACCGCCAATGAACTTTTTTTCTTTTTTGTTTCTCCCAGTAGAAGTTGCATTTCCCCCCTCAAACTACGTGGGAGAGCTGTGTGTCATTTCATTAAGGTAGAAATAGAGTACAGCAAAAAAAGAAAAAAGAAAAAAAAAAGAAGAAGAGTACAGGGAGCCAGAACGCAACACATACCCATTCTAAAACCGACATGCCACAAAAGAAAACAGAAACTCGACCAAGCACCTAAAGAGCGTAAATGCCCAAGGTCGGCGACCTTAACAAAAGCTCCTTGAGCTTTCTAGGTCCAGCACTGCATCTAAGGTTACATTCGGTGTTGACAACCCTAAGAAAAACTTCCTAAATACAAGGCTTGGCATTTTCAAAAACCACAGGAATTACGGCGCTTCCAGACCTCATGGATGGTAGATAACACCATGCAGTATGTTACAAAATAGTTCCATGTTTTTACTATTAGTGAACATTTTCATATACTGAGGGCAAAAGCAGTTTCACTGCTCCAAACCTATCATCCCACAAAATTTCAACTTGTAACACAACCTGTGTGGAACCAAAAAAAGGACAGATGTTTTATTCACTCAACTAAAAATCTCCAGGGAAGTAAAATTGACTTTTTCTTAGAAAGAGAATGGAGCACCACTAAATGCGCCTTAGAAATGCGTATGTTCAGGTATGATGAAGAAATCTGAGAATCAATTCCATAACATATGTTAATGGAGACAAGTTTACATAATTTAGAACAACAACCTACCTTGCATAAAGTGTCATCACTTCCAGAATATATGATATGGCCACTTTCATCAGCAAATGCTACTGTGTTAACATCAGACTGAAAAGATGAAAATTGAATGACAACATCAGTAGAAACAAATAGATAAAAAAAAAGACTATCAATATAGTAACAATCCACAGGCATAGCAAATAAATGAGATTTCTGTAGTTGTGACAAAACACATAGTATCCCCCTCCATGGGGTGCAACCTAAAGTATTCATATAGAAGTTTAACATTCTTTCACTTTTTTTCATCAACAACATCCAACAAATAGCATAAATGAAAAAAGGCTATCGTGATTGGAACATTGTGATGCACTTGGCTTCTTAGAACAGTTCCAAACTTGTTTGCTATTGTGCCAATCAGCTCCATAATCTCTAAGGGACAGAGGTTTGGATATCATCAGCTCCATCATATCTAAGGGTCACAAATTTGGAAACCATCAGCCCCATAATCTCTGAGGGCCAAAATTTGGATATCTATGCTACTATGCTAGTAGCTCAAAAAAATTGCCATGGTAGACATCCACGCCCAGCGAAGGAAATAAATCAAACCAGGGGCTCCTGTGTCTTTTTTAGCGCACTAAAACAACTAACACATACCACTATCTAGCTTTGGATCCAGAAATATCAGTATTTATCTGAGACTCAAGTCTACACTTAGAACATCAATACTGCCACTTGCCAGAAAGACATAAGGATCACATCTATATAAGCATGAATGGAGTTTTTATGAGCAATGGGAGAATAGAGCAAACAAGCTACCATTGTAGTTGCAAGTCAACCCCGATCTTCCACGTATGAGACGTAAATTATGAACCAAAAAAGGTGTCCAAGAAGAAAACGTAATTTGGGCCAGGTGAAAAGTTGTTGGTTTATGTAAGCCAAGAAAGTAAGCAATTGTCCATACTGTATGAGTAGGTAAGCGCAATGTCAATTTGTTTGCGTTAATGTCATAGACATATATTGAGTAAGCCAAGAAAGTAAGCAATTGGCCATACTGTATGAGCAGGTAAGCGCAATGTCAGTTTGTTTGCGTTAAGGTCATAGACATAAATTGATTCATCATTGCTGCCAGCAACAAGTTCCCGGCCATCAGAGGAGAATTTCACAGAAAATATTCCAAATGAATATTGAACATCTTCATGCTGTGAAAAATCCAATCCATCATGAACGTCCTGCAGAAATATGTAAAATTGTTCTCAATTGTAATTACTTTAGACTTTGTAAACAGTGAGAACATATTATGTCAAAGTAGGTGAATTATAACACCAACAGTGGCTGGAAACATTCTCATTGTAAAAACAAGGTGAATTTGTTTTTGGTGAAACAGGGATGGAGGGGGCTGATTCCAGTACCAGAATCAAGTTCAACATTAAATAATATAACAAAAGGAACTGTGGCTGCTTTCAAGCACCCAGAATCATTCATCACAAAACAAAGTGAATACCATCTTCAAAGACATCTACACAAGCTCTACCACGTAAGATAAATACATGCTAATATGTATATCTTGTCTTCCAATATCTGGCACCATCTAGTTGATGGATCGAATTACAATTTTAAGATGTAAGAAGTAAGAAAAAAAAAGTCCAAAACCCAAGGTTCCTTCACCAAAATAGGTTTGACGCTTTTGTTTCGCTGCATCTATTCACAATTGAAGTAAAAAAATGAAAAGCAGTTATTGATGATTAACATAAAAATCGTATTAAAGTGACATGTTTCTAAAATTTGATCATCTGCTGTGCAGAACCAGGCATGTGAATGTCTAAAGTGAACCCCAACTGTATCCCACTTTTCTAGTTTTCTGACCTACAAAACTTGAAAAGTTCGGGCACCTGAGGCAGCATTGAAATAACCTAATAAAAACTCACAGTGACGTTAGCATAGGATTGTCTTGCCGCATTCCCAACATTGACAATATGGATAATAGGTGCCAGACTAGAGTAGACCTGCAGATTTATAAATCAAAACAACTATTCAGCCTGATATAAAAGCAAAAATGGGAAAAGGAGTATTCCAGAGACTGATGAAGTAAGGCTACATATAAATAATATGCAGACATAAAGAACTAGCATGCCTCTGCAAAACTCCAAGACATGCTCGTGCCAACACATGAAATATGTAATATCATGTCGTGGAAGGACCAAAAAGATTTGATGAAGTCTAAATTGTCCCTGAAAACTTCAATATCTTACAGGTAGTATCAGTCATTAACTCATTATAGTTTATGTTATGGTTGAAACTTAAAATAACCTCAATACATTTAATGTGGATAGCTTGACACAGGTAAGGTACATATGAGCTGCAAACAAAACACTCATTTTTGGATACTAATCTCTTTGATAAGTCCACACGAAACATCCATGTCTCCACTTCATCATGTTTCCGCTAGACAGAGCCAGATGCAGCCCAGTCCCCTACCCTCTCCCCTCAAAAAGAAATAAGGAAAAACCTGTTGTCATGTACCCGCATCTAATACTGATACAAAAAACTTTTGCAAACATGTACCCACATCGAACAGAGTTGCATATGAAATGTTTCATCTCATTATGAAGAATGAAAGAGATTAGCTGCAGCGACAACTGATGACAAGTTGCATAACAGAGTTATATGCAAGCCAAAATGGCACAATGTCATGTTGAAAAGTGTGGCAAGATAATAAAGTAGTTAAAATCCAGAAGAAACTTACAAGATACCGTTGATCAGGTGATAAGGATACATCACTGATTGTCCATCTCAAACTTCTAGCATGAATGTCCTTGTGTACGATCCAGCCTCTATCAACATCATATATCCGTATGTGACTTCCCTGGAAAAGAAAAGGAATGTTAAATGCATTCTATAAATTCTCTTTTAACAAATGTGAAAATGGTGACAGGAAAAAGAAAAATAAACTGTAGGAAATCTGCCAGCTTGAACTTCGCAAAACCTTTACTGTTTTTTTTAGCATAGCATACCTGAAAACCGGCAACAAAAAGAGTACCATCAGCAGAAAACTGTGAAACATAAGCACGAGAATCCATCCTATCCAATAATTCAGGACCATTCATTGGAACATAGCGACCTAGAACAAATGCACGGTCACCTGAGGAGAACATTCCCTTTCCAGAACAAGCAACCTCCCTTCCAGATAACAATTTGGTCGTTGATATTATGCCTCTGTTGGTACCCACAGACTTGTAAATGCTTTCACTAAGTCCTGATCTCATTCGAGTCATATGGAAAATATCATTATGTAAGTTTGAGAACTCATCATTCACTGAACTAGATCCATCAGAATCCTGCCCTTCAGGCTCACAGTATTCATCTTCTAGCCTACTCATGCCGTAACCCATTCAGTAGATGTCTTATGCCGAATTTCTCTGCAAATGCCCACCAATATGCAGACTCAAAGGTTTGCTTATGAAAATTGTAAGGATTTCAAAGAACAACGGAATATTTACGTCTTTGCAATTTCATAAAGGTGCAGATGTCATATGGGAGCACATTTTGTTAGCCATGGACCCATGGTTATGGAATGTGCTTCAAGTAACTAGAATTAACAAATCCAACTCAAAGGCTCTGCTCTACATACAACCTAGTGTGTTGTGATCTACAAAACAGTCAACTTCATATGCAAATGTGAAGGAACAATGGCTTACTACAGATAACTAACTAGTCTCTAAAACGTGTTCTTAGCTCGGTGATAACAAACAATTGAAATAGTCAACGCTAAAAGGTCCAGTAAATTTATCATCCTACCACTATCAAGGTATTAGGAATTTTAAGGTATTAGAGCATCTCAAGCAGATTACTCTATCATCACCAATACCAAAAAAAAACTAAATCCCAAAAACATATGCAGCAGTGTACTTAACGTGACAACAGGGAACATTTTTTTTTGTTGGAAAAACGAGCTAGGTTGACCTTGCTATTTGGATTCCTAAGGCACCCAAACCGCACATAAATAGGCATCTAACTAGAGAACAACAGAATTCGGATTTGGTTGCTCACGGTCACGACAGAGAGACTGTCCCCTAGAATAGAACGAGCTCCCAATCCTAGAACAATACGTCGAGGAAAGCTTCCCTTGCCTACCAGCAAGTGAGGAAATCAGCGGAAGTCCTGTAGAATTTCCAAGCCCCACGGGAATCCAGCACCAGAAGACGGCAGGCGGGGAAGTGGAGGACGAGAGAAGAGTTCGTGTGGAAGGAGGGGCCTGGCTTGTCGCGTCCCCTCGGCTGCCGTGAGGCTTCCCCCGATGAAGCGAGACGAATTGGGACGGCGCCGGAACTGCGGCGGCGGATTCGGATTTCGGAGCCCAACCAACCAACGTGCTCGGCGATTCTGCCGCCCTGCTCGCGCCGCGCCGGCTCCCCCCACCCGGAGTGAGGGAACTGCTATGGATATGACTTTTCCTGTCTCTTTCTTGCAAGTGGGTCCCGCGACCTGACAGCCATCGTCCATCGGTGGCCAACCGCCGACCAGACACGCGGGGCGGGTGGGGGAATGGGTGGGTGGAACGGGCCGACGAGAAAACTGGGCTGAATGGGCGAGGTAGGCTGTGCAGTTTATGGTTTGGCGGCCCATTTACATGGTTTGCGCGTCTAAATATTCAACAAGTTTAGGGACGAAGCCATTTTTGTGTTAAGTTCCCTCAGGCTCCGTTTGGATGTAGACATTAGAGAGCTTGGTATTGAATTGATTTCAATGCCAAATCAAACTAGACATTGAAATGAACTCAATACCAAAGCCATTGTTTGGTTGCAGATGAAATTTTTTGATGGAATTGAATGAGGTGTCTAGTGCCAATTCACGTTTGGATGTGCATCTCCTTGAAATCGAAATTTACATTGCATTCTTCTCCTTCTTTCTCCCTCGGCTCGTCGTGCTCCTCCGCATCTCCCTCGCCTCCAGTCCAACTCCGCCCGCCCTCACCTCGTTGTCTTCCTGCTCGCCGCCAGAGAGGAGGGAAGGGTGGGGGCGATGTGACTCGCTGCGCGAAGAGGGCAGGGAAGGGCAGCGTGGCCCGTCAGTCAGAATAGAGGCAGGGAGGGAGGCACGACCTGGAGAAAGAGGCAGGGGAAGGGGGTGCACGGCTCGCGGTCCAGAGAGAAGGCAGGGGAAGGGCGCTGCAGTCTGCCGGCCGGAGAGGAGGCAGGGGAAGGGGGCGCGCGGCTCGCCGACCAGAGAGGAGGGTTGACTCACCCGTGTCTCATCTTCTTCTCCCCTGCAGAGGATAATCTTGGGGCTCAGGCGAGGATGGTGGGGTGCTCTGGAAGAGGGCCATGGCCGGAGGGAGGGGCGAGGCGGAGGTGGGCCTCAACGCGGTCGAGGGAGCTGCGGCGCCCAGTCCCTCCACCCAGTCCCGAGCAGGTCGCCGCCGCCGGCCGTCCCTCCGCCCAGTCCCGCGCGGGCCGCCGCCGTCGACCTTTTCTCCACCCAGTGCCGCATCGGATCTTGAAGCATGACGACAGGGAGGGAGCTCGATGGACCTTGGAGGGGCCACGGGGGAAGGAACTCGCCGGAGCGACGGGGACTCGGGGACGGAGCTGTGCGCGGACGAGGAGGGGTGGGGCGGACGGAGGAGGGGTGCGGGATGAATACCGAGCAATACGGAGGGCGCGGGCTCCGAATTGCGGGAAGGAGCGCGCAGGTAAAACTAATGTCGTGCGGTATTCTCCCCCAATTCCGTTGCCCAATTCCCTTGACATCCAAACGCCGGCATTGGTAGCTACCAATTCCAATTCCCAATTCCATGCCTCAATGCCAACATCCAAACGTAGTGTCAAGTTTTTGAGATAATAAGTTCACAATCTTAATTAAGTATTGTTTTCTTCCCCATCATTTTTAGACCTTTTTATGCGAATGATATGCATATGTTTATATGGTTTTGTCCGTTCGCTGAGGAAAATAAATGAATTTGTCAAAGACGCCGAAGTTTTTTTTTTGTTGTTGTTGCCAAGCGTACATTAGCTGAGAGCGTTCGGCAATACGAGAAATGAATTTGTCAAAGACGACGGAATTTTTGACAGCGTTGAACCAGATTATAGGGAACGACGAGAGCTTCCTCACAAAGAACACGAAATGAACTGCACATACACAATTACAAAGTTAATTTCCTGTATATCTAGGAATGCATAGGATGCACATCGTGATAAACAGAAGTTCTACATTACGGACACATCAACACTGAATCACATCTTTCTAACCTAAGCTCTTGTCGCTGGAAATGCTCAGAATCAGATCTTGACTTGGGCAATGCTGCAATATCAACTCGTCTCGGGAGACATGCAAAACAGTTTGGTGTCAACGCCCGACAGAAAGTTGAGTCCAAGCTGGTTTGCTACCATGCTCTTGCTACTTTCATCAGTTATTCCAACGTCAGGGTGCACAACATTTAGACCTCTGAGCAGACAGGGAAAAAAATCTTAGCCGTGGAAAATCCCACAGGACAAAGCAAAGCATTATATCATGCATGAGGGCAAAACTTCCATGAAGCACTAGGGGGACAGTAACATGAGCTGTACGCCTGGGAACAGAACATTTCACAATCACCTAAGTATCCTGAAGGAATGATCCTAAAAAAAATCAAATCCTCAAGGAATTTCATCGAACTTTCACTGTTCTCCAAATGAACTTGAAGAGTTGAAGGACACATAATAGCCAAGCATTTCTGTTATAGTTTCCAGTACACCAGCAATAACATCACTGGTGTCATTTGGGGGAATTAAATAGCTCAGGTGCGCAGTCCATAGTCACAGAAAGCTTGCTTGGATCATAGATCCACTCTCTGTTGATTTGCCTTTTACTAAACTTATCAGCATCCACAAAAATGTTAGTAGTGATAAACTTTAACCTAGAACTGTTGTGTGATGGTCCGTAATCAAAACTGTTAATAACCACATGGTTCTGTGAGCTAAGGCGATCCTATCAAGCTATCATCCTACAGACTAAAAAAAACTGTCAAAGTGAAGCCTTGATGATGGGACCTTTACATCAAGCGGTTTGTAAATTAAGATCATCTATGCAGCTTAAAACATATCACTGATACCACTTTGACATGCAACAATACATAGCTACATTAAAAGCATGAGGCTTAACAATGATGCAAAAGAATAAAAAAATAACTCCGCTTGTCTCAGACCACCTACTAGCAGATTTCTTAAGGGACAGATACTTCCCCAAAATTAGAACTTCTAATTGAACACTCGACATGAGGCAATAAGAAGCTACAGAACACTCAGAATGCCCCATATTTCTCCTAATCGGAATATCAGATAGTAGTACAGAGCACACTGCACCAAAATACCTTATCAAGGCTGTCTGATCTAGGAGCCTAGGCATCTGCGGCATTTGGATTTTCTTCTCTACCAAGAGCCTTCAATGGCGCCAACTGGCTGAAGCAAGTTGTCAGCAGGCTTGGTTACATCTTGCCATCTCTCACTATGTCCTGGTTTTGCTTCAACTCATCTTATCAGAAGCTATCCCAATATCCCATTCCAATCAGGAACAATGACACATCTTATGGATCTGCAGCGTAAAGTAACAGCTGAATATTCACTGATGCAACACCAATAATTTAACTATGCAATATCATAGCTGTGATGGAACCATAAATCCTTACAGCCAACACTAGTACCACATAGCATTTCTTTGTTTTCATCATATCCCATTTGTACTACTTAGATATGTATCACCAATACTTGCAGGCCGCCATACCCGTATCTAATAAGCATGATATGGACCGACACGTATCATCAAGTATCGGGCAATTGTAATTTTAAGATAAAGAATGTAATTGGCAGTACGACTTCATACTTGCTGATACCTCCACTGATACTTTCTTCCTGTCCATACATAGTCATGGGGAGCAGGAGAATTGGCGAGAGCTCAGGGAGGGGGCTGGGTCGGAAAAAAGCACAAATATCCAAGGGTACTGGACGGATGAGGCAGGCGTGAGCAAGTGGATATCTGGACGATCCATTTTGCTAGTCGGTGGTGTGAATTGGTGATCTGAGTTGGGAAAGAAGAGCAAACGGCAACAGGGAAGCAAGACGAACCATGGGGGCTGCTTCTGTTGTGTGTAGCGATGGAGCAGACGAACTATTAGGCTAAGCTTAGATCCTTAACTTATGTAGGCCAAATGGCACCCGTGGTACTCATTACATCAGCAACATCGCATCAAGCTAGTTGCAGACAATAAAGCAACAATAGAATCTGTTTACAGCAGTTAAAGAGAGTTCTATAACACCTGTGAGTTGGTACGCAAAGGGAACTAGATTTAAAGCATGATATCGGTATTTGACTATGCAAACAAAAATAATAATTCCACTTGCCTCCACCCATTTCCAACACCCATGTAATGATTATAAACAATAAAATGAAATACTATAAGGTAACATTAAGGTAATACAGAAGATGTTCACCAAATACCTTAAAATGTGATCTAGGAGCCTAGGCCACCTGCTGCATTTGCATTTTCTTCGGCATCAAGCGCCACGACAGCTTTCTTCAGGAGAGCCTCAACTGGCAGGTGTGAATTTTGAACAGACTTGGTTATTGCTTGCCATTTTTCACCATGTTTTGGTTCTGCTGCAACACATCTATCCAGAACATCCTTTTGCGTGTCCATATTTCCATGCCGAAGTTCAAATTTATAGTACAATGCCCAGAAATCACCAATATCAGGAGCAAGAGTAACAGCCCAGTTCAACCAATTCCTAGCTTTATCAACCTTCCTGTCATGCCAGAGAAGTTTGGCCACAGTTGCAAGGACATGTGGATCATGATCACATCGCATAATAGCATCCGAGCTCTTTCCTTTACGCTGGGGGCGTGGCACCATCTCAATAGCTGCAGCCCAAAGAACACCACTTGTTGAACACTCTTGTAATGCTTTGGCCAGTAGAGCATCAGCTTCCTTTTTGTTCCCATGCCTCAATTCAGCTCGAATTGCTGCAAGCCAGAGTTCAGGGGTAGCTGGGTTTTTCTTTCTTGCCATTGTAAGGACAGCACGCGATTTACTCAAGCCACTAATCTTCTCCTCAAGGGTAGCTAGAGAGAGCCAAAGAGGGATGCAACTGGGGCAGTGCTTCAGGCCATTCTCATAAACATCCTTGGCCTTCACTCCATGACCAATTCGGTCTTCCATCTGTCCAAGACTCCAAGCATTAACCACAATTTGAAGAATGGAGAGAAAAGCTTCAGACCTTCCTCCAACAACCTCCTTTCCTCATTCACATTCCCCAATTCCCGCTCAACAATTGCAGATTTCATCCAAACCCTCTCGGTGCCTCCTCTTTCACTGGCCTTGGCCAGAAGCATTCTTGCTCTCTCTGGCTCATTGTTCTCAAACTTGAGTTTGAATGCTGCTAGCCAGATATCTTCTGAATTGGGTATAAAAGCATAAGCTTCCTGAAGAATGGCCCGAGCAGCAGGCACATCCCCAGCCAACCATTTCTCTTTTGCAGCCATGAGCCACAACACCTTAGCTTGTGGATTGTACTTGACAGCCTTCTTGAGGAGCGCTTCAAGTGACTCCCTGCTCCCGTGGCTCTTCTCAAGCTGAGCTGCTTTCAGCCAGATACTCTTATTAGAAAGGAACACAGTAAGGGCATGTGCATAGATGGCACGTGCTGTTTCAATTGAACCACGCTTCTTGCATTCGTCAGCATCGGCAACCCATGTACGCTTCTGATCCTCATCATCAACGCCAATGCCAATAGTGTTCTTCACAATAGCCTGGCAAGTCAACACAGATCCAGCACGCTCTGCCGCCTCTGCCTCCTTTAGCCACACCTCCCTATCAATATCCATCCCTTCTCTCTGTAGAGATCTGATACCTCTCTCAATCACCTTGTTAACTGATTGCGTGTTCCCATTAGCCTCCTCTAGCTTCGCAGCTGTAATCCAAATAGTAGGCTCCTTGGGGAGCTTCTCTGTGTGCCTTGTTAAGTACCTCCCTTGCTTGGTCACAGGTCTCCAGCCTGGCAAGGGCAAGCCAAAGCTCAACATGCAGCGGGCAACAATCTACATCCCTGTGAAGCAACAGCCTTGCATCCTCCTCACTCGCAAGCTCAACTACAGCCTTCCACAGCCGGACAGAATCAGGAATGTGCTCCAACCCTTTCCTCAGCACCCTGCTCTTATTCAGATCGCCAGTCTCTAATTTTGCTGCCTGCAACCACAGCTTCACAGAATTCGGAATTGACACCACGCCCCGTGCAATGACAGCCTTTGCCTCATCTGGACTAGCCAAACGGCACGCCTCAAGCCAAACATCCTCGTTCTTGGGACACTCCTCACAGCCACGCTGGATGAGCTCCCGAGCAGCCTGAAGCTTGCCAGCAATCTCTTCAAGCCTAGCAGCAGCGATCCAACCGGGTGGGTGCTTAGGATTTGTCTGCGTCACCGACTTCAGCAGCAATCGCGCCTTCTTGATGTCAGAAATCTCAGCATCACTAGTAATCTTCGTGCTTTTTAGGTCTGTCAAGTATCCCTTGGGATCAACAGCATTCAGGCCAGAAACCGAATCAGACAACCTATCCAATTTCAGCGAAAGCACCGTTCCACGACCTTCGCCCACAGCTGTGAGATCAGTAACCGGAGTCTGCGCCCATGGCATCTCAATGCCACCCGCCGCGCGGCTCTTGGGGTCAAGCGCCGTGACATGCTCCTGTTCCCGCCGAGCCTTCTCGAGCAGGGTGTCCGGCACCGGCACGAAGCTCTCGAACCGCTTCTTCTTCCTGCGCAGCGAGTAGTCCCCGATCTCCGGTATTTTCTCCCACTCGTGCGCGGGCAGATCGGCCAGCTTCCTCTTGAGGTCCGCGAACTGTTCGGTGATCTTGGGGTTGGACGCGCGGTACTTCTCGATCTCCTCCTTGAGGCGCGCCTCGCGGCGGTCCTTGCGGCGCGAGTCCATCCTCTGGTCGATGCCCTCCCACACCGCGTCCGCCTCGCGGTCGTCGTCGTCGTAGTAGTGGGCGCTGGAGAAGAGCCCCGCGTCGTTGCCCTCGAACTCGTCGAACTTCTGGTTCTCGTCGGACCCCTTGTCTTCGTCAGCGCCGCCGCCGACGTCCTCGCCGGGCGCCCTCCCGCGGCAGGCGGCGGCGGCGGAGCGATCGGGCGCGGCGCGGTCCGAGCCGATGTCCGAGCGGGTGGTGAACCCGATGGCGCCGCGGCCGAGGCCCGCGACATAGTTGGGCGGCGGCTTGGAGTTGAGGAGGTCGTGCCGCGCGGGGCGGGCGGGCGGCTGCGGCGGGGCCTGGCCGGACATGCTGCCGAGGGGAGACGAGGACCGAGGGGGAACGTGTCGGCGGGAAGGAGAGGTAGACGACGAGGTGGCGGCGGCGAGGTTGGCTCCCGGATTTGTTTTTGTTTCGATTTGAGGCAGTGCGCCGGCGCCGAGAGAGGCGGTTCTGTTTCTGTGCGCGGTTTCGGGAACTGGCAGGCTGGGCTGGGCTTTTCGCAACGTGTGGTGTTGGGTTTTCATTCAGAAGAGCCCGTTTGAGATTCCTCACACATTGATGGGCCTATTTGAATCTGTTGCTGCAATGGCGGGCTACGGAGTACTATTTAGGAAAAAGTCTCTTTTACCTCCCTAGACATGAGACCGAGTCCGTGTTTCCTCCCTCAACCGCAAAACCAGACATCTAGCCTCCTTCAAGTCTAAAAACCGTTCGTTTTTCCCCCTCGGTGGTTTTGACAACAGTTTTGGCTGACGTGGCGGTGGGCCCCACGTGTCAGCGCGGGCCCCATCCCTCTCTCTTCTTCCTCTCTCCTCTTCTTCCTCTCGCTGAGCCGAGCACGACGCCGCCGCCGGCCGCTGCGCGCGTCAGTCCGCGCTGGGGAGGACCGGCGCCCGCTGTCGACCTACGCCTGCACTGCCTCCGCCGGCCCGCAGCCCCGCCGCCGGCCGCCTCGAGCTCGTCGCCGGCACCCTGCCGTCGGGAGCTCCGCATGCTCCTTCTCCAGCATGCCGCGAAGCCGCCTGCGCCGGCCACTGCTTCATCTTCCACGCGTGGTCGCCGCACCGCATGGCGCACCCCTGTCTCGCCTCCCACGCCGGCGCACCTGTGCCTCGCGTAGAGGAGGAGGAGCCGCCCCACGCCGGCAGAGGAGGAGGAGCCGCCCCACGCCAGCAGAGGAGGAGGAGGCGCGCCGTCCCCGCGCCCGCTGCTGGATCCTTCGGCTCACGCCCTCCACCAGCCTGCGCCCGCTCCGGCTCCTTCGACTCGTGCCTGTCGCGCCCGCGCTGGTGGAGGACAAGGGAGGCATGCGGCGGCGAGCTTGGAGGCGAGGCCAGAGGAGGGCGGCTGGCGGCGGTGCTCAGAGGCGAGGCCGGAGGAGGGCCGCTGGCGGCGGAGCTTAGAGGTGAGGCCGGAGGAGGAGCGCGCGCCGGTGAGGAGGCCCGGCGGCGGGCGAGAGGCCCAACGCCGGGAGAGAGGAAGAAGAGGAGAGAGGAAGAAGAAAAACATGTGGGACCCGCGCTGACGTGTGGGGTCCATCGCCACGTCAGCCAAAACCACTCTCAAAACCGTCGAAGGGGTAAAACGAACGGTTTTGAGACTCGAAGGAGGCTAGATATCTGGTTTTACGGTTGAGGGAGGAAACGCGGACTCGGCCTCATGTCCAGGGAGGTAAAAGAGACTTTTTCCTACTATTTATTAGCCTGTTTTTCGTCAAAACATAATTTTATTAGCCCGTTTGAGATTCCTTACCCAGAAAAGGCGTAGCTACTCCCTCCGTCCCAAAATAAGTGAAGATCTCACTTTTTGGGGAGTCAAATATTTTTAAATTTGACTAAAAATATAAAAAATAATATCAATATTTGTATCTCCAAATAAGTTTATTTGGAAATTATACTCAATGCTTAATCTAATGATACTTATTATACATACTCCCATAATATAATCATTTGTTGACTTTCGTGCATCACATTTAACCATCCGTCTTATTCAAAGATTTTGTAAAAATATAAAAACAAATAACTCATATTGAAGTATAGCTAATGATAAAACAAGTCATAATAAAATAAATAATATATTTATAAAAAATTTAAATACGACGGATGGTCAAACTTGATGCACGAAAGTTGAAGAATGCTTATATTATGGGACGGATGGAGTAATAAATAGTGTTGCATTTTTGTATAAATTGTAGTCAAATTTGATAAGTTTAACTCATCGAAAAGCGAGATGTCCATTTATTTTGGGATTGGGACGGAGGGAGTAGCTCCTATTGTGAATTTGCGATGAGCTGTAGCTGAGCCGAGCTGATGCTCCCATCGGCTCGGCTCGTGGGCTGTTCTTGGGCAATTGGGCCTACACCGGCAGCACAGGGCTCTGGACCACGCCCCGGGTGCAGTACTGTACCATCCCGTCTCTCTTTCTCTCTCCTCCCTCACTCCCTCTTATCCACAGCGCAGGACAGGAGAAAGAGAGAAGGGGAGGGCCGGAGGGAGGGGGCAGTGTCTTGCACCAGGTGGCAGGTGGTGGATACGCGACGAGATAAGCGAGCAGCACGAGGGCCAGGCTTGACTTTTCCCCCTCCTCCCCATCCCACCACCGCCATTATCAGCGGCCAAAATAATAGAGCCCGTAGCGTAGAGAGAGAAAGAGGTAGAGAGAGGGCGCTCCGGCTCCAGTACAGTAGACCACACCACGCCACCGGCCGGCCGCGCAGTAGGATAGGAATAGGGAGGAAGGCTCAACGCTCGAGTCTGCGTGCGCGCGCGTGGCCGCGTGGGCGGGTGAAATGATCCGCGATGGGCGCGTCGCGCCAGAGTACCACCACCCCGCGTGTGGGGGTTGCGGCGGACACGTTTCGAGCTCCCGCTGGCGCGCCAGTCGCTCTCCGCGCAAAGCAAGGGCAGAGAGGGCCGAGCCCCCCACGGCGGATTCGTCTCGTTGCGCTTGGTGCCTTTGCTGCCATCTTGTCTCCGTCCTCTTCCTTGCAAAAATCCTCGCCTCTCCGTTCTTCTACCGTAGTGTTCTTTCTATCTCGGCTCCGGAACCCGGACGGGACGCGACATCTAGCTAGTGTCTTCGTTAAGTGCAGCAAATTCCAGGCTAGCAAATTTATGTACGGAGTAAGAGACAAGATTGACATGAAAAAAATGCCGTTGTTACCACCGTTAGCTGCGGCCCGGAGAATGCACTTTTTTTAAAAAAAAGTTGGAGAATGCACTTTTGGTTGTGCTTTGCACCGATTATCACAGCCCCGTTTATATAAGCATGTCAGTTATTCCACCGATTATCTGATCTATAGTGTACGGGGGGTATTGACGCTTTGCATGGTTCCATCTAGTGTTCCAACGCTCTCTAATCCTGATGGCGCCGATGCCATTTCTCCATCTAGCCTCGCTTATGCGCCTCTCGGCTGCCTTGTTACCCCCACCGCCACCACGCCATGATAAGCTCCTAAGAAATAGGACGGCCGTTGCCTGCTCATCGCCATTAGCCAAGCCAGGTGTGGTCGATGTGACACCCAGCAATGTTGCTACCATGGACCGCGCACCATCTCAAATCCTGATAACCTGGGCTAAAAGCTTGTTGGATTTAGAAAAAAAGGATCGACAACAAAGTGATTCGCCAAAATTTGACTAATAACGTCCGGCTCTAAAACTGCTTGACCTGGTTTTAGCTTTGATCTGTTCTAACTAGGGAGTTTTTCTTTCTTTCTTTCTTGCGGGTATTATAATAACTAGAAGAGAGAGTTAACACCACGGATTGCACGATGCGATATTTACAGCCCAACGTCGGGTTACTCAACACGTTACCGTGTGATCAACGAGCGGCGACCAAATCTAAGGGGATGGGCAGCACTAGCCAGGAATTGTGCAAGCCCCTTTATCTCTCGACACACTCGTGGATCACGATCGAACACCCCTTTTTAAAACTGTTTGCGTGGAATTACGAGAGCCAAAGCCAAGTGGGGGTATTTTTTTAAAAAAAAAAAGATTTCCATTTCCGCCAGCCGTAGCGATTTCCATTTAGGTCTCCTCCTCCCGACCAATTACCCAAAGCTGCCGATTCCGAGGGTCATTATTCCGGCCTTTGCTTTCGCAGCCCGGAATCCGTGGCCTCAGACACAGAGAGGGCACGTATATGTCCTTTTCATTCAGAGCAGTGGCACTAACCCCTCTGGTGATTCGCGGATTACCGTATGCTATGCTTGCCGCCAGTGCGTGCGTGTCCCACACGCGCGAGATCTAATTGGGATTGGGATTGATTTGACGTGGCCCTGCGTCTGCATTTGCATCAGCGATCATTATAGGGGGCCTTGTCTCTTGAGGTAAATCTCGCTTTCGCAGATTCAGGTGAGGAGAAAATGGCATGCGCGCTAGCTGTAATACCATGAGGTCACATTTAAACAATTTAGGTTAACTGACGGAGACAGAAAGACCGCGCGTGGTTCCTTTTTACTTGAAACAGAGCTGTCAAAACTCCACCACAAAACCATATAGTTGGAACTACTACTAGATTTGCTATAGGATCACATCATTAGATTTTGGTTTAAAAAAGCACTTCCAGTTTAAGCAAGTTTTTTCAGTTCTCACTACGGGTTAGTCCGACGTGCTCCTGCTGCTTATGGGCATTGCTTAGTCTAATTTATCAGGGCTCGCCGCGGGCTAATGTTCGGGCCACCGGGCCATCTCGGCCCGGCCGACAGAATAAAGGAGTGCCCAAGCGATGTGCACACAATGCCACGGTGCAAGTATCCCTATTGGAGTATTGGACCATGTATGATGTTGCATATCACACTGGAGATTTCCATGTCCAAATACATCATTGTATTCCTTGGAAAAGGAACTTCCACGCATGGTGTTTCTTTTCCGTGCAAAAAGATGCCGGTTGTTGATGCTGCTGCCACAATACACTTCAGAAATGATTTGCACTTGATCACACCCAAGTCCATTTATGGGTTACGTCGATTATGGTTCGGAATATGTAGCTTCTTATATATGCACAGATTTTTCTTGCTCACGATAGGACCCATCCGTGTCAAACAGCTTTCATCATGTGCCTGCGGCAGCAAATATACAACTGGCCTGATGAGTGGATGACCTGACCTTACCTGGGTTACGACCTGGTTGGACTTCCCATCTTCCGCCCTAGTGTGTGGGTAGCGAGTCGGTTGGGTAGGGCTGATTGGCCTGACCCAAACCCGGCCTGATCGACCTTATATGTTTTCTAGCATAAAAAGAAACCATTCATGAACCAATCAAGGAGCCATACAAATGTTGTCAATCCAAATGATAAGCAATCACATTGGCAACCACTCGATCTTTAAAACGATCAACTGTTTCTGGTCCAAGGCTTTTTTCAGTCCAACTATAGTTGTCGCCGGAAAGAAAATAAAAAAGAATAGGCCAGACCGCCGGATGCATGCAAGGGCCATAGTCTTCCATTTGAAGGTGAATTGTATACAGGGGACAGGTGAGTGTCACCCGGCGGGCATGTGCATGTACCGCAATAATTGCGAGTCTTGTGGCTTCGAGTACTGGCCAAGGCATAGCGATTTCAATAAGGAAATATATGTTTTTATATGTAATTATATATACACGTAGACGTTCATACGCCTTCCAGGAGCTCTATCCAGGACAGGTAGACAATATACTTTTGTCTCTCCAACAAATACTTTGGCATGGGACACTTTTGTATTAAAAGAAAACGGCATTGGTTGGAACTTAGATTAGCACCAGCTAGTACTGCTCCTTAGTTGGAGCAAAAAACCATTTTCATTAGGTAAAGTTCAGCATCATGCTGCTTAATCGAGCCTGAAGTTGCATTAGGGGACGACGCTGTTTAAGCGCTGGCCGGCCGGCCGGCGGGCGGCAACAAGAGCCAGGAAGAACAAGGGATGTGGCGGGTCGGCGGGCCGCGCGGCCACGTGCAATGAGTACGCAGCGGCTTTGGTTTGGGCGGAAATTCTGCGGTCCGTGCTACAGGCACTAGGGACGGTAGTGGCGCCTAACTTTTGGATCGTGAAGATGACAAAAGGCCATAAGGGTGATGACCCATTACCATCCCTAGCTACAGCTAGTGTGATGTGTTGGTTTGGGAGGAAAATAAATAATTGAAATATACCAGCGTGATGGGCTGAGATAGATGCTTTCATCAGATGAAAAATCATGCAGGGGTCCCTCCCAACTCTCGATCATTTTAGTTATCGTCTGAATATATTATCATACGAGGCTATTTAGCCACAAATGATAGTGATCAGTCCTTTTGTACTTTAGGAAAATGGCAACGGCGTGCTTTTTCCGTAATTGAGCAAGTGTTGTTTTTTAGTATATGTACGTAGTTTAGAATGACTATAATAAATCATACTAAATGTCTTGAAATTTGACATTCCATGACTTCTCAAAACTCACAAGTAAGCCTATCCCAAATTCATATATATGTTAGGGAGATGGAAATGGATTCCATAAATCGCTATACTATATTCATAGGCTGGGAGGTAGTATTCAAATTCCAATACATATAGTATAATTTGTTAATAGATTCCAATTCCTTCAAAATGAAGGGATCCAAACGGAGCCTTAAAGGAAACCAAGTTATATGTATATCCAAGCTTGCAAGAAATTACTAAAATTATAGATTATCATTTGAGGGAAAGAAGGAAAATAATTAATATAGCCCTCTGTAGCACATTTAGCCTACAGCTATTTTTTCGTGAGATGTCAATTCTTTTTATTAATCGACATGGATATTGTTTGTAGAACCTCAAGAGAAATTGATCACAGAAATTAACCTACAGGTGGAGAAAAGAGGAGAGAATGCATGTTACTCCGTACTCGTTTATTTGTGTGGGCTACCCATAACGGTATAAAATAACCGAGCATGTTATGCCCTTGTTTAGTTTCAAAACGAAATCTTTTCACCCATCACATCGAAGGAGAATCTTAGATGCATGGAGTATTAAATGTAGACGAAAAAGGTGAAAAATTATATGGATAGACTGTAAATCACGAGACGAATCTAATGAGCCTACTTAATCCAGATTTGCAATAGTAATGCTACAGTAACCATCCGCTAATTATGGATTAATTACGCTCTACTTACCATCGTTAGATTCGTCTCGAGATTTCCAACCCATCCATATAACTTTCCACCTTTTTCGTCTACATTTACTACTCCTAAATTGATAAAATCATAACCCGAAATCTTTTCACCGAAAAGTTTTCGGAAACTAAACACGTCATATATTATTTTACATGTTGCAAAAACTATTATATTCGGTGCAATTATTGCAGTACATTTATACGGCAAGCAACTCAAATTTGAAACGACGTGGGTGAACAATTCCGGAGCCGATCTATTTTGAAGCCTAGTTACATCGAGGACAGTTGGCAAGATCCAAGCAGCGCGGTCTGATGCTAGTTTTTTCCTTTTCCTCTTTTGGGTTGGTCTAAGCCTAATAATGCTCCTAGTACTTGAGATAAGATGTGTGAGGAGAGTCGCCGTCGCCGTGTTGTGCTGATCTAGACGTACACCACCAGTACGTGGGCGCTCGATCAAGTGTCAACTTGATGTTAGGCCGGCATGCTTAGGTTTGCAGAAGTACTCGGCTTAAACTGGCCTCAGAAATACTACTACTGCTTTTGCAGAAGGCATGCTAAACTGTCATTTCCTCTTCTGATTCCCCTCAGGCGGGCCTCAGAAATACCACTACTTTTGTACACTACGCGTGGTTGTTTGTTAGACGCATTCCGATTCACACAAGCCTGTCTGTCTCCCAAAAAAAAAAAACGCTACTCGTGCCGTGCCTTTCGTGGCTTCCCCGACGAAGCAGCCACTTGCAGAGTCACACTCCACAGCGTGAAGCACTAGGAAACAAAAGGCGGCCAAGGTTAACGTGGCGCCGAGAGAGACCATTTCTGGCTGGGAGAAGGAGGGCTTTCGTCCACACCAATACACCATCGGCATTTGGCGGCGATAGCAATAGTGACACGGATACGTCCAGCGGATACCCCAACGTCCACGTACACCATTTCGGTGCACCTACTAGGAGTCCTCACGCTCCGTCCAACCCCGTAGGGAAAAAAAATCTCCGCGGAGACGACGACGACGGCGACGGAGGAAAAGGGAAGGCGAGCAAGAAAAGAAAAGCAAGAGGGGGAAGAAGGAACCCTCAGGGCCTCGGCAGATCCATCCAAACCTTCTCCCGAAACACTCCAAAAGAAATAAACAAACAAAAACCAGGGGATGAGAGAGATAAGGTAGAGCGAGAGAGGAGAGAGGGTATAGAGAGAGGGGGAGAAAAATATTGGCAGCTTGGGAAGGGAAGTGGGGGGTTGGGCGCGCGTGGGGCCCGCAACCCCCCGCGGTTTTACTTTTTGAGCCGCCCGGTTTTGTCGTCTCCTCCGTCCGTCCGGCTCCGCCCCCAAGCTATTACCACCCCCTTGCCCCTCCCTCCTGTTCCCCTCCATCTCCCCGCGTCCACCCTGTGCCTGTGCCTCTCTCTCTCGCGCACACACCCCATCCCAGAGCGCCCCTCGCTCGCTCGTTCGCGCCGCTACAGTCTCCGCCTCGCCCTCCTCTCCTCGTACTGCCGCCGCGCGCGCGCCCTCCATCCGCCGCTCTGTTCCCCAGTTGGCCTGCGCGAGCCCGGCAGGTTGGTGGCGGCCGGGGGGATTCGGATTGGGCGGGCCCGAGGCGCGGGGGGACGGTTCGCCGAGGAGATCGGGGCCGCGGGCGGGCGGGCGTCGCGGCGGCTCTCGCAGGAGCTCGGTCGGGCAGCGAGGGTCCTCCGCGGCGCGTGCCGTGAGCGAAGGCGCTGGCTTTGTCGCCCGGGGAAGAGATCTTGCGGCCGCCGCAACAGCAGCAGCCTGAAGCCGGCGCTCTGGTAGCTGGAGCCGAGCGGCGCCCACCGTCCACCATGGCCGGCAGCGACGAGGTTAACCGCAACGAGTGCACGGTACGCGCGCCGCCCTGCCCGCTACCTCCTCCCTCCCTCCCTTTCTTTCTCCCGTGCTTGCGCTCGGCTCCCGCCACGGTTGCGGCGTTTCGGGAGGCCGGTGTTCTTGCGCGGGTGCGCGCGCGCCAGGGCCGCGGGGTCTCGATTCGTGCCGCCGCTTTATGATTCGGTGGAGGGAGAGGGGGATTGGGGCCAGCCCTGGCCTGTGATTTCCCGGTCAATCGCTGCCTTTCTTTCCCCTTTGGGCTCAATCCCAATTTTATCCCCTTCTCCCTTGCCCCCGTTGTTTTTGGAGTTTCGGGAGGGGGGGAGTGGTGATGGATTGATGCTACGGAAATGGCTACCCAACAAAGGGGAAGGGGGCCAATCATGCGAAAGCTTGCATCTTTTCTGGCAAGCGGCGGCGAAAGATCGCCGCCCGCATTGGCGTTCTCGCCCATGCGACGAAACAGCAAAGGAATAGAATAGGATAGGCCGTCCTACTATTGCTGCTGCTGATGTTGGTTTCCCCTTCGTGTTGTGCAGACGGTGGTGCCGATCCACACAAAGCTGCTCATCTCCAACTTCAAGCTGGTGTACCACTTGCTCCGGCGCGCGGACGGCACCTTCGACCGCTACAAGGCCGAGTTCCTCGACATCCGGGTGCCGCCCGACGCGCGGGCCCTGGAGGGCGTCTCTTCCTTCGACCTCGTCATCGACCCCTCCGTCGGCCTCGAGGTCCGCATCTACCGTGCCGCCGTCAACACCGGCGCGGGCGCCGCCGCCGTGACCCTGCCCATCCTCGACTTCCTCACCGGCGGGCCGTCCCCTGACCCATTCCCGGTCATCATCTTCTTCCACGGCGGCAGCTTCGCGCACTCCTGCCCCAGCACGGCCATCTACGACATCCTGTGCCGCCAGTTCGTGAGGCTGAGCAAGGGCGTGGTGCTCTCCGTCAACTACCGCCGCGCCCCCGAGCACCGGTACCCGTCCGCCTACGACGACGGCTGGACGGCGCTCAAGTGGGCCATCTCGCAGCCGTTCCTCCGCAGCGGCGACGGCGCCCAGTCCCGCGTGTTCCTCTCCGGCGACAGCTCCGGCGGCAACATCGCGCACCACGTGGCAGTCCGCGCCGCCGACGCCGGGATCAAGATCTACGGCAACATCCTGCTCAACGCCATGTTCGGCGGCAACGAGCGCACCGACTCGGAGCGGCGGCTGGACGGCAAGTACTTCGTCACGCTCCAGGACAGGGACTGGTACTGGAAGGCGTACCTGCCCGAGGGCGCCGACCGGGACCATCCGGCGTGCAACCCGTTCGGGCCGAACGGGCGGCGCCTCCGTGGGCTCCCCTTCACCAAGAGCCTCATCATCGTGTCGGGCCTCGACCTCACCTGCGACCGGCAGCTGGCGTACGCCGAGGGGCTCCGGGAAGACGGCCACCAGGTCAAGCTCGTGTACCGCGAGAACGCCACGATAGGCTTCTACCTGATATCCAACACGGATCACTACCACGAGGTCATGGAGGAGATCGCCGACTTCCTCAGGGCTAACCTCTAGTACATACACCCACAGCTGCTGATCTGATCGTCATCACATCCCCGTCCCGCCGCCTCCTCCCCTCCTCGACACACAATCCTTCCACCACTTGTTATAGCAAGATGGTAAGCATGACTTATAGTTGTACTCCTCTCTTATACTTTTGCTGCTGCTGCTTGGGGATCGATCATCTGAATTCTGGCGACGGCATGGTTCATTTGCTGCTGTCCATGGCAAGCGCACTCCTCCACATCCGATCAAAAGCTCTAGGAAAGAAATCATGGTGACTTTTGCTCCCTCAGCCGTCTCGCCGGATGAAAGAAGACAATCCGTTCCGTTCTGCTGATCGCGAAGCCCTGCGTGTCCCTGGTTGATGGAGAGAAGCCTATCATTTCGCCTTCAATCGCCCTCCGCCTCGTCCCCGGAGGAAATTCATCCAACATTCTGTGTACAGTGATGTACTGATGGATCAACAAGGAGGCGGATGGCCTTTTTGTTGCTTGTGTTGTGCTTGATGTAGTAGTTGGTTCCTCTTCTGGATTTGGATGGTGCCTACGCGCACCCTCAAAACCTATCAGTCTACCCATGTTTTTGTGAAACATTATATGTGATGCTTCCAATCTAAGGCTAGTAGTAGAGGCATAAGAGATGTACTAGTACTACCCCCTCTTTTGTTTCCCCTCCTAACTGCTGGTCTGGTCTTGCTTGGCCTGGCCTGGCCTGATCTGGTCTGTCGTCTCTCTTTGATGTCCTATCTGATCCTTTCTGTATGAAATGCTGCTGAACTGCTGCTAATAATGTGTTGTAACGCGTGTACTTTGAATGCCTTGGTTTCCTCCACATGGGTGTCGGTGAAATGTGATGAAGAGGATTGTCACATTGGCACTACTGTCTCGCATTGCAGGCCTGATTTTTGAGCTCTTAAGGCGAGGCCGACGACTGCGTCGTCGCCCGCCCTGGCCATGTGGATTTTTGTTTACTCCGTAGGCCCTGTTTAGTTGGCCATCCAAAATTTTTCCGTCCAATCTTACATGCACGAAGTACTAAATGCAAGTACTAAATGCAGACGAAAAAAATAATCCATTATATGGATGGGGTGTATGTCGCGAGACGAGTTTAACGAGCCTACTTGATCCACGATTTGCAACAGTAATGCTACAATAACCTTCTGCTAATTCTTAATTAATTACCTTCTAATTACCTGTCATTAGATTTGTCTCGCGATTTGCTAGCTAGATCTGTAATTAGTTTTACCAATAGTTTACGTTTACTACTCCTAAATGGTAAATTTCCTTTGATGTGACATCCAAAAAAATTTCACACTCCCATCTAAACACGCTCGTAGTCGCGTACAACCTGATTGCCGGCACCACCTAACGTGTAACGCGTCCTAGTAGTTTGACGCCTGCAATGCATCTAGTCACGATCCTCGCACAAGAAATCGCAATGCACGCAAACAAAAAAAAAAATCTCGGGGAAGAATCTCCCACACGATCTTGGAGTTGCCTTCACCCCCATTGAAAAGCATGACCGCCTGCCGGCGTTCTTTCTCCCGCGGCCGCCGGCCGGCCGGCCGGCTGTAAAGCGGGGGAGCGGCGGCACCTCTCACCAAAAGGCCGAGACTTTCTCTCGTGCCGCACTTGCCAAAAGCCGCTGGGCGGCCGGGAGAGCGCGGCAGGGTGCTGGGTGAATGTGAATCTCTTGACGCTTGGAAAGGAGGGCGTGGCCACAAGTCTCCCCGCAAAAAGACAAGCGGAGCCGAGAGCCCTCGTGCTCAGCCAAGCCGGCGGCCCGGGCCGGCCGGCTCGCAAGTCGCAATTCTATCCCTAGCAGTGGCATGGCATCCGTCAGTCAGATCGGGGTGGCCGGCTGCCAGCCGGTTCCTGCGTGTAAAGTCAGAAATATTATTATACTACCGCCCGTGCCGCTGCGGCCCACATCAAACAACGGGGGATCGGATTGATTACTGGATTAGCAGCTTGGTCACCGACTCCCCTCTATTCTTCTGCGTGCTCTCATCTCGCCGCCCCTCCGTCTCTTTCCCTGGTCTCTTTTGCCGTCGTACTCTCCCGTCCGTCCAGTGCTGTCGCCGCCAGCCTGCCTGCCTGGCCCTGTTCAGATGATTCGCGAATTTTTTTCAAGTATGTTCCCTCATATGCATGGCATTTTAAATGTAGTCGAAAAAAATAACCTATTATATGGGTGGAGTGTATTTCGCGAGACGAATCTAATGAGCCTAGTTAGGTCGTGATTAGACAATAAATTGCTACAGTAAACATGTGCTAATGACGAATTAATTAGACTCATTAGGTTCGTCTTGCGATTTACTGACAGAATCTGTAATTAGTTTTGTAATTAGTCTATATTTAATACTTCAAATGTGTGCCCGACATACTGTAAATTTTTTTCGGAAAACATCTAAACGCGGCCCTGGTGATCCAGCTCTCGCCCGGGCTCGGCCGTAATGGCTTTGGTTGGCGTCCTTGTGTTTTCTTGGCTCCTGGTGGAGGCATCCGGATTGTAAAATTTGGGAGTTGCGTGCTGCGTGGAAATCGGTAGGGTTTTATTTTTTTGAGTGGCCGTCGCCGTGGAAAGTGAAGCTTTTGCCACCGGGGGCACGGCATGCCCCCTCACGCCCGTGCACGAGAAAAACACACCACTCACAATTGACTAATCACAGTTACGATCGCGCCCACAGTCAATCAGACGAGCAGCTGTTACTCCTTATTCCTTAAAACCCTGTCACTTACACGTAGTACGTGGTGAGGGATGCAAAAAACGGTGCTTTCTCGAGGAGACGGGCCGGGGGGGCACAGCGGCCGGCAGGGCTCTCCTCTCCGGCAGCAGTACGGGCCCGAACAGTGCGGGAACAGTCCGCAACGTGCCCCGCATTCGGCGCGGCGCAATTATATGCGCGCGAGAAGGAAGAAAACGGCCGTACCGTACCGGGGCGGCGAGGAGGAAATCCCATGCCCGTCCGATCTCGGCCGGTTCCGTACTCGGTACTCCCTCCCCCCGAGCGCGCTCTCCCATCGGTTGGGGCTGGCTGGCCGGCATGTGTTAAACGATGCGTTGTCTTGTTGACAGCCCAGAACAACCTAACGCCCACCGCCCATTTAAATCTTTGGGCGCGTGCGTACGCTAGTTTTATTATTGAATTAATTTCAAAAGAAAAGGTTTTACTCCGTATTATTAAATGGGCGACGGCGAGGGTCTCCGTCTTCCACCCCCGTTCTGAGCAGGCATGGACGGCCGGGAAGCGGACAGGCAGGCGGTACGGGCGGCGCCGGTGAGCCAGACGTCTCGTCCTCTACCACCCCTCACTACCCCCGACCTCCCGCATTGATCGCTCCAGCGGGTCGACCCTCACCTGCTGCTGGGTGGGTCTGTGCCGTTCCGGCCACGGTTTTTCCCCGACACGGGATATTTTCCGTGAATCTATACTTCGCTGTCAACGCTCTCGTTAATTTCGGCCAGGGAAAAGGGAATTCTATATCCTTTTGTCGTGTTGCTACGCTGGCCAGCGGGTGTCGACGTTTTTCCGTAAAAGGACAGGCACCCCTGGGTCACCCGTGTCAGCGCCCTGTCGATTTGTTCGTTCGTTCGTTCGGCTGGCCTCGCCTGTTTGTCGTCGTCCCCCGTTTGGTCAGTCGTCACCACCAACGCACCCCTTGCATCATCCCGTCGCCCGTCGCGGTCGTGGGAGAGACGACGGAGGAGCGAGCACGCGTGGTCAACCTTGTCACGGGATTTTTTTTTTTTTGACGTGCTAAAGCTGAGCACCGTGGGTGGGCAGAGCGGGCTCATGGTCATGGGGCGTGCCCGTCCTTCCCCCCGCACGAGGAGCCAACGCTGCGTGTGTGCGGCGGAGGACGGCACCGCTGCGTTGCGTGCCGGGCCGGGCCGGCCGCTCTGGCGAGCTACAGAGCAACAGCGATGGCAATCGAGCGGAGATGCTGCGCCGTCCGCGCGCGCGCGCGCCCACGTGACGGGGCGCTGGGGCTGCGCGTGGCGGGGGGCGCGTCGGCACGCGGGGCGGCGATGTGGTGGTGGGATCGGGACGAGCGGTTGGTTGTCTGGCTGGCTGGCGGCGACTTGGCGCGCCGCGGGCACACACGTACACGAGCGGATGAGGCCGGCTCGCGCTGTCCGGGCGGGCCCGCTCGCTGGCCTGGGCCCGTGGCTCGGGCTCGGGGGGCTCCCGCCTTTTGTTTCGATGCGGGTTTTGTTGGCTTGTGCGGCGGGGAATCCGCGTCGCGCCTTTGTTGGCGCGTTGCGCCTGGTCGCTGGGTACGTGTTTGCTTCCTCCGGCAGCCTGCCCGGCCCTACCACCTCCGTGCTTTTTTTTTCTTGTTGATAAAAAAAACTAGCGCTTTGTTAAAAGATCACGGCACGGCCTTTACTGTACATGGCAATTAATGGGGGCGCCACGCCCAACGCACCCACCTTCTTCGCGCGCGCGCGCTTTGACTTGTTGTCCTCTGCCGGTGGCGCTGTTCTGTCCACCAATGGGGCGGGCAGGTGCGCTCGCTCGCTCGCTCCTGGATTTGTTTTTGGACTCTCTTTTGGTTCGGCCCGTCGGACGCATGCGAGCAGCTCGGAGCTTTTGTACTTTTCCGCCGTGCCGTAGCTCCTGCCAGGGCTAGGGAGCGGTAGGTCTCCTTTTTTCACCGCGCACATGGCCGCAGGCAAACGCATCACCACGTTCACGGGCAGCACAGCACAGCACGGGCAGAGCAGCGGTAAAAAAACTACGGAGTACTCGTACTAGGCACACACGAGAAGGGACGGGGGCCTTTTGGTTGGTTCCTTGCGGGAAACTCTGTGGCTCATTCGAGCGTGCAGTACAGTGCTGCTGCTGTGCTGCAGCAACAGCTCCGAGCGCGCACGTCCGGACAGAGCCGCGACCCCGGCGAGGAAGTCAAAGCACTCCGCATCCCGGTACAGTGCGGCGGTCGCCGGTGGACGGGGGCAAGGCAATGCGCATGTGACAAAAGGCGGGCGTCCGTGCCAAATTGCCAATGGATGGCGTGCTGGCGCCGCGCGGCCCCCGCCCGTATTTTATTCTGCTTTTATTTTATCTCCTCCGGCCGCCGGGTCCTCCCAAGCCGGTGGCCGTCGGCTGGGTGCTTGGCATCATTTGCGTTGGACGATTAGAGAAAAGGAAGGCCGCCCGGATCTATACCCCCTCCCTCTCCTGTTGCGGGTGATAATGGCGAGGGGGGATGGAATGGGTGGATACGCTACGCGCGAGGAGCGTGAGCTTTGAACCGGTCGCCCCCGCGCCGTGTCGTTTCTGCGGCGAGCTCGGGACAAATCGGGGGGCCCCTGGCCTGGCCCTTTTGCTTGGCTTTCTTCGTTTCTCTCCCTTCACGCGGTGGAACAGTTTATTTTTGTCTTTAATAATCAGCTAATTGAAGTATGGACCCATCGCGAAATTTTTTTCGAGTATGTTCCCTCACATGCATGGCATATTAAATGTAGTCGAAAAAATAACCCATTATATGGATGGAGTGTACTTCGCGAGACGAATCTAATGAGCCTAGTTAGGTCATGATTAGACAATAAATTGCTACAGTAAACATGTGCTAATGACAGATTAATTAGACTCATTAGGTTCGTCTTGCGATTTACTGACAGAATCTGTAATTAGTTTTGTAATTAGTATATATTTCATACTTCAAATGTATGCCCGACATACTCGAAAAAAAATTCGCGAAACATCTTAACACAGCCATGAAGAGAACTTATACGTACTGTTTTAATTCAAAAGGAACTTATACTGTGGGCGGCAGCAGCTTTGGTATGGCAGAGTGTACTATATTTTTAAACATGTAATTTGGCCACCTGGTGGAATCATGCTCTCGTAATAAAGAGACTCTCGGGGGGCGTCTTTTCCATTGTTTTATCCTGTGTGTGTTTTTCTCTCGTGATTACGTACGTTGCACTGGATCCAGCGACTCGTCGTGGCGAATAGGACAGAGGGGGCAGGCGGGCGGAATCAAATGGCGACGCTACCGTGTCGGCACCGGCGCAGGAACGCGCTGACGGCGGGAGCGACAAGAGACGAGACAGCCGATGACACGCCGGCACGCCTCTACTAGATTTCCACCGTAAACCGACGGGTCCGAGGCGGCCCGGATGCATGTTCGCCGCTCGGCCACGTACGGAGTAGTGCTACATTCGCGTGGCGTGACGTGACAGATGCGGCCGGGGGAGATCCGACGCGCCGGACGCAGACCCATCGCCCGGGCGCGCGCCGTTCGACGGGTATCAGAACCGGCCGGCGTCGCATGATGATGATGATACGAAAAGGAAAAAAAAAGGAAAGGAGCGTGGGCGTTGTGCAAGCGCAACGCGATGGTGGTGGCTGCCCATGGGAATGGGATCGTGCTCGTGGCGACGCAACGCGAACCCCTGGGCGCGCCGTGGTTTCCAGGTTCCGCACGCCGGATTAGGATCCGGCCGGCAGGGCCGGGCCGGGCCAATCAATCACGCGTCGGTTAAAGCTCGGCGAGGACAAGGGGGATATTCCATAGGCCGGGGGGTGCTCGTGACAACACGACGCGAGCGCCGCGACAAAAGGCCCCGTCGTGCGCACCGGCGCGGCGCAAAGGCCAGCAGCGGCCGGCCAGCCCTCCGTTCCGGTCACACGTACGTACACGCGCTGGTCGAGGCCGGCCGGCTATGGGCTAGTGCAGGAGTACGAATTGACCATGCGCGCGGCCCGGCCCGGGCTCGCCGATTGGCCGTCCAGCTGCAGCCAGAGGGGATGATGATGGATTTTACGAGTAATTTTCTGTGCCAAACTGCCGAGGAGGGGGCGCATGGCGCAGCGGGTTCGCCGTCGCTAATTGCGGTGCGTGGCTCTTGCGCTGGCGTCTCTCTCTCTCTCTGCCGCCGGGGGGACACGTCCCGCACGGGCTACTAGCTCGGCTGGGCACAGGGCCAGCTGGCGGCGACCGCGACGCCCAAAGGTGGCGGCGCGTGCGAGCGTACGGAGTACTACGTACGGGTGACGCGCGGGGGTCGCGACAAAGCAGCGGGGCGCGTTCGCGTTCGGCGAGGCCGGGCCGGGGCCGGGGACGGCGATCGGTGATGTTGGCCCGATCGATCGATGCCGGCGTTTAATTTGCCAGACGGCGAGAGGGACTACTACTAGGCGACAAGATGCCCGTGTCGTTTGGGTGGTGCGGAGTACGTACGAGCGCGTGCGCGATCAAGGGCGGAAGAGAAGACAAGGAGAGAAGCGTGACTGGGATTCTTGTCAGCGCCAGCGCGCGACGGACGACGGGGTCACGGACAAAGAACCACGTCGCGAGCGAGGCCGGCGGCCGGCCGGCCGGCCAAGGCGTGCTTCGACTTGTGGTTGAGGCCCTGAGCTGTTGGCGCCCGGCACGTTTCGCACACAAGAGTGCCACGCAGGGTCCAACCAGAAGGTTTGGTTTAGCTATTGGTAGCTCGGTCCGTGGGAAATAAATAATCACGCGTGCCGGCACCCGCAAGACTACAAAGAGGCGTGTCTGGTGTGTGTGTGGGTGGCCGGTGCACCGAGTGCCCGTACCACGCGGCCGTTAATGCGGATCCATGACCACAGCCCAAGTTGCACCGCGCCGCTAGCGTCCAACGCCGGGCGCCCCCACCGCACCACCCACCAGCCAAAGCCGAGAGGAGCGCGCACGCTGCTCGTGCTCGCGTCGCGGCTCGCCCCCCCGAGCGGGCGGAGGGGTCACACGATCCGGGCATGTGCGCCGGAGCTGTAGTGTACCACGTACAGTACAAAGCGAAAGCAAAATCCAAGGAACACACTGCCCCCCGCGTCCGTACCGCGCCCGCTCGCTCGCTTGGCCGCTCGCGCGCGCGCGTGCCGTGCCGACGTCGCCCACCGCGCAGCCGCAGGACGAGGAGAGGACAACCGCTATCGCCTCGTCCTGTAGCGTAGCGTGCCCGGGCAGGGGCGAGGGAAGTCATTGGCCCTCATTGGCATGGCACGGCGTGGCGGCCAGCGACACGGCTGCGGCGCGCGCCGTGACAAAATAGCGGGGGCGCGAGCGACAAGGGGGGGAGGAGGCGGAGACCCACCTCGGCGGGAGGGGGTACCGGGCGCGTACGACGAACGACGCGAAGTTATTGCCGAGGCCGCGGATAGATTGGCTTGTCGCGGCTCGAAGGAAAGACGAGAGGCGGGAGGAGGCCCATGCGCGGAGACGTGTCTCTCGATCGCCTCTCGGTCTAGGGTCCCCCGGCCGCGGCCGGGGCTCATCCATGATCGGCGGCGGAAGCGGTGGTGGCCTGGTGGGTGGGTCATGGGTACTGGCACGGCCGTAGCGCTGCTGCGAGCAGGCTGGGAATTCGGAAGACGCTGCGGCCTGCGGTGCCGCCCGTGCCAGCCTACCAGGCAGAGGGACGCGGCCTTTCTTTCCTTGTTATTCCCGTTTGCGGGAAGGAAACCCAAACCGTCGTACGAGTGGAGTGTGGACGTTTTCGAGGGGCATGTCCCCGCGCAATGTCCTAGTGCGCGCCTTTGAGCTGGAACTGGAATTTCCTGGACGAAGAAGTTGAAAGGCACTAGCATTTTCCTCGCGCAGAGGCCACCCCCTTCCGGTGAGCAGTCGCTTCTGAGGAAACAATTTGCGACAGCAACGCCTCCTCATGCCCAAATAGTCAGGCCGTGTGTTCGAGCACCAGCAGCAATCCGTGTCTAGACGTGTTTGTCGTGACATACTTTAACTCTCGACGAGCCGCCTCAACCATGGCTCAATTCAACACGTTCCTCGTGTTCGCTGGCTTCTGGCTGGCGTGTAGTACTCCGTATGTACTGTACTACGGACGACGGAGAGCTGGGGCAGGTGGGCAGTGGGCTTGACCTTTAACATTGTGAGATTGTTAAGAAATTCCGCTGACTTTTGTTTCAGCTAGCACTAAACCCGCAGTTAGGAACAATATGCTTTCCCAAACAAACAATGTTTTCCAGTGAGCTGTCTACGTGCAATGAATCAAGAGTGCCATGTCCGCGTTCTTATCCATCCAGATCCAAGGATTATGCTACGGGTAGTGTGTCATATTATTATACTGATGGGATGATTCTTGTAGCCCCCCAACTTGCCACCCTGTCTAGCTGTCTTGAAGAAAGACCACTTCTTAGCCCGTGTTTAGTTCGTGACAGTGGCGGAGCCACCAGTAGGGCGAGCCATGGACGGTTGCCATAGCTGCCGGCCGACGAAACAGCCCCTCCCCCGGCGGCCGTTTCTGACGCCATGGAATGGAACTGCAGGTCTGTTCGTTCGAGAGGTTGAAGAAAGGGTTTCGGGTGAAAAGAAATAGAAGTTCAGAGAGGTATAGGTAAAACTACTGGTGTTATGTAAGAGAGGTGGGATTATTACAGGAGGTTTTGCGCAAGATACAAGGGCGGCTTTGTTAATAAAGGATCTGCTGACAATAGAAGTTTTATTTTCAGGGGCTTAGATGCAAGTTGTTTTCATTATTTCATTTATTTGACACTAGAGTTATATGTTGAACATTGTAAAATGCACATCTAAATGTAAAAAAATGTTAAAAATGTAAAACTAGTTTTGTTGGCTCTATATTAAATAGATTTGTATTGAATAAAAATGCTAGATCTATATGTCTTACAATTGGGACTCGAAACAGAGCCAAAAATGCAATACCCTATATTTTTATACAATTGAGAAGTACTATGTTCGCCATAGGTAGATTTTCATTCTGGCTCCGCCACTGGTTCGCGAAACATTTCGTGAAAAGATTTCGGGTTTTGATTTTATCAATTTAGAAGTAGTAAATGTAGATGAAAAAGGTGGAAAGTTATATGGATAGGTTGGAAATCTCGAGACGAATCTAACGATGGTAATTAGAGGGTAATTAATCCATAATTAGCGGATGATTACTGTAGCACTACTGTTGCAAATCATGGATTAAGTAGACTCATTAGATTCGTCTCGCGATTTACAGTCTATCCATATAACTTTTCACCTCTTTCGTTTACATTTAATACTTAATGCATCAAAAATTCTCTTTTGATGTGATGGATGAAAATATTTCGGATGGAAACTAAACATGGCCTTACCTTTCCTGCAACACATGAATGGTGTACTTTTACACCCTTCTATTTGCCCTTCCTTTTCCATAACTGGATTTCTTTTTTTTTTCGAAAGGAAGCCTACACTAGATTGTAGTGCTATAGTAAATACCAAACAGAGAAAAAGATTCGCCATGGCTAACATGGATGAAAGTGACGATGATTGAAGCCCAGAGCTAGGGCTGGACACCGAGCCAGCTCGAGCCAGCTCGGCTCAGCTCGGCCTGGCTTGTTAGGTTAACGAGCTAGCTCGGCTCGCCTCATTAGCAAAACGAGCAAAAAGGCTGGCTCGGTTCGGCTCGTCAGGCTCGCGAGCCAGCTCGTTAAGATCGATCGAACTCAGGAGACAAATGTAAATTTAGTATTACCAACTCAACATATATAAAAAATTGTTATAATAAAGTTATAAACTCCAAAATTCACTATGCATGGCTTGGCTCAACTAGCTCGGTTTGGCTCCAATTTCTCGGCTCCCTTTGTTAAGACCTTATCCTTCTAGCTTGGTTGGCTTACGAGTAGCTCGCGAGCTGGCTCGAGCTAGCTCGTTATCTAAACGAGCAAAATTAGCAGCTCGGCTCGTTAAAAAGTCCATCGAGCCGAGCCGAGCCATGAACGAGCCAAGCCCGCTCACGAGTTTTTGGCTTGGCGTCCAGCCGCCAGAGCACAGCTCCTAAACTCGAATTCTTGACCTTGGCCAAGTGGCAGCACCAGCTGGTAATGTTCGGAATAGAAGATATACACTCGCGCTTCAATTATCCGGATTCCACACGCAGACCAGATCATTCTACCGTCAAGGTCTATAATCATTGGGCAATAACTTATATTAAACCAGATCTGATGCATCGCAAAATAGTGTAGTACACACTTGGTATCAGCTTCCGATCTTCAAGTTGAAAGATTGTATACTCACTTTATCCACTGACGGCCATTTCCAGACACGTTCGTTCACAAATGAATCATATGGCTTCTTTTTTACAGAAAAGTTGAAGCCCTGAAAGCAAGAGCATGATATATCGTACTGATGCATTCCAGGTCATACAAGAGGACAAAAAAAGGAGTGTGGAGGCCAAACAAATTAGAACACCTGGATTCCAATCTGAAAGCAATAAGACAGAGGCCTACAATTATTTGCGATTGCAAAAGGAGAGGCCACGATACATGGAGCAAAGACAAAAACTATGAGACACGCTTGACAACTACATCTCTGCTGAGTACATCTTGTATGATTGGCAGAAGAATCATTGCACGCACGTTAAAAACTGGTGCAAATGTCAATTAGTGGGGGGAAAACAGAACATTGTATAGGTCATGCTTTAGCCTGAAAATGAGAGAACCTGGAAGTGCCATAGTGGCACCACTGTAATGATTCCTAATGAAAATATAAGCAGATCTCTAGTGCTATTTCCTACATGTTTGGTTCCTTTCCTTCGACATGATCGACAAGCCCATGTACCTTTCTTTTATATCACCATTTGGGCTGCTGTGAAACCATCGAAGTTCTTCCCTGTTTACCTGTGCCTTGTAGGCCATTGATCTTGGCTCGAATGCAGAACTGCCTGGCAATCTGGAAAAATTGTATTGTAGAGCTCCAAAGCAGGGTGCTGATTGCTTGAGAACAATGAAGCTCCCAAGGTTAAATGCCAAGCACTGATTTATCAACAGCTTGTATGATAACTGGAGATGCAAGCGCAATCAGAACAAGCATTCAACACAGTTTCCATGTAGTACATCCATTTGATAAAGCTCGAACTGCAACACCAAGCAAGAAGGCACCTCAGACTGCATGTCATCAAGAAGACTTTGAACAAAGAAGCAGAGATGCATTGCAGACCTCATCTTAGCTGAATCATCTACTCTGTAAGCATGATTTATCTTCTTGATAAACAACACAAATGGTACTTCTGCGCCCCACTGGCTGATGTGTTGCATGTCCAGAGCAAGAATGGCCCAGAAAAAGCAGCAGCTTTAAATGTTGTTGCAAACGCAACTTGTCTAGATCAACTTCAGCAGTCTGTTCAGGTCCTAAATTCCATAGATACAGCCACTCACCTCTACTGTTTTAGGTACTTTGGCCATCAGAGTCTCATACTCCCATGTGGAGTCATTTTGCTCTTTGAGTAGCAAAGGCATAAAAAACAGCATATGACGTTCACAGCCTAATGTAGCAATTAAATACCTTGTCAGAAAGCAAAATTTTCCCCAACAGGTGGAGCAGATAGATCCTGCAATTGTATGATCCTCACTAAGTTAGCCACTTAGCCAGTTAACATAAGGTTTTTACTAGACAAGCTTCAGTATAACCACAAAGATAAATATCATATGTTTTTTATTATCACTAAGGAGGAACTAATTAACACAATTTAGCAATCGTGAATGCACAATTTAATTCAAACAGTAAATTAAGAAACTGTGCCTAACATAAGCATTGATAAGAATAATTTTCCAAGAAAAAAAGAAAAGATCCGGAGGGCGGAGGCTGCCGAAGGGAATCTTCACGCGACTCATTGTGTCTGACAGAGGAGGGGGGGGGGGGGGGGGGGTGTATCCAGTTGAAAGTTTGCCATGCATGATCAAAGCTCCAGCGATTCAAGTTGACCCTAAACTAGACAAGCAAGAAAGTAACCATAAAAGACAATCTGGTAGCATGCACGGATTTTCCACAAGACATTTCAGTAGATAATGACAAACTAACATCCCCCTACCCCATCTTCCGTTTTTCCTATTTCAGACCTGTTCTAATGAAGGGGTTGCAAATGAATTATAGATGTACTTACTGATTATTGTAAATATCTGAAATTGCTGTGTTCCAAAAAGTTGTTTAGCAAAAGACTCTCAATTTTGCACTGACCAAATTTAGGCTTATAAAACTGTTGTGCTATATCAATAAAGAATGGAACAGCACAAAAAATAAATAAACATCCTTAGGAGAAAATTTTAGTTCCCATCTTATGACTTTGCTAATGAATCAAAGCTGTACCAGAAGTGTATCTTGTGACTTGTGGCTTTGATGTTGTTGTTTGACGTTTCCTGGGAGAGCATTGAACTCTCGAGGGTATGTTCCTTTCAATATTTCACAATGCAGCATGATTTAAGATAATATACTAATCTTACATACTTGCATGTGGCTCTACATAATACCCATCAAAATCTCCTTTCGACATGCATGTGCCAAAATCTGTAGGTCACATCGTATACTTTTATGCTACCCTATGTTTTCAAGACATGCAAGTTGAGTCAAGTGGCTCAGGCACCGACTAGCCAACTAGTAAACAGCTAGGCATGGTTAGTCAGTTGGCTAGTCAACAAAGTTGGCATAGCCTGCCTACTGCTTAGTCGGTTAGCTATACCGTAAATCTAATTAACCCATATCTTGATGACATTAGCATCTTACAAAGCATGAAGCATGGAAGAGACTAGAGTATACACAAATAGACCAGGAGGTGATCATTTCATTTGTTGTTTGAGCCCAAGATAGGCTAATTTCTTGAACTTGGATGGCCTGGGCATACATCCATGGTTTCAACCAACTGAGCTAGCTAAGCTCCATAGGCTATTTTAGTCAGCTCAAATACTATTGAACTAGTGGGCAGGGCCAGCCCAGAATTGAGCTGGGGCGGACTCGAAGAGCAAATCGCTTACACCAGTGACCTTCCGTAGCATCAAAGTGTGCACACATCAGTAATATCCCTAGTAGCCAACACAAACTAACTATGCATAAACACTATGTATACCATCATGATTTATGCTAATTCTAAAATTATGAATTCAGCAAGAGAAAATTATGTGCCCAACGAGTTATTTTTATGCAAATTTGAAACTTATTATGTCAGTGTTTAACGTTACCTACACACTCAAGAGAGAAGATTGAGGAGCGCGAGCCTCTCCGGGCGAACCGCGACGCTAGAATGGAGATCAATATCTTTGGACAGCTCGGCTCCATTGGGCTGTTGTACTGGGTCATTCTTCACGTGATATAATTCGGCTCACCAAGCCCGTACCTCTTTGCCTCTTTTCTTCTCCAATCGTCCAGCACAACAGGCTTCTTCTCTGCCTCTGATCTGCTTGCAGCAGCGGTGGCAGCAAGACTCCTAATCCTCGCCGGCTCGTAGCTGCGCCCACCCCACCACACCTACAGCGTGGCTCCGCACATGTATTGAACTGAAATTACCAAGCCAAGTTACCGACTGCGAGTTGGTCGCCTAGGCCAACTACTCATGACTAGCCCATGATTAATCGGCTGACCAGTCGACTAGGCCAACTAATAAGTCAACGTGCCTGGCCAATGTCTACTTACTGATTTGTCAATTAATTTTTGACATGTGAATCATAGACTTGAAAACACTGATATCCAGCTTAAAACTAGAAGGTAGGGCTCAACAATAACCAACAGGTCCATACATGGGGATGTGCAAGCTGATCAACTACCAAGTCCCCTGCTAATCAAGAGGCCCTGGTTTCCAGCCTAAACTGTGCATAAGAGAGTAAAAAAACTAGGAAATCATCCACATCACCACAAATATCAGTTTCCTGCCTAAAGATAGATGCAATCTGACTCAAACTACTTATGTCTAACAAACAATTCCCATGCAACGCAAGCACTGCAAATAGATTTAAACCCACATGTAATCGAAGGTACTATTCACACAGAGGTAACTGTAAAAGAACAATGCATTAATAAGCTCTAATGGACTGCAAAAGTGCACACGACAACTCATAGCTCGCACAACACCTATCCTCAATCTGTAGTGTCAGTCATCGTTAAAACCCTCGATGTTAAATGATTGCTTCAGGCATGCTGGTGGCTTAAGATATGTGGACCCCTAACGACAGTTGCAGGAAGTCTTGAGAGTTGCCATCTCCTTTATTGTGATATGGACGCCAGTAACTGTGTCTACCATCTCGTTGCATCTTTCAGCTTAGCCTTCGGTGACCATGTAGCTGAAGCCATGTTATTGTCTCTAATACCAAACAGTAGTAGCCTTAATGATTATGGGGTAAGTGACACAAAGGAGGGCCAGCCAGCGATGGCTGAAAGAAGGCAGATATGGGTGATTGTTACTCAAGTCCAGAAAAGATTAACTCACTCTTTCTTAACAGAAAAGAACAGCAATGTCACCTTATTCATAAGGGGTGCTAACAGATTTGATCTAGAGTACCAATTTAAAGCAACTATGAACTTAAATGACTAATATGTGACTAAATAACTTATAAGCACTGCAATTAATGCAGATCAACTTAAAACCATATGCTATAGTACCTCAACTAATCATGGGATTAGCAGTATAGGGGTCGGATAGGCTGCACAAAACATTTGCCATTGCAGATTCTTCTTGTATTTGTACATCTAGGTGGTTCTCCAATACACATTTACCTTCACGCTGATAATACCAATATTGCCAAGATTATCTGTATTTAGTGGGAAAACCTACAGCAGACATCACTTGCATGAACCATCAAAACATTTGGGGCCAACCATAATTTCTAATCATGAAATTCTCAGGGTGGTAGGTATGGTCTTGCAAGCAAAAATATTGTCCTTAATTGCCAGCAGAATTTTAACATCAAGCAATTCAAAATTTAAAGGCACTAATAGGAATCAACTAGACATAGATATACCAAACAAAATGTTTTCAAAATGAGGGAACAGTATGAGCCCCAATATAATAGAAGTTGTCGGGTGCATTCAACAGAACAAAATAGCTTCATTTTTTATCTACGCGTTTGTAGATGCATTCATAATATAGTATGCGTTATTAAAAAAACATCTATAAATAACAAAGACTAGCTCACTGACTATGCCGTCATAGTGTTAGCAGCAGCAGAGCGATTTAATATTAAAATAACAGAGAACAACAATATGTGTACAAGATAACTCAGAAACAATAAATAAGAAAAATCAGGTACTTTAGAACCGCTAATACATTACCCAAAGTCCACCATTGATATAGTCCCTGAATCCAAAATATCAAACATGAATGGCAGAGTGTTGAAAAAGAGGGAGACTGGATGACTCGCAATGTTTATTCAACCCTAAAGGTTGCCTAACGGGCTGATCAAACAATTTATGTTGCAAATCTGAGTAGTACATCAGCAGTGTTCTAATATTCATTTCAATCATGTTTCCAATAAATAAACTTTAGTAATAATCGATCAAATCCATATTGATGATACTAATGTTGAGGCAGTTAGTATCCTTACAGATATCTAAAGTAGATGTCAATTCCATTGACCACTACTGTCGGGCCTAACCATAACTGTTCTATACTTCTATCACTCCTTCAGGATGTTCATTTCAGGCGCCAACCAATTCTCAACATAAAGAAATCCCCAACATTAGAAACACTAGTATGGACTAGCTTTGATGCTGATATACTGAAAAATATATTTCCCAAATGAAGAACTATATGAGCCTGGATATAGCAGAAAATCTCCCGGGGTGTCAGAATCTTAGTCACCGGGAACGCGGGACGATGCAGCGATCCACGTTCCGCAGGACGTCGTTCCCGATCGCGGAACGGGGACGGCGTGGGTCGTAGCCTGGATCGTGCGTGGGACGCGATCTGGAGTCTGGATGGAATCAAGGATGGATTCTCGTGGCTGGCTGGTTAAACAAGTTGGACGTTGAGGCCTTGGGCTTAATTCTGTGAGATGGGCTGGCTGGAAGTTGGGTCCTGGGGCTTAATTACGAGAGCACTTGTGTTGGTGACGGGCTGGGCACATAATTAGCACAGTCAATTATTATTCATATACTTTCAATACAAATTAAATCGTCATCGTCCCAACTGTTCGTTCCGAATTTGTTGGGATCGCGTTCCTTGTCACGAATAATCGTCCCTAAGGAGTATACCCCTATCGTACCATAAGTTTTCAAAGTAGTGTCCCGCGTTCCACGTTCCCGTTCCTCGTTCCCATCGATCCGGGAACTTGGTGACTATGGTCAGAATACTAACGTTATAGTGGGAGTGCTAGAACTATAGTATGTGTTACAAAGGGCATATATCAACATGAGAACAATAAACACCAACTCCAGATTATGCTGTCACAGAACCCAAAGTAGGGGTAAATATAGGACACCATCAAGTAAGATCATAAACAAAACTGATGTTAGGTATCATTTTGTCAAAAACCAAAGGGTCCATGATTTGATGCCAAGAAAGCTCGATCCTATCATGAAATTAACTAAGTATCCCCTTCAAAAAGAGAAAATAAATGTCTTGTTTTAATCTCTTAGCAAACATCTACAGAACATACAGCCCATTAGCCAAAGATTGCTTGGGAGAACTTTAGATGTTCCAGCACCATTACAAAAAGAAGGCTCATGACAACATCTAGTACACTTGTACTTTAGAAATTGATCACAACGTTGAATGGATATTTATGTGTATGTGGTACTTCTAAACAGATTCTTATTTTTCCCTTCTACACAGCAAACTAGGAAGTTACAAGTTGAATATTTAAGTAAGCTATTGTCGCATCACAGTATAGCATTTCAAAATGCTAATACTAACAGCTACAATTGCAGCAACAAAAGGCATTATATAAAAGAGAAGGTACATAAAATTGGTGAATCTGTTAAGGGACCAGGAATGGTGTACCAACTCACATGTTATTGAACAGATACACTGCTAGGAAGTCCAAACCCGTGCTTCCACATCATGCCAAGTATAGTATTAGCCTCAGTCCTTCGCCCACAACTAACATATGCCTTGTGCATGATCCAAAATGTCTTCTTTGTCCTGTCAAATTTAAAACATTCCATCTCATCCAAAACCCTATGCATCTCCTCCAGCCGCTGGTGCTTCCCATACATCACCATCTTGCAGTGGTACAAGCTACGGCACAGCTTCCACCCGGCCTCCTCAGCCTGCTGGACAAAATGTGCGAGTTTGTCGACCGCATCGCACTGAAAATAGCTTGATATTATGGACCGCATCACCTGCACTGTGGTGACAATAACATTGCGTTGCAGTGCCTCAGCAATACGCAGCTCCATTCCATCAACCAATCCTTCCTGGGCATACACCCTAATTAACAACACATATAGCCATGGCCTGTAGTCATCAGGACCCAACCTCTGCAACAACTCCTCAATCTTTTGAATCCTATCTACATGGTCAAATTTGCAGTATGCGCATAGCATTGCACGTATGTGCACGATGTCAACTTTTCCAGCGTGCTTGTAAGCACGCTCATAAGCTTGCTCCATTTTGTAGATCATCCCAGCATGTGCATATCCTCTCAGCATCAAGAGATGTGTAGTAGCATCTGGAGCAACATGACCCGATAACATTTCTTGAAACACTGCTTCCATTTTGTCCCACATCCACGCAGTGAGGTATCCTGCGATGATTGCATTATACGTACCAATCGTGCGGGGATGCCCAGAAGCATCCAGCGACCGAAGCGTGGCCTCCATGTGGTCAACGAGGAGGGAGCGACCGAAGAGGGCAATGAGTATATTGTATGAATCCACATTAGGCGGCCCGCACCGCCGGTCACGCTCCAGCGCGTGGAAGGTCCCGAGGCAGTTGTCCAGGAGGCCGTTCTGCATGTACGCCGCCATGAGGGCGTTGTAGAGCGCCTGGTCAGGTGAGTGGGTCGCGGTGGCATCGGCAAAGAGCAAGGCCGCCGCGTCGGGCTCGTGTGCGCGGCTCGCGAGCGAGATTGCGAGGGCGAACTCGCCAATCGCGGGTGGCGGGGAGAGCGTGCGGCGGAATGAGAACACGGCGAGGCCGAGCCGCGGCTTGGGCCGGAGCAGCGAGAGGAGCTCGAGCGACGCGAGCGGCGAGACGGCGAGGAGGGTCGGGAAGGAGTGGGCTTGGAGGTCGGGCACCGGGTCTGGTTCGGGCCCCGGGAGCGCGAGGAGGGAGGCGGCGATCGAGGAGACGGCGGTGCGGAGCTGAGCGGCCGTGAAGGGCGGGAGCGGCGGCGAGGCGGGGGACCAAGACGCCGACCACCGCGCCCCGGCGGGATCGGGCGGCGGCGGAGTAGGGGGCGGGGAGTGCGGCGGCCACGGGAAGGAGGTGGAGGGGGTCGCGTCGGGTGGGGCGGAGACGGAGGTGAAGGGCCGAGGGGTGGTGGAGTCGTGGAGGCCGCGGCGGCGAAGCAGGGGAAGGAGGGAGCGGGCGGGCTGGCGGGACATGGGAGGAGGAGGCGGCGGCGGCGGAGGCCGGGGATGGGATCGGTTGCGGCGGCGGCGCGAGGGGTTTAGGGATCGGCGGCGTGGGCAGGAGTGGTGGAGGAGAAGCGCACGCGGCCAGCTTGGCGCTGTGTTCTCTGAATGGGTTTCTTAGTTGGGCCGCTGTTGCGCGTGCGGCCTTCTGGCTAGTTTGCAAACGGCTCGAGAGGCACAAGAAAAGCCCACGCCAGTGATACGGGCTGTCGGGCTGACAGGGCTTACACGTTTCCTTAAAAAAATATAAATTACAACAACAACCCCATAAATCACTTGGAGATTAACATTGCCCTCGTAAGTCATTTTCTTGTAAATGTATACCCCTAACCTTTTGTTGCGGAACCCTACCCAGCTCACACATGCCTATGCGATTCAGCATGTGTGTTTATGCACCGTGAGTCGTCGATGTGATCTTTGGTGATATTAGATGCATTAGATTTCATAAATTTAAACACAACATGTGAATAATTCCAATGCAAGTATTTGGACAAAAATTGACTCGATCATATTGGTCTTTGATTGCTCTACATCGTTAGAAATGAGTTAATTCGGTTGAATACGTGTGCATTGCGATTGTTTTCGTAACGGAGTTGAGCAGATGGTGGATAATTTGTACAGAATGACTTAGGGAGTAAATGTCAAACTTTAAGTGGATTTATGAGGTATTTACGAATTTTGTCCTTAAAGAAATTGTTTTCTACACGTGCACTATTTTTCTACACGTTGTAGTTGGTCTTAGCTGTAAATCCGCTTGGACAATTACTCCCCTTTTAAAGGAAAGATATGAAAAATGATTTAAAAATAATAAAGATATACAAGAGGACAAATCCGACACCACCTTATCTGTTTATTCTCCTCACTCCCACGCGCCAAGGTATATATATAAGTGAGGCGTCAATAAGAGTTTGAGGGCCTTCGACCTATATCAAGCTTGTGGCTTCGTACTCAACATCTTGTTTTGTAGGTAATTACTTTAAAATAACTAACAAGAGTTTAAGGGTCTTTGGCCTATATCAAGCTAATGAAAGAGTGTAGTTTTAGATTTTAAAATTAGTTCAAAAAAAAGTGTTGATCTCCCTTTTTAATACAACTCTATCTTTATTTCTATCATTCACCCCTCTTTGATTCTTGTACGCTCTCTACTTTTTTTTAACTTTTCTTAATTGTCATCCTCAACTTCTATAACTGCGTTTATTTTGGGACGGAGAGTATGTCATGGGCGTTGTTACTGGGCGATCGCCGCGCCGCAGGGCCTCGCGGCGAACGAGCGCCAGGATGCTATACAGGCGCGCGCGCACCGATGGGCGGTGGCGGCGAACGGGTTTTTTTTTACTACATCCTGCGCTGAGAATTGTCGTTGCTTCCCCAGTCAAGCTTATGTGGTTGTTTCTCCCTTCCCCAGTCAAGTTTCTACCTACAACCTTTTTTCTAAATCGATTTTTCGCTTCCCCAATCAAGCTTCTTTGCGTACAGTTTCATGTTATTTCTAGGTTTTATCAAATTCTCTTTTCGGGACAATGGGTGTGTGGGTGAGTGAATGGGTGGGGGAGATTGTTTCACATTCATATGGAAGCAGAAGCACGCAAAAGGATGACTGATCCAATAAAAAATTACTCCTACAGTGCTTCAAATTTTACAACAAAGATGATCTTTTTTAGGAAATGGACAGATCCTACAAAGAAAAGTCACGTGACCAAAATATTTTATACCGCAAACTGAGGCATACAGAGTAGGGGCACTGAGGAAAAAAATATAAAGAATTGAAAACTAAAATTGTTGCTTCATGCTTTTCGTCGAATATCGTTAACAATATCCGTCCAGAAAAAAGGATGCTTCTTCACTCGTAGGGGCCGACGGTTATTCCCTAAAAAAATTGAAATGAGAAAAAATGAAAATATTCTAAAAAAGTGTCTTACTCATCAAATGAACAAAAAGACATATGCATAGGGAACCTTAAATGCATGTTGAGTATTCATTCTGTATCTACAAGAGTGTCATACTTTTCATTTAATGGGTGTGTCAGCATGTAGTAAGACATGCATTCGCGTAGGAGCTTTGCATCTTCCTGTTGAAAAAGAATATGATCTTAACCTTTATACTAGCATGTTATAACCCTTTATACTAGCATGTTATAAACTTTGTACTACCATTTTCAAAAATTTATAATTAAAATTCTGAATTTCAAATAATCTTGAACTTTGTACTTAGAACGTTTTAAACTCTGCACTCTTAGATATAATACTTTGCACTTACCTATTTAATGCTTGTACATTCTCTAACTTTCAAGTTGTGTATGGAAACATTATATATCAAATACAAAATATTATAATTATGCACCAGAATTTTTTAGCTTGAACGTCAAAAATATATTACTTAGATGTTCAGAACTTTTAAGTTACGTATGAAATTATCCAAAACTTTCTTACTTCCTGTTAGAACTTAGAACCTTTCTACATGAATAGTAAAAACAGGTGGCCATCATTGATGCATCAAAAACTTCTAGATCTTTGTACTAGCAAATGGGAAAGGAAATACACATGTCAAATATGAAAATGTTCTAAAACCAAAAACTTTCTACCGAGACATTTGAAATATTGTACTTCCACATCTAAAAAATTTATAATCTAAAACTTTGAACTCTCACATTAGGAACTTTGTACTATTATATTGTAAGCTTTGTGTTTGCATCTTTAGAACTTTTTAATTTTAAACTTTGTGCTATAAATAAAAACTTTGTACAAGTATATCTTGAACTTTGTAATCCTAAATACAAAACTTCAAATATATTGGTAAAAACTATCTTGAGCAAAAATAAACATGCATTTTATTTAGATATAAAAATCCTTCTAGTTCCAAACTTTACAAACTAAAAACTATGAACTCTGAACAGACCGTAAACCTTGCATTCCTGAAAAACAAAACTTTGTATAGTGCATTTTAAAGCATCTTACTGTTAGATGTAATATTTTGAAATACTCACATATAATAAAATACAGTGTATGAGGTCCAATAATTACCAAACAAATTTGTAACCGCCCATAAAAGTAGCATGATAAGCCTTGAATAAAAAGAAATTTAAGATCCTAGACCAGCACATTCCAACATTCCTATCCAAAAATAATCATACACCCTTCAAAACTCTCTACATGACCACACCTTTAATTTTCAACTTTCTAGTCACTTGTCAAAACCTTTGTATCCAGAATTTAAAAACTTTAAGCACACATTTAGAACTTTGTATATATAACTTTCAATTTAAATTCTAAAATGTTTGCACATGGATTTCAATAGCGTGAAAAACATATATTTCAAGCTTCATACATCTCTAACTTTCAAGTGACATATCAAACCTTTAAACTAAAAATTTTAAATGTCATGTTAAAAACTTCCTATATCTCAAACGTTAAAGCCACATAGTAAAGCCATGAACCAAACAATTGAAAACTTAAATGCACATGCTCAGAAGCTTTAGCAAGAATTTTAAAGTGTTTGAAAATAAAAAATAAAATATCTCAAGTTGTAAGGTACAACTTTGAACCTCTCAATTCACAACTTTAAACGGCCATGACTAAAAAATCATATTATATTAGGGAAACAATTTGAGCAAAGACATTGAAAACTTTGAGCGTAAAGGTCTAAAACTTTTGAATTCATGTAGAACAACTTTGAGCATGAAAAAAAATGCTAACAATAGAAAGAACAAGGTCCCAAATATATATACTAGCAAACAACAAAGGGCCAAGTAAAATTTAGAGTGCCCCAAATTTCAGTCAATAAATGTTTGTGCTCGAAATTCAATTAACTGCAAATATATATTCAAAAACTTTGTACATGTCTAGCTTCAACATCATATACTAAAATCTTTGTGCTTGTAATTAAGGCTGGATAACGAGCTGGCTCGGCTCGGCTCGGCTCGGCTCGCTCCAGCTCGTTAGGATAACGAGCTAGCTCGGCTCGGCTCGTTATCTTAGCGAGCTAAAACTCCAGCTCGGCTCGGCTCGTTCCAAGCTCGAGCTGCTCGCGAGCAGCTCGCGAGCCAAACATGTTAGGTCCATGTTTATCCATCAAACACATGTACATCACATATTTATCCATCAAACACATTAAACAGCAATGCAATAGAGAACAAATTAGGTCCATGTCCATCATCCATGTTGATGTGGGATTTTTATCCATCAAACATGTTAGGTCCTGTTATCCATCAAACATGTTAGGTCCATGTTTATCCATCAAACACATTAAACAGCAATGCAATAGAGAGGCCGTGGGATTTTTTACTGGCGTCGACCTGTTGGGCTGGGCTTGCATTGGTCATGGGCCAAGCCTTCGAAGGGGGGTTCTAGGCTTCTGCTGCCTTTTAGAGTTAGCTCGTTTGGCTCGTGAGCGGCTTGCAGCTAGCTCGAGTTGGCTCGTTATAACTAACGAGCAAAAATCTAGAGGCTGGGTCGGCTCATTATACTAACGAGCCGAGCCGAGCCGAGCCAGCCACGAGCCGAGCGAGCTAACGAGCTTCGAGCTTTTTGTCCAGCCCTACTTGTAATCCACAAAACTTTCCACCTCACTTTTAAGCAGATATTTAAACCTTTGCACTATAATTTAAAATATTCAAAAATTTTGTATAAACTTTGATCCAAAAACCGGGCTATAAATAGCCCCGGGCGCACCCCCTTAGAGCTCCATCCCCGCTCATTTGCTCCCGCACCACACACGCGAGCTCGCCGGCGCCGGCCGAGCGCGAGTTGCCCCGCCGCCGCAAGCAACGAGCTGAAGCCCCGCCGGAGGCCGCGCCACCGCACTCCGGTAAGCTTCCCCGCGCCGCAACCTCGCCGCTGCCTCCCTTTTCCCTCCACCTGTGCCGCCGGCCGAGCACCGCGGGACCCAGCGCGCCGCCGCACTCCGGCGACCCGCTGGGAGGCCCTGGCCGCCCGCCGCCGCGCCTGAGCACGCTGCCGTGCTCAGTGCACCGCCAGCCGCGTTCCCGCCGCCCTGCTAAACCCGAAATCCCTCTACCCGCGCTTTCCCCTTTGCGCCGCCCGCCGCCCGAACTCCGGCGAGCGTGCGCCACCGCTACGAGCCCCGCCGCTCCGCCAGAACATGCCCAGTCTCACCGCCGCATCCCCCTCTCCCTCCCTGCCAAACTCCAGCCCTCCTCGCGGCCCGGCGTGGCCGGGGCGCTCAACTCCGGCGAGCACCCCTGCCACCGTCGCCGTGCGCCGCCGTCCCCTCCTCCCCTCTGCCCAGCTAGCGCCGCGTGGCAGCCACGCTGGCCGCGGGCCCACAGGCCAGCGGCACAGCCCGCCAACGCGGCCGCCACCTCACCCTGCTCCGCTCCCTGCACCCGGTCCTCGTGGACCGCTGACCCAAGGAGGTCGCGGGTCCACGGGCCGCAGTCCACGGCCCATGACACAGTAACAGGCGGGGGGCCGCGCCCCGTGGGTCCCGCCTGTCTGTCTCTCTTTCCCTAGGTTAATTGCTAGGTGCACCCGGCTAATTGCACACGAGAAGTTGAATCTCCACCTTAGAGCTTTCCAAAAATTCCCAAAAATTCACCAAAAATCCTAGAATAATTCTTAAGCCTAGAAATGCATTTCTTTCCCAAAAATCTCACCCACAACCTCTAGAATAGATAGTCACCTCTTTTTAGATTTAAATCCCTTTTAAGAAATCGCCGTTAACCCTTGATTGATGTTTGATTTGTGTGACTAACTTCAGACTCCGACCCGGAGAACAACGCCGAGGATCCAGATTACGAAGAGGAAGCAGGGGACGACCCCGACGCTGGACAAGGCAAGTCCCGCCCATATTAATAATTATGAAAGTTACTTTTGCATGTTGAATAATTAAAACTGGAGAACCGGAACCTGGTTACACAGTCTTTACTTTAGACCGGGAAGTGGAAGGAAGATCCCAAGGAAGGGGATTCTGTCCTAAGAGCCACTTCGGGTCGCCACTAAGGACCGGTTCGCGGGAGAATCTTTCCATTGCCTAGTACAGTCCCGCATGCCAAAAAAGCATGGCCTTCGGGAATGCTTATTTATGTGAGGCCTTGATCCGCACCCCACTAGCCAGCTTTAGTAAACTGTCCCAAGGGGCCACGGTGGGCAACGGAACTCTTGGAGACAGACCCCGACAGAGGGCTGGGTCTGGCCGGTACGAGTCGCAGGTGACAGGGTCGGGAGGACCCAGTGGCAGAGTGCCACGATATATATATTTTCTTGATGCATCAAGAATCTTTCCCCGGGAAGGTCCCTGTGTGGACGTGCGCGACTCCTACTTAGGCCCCAACAGTTTCCGTGGACAGAGCTAGGGAGTGGCTGTCTAGTAATAGACGCTGGTGGGAATGGATCTCGTAGGGCAGTACCGCCAAAGTACACGGTACGGGCTGACCGAATGCGGGACAGGAAAGTACGACCTCTGCAGAGCGACAAACCTATCTGGATAGCCGTGACTCCGGCAAGAGTCCAATTGGTAAAAGTCCCCGTCGATTAGATCACTAAAATGAGCATGACCCGCGGATTTCCCTTACCGCAGGTTGATATACCTCTGTTCACTAACCGGGACTGGTAGGGAGGTTATGCCCCTCCAGGACCAAACTTAATCTATTAAATTACTTTGGGACTTGCTGAGTACCCCTGACAGGAGTGCTCACCCTTGCTTCCACTTCATACCAGAGGACTTCACCGAAGACGGCGCAGGCGACGAAGGCTCGGAATGGTGACGTGCTCCACCGCGATGCTGAGGCTCTACATAGTACTGGTAGTTTTATATTTTCTGAATAAGCGGAGGCCTTGAGGCCCGCTCGTAGCTTTGTACAGACTCTAAGCTGTACATTGATGTAAATTATGAATAAAAGGTTATTCGATGATGGTTTTCGATACCGCTTGTGAAGAACTACTTGCATTAGGACTTCCAGGGCTAATGCAGGTACTTGGGGAGCTCCATTTCACGGGCATGCCCCACAGCAGTGGTATCAGAGCCAGCTGGACCTTAGTGCCCTATAAGATGGCCCGAAAAATAAAGCTAGAAATTCTTTTAAGTCTTTCCTGTGCTATTAAGCTGAGTAGAATAATCTCTGAATAATTCCATGATCTTTTGGGCTAGGATATGGACGGAGATACGTGGACCGACGAAAAAGGATGGTTGCACTCCGACTGCAACCGGAATATCGGATTTCCGCGCCTCCTGAGGAATGCCCTTAGGGAACTAGGTTTCTCAAATACCCGCGATACAAAGGACGTGAGTATGTGGCTAAAGGAAACTTGACTTGTGAAGTCTGGGTAACTATAGGGCCAGCCCCTAGACCATCTACGGGAAAAGTATGGACTATTAGTGCCTTTGGCTCACGTTTTTCAGATACTTTGCAGTTAGTGGCCAAGAAGGCAGTAATGGCAATTTGTCGAGATAAGGTAACTGGCACCGTGAACACGTCACTCCGTTACCTTCCGATTGGGAATACCACCAGAACAGCTTGGAATTATCGCATGAAGGTTCTTTTCACTGAATCCATCATCCCTGATCAAGCAACTCTAGTTACTACTTTGGATTATCTTTTGAGCTTAGAAAATCTATTCGAAAACCTAAGCATACGACATCGAGAAGCCCGACGCCGAGCTGAGATATTAGAAGATCGTCTCCTCGTGACTAAGGATCGTATGACTGAGCTGGTGGATTATGTTGAAGCAACAGAGAAAAGGGCGTTAATGGCCGAGCAACTGGTAGAGGGAGCTAAGGATGATTTAAGTTGGGAATTACGAAAAATAACTAAGAAGGCAAGAGGAAAGAACTCACCCAAGACCCCGAAGACTACCAAACCTCGGGCTAAGGTAGATGCGGAGATGGCAAAAACTACTCCTCTCCCTCCCATTACTGAACAACCGGAACTCGAAGCCGAAGCTACGAGTCATCCGATACCCATGGAAACCCAGTCCGAAGAGGAAAAGCTAACCCGGAGCAGGAAGGGTAAGGAACCCGTGGGGGAAGAGAATGCAAAGGAAAAGAATGACGGCATAATGTTTGCCCAAGAAGAATGTGGCGAAACCTCAGATATGGCAAGTAGGGTGATAGGTACGATAGATGGATTTGGAATAGGTATCCCTATGCAATCACCTCTACTATCAACTGCACCGGTACCAATTGATGAATTGAACATGGAGATCATGGAGCTCCTTCAGCAAACTGACTTCATGAATGACTGGGGGTCCAATTCAGTGAACGCCGAATCTTTTGCTGGCTCCATGTGGGACGCATCGACTTCTGGAGGCCAGGACTTCTGGGAAGACTTCACCTAGGAGGAAAAAGAAATGAGAGAGAGACTTCCACCTGTAGATTAGATACCTATAGTGTATAATGGCCTTGAATAGCTAGTGCGTATGGTGTATTGTGTGCTAGGGACTTGAGTTCCCCTCCTGGAAATAAATAAAAGTACATATGGTTGTGCATGGCATAAAGCATGTTTCTTATACTCATCTTGTTTTCTGTAGGAAGGATAAATTACATAATCTCACCCTCTCTTGATAGACCGTCCCTCTTGATATGGAATTTAACATGCAGATGAAGCCCAAGAGGTCGGTCCGGATACAAGAACGGCGGAGCCGACAAGCTAGAAGCTCTGAAGGCCAGCAAAGCCAAGGCCAGTCGGAAGAGGAAAGTGTGCATGACAGGGCACGCGTCCGGAAGAAGCGAGATCCTTCCGCCGACTCTCAAGGAGAACTCCACGAGGACGCCATGGACATTTCGGCAGATGAAGAAGGAGACACTGAGGGACAACATGAAGCTCAAGATCCACCACCCCCGCCAATGGTTGATTTAGTGGCGGTTATGGCCAACCAAACCCGCCTAATGGAGACCATTGTTCAAGGCATGGGTCAGACCCAAAATCCTCGTCCCGGGAATGAACTAGGACAACCTCGCAAGATCATTGAGTTCATCCGAACTAACCCACCCACCTTTGATAGTACTGATGAACCCCTTGAAGCCGACGACTGGCTGAAAACTATTACCAAGAAGCTAGAGGCCATTCATGCTGAAGACAGAGATAGAGTGCTACTAGCCGCTCATCAACTACAGGGATCCGCCAGTGAGTGGTGGGATAATTACTGCATGGCGGCGAACAACGCTACCGATATTACTTGGGAAGAATTCCAGGAAGAATTCCGACGCTACCACATTCCGGAAGGAGCCATGGACCGTAAGGCCGATGAGTTTAAGGCACTCCGGCAAGGTGGTATGACCATATCTCAGTATCATCGGAAATTTATGAAGTTAGGCCGCTATGCTCCCGATGAAATCAGTTCTGATAAGAAGAAGCAAGGTCGGTTTAAGAAGGGTCTCAATAGCATTTACCGACAACAGATGACCCCACATATCTATCCAAACTTCAACGTCCTAGTCAGTCAGACTATTTCAGCAGAAACTGCTCACGATGAAGAGGATCGCAAGAAGAAATACCAGACCCAACGTACCCAACAGCGGAACATACGGACGACCAACTTCTCAGCACAACGAACCCGTTTCAATCCAAGCTATGCACCCCGAACATCCAGCCGTAACACCTTTGCACAACCAGCTACTTCCGGTCGTACCTACAACTCAGGGCAAGCCTCCTATGCCAAAGCTGCTACTGCCCCTACCGCCAGCATGGGAGACAAGACTTGCTTCCACTGCCGCGAACCCGGCCACTTCATAGCCAACTGTCCCTACAAGAATAAAGCATCCGCACCAGCCGCTTCAGTAGGAAGCTCCCGCCCAGCGTCCAATGGGAGAAATGGCCAACAAAACAAAAAGCCGGTGTCCTCCTATTCTCAAGGACGCCTGAACTATGTGGATACCGAGGAAGCTCAAGCTGCTCCTGATGTAGCACTCGGTAAGTTTCCAATCAATTCCCATCCCGCGAATATTTTATTCGATTCCGGAGCATCGCATACCTTCATTACTCTAAAATTCGTTAGAGAAAATCAATTACCCACCACCCCACTAGAAAATCCAATCTTAGCTACCACCCCTGGAGCTAAAATACCCTGTCAACTGCGTAGCCCAGGAGTTCGAATTCTTTTAAGTGGGGTAGAATTCTTAGCAGATCCAGTGGTTCTAAACTCAGAAGGTATAGACTTAATCCTGGGAATGGATTGGTTAAAGAAACATGATGGACAGATAGATTGTGGGAAGGGGATAGTCACTCTTACTACCCCTAGCCATCAGAGGGTACAGTGCCAGGTGCAAAATAAGAATATATCCACCATGATCTATCAAATGGATGTTACTATGATAGAACAAATACCGGTGGTTAGAGAGTATCTCGATGTTTTTCCAGAAGAGTTACCTGGGTTACCCCCAGATCGAGATGTGGAGTTTGTTATAGACCTATTACCAGGCACCGCCCCGATAGCTAAAAGACCGTATAGAATGGCTATCGATGAATTGGAAGAACTGAAGAAGCAACTTAAGGATCTGTTGGAAAAGGAATTTATACGCCCAAGTTCTTCACCCTGGGGATCACCGGTGTTATTTGTGAAAAAGAAAGATGGAACCTTGAGGATGTGTGTCGACTATCGATCGCTTAATGAGGTCACTATCAAAAACAAGTACCCGTTGCCAAGGATCGATGATTTATTCGATCAACTGAAGGGAGCAAGATACTTCTCTAAGATAGACCTTAGGTCTGGATATTATCAACTCAAACTTCGATGGGATGATATACCAAAGACGGCTTTCGTAACAAGATATGGCCAATACGAGTATACTGTTCTCCCCTTTGGTCTGACTAACGCCCCGGCATACTTCATGAACTTGATGAACAAAGTATTCATGGGAGAATTGGACAAGTTTGTAGTGGTATTCATAGATGACATATTAGTTTACTCCAAAACGGCCGAAGAACATGAAAGGCACCTCAGGATTGTTCTGGGAAGATTGCGAGAACATAAGTTATATGCCAAATTTAGTAAGTGCGAATTCTGGCTAGAGAAAATCGCTTTTCTTGGACATGTCATAACCCAACGAGGTGTTGAAGTGGATCCTGCCAAAGTCGAAGCCGTTATGGAATGGCAACAACCACGAAACGTGCATGAGGTGCGAAGTTTCCTGGGATTAGCCGGTTACTACCGAAGATTTATTAAAGGATTCTCCCGCCTAGCCAAACCCATGACAGAACTAACCAGGGAAAAGGTAAAGTTCAAATGGACAGCGGCTTGTGAGAATAGCTTTCAAGAGCTGAAGCAAAGGTTGATAACCGCCCCTGTTCTAGCTCTACCAGACATATATCAAAACTTCGTGATATACTGTGACGCTTCTCGCAAAGGACTAGGAGCAGTTCTCATGCAGAACGAAAGAGTAATAGCCTATGCATCACGACAATTGAAGACCCACGAAGTGAATTACCCTACCCATGACTTGGAATTGGCTTCAGTTGTTCATGCCCTAAAAATTTGGAGACACTATCTATTGGGCAAACGATGTGATATCTATACGGACCACAAAAGTCTTAAGTACATCTTCACACAAAAGGAGTTGAACCTAAGGCAACGAAGATGGTTGGAATTAATGAAGGATTACGACATACAACTACGATACCACCCGGGAAAAGCAAATACGGTAGCCGATGCCTTAAGTCGGAAGTCCAGCTACCGACCAGAAAAGCTAGCCCAGGAGATGCGAGCTTTAAATCTGCAAGTGATACCCTTTGGATATCTTGCTAACATACATTTACAGCCTCTACTCCAAATGCAAATTAAAGAAGCTCAGAAAAGAAGCAAGGAGATCATGCTGCTTCAGGATTCTATTGGGCTTGGAAAAGGGCCAGACCTTCGACTGGATAAAGAAGGCACCCTCTACTTTCGAAATCGGATATGCGTACCACCCCAGGATGAGTTACGAAAAACAGTCATGAATGAAGCTCATAACTCAGCCTATTCTATACATCCTGGATCCACCAAGATGTATCAAGACCTCCGAGAATCCTATTGGTGGCCAGGCATGAAAAGAGACATAGCCGAGTATGTAGCCAGTTGTCACATCTGCAGGACCGTTAAAGCTGAGCACCAGAAGCCAGCCGGATTACTGCAACCCTTACCCATACCTGAATGGAAATGGGAAGAAATTAGTATGGATTTTATCGTTGGCTTACCCAGGACAGCTAAAGGAAATGACTCGATCTGGGTAATTGTGGACCGGCTAACTAAGGTTGCTCATTTCATTCCTGTCAAGACAACTCATGGAGGTGACAAGTTAGCCTGGCTATATATAGACAATATTTTAAAGCTTCATGGAGTACCTAAGAGAATAGTAACAGATCGAGGGCCACAGTTTACTTCCACTTTCTGGAGAACCCTGCATAAAAGTTTAGGATCCACCCTGGATTATAGCTCGGCATACCACCCGCAAACTGATGGACAAACCGAGCGGGTAAATCAAATACTAGAAGATATGCTACGAGCTTGTGTTCTGACATATGGAAAGGACTGGGAAGAAAGCCTAGCATACGCAGAATTCTCATACAATAATAGCTACCAAGCTAGTCTGCAAATGTCACCCTTTGAAGCCTTGTACGGCAGAAAGTGTAGAACTCCCTTACTATGGTCAGAGACAGGAGAAAGATCATTATTCGGGCCAGCTATACTACGGGATGCTGAAGAGAAAACCAGACAGGTACAGGAGAATCTAAAGATAGCACAAAATCGGCAGAAAAGTTATGCTGATACCCGAAGAAAGGAATTGACTTTCGAAGTCAATGACTATGTGTATTTGAAAGTAGCTCCGATCCGAGGAACACGAAGATTCCAAATCAAAGGAAAGTTAGCACCCCGATATATCGGCCCCTACCGGATACTGAATAGAATTGGAAAGGTAGCCTATCGACTGGCATTACCAGAAGAACTAGGAGATATACACCCGGTATTTCATGTATCTCAACTAAGGAAATGCCTGAGAGTACCGGAGGAACAAACCGCTCCGGAAACAGTAGATTTACAACCAGATTTGAGGTATCAAGAAAGACCCACGCGTATATTGGATACAACCATCAGACAAACTCGAAGAACTGCGGCTAAGTTTTGCCGAGTACAATGGAGCAACCATACCGAAGCAGAAGCCACGTGGGAAAAAGAGGAAAATCTCAGAAAAGAATTTCCGTATCTATTCCAGGAACCAGACGAATCTCGAGGACGAGATTCACTTTAAGTGGGGTAGGCCTGTGACACCCTAAAATTAGAAAGCATTTAAAAAGAACATTAAAAGTATTTTTAATATTAAAAACTAGATTAACTTCAACAGGATAATGCATTAGAAAAATGAATTGCATTAGAGTATTTTGAAATCAACCATATGCATATGCTTGCTCTAACCTTAGGATAATTCTAAACCTTAGAACCATCCAAAAATTCAAGCTAGATTTGAAATGGAATTCAAAATCAAATTCAAACTTAAAGTAGAAAAGAAAGAGAAAAACAGAAAAAGAAAAGAAGAAAACTTACCCTGGGCCGAAACCCGCCGCCGGCCCAACTCCACCCCGCCGGCCCAGCCTCCTCTCCCGCTCGCCCGCAGCCCAAACCAGCCCCGCCACCCTCTCCCCAAAGTCCGCTCCACCTCCCTCAACTTCTGCACGCGCGCGGTAAACATCCCTGGTGACGTCGCGCTGACGTCACCATCCATCCCCCTTCTCCTACCTCTCGCCGCCGCGCCATCCCCGCCGCCACGGCCGCTCGATCCGCCTCCACCGGCGCGGATCGAGCCTAGGGGGACGCGCGCAACGCGTGTCACCCCCACGGCCTCCACCGCACCCCAAGTGCGGCGCCGACCGTGCCCGCAGCTCCGCAGGGAGCTCGCCGGCGGGGCACGCGTCGCCACCCGCTCGCCGGCGCGCCACGCGTCTGGCCACGGGGAACAGGGGGAGCTCCGAGGAGCTCACCCCCGGGCTATAATAGCCCGGGCGCACCCCCTTAGAGCTCCATCCCCGCTCATTTGCTCCCGCACCACACCCGCGAGCTCGCCGGCGCCGGCCGAGCGCGAGTTGCCCCGCCGCCGCAAGCAACGAGCTGAAGCCCCGCCGGAGGCCGCGCCACCGCACTCCGGTAAGCTTCCCCGCGCCGCAACCTCGCCGCTGCCCTCCCTTTTCCCTCCACCTTACGCCGCCGGCCGAGCACCGCGGGACCCAGCGCGCCCGCCGCACTCCGGCGACCCGCTGGGAGGCCCTGGCCGCCCGCCGCCCGCGCCTGAGCACGCTCCGTGCTCAGTGCACCGCCAGCCGCGTTCCGCCGCCCTGCAAAACCCGAAATCCTATACCCGCGCTTTCCCCTTTGCGCCGCCCGCCGCCCGAACTCGACGAGCGTGCGCCACCGCTACGAGCCCCGCCGCTCCGCCAGAACATGCCCAGCCTCACCGCCACCGCATCCCCCTCTCCCTCCCTGCCAAACCCAAGCCCTCCTCGCGGCCCGGCGTGGCGGGGCACTCAACTCCGGCGAGCACCCTGCCACCGCCGTCGTGCGCCGCCGTCCCCTCCTCCCCTCTGCCCCAGCTAGCGCCGCGTGGCAGCCACGATGGCCGCGGGCCCGCAGGCCAGCGGCACAGCCCGCCAACGCGGCCGCCACCTCACCCCTGGTCCCCTCCCTGCACCCGGTCTTCGTGGACCGCTGACCCAAGGAGGTCGCGGGTCCACGGGCCGCAGTCCACGGGTCCACAGCACAGTACCCAGCGCGGGCCGCCCCCGCGGGTCCCGCCTGTCTGTCTCTCTTCCCTAGGTTAATTGCTAGGTGCACCCGGCTAATTGCACACAAGAAGTTGAATCTCCACCTTAGAGCTTTCCAAAAATTCCCAAAAATTCACCAAAAATCCTAGAATAATTCTTAAGCCTAGAAATACATTTCTTTCCCAAAAATCTCACCCACAACCTCTAGAATAGATAGTCACCTCTTTTTAGATTTAAATCCCTTTTAAAGAAATCGCCGTTAACCCTTGATTGATGTATTGATTTGTGTGACTAACTCAGACTCCGACCCGGAGAACAACGCCGAGGATCCAGATTACGAAGAGGAAGCAGGGGACGACCCCGACGCTGGACAAGGCAAGTCCCGCCCATATTAATAATTATGAAAGTTACTTTTGCATGTTGAATAATTAAAACTGGAGAACCGGAACCTGGTTACACAGTCTTTACTTTAGACCGGGAAGTGGAAGGAAGATCCCAAGGAAGGGGATTCTGTCCTAAGAGCCACTTCGGGTCGCCACTAAGGACCGGTTCGCGGGAGAATCTTTCCATTGCCTAGTACAGTCCCGCATGCCAAAAAAGCATGGCCTTCGGGAATGCTTATTTATGTGAGGCCTTGATCCGCACCCCACTAGCCAGCTTTAGTAAACTGTCCCAAGGGGCCACGGTGGGCAACGGAACTCTTGGAGACAGACCCCGACAGAGGGCTGGGTCTGGCCGGTACGAGTCGCAGGTGATAGGGTCGGGAGGACCCAGTGGCAGAGTGCCACGATATATATTTTCTTGATGCATCAAGAATCTTTCCCCGGGAAGGTCCCTGTGTGGACGTGCGCGACTCCTACTTAGGCCCCAACAGTTTCCGTGGACAGAGCTAGGGAGTGGCTGTCTAGTAATAGACGCTGGTGGGAATGGATCTCGTAGGGCAGTACCGCCAAAGTACACGGTACGGGCTGACCGAATGCGGGACAGGAAAGTACGACCTCTGCAGAGCGACAAACCTATCTGGATAGCCGTGACTCCGGCAAGAGTCCAATTGGTAAAAGTCCCCGTCGATTAGATCACTAAAATGAGCATGACCCGCGGATTTCCCTTACCGCAGGTTGATATACCTCTGTTCACTAACCGGGACTGGTAGGGAGGTTATGCCCCTCCAGGACCAAACTTAATCTATTAAATTACTTTGGGACTTGCTGAGTACCCCTGACAGGAGTGCTCACCCTTGCTTCCACTTCATACCAGAGGACTTCACCGAAGACGGCGCAGGCGACGAAGGCTCGGAATGGTGACGTGCTCCACCGCGATGCTGAGGCTCTACATAGTACTGGTAGTTTTATATTTTCTGAATAAGCGGAGGCCTTGAGGCCCGCTCGTAGCTTTGTACAGACTCTAAGCTGTACATTGATGTAAATTATGAATAAAAGGTTATTCGATGATGGTTTTCGATACCGCTTGTGAAGAACTACTTGCATTAGGACTTCCAGGGCTAATGCAGGTACTTGGGGAGCTCCATTTCACGGGCATGCCCCACATTTGCCGTGTGCCAACTTTTGACGCACGGCAAAGACCCTCTTTGGCGTGTGTTTTTATTTGCCGAGTGTTTTTTTCCTTTGATGTGTGTTTTTCTTTACCGAGTGTTTTTTTCTCTTTGCCGAGTGTTTTTTCTTTGCCGTGTGTTTTAAAAAAAAACACTCGGCAAAGAATCTTTGCCGTGTGCCTCGAGAAAAAACACGCAGCAAAGATCTTGACACACGGCAAAGGCCGGATTTCCGGTAGTGTAATTCATCTAGAATTGTCTCCGGAAGCTGGATGACTGTCTTCTCCTCCCTGCTGAAAGTCACGTTGTTGCGTTCCAGCCAGATGAACCAAGTGGTGATGACCAGTATCGAATCAAAGCTCCTTCGTACATCCTTGTCAATCCGTTTCCTAGCTCGAGCCCACTAAGCAGCCAAGTTTAGGTCCTGAGTGAGCGGCGTTAGCTGGTGCCAGCCCCATTGCCCGAGTAGCTGATGCTAGACCTGTCCGCTGAAAGAGCGCTGAAGGAGCAAATGACTGATCGTTTCAGGATCTTGCAAACACAAAACACAGTTATCGTCATCTTGCAAATGATGGCGCTTTCTTCTCGCAGCCGTCCAGCATCTTCCATGTAAGGCAAACTAATTGAAAAACTTGCACTTTCCTGGTGCTCTGGTTTTATGAAGGATACGAGCACCGGGGATCTCGTATTGTCCAATGAAGAACGCCCTATAAGCCAATGCAGTCGTGAACTTGCCATCGCTGATCCATTTCCAAACAATGGTGTCTTGTGCTTCCTGATTCAAAGTTAACGGCATTATTCTCTCCCAGATCATGAGATACTCAAGAAATACCTGTACTGTAAAGAGATCCTGTAATATCCCTTGCCCACGATTGTTGATTAGTTCTTCCGAAACCGTTCGTCGCCTTTGTATGCCAGGCCGCACCGCTCTAAGAAGGCAAGGGGCCAGTTCCCCAATGGAGTGACCATCTATCCATCTATCCAACCAGAACAAGGTTTTGCGCCCGTCACCGACCACCATATGCGTTGACCAATGGAAGAATGTAGCTACCTGGGGTTCGACTGTCTCTAGGAGAGAGGCCCACGTGTTAGACCCCTAGGATCACTAGATGCACAAATAACCGGGGCTTTTAGGTTAACAGAGAGATTAGAAGATGCATATGCTCGGATCTACTGCTAGGGAGAGAGAGGGGAGAGAAGTGCGGGTTCGTACCTTCGCCGCGGGGTGTAGCAGCGGCGGTGGAGGAGGTCGACCCGGCCATCACGTTATGTTGGTGAAGGTTGCCCTAGGGCAGCGACGCGCCGTGTCGGTGCTCTTCGGGGCGTCGGCGTTGGGGGTGTTTCCCGTCGCTTCTGCACTTTCCAGATCGGTGGGAATGTGGGTGGGGGTGGCGGCTCTGGTGAACATCGTGAGTTGAGCCGTTGGCCCCCACCCCTTTATGTAGTGCAGTGCGGCAGGGGCCCGCCAACCATTGGGGTTAGTGCGCCCCCGATCAGGGCGCAGATCAGAGGGCCCAGTGGGCCGTAGGGAGATCAATCTAACATTCTCCCTCTTGATCTCACTTTTAACTTTTGTACTCTGAAAGGGCTCTTTTCAAAGTACTTTGTCTCATCACAGATGGACGCGTAGAGCACGGTATTTTCCGATAGAATCAACCAGCTACAACTCATCCCTCTGTTTCTGAAACAACAAAACTTTCTTCTTTTCGGGCCCTTTGTAATCCAAGGATCATAGGCTTTCCCTTAACCCATGTCGGCTAAGTGTTCCTTGAACACTTTGGGTGGTAAGCCTTTCGTTAGCGGATCCGCAAGAATATTATTTGTCCCTATATTCTCAAGACTTATGGTGCGATCCTGGATTTTATGTTTCACAACATAATACTTTATCTCAATTGGTTTGGAAGCATTAATAGGCTTGTTGTTGTGAGCATAGAATATTGTTGCCTGATTGTCGCAGTACATCTTTAGTGGTCTCTGAATACTATCAACCACTCTTAAAACCGGGTACAAATTTCTTAAACCATGATGCCTGCCCCAAGGCCTCATTACAAGCTATAAACTCTGCATACATCGTAGATGATGCAGTGATACTTTGTTTGGAGCTTCTCCATGAGACAGCTCCCCCTGCGAGAGTGAACACATAACCCGTGGTGGATTTTCTATCATCTATGTCTCCCGCATAGTCAGCATCTGCATACCCCTTTATCTATAAGGAGTCAGATCTTGTATATGTAAGCATGAGACCTATCGTGCCATGCGCGTAACGCAATGCTTTCTTTACCATTTTCCAGTGCTCCATGCCTGGATTATCTTGGTATCTACCAAGTACCCCGGTGCCAAAAGATAAATCAGGGTGAGTGCATACTTGCGCATACTGTAGGCTTCCAACAGCCGAAGCATATGGAACCACTTTCATTTGATCGAGCTCATATTGGTTTCTAGGACACTGAAACCTCCCTATTCATCGCCCTTAACTATAGGTGCAGGTGTGGCTTTGCTCGCATGCATATTGAATTTCTTTAGAACTTTTTCTAAATATGCCTTTTGCGATAATCCTAATACCTCATTCCTTCTATCTCGGAGAATTTCTATGCCTAAAACATATGATGCTTCACCAAGATCTTTCATACCAAATGTGTGGGCAAAGATTTCTTTGTTTCCAGTAGCAGACTGACATCACTGCTAGCAAGTAAAATGTCATCCACGTACAGGATTAGGAAAATAAATTTCCCTTTCTTAAATTTTACGTAAAAACAGTTGCCCTCTACGTTCACTATAAACCCAAATTTCTTTATGACGCTGTCAAACTTTAAGTACCACTGTCTAGAGGCTTGCTTTAATCCATAAATGGATTTCTTTAGACGGCACCACATATCTTCTTTGTCTTTCATGATAAAACCGTTAGGTTGTTTCATGTAAACTCTTTATTCTAGTTCTCCATTGAGAAATGTTGTCTTTACATCCATCTGATTTAATTCCAGGTTATAATGTGCCACTAATGCCATCACAATTCTGAAGGAATCTTTACAAGAGACTGGAGAAAAAGTCTCTTTATAGTCTATCCCTTCTCTTTGCGTGAAACCTTTTGCCACAAGTCATGCTTTGTACTTTACTACGTTCCCTTTGTAGTCATATTTTGTTTTGTAGACCCATTTACAGCCTACTGTTTTGGCTCCTTTAGGAATTTTTTTCCAATTCCAAACATTGTTAGAACTCATTGACATCATCTCTTCTCCCATGGCCTTTTGCCATCTCTACTCATGGCTTCTTCATATGTCGTGGGATCACCTTCCATATGAACTTCTATTAAATTATTTAGTTCATAGATGTCCTTGGAGATTTCAGGTCTCCTCTCTCTTTCAGGCCTTCTAAGGCCCTCTTGTTATGGTACATCTTGTGCTTGAATCTCTGGCACGTTTTGTACTACTATTTCTGGCACATTCTGTACCACTATTTCTGGCACATTCTCTATGGATGGTGGCTGCGGTGGCTCTACCTCATGTGCAACAATAGTTTCTATCAGTTCTTGAAGGACAGGTTCCATATTTTCACTCACAGTTGCCATGGGAGGAATCACAGCAGGCGCTGGCACCTCAAATGCAGGAGCTATCGGTGTAATCACAACCACAAGAGCTGTCGGTGCAGCTGCAACAGGTAACTCGAAGTAAGGTTCTTGAACCATTGGAGTAGGTACATATACCCGCTTCTCTTCAAGATCAATCTATCGAGCAACCATGCTCCCCCTCATCATGTCATCCTCTAGAAAAACAGTGTGTCTCGTTTCTACAAACTTTGTATATCCGTTAGGACAGTAAAATGAAAACCTTTTGACTTTTCAGGATAGACAATGAAATGGCAGCTCACTGTCTTGGGATCTAACTTTCCAATATTTGGGTTAAATATTTTAGCTTCAAGAGGGCTCCCCATACCCTCAGGTGGTTCAGGGAAGGTACTCTCCCTGTCCATAGTTCATACGGTGTTTTAGGCACCGACTTAATAGGCACTCTATTTAGAATATGAATGGCAGTTTTTAACGCCTCCATCCATAATCCTAATGGTAAGGTGGAGTAACTCATCATGCTTCGCACCATATCCATTAAGGTACGGTTACGTCTTTCAGCTACTCCATTTTGCTGAGACTCGCCTGGTGCAGAATACTGGGCTCTTATTACATTTTCCTGTAGGAACCTTGCAAAAGGTCCAGACACTTGGCCATATGGGGTATGGCGACCGTAGTACTCCCCTCCACGATCGCTTCTCACTATTTTAATTAATTTCTCTAGTTGGTTCTCAACTTCTGCTTTGAATATTTTTAAATTTATCCAACGCTTCCGATCTTTCTTTAATTGGAAAAATGTAGTTGTTGACGGCCATTATAACCTTGTAGTGACCGTCAACATTTCGGTAAAATGAGGATGATCATACCAAGTGTCCATACATAAATATGTTTTTATTCACAAATTCCACAAGTTTTAGATGAGTTGTGCTTGCAGGACAAACCAGAAGAAATCAGGGCCAAACCTGGCACAAAGCCAGGCCGGCGGGCCTAGCCTAGGCCGACCGGCCTCCCCTGGCCAGGTCTAGCCACGTCACTGATCCACAAGCCAAGTTAAGCATCCAAGATAATCAGGAGACGTGCAATTGATATCGGTTTGGTCCAAGGACCCGAAAGGCTTAGAGTGGGAAACACATGGATTGAAGGGCCCACCAACCTAGGATTCTCGGACAGCCTCAACTAAACGCAACTAATACCGACTTCAGGAGAGCATCAAGACTGTTCCTGCAAAGGTCGGTGCCAAGTGGCACCAGGACTAGGCCGGCCGGCCTTGATGAGGCCGACCGGCCTCCTTCTGTAGCCGCCAAGCTTACCCCTTCGCGTGAAGCCTAAGCAGGTCCTTAGCTTGCTAATGACGCTGGGATCCACCCCCTGGAGGCTATAAAAGGAGCGCTCATCCACCTTGGGAGACACACCACACTTCTCAAGTCTATACTTGAAGGGAGCTCTAGTATCTTTTCCATTTCTTAGATTAGGATTAGAGTTGGGAGTAGAGTCGAGTCGAGCTTAGCTCGGATCTTCGGAGTCTTCGGAGTTCTGGTAAAGATCTTGTATCCTTTCCTTCATTTGAAAAGTTTATCAAAACAATACTTTCTTATTTCAGAGCTTAAGTTTATCTTTTATATTTATTTCTTGCTCTTCTTTTAGAGTAAAGATCTTGCTCTCTTTAGAGTAAATTTTATCCCCCTTTAGTCTTAGTGTAGAGTTTAGTTTAGCTCTACCGGGCTTTATCTAGCGGGTTTGCTCGCCTTGACCGGGCCGTAAGACACCTTAGGGAAGACGAGGATTTCTCTTGACAGGCCTCAAGAAAAATCTTAATCATCGAGTGCAGACGTGGTGTCTGGCTTGTTGATTAACTAGGAAGTGTGTTGCACCCCACGGAACGACAGTGGTAAGCGGCAGGTGGTGACAGCCCTGTGCGTCCTTCGTAGTCCACCACGTTCGGGTGTACTCATAACAGTAGTGCTGAGCCCGGAGAACCCCCTCTCTCATCCCGTTCTGAGGTTCTCCCGTTCTAGCCGTCGAAGCGAGCTCTGTTCCCGGTATCTAAGCTAGAGTCTAGGTTAAGGTTAGAGTGCCTTTGCTCTGAGTTAGGAAGTGTCTAGGTCCTGGTCTCTCCCAACGTCTTTCCTTTTCTATAGAATTAGGTGCTCTATGTCGCTGGTCCTTTTAGACCTTCTATCCGGTCATTTATTTGACCATATCCCCAAACCTTAGAGTTTGTGCCCCTAGGGTTTTGTGGCTTGATATTTCTGGCAAGATATATCATTTATTTCTTCAATACACTTTAACCATTCTGCTTCCTGCGGAAATATAAATACGATACCCTGGGATAACTTCCTAGGTGAAGTGCTACAACGAGATATATTCTGTGAGCTTGCAGAATCCTATTGCATACAACGATATATCTTCGCGCTCTTAAGCTTGCTACAACGTGACGCTAAGGAGTGCCAACAAGCATTTCTGGCGCCGTTGCCGGGGAAGCAATTGGCTAAAGTTATTGTTGAATTATTTGATAATCTTTACAGATTTACCAACCACTAACCTTAGTGACCTCACTGCTGCAATATTCGTCTATCTTTGATGTGTTTGCAGGGTAGTGCATGACAGGTTTCAACCTACCATCAAACTTTGATCCTAATCCAGAACGCATTGGAAGAGTAGTGTGAAGGAGATACATTCCTCAGATTTCACTCAGCTCAAGTAACACATTCGAGTCGTCATCCGACTCCGAGTCTGAACTAGATTCAGGCTCATCATACTCTTCAGCTCCAGAGTCACCAGAGATAATGGCTCAGCCGAAAAAGACACTCCGTGAGTTCTCAGCCCCATCAAGCAGTAACTTTCTAGGACTGTCAAACGCACAGGAAGGCGCATTTGAGCTGAGATCTGCCCTGGTCAACATGGTTCAGTCCAGCCCTTTCTGCGGAAAGGCGATTGAGGACGCTAACGCTCACCTTCGGAACTTTTGGAGGTGTGCCGCACTATTAATCCCAATGGCACACCGATCAACAACATCCGCCTACAACACTTCCCATTCTCCTTGCTTGGGAAAGCCAAGGAGTGGTTCTATACCAACAAAGCATCTTTTGAAGGACGCCGGCAGACTTGCACAGACGCATATCTGACCAAGTACTTGACGTGGGCAAGACCAATGCCCTCCGAGGAAAAAACACTGGTTTTCAGCAGCTAGACGGAGAGTCAGTCCCAGAATCTTGGGAGCGACTACAAGAGTACATTGCAGCCTGCCCTTACCATGGTGTGAAAGATTGTTTGATCACTCAAAACTTCTTCCACAGCCTGAGTTGTCGATCGCAAGAGCTCTTGGATGCAGCTGCGGGAGGAGCTTTCCTCTCGCTTGATGTAGACGCAGCGAAGGCATTGATCGAAAAGATATCCTCTCACTAGAGTTGGGTGGGGGAAAGACAAGCTCTCCACATGAAGGGAGTACATCAGATTGACACCGTCGACATGCTGGCAGCTAAGATGGACCTCCTCTTGAAAAAGATAGAATCTCCTGGCAAGGAGATGAATTAAATCATGGAGGAAAGAATCACATGTGAAACATGTGGAGAAACAGGACACTCGGGTGACAGTTGCCCAATGACGCAAGAGGAAGCCCACTTTATTGGAAACAACAACAATTCATGCTTCCGTCCTCAACAAGGTTGGAATTCCAAGCCCAACTTCCCCTTCGGCCAACAGCAAGGTAATAGCTCTAACAACGGTTTTCAGCCGTCGTTAAAAGATATTTGGTATGGCCAAAAGCAAATTAACGATATCATTAGCAAGAAATTTCTCGCTAATGATAAAATTATGGAGTCAATGGCCTCCCAGATAAAGCTTTTAATTCTGTTGTTAAGAACCAGCTGAGCTTCAACAAAATGATTAAAACTCAAGTAGCTCAGCCGGCCGCATCTTGTCCTAACCCCAACGCGGGGAAGCTACCAGGGCAACCGGAGGTTCCATTCAAGGAAAATGTTAGCGCGGTGACCACGCGGACTGGTAAGTCCACGCAGGATCCACCCAATCCTCAAGATGCAGGTACCCAACAGAAGAAAGCTAGTGACACCGAGCTAGCCACCGAAGAGGAAGACGATGAGGAACCCATCCCTGTCTCAAAGGAGGGGAACGAGGCACCGAAAGTCTCTAGTGACAGCTGTGATCCCACTTTCCTCCCGTTCCCAGAACGGAGGAGAAGACCGGTGACCGACGAGCAATTTGACAAGTTTGTCGAGGTAATCAAGAAGGTATACATCAATATGTCACTACTTGATGCTTTACAGGTCCCGACATATGCCAAGTACATCAAGGATATACTTAGCAATAAGAGGACTCTACCCACGAGGGAGACGGTACAGCTAACCGAGGAGTGCAGTTCCACTATACTCAGCCCCACCTTAAGAAGAAGAAAGATCCTGGCTGCCCTACGATTTCATGCTCAATTGGAGGCCAAGATTTTGACAACGCCCTATGTGACTTGGGGGCGAGCGTTAGCGTGATCCCTAGGTAGTTTTCGACCACCTTAAACACATTTCGCTTGTCTCTACACCCATGTGTTTGTAGCTAGCGGATCAATCAGTCTGCTACCCCCAGGGAGTCGCAGAAAATGTTCGGGTCAAGATCAGGGATTTTTTCGTCCCTGTGGATTTCATTGTTCTTGACATGGAAGTCGAAGCAAAGAACTCTCTCATTCTTGGGAGACCATTCTTGAGTACTGCGAATGCAAACATCGACGTGGGGAAAGGGAACATTCAACTCAGGATCAATGGAGAGACCGAAAATTTCTCCTTCCGTCCTAAAGAGACCCCTCAACAAGTCAATATGGTCAGAGAAATCATGCCCAGAATTCCCAGGATGCCAACTATAGAATCACTCATGAAGATGGTGGAAGCCTTCACCGCCAAAGAAAAGAAGAGGCATGACCGTTATCATACATGGCGAAGGATATCGAGAACCAAAGCTCTGGAAGAGCAAGCAAAGCGCGATAAGGAGGTTGAATCCAACCCCCGTCCGATCCGAAAGGAATGACGGGTAAAAGCAGTCTCGAAGGAGGTATATGGTACGTATCCATGCATTGCATATAGAATAGATTTTTCCCTTCCCTTTCATTTCAATTCTTTCATGGCATAGTTAATTTTCAAAACCTGCATTCATATTTTTGATTATGCATTGCTTAGCATATAAAAAAATTCGGCCAAAATTCCAGGCTGACCGGCCCCACCCAGGCCGGCCGGCCCCGCCTAGGCCGCCCTCCCTCTTTTGTCCTCCCCCTCTCCCCCCTCCTTCTCCCCCCATAGCGAGAGTCGGAGGCCCCGGCGCACGGCCGGAGTCGGAGAAGACGGCGGCGCTGCCGTGGTGCTCTTCATCGGCGAGCGCGCTCCTCTTGCGGGAGAGCGCGCTGCCGTCGAGCAGCGCCTCGGCGGCTCCGAGGCCGAGCCCGCGCGCGCGGTGGTGTTCCGCGGCCGCGGCTCGGCTCTGTCCGGCAGCGGTGGCCGGCCGGCGGCGAGGTAGGTAAGGCCTAGATCTAGGGTTAGGGTTTGCTATTGTTTTTCTTTTTCGATTTTTCAACCGACTTTTCCTTTGATTCCCGATCTATTTCTACTTCTAGTAGGCGTATGATACCAATGTTAGACCCCTAGGATCACTAGATGCATAAATAGCCAGGACTTTTAGGTTAACAGAGATATTAGAAGATGCATATGCTCGTATCTACTACTAGGGGAGAGAGAGGAGAGAGGTGCGGGTTCGTACCTTTGCCACGGGGTGTGGCAGCGGCGGCGGAGGAGGTCGACCCGGCCATCACGTTATATTGGTGAAGGTTGCCCTAGAGCAGCGACGCGCCATGCCGGTGCTCTTCGGGGCGTCGGCGTTGGGGGTGTTTCCCGTCGCTTCTGCACTTCCCAGATCGGTGGGAATGTGGGTGGGGGGTGGCGGCTCTGGTGAACCTCTTGAGTTGAGTCGTTGGCCCCCCACCCCTTTATGTAGTGCAGCGCGACAGGGGCCCGCCAACCATTAGGGTTGGTGCACCCCTGTCACACCCTGAAATTCTCCATTTTCTCTCAATTTTAAAATTTTTCTAACATTTATTTATTTTACAGAGAATTTAGCGTAGAAATAAAAACAATTGTTGTTTTCTTAAATAAATTAATTGTTCTCTGCGTGTTGCATTCATGCCGAGTTGCATCTTCATGTTTCATGAGTGCAAAGTTTTGAAAAACGCGTTTATCCAACTTTTAGGTCCCTCCAAGAATTTTCTGGATTTTTCTAGGCTCTAAAATCCTTTTCGCGAGCTCTAGATATTTTATTTAGACTCCTCGTGTCCCAATCTATCTCTAGGATTTTTTCTAGAATTTTTGAGAATTTCTAGGCATTTTTTGTGGTTTAAATGATTTATCTAGACTTTTCTAGATTTATCTTTACACGCGAAATTCTTAAAAAAAAAGAGAGAAACCCTAACTGGCCGAGCCGTCCCGGCCCGACCCGCTGGGGCCCATCGCAGCCTTGGCGTGCGCGCTAGGCCATCCTCGGCCTCCGCGCTATAAAAGCCAACGCCCAGCCGCGCCCTCCTGCTGCCGCCGCCCTCGCTCCCCATCGCGCAGCGCCGCCGGAGCTTTGAGAAGACGAGCGCCACCGGGCGTCGCCGCTCGTTCCGCCACCTCCATAGGCCGCCGGACGAAGCCGACGCCGCCATGAGCCCCTCTACACCGAGCCGAAGCACGTCGCCGGTCCTCGTCTCCAACCCGTCGCCGGAGAACCGCTGCCGCAAGCTTTCCCGAGCCGGCCGCCCTCCGCCGTTCCCCGTCGATTCCGGCCACCACGGTCCGTCCGTGGTGCCGGTGAAAATCTCCACGCGACCCCGTCGACCTCCTCTACATTTGCCCCACCTCAATCGAGCCCTGCGACGTCCGAGTCACCGGCGATTTAGCCGACCAGCGCCGCCGGCCGTTCCCGTCCAGAGGAGGAAGAAGACCCCTACAGTTTTTGCACTTTGGTCCCTGAGAAGTTCGGTAATTATTCCAAGAAGTTTTGTGTCTTGGTAATCTTGCAGAAAACCCTGTGAGAAGATTCCATCCTTTCAATCTAACCCGGCCCTGATCCTTTTGCAGATCTAACCCTGATCTTTGATCTATTCGCGGGCACTGTTCACTGAGTCTTGTCGATCTTCTCAGCTAGCCCCTGAAGTCTATGGTTAATCGCGATCAAGTCCCTGCAGCCTTGTTTTAGGTATAACTTCCACGTTTTAAATCCGTTTCGATCCGTTTTTGTTTCGTTAGACTTGTAATCACTTAAATTATGTGTTAGTAATGTTGTTCATGATAGTTGTGTTTTTCTAAATTAATTTTAAATATTAATTTGATTAATTGCTTATAGACATGTTTTGCAATTAAAATCTATATAGCTTTATACCACGTGCTTTCTTAATAAAGTTTAATTGGATTAATATATATTGAATTATCTTTTCTGAAAAAAAATTAATTAGGCTATATCTCGGCTTTATTAAATAATATTAACTTGATTAATACTCACTCACAACTAGCTTTTCTAATTAAAATCAAATTAGGCATACAGCGACTTTTATAAGAGAAAGTTAATATGATTAATGCTATTATAATTTATTTATGATAATAACATGATCAATGGAACACGTTTGATAAACTTATTCGTTTAGATGCTTCATATGCCTTTCTTTTCTAAAGTTAAATGTTTAATTGAAGTAACATATACTTGAATATGTATAAATAAAATATGACTAGGTCTTATAGCGTCTTTCTAACATAAGTGTAATTTTGATTAATCTTAACATAGGGTATTTCTCTGAAGTATCCTTTACATCGTCTTTTCCTAATTAAAATAAATGAAGCGCCTAGTTCTTGTTTTGATAATTAAAATCTTTGGGTAGTTTGTTTATAATCGTAGTTCCGTTTTCAGCATTTGTTGTGTCTTTACGTTCGTAGCAACGAGTCTATCGTTTAGTACACTCTTTGAAAGCTTTTCTTTTGATTGGTGTATTGTTCTCAGTTATCTTTGTTTGCTTGCTTTAGAATGTTTGCTTTGCTTGGATGATTGCTGCGAGTAGAAGGAACGCGGTTTGAGAGCTTGAAGAGTTGAAGAATATTCTGAGCAGCTATTCTCTGGATTTAAGGCAAGTGTGTCCTTGTGTTTTTGTCCCAATAACTTTACTTAATCACCATTGCATGTGCTTGTATTTAATATTGTTGGGTCCTATTAAGGAGTGCCTAGTCTTTTATGCTTATTTCTTGTCTACCTGGGTTTATCTTTATGTTGGGTAGCTATGCTAGTTGCTCTACTTGGGTTATGGTGGTTCTAATAAACATTAATGATAAACATGCTTTACTTTATGCTATACCTCTGGTTAATACAAGATCATATGATTTAATCGGAACATGGAGAACCACCCGGAAAAACAGTACAACCATAAGACTAATGGGCTCTCGTCTTGGCTAATTAATTAGAAACTCTAGCTTGGGATAGTCTTACCTGGACTGGGCAAGAGGGAAAGCGTTAACGGTGTATAGCCCAGCCCTCTTAGGAAGTTGCCTTTGCTAAGGTGTGCCCATTAGAGAGGGTTATGCCCGCTTCGTCTTCAAACCTTAGCGGACTATCACTTGTTAGGGAATCTTTGTAAAGGCCTCGTAGCGTCCCTATGCAGTCACACCTCGGTAGTGTGATGCGTGCCTGATCATCACAGCGTGGTTGGGTCTAAGTTCTCTTTGAATTTTACGCGACTTATGGTGAAAGTGTACAACCTCTGCGGAGTGTAAAACTGTTATAACAGTCGTGCTCACGGTCAGGAGCGGCCTCGACCCTCACATGATAATTAAACTTGAAGATGGACTTAAATCGTGGTTCTGGTTGTGTCATGTGCCTATGGCGCTTGGTTTATATTAATATGGGTTTTGGTATATACTTATATGTTAGTAAATATGTGCTAATAAAAGTTTGACCAACTAAAATTTCTTATCGCTCTAAACCCTCAGCCTTTCCTTGATTTAGCCTTGCATTCATACTTTCCCCACACTTGCTGAGTACGACATGTGCTTACCCTTGCTATAAACAATGTTGCTTAGAAGAAGGAAACTACTGTGGAGTTCATTGAAGACGTTGCTGAGTGCTAGGCGTACGCAACCCCCGGTCGTCTGCTTGTGGAGTTGGAGCATCCGTTTCCTGGATTTAGCTGTGTAATCACTGATAGTCTCTTGATTCATTTTCCTTTACGTGATACTGTCTCTATTATTCACTTTTTGTTCGCCCTATGTGTGAAACTAGATCGTGGCACATATACGGTGTGCATCCGGTTTTGTTTTTCAGAACCGGATGTGACAGCCCCCGATCAAGGCGCAGATCAGAGGGCCCAGTGAGCCGTTGGGCCCACCGGAGGGAGATCAATCTAACACCGCAGCCTATCATCTTCAGTTCTTTTGAGCCATAACCAACGCAGTCGCAAGGCAAAACCAAAAATCTTCAGGTCCACAAATCCGAGACCTCCTAGCTCAGGAGGTCGGCAAACTTTTGGCCAAGCCAGCATACAGTGGCCTCCATACACCTTGTCCGTCCCTCGCCACAACAAAGCTCTACGTCATTTGTCAATCTCAGAGATCGCCCAGGGCGAGATTGCGATCACGATCGCTGTATGGATGGGAACGGCCGACATTTTAATCTTAACTAGCGTTGCACGACCTGCTCTGCTCATAAGCTTTGCCTTCCATGTGGGCATACCTCTAGCTACCCAATCCACCAGTGGTTGTAGGTGTTCCTTGTTCAGCTGCCTGATGGACAGTGGAATGCCGAGATATTTGCACGGAAACGGAGATAGCCGGCCAGAGAAAAAGCGCAGCAGCATAGCAGTGCTGTCAAAGTCACACTGTATCGGCGAAATGAGGCACTTCTCATGATTTGTGCCCAAACCCGCCGCTCCTCCAAAGATGTCCAAGATGGTGTCTGTTGCGACCAACCAAGTCTTGTTGCACTGGTGAAAGGAATAACACTACATCATCTGCGTAAAGAAACACTCGCTCCTTCATCCCTCTCTGTCCAAGCTGCTGTAAAAGGCCATCTTGGTCTGCTGCACGAATCAGAGAATTGAGGGCTTCCATAGCCAGAACAAACAGTAATGGGGACTACTTAAGCCCATAATTTGTCTGTTTTCCTGATATGGTATAAAATTAAGGCTAATTTCAATGCATTATATCATAGTGCTATACCTAAGAAAAAAGCCCATGAAGTTCATTTTACAATTCTGTAATTTTGTCTCTATTGCTTACTACATCGCCCGTGATTCATGAAGTTCAGCTTTACTACACCAATCGCATAGACCGCGAAGCAATACAACCCATCAAGTTCAGTTTGCTACATCAATCGCATCGAAAGCAACCGTGCCGACTGGCTTTATGCGATGTGTCCAATTGCCTACGCAAGGCAGCCGAGCACCCGTAGATGCATGCGAATTAAGCTATCTGCGATCATCCCCAGCATCAGGAGTTAGCTTGAAGGCATGGTGTTCCATAGCATAGTCTTCTCTCAAGCTGCCTGAAGTTGGATCCATTGGAGGGTCGGCTAATTCATGTGCATGGATGTGCAAGAAACAACAAATTAGTTAAGTGGTCGGGAAAATTGCCACTGAAAAATATTTAGAAAGCAACCAACCGTAAGATTCTCGATGTCTCCTAGGCCTACATTGGCTGGTGATTGCCGCTGCTGTTTTCATATCTCAGAGTGGAGCTAAAAGAGACTATCTCAGAGCAATTGGTGCTGTTGCATATATATGTAATTGAATCCCGCTACTTCTGTAAAAATTATGCTTGCTTATAGAAACAGAGTAAGATCGATGGGAGTCCTTTTATATCCATTTGGCTGACGAAATGGCCCATGTGAATTGGGACTATCTCTGAGCATTTGGTGTTATCTCACATGTAGTTGAAACTCTTGTTTCTGCGATTTTTCTTTTGGCTTGCTTACGTAAACAGAGCAAGATGAGAGCCCTTAATATCCAGTTGGTAGGAGACTAAATGGTCTGCTGTGAGTAGTAACTCAGATTAGGCATACCGATGCACCTACCATATGTTGCACATATATTTCTTTCTTGCTTTCTTCAAAATACATGAAATTATTATAGTTTTCTTGCGGTCAGTGGTCCTGCATAAAGTTTTCTTTTTATTCTTCATCAGAGTTCACATCTTACTGATTTCAGTGCAGTGGATTTAAAAACACAACAGTCTTGTTACTTACTCTGCTTACAAAAGTAATGCCCGTTTAGTTGATACAAAATTCAACAGATTTTGCAATAAATATAGTAATTCTCACAAAGATCTCTACAAATTTCGAATTCTCCAATTGGCGCTAGGACGATGAATCTAATGTTTTGACTCAATTAGTCCCCAATCAAGAACAGGGCCTTTCGAATGCAATGGGTTTAACGACAGAGCGATGTTTATTTCATCTGAATGCAATGGATTCAAAGAACAGTGGCTGTTAAGATAGCAACATGACCGATGTCTATTTCATTTCAATGCAATGGATTCAAAGAACAGTGTCCGCCGTCAACGGCTACCTCGCCGGCGCCAGGCGCTGTGGCAACCTTGGCCGCAGCGAGGTCCGCTGACGCCGCGGTGATTGCGGTGCTGGCAGACGGTTACATCCAGATGACGTTGAAGAGGGTTGAGCTCGAGAGGGGTAAGGTGAAGCTCGCAGCGGAGGCGGCGAGAGATGGTGCATCCGCCGCCGGCCTCCTGTAGTTAGCTTAGCGCTAGCTTTTTGGTGATCGCCGACATGACATGCCGTGCCGGTTCACCGTTGTTCCTGTCTCCCTGAACACACATTGATCCAGCTTATATAGGGATTAAATATTTACATACAAACTTTTTCACACATTGATCCAGATTCCTTCTTGAAGCACACTTTTATCCAATGTTAGTTCATTCCATCTACACGATGTTCATTGCTTCCCATAAAATGTAGAGACAAACCCTGATTTCGCGAGAACATGCTTCCAAAGTAGCATTGCTGTATCTTTCGCTTCCAGAACACTAGAGAGTTAGATGACAGATTGCCTTCTCTTCTTGTTTACTACCCGCAGTGCCTTTCCTGTTCTCCCGACAACCACCTGCTCACGCAAAGCTTGGTTGAAGATGCCCATACCAGAGGGCACACTGGGTTTGGCCCGACTAGGTGAAGAAACCAGAACTCTCTTCTGAATGCTGAAACACAGCTTGCTTGTATTCCCAGGCCCTCCTGCTGCTGCCACTCCCAGCTTCTGCTGCGGTGTTACCATTTTGTTCCGTACGCCAAGCATTGGAGGAGGGCTTGTGAACTTGCTGCTGCTGCCAAAATCGATTCTCCTTAATTTTGCACCATCTGGGGTTGCATCAACTGTCCCACAACCTGCTAGGGGTGTTGGTGGAATTGACCCAAATGCTGCAACTGACCTTCTTGGCATGTGGGCATGAGACAGTCGAGACGCTGCTCTCTTTTCATTGAGCACAGACAGCTGCTCGCTCACAGATGGTAGTATTGCCATTGAGGATCGCCTCTTGGGCTGGATAGGAATCTGTCGAATCACCGGAGTCAGAGATACACGCCTTGCTTTGCCAACAGCATTATTATCAGCCCCAGGATGTGCTTTGTTCATCATCACAGGAAGGTTCTCTTTGTTTTGAATTGTGGGTGCTTTACTTAACCTCGACCTAGAAGGACCTGAAGGTGGTGGATAGTTGTTATTCCTTCCCTGAGGTTGTCTCTGCCTCATAGGAACAAGCGGGGGCCTCGAGGATCTAGAAGAATCCCTAGCAGCCTTTCTCTCATTACCTAATTCATTTTCCAGCTCTCTAATCTGCACAGACAAAAAAAAAAACATTTTCATGAGCACTGGTTAGAATACATGGAAGACTTGGTCTTTTAGGAGTTAGAAAGATGACTCTCCCACTTACCCGCTGTTGATAATTTTTGCATGCTTGTTCAGCATCCTTCACCTGTTGGAAAACATTTTTTGCATTAACATCTAATTCCACGGGAGTAGGATTCAATAAGATAAAAATCAATACACAATGAAATTTGAGGCAGTACCTTTTCATTTAATGTTCTGAATACATTCTCACGAGAGGCATACTTGAGCTGCATCAACTGCAAGCTTTGATTCAGCTGTGCATTTTCTTTTTCCTCATGGCGAAGTTTCTCAGACTGGAATGGACTTTACAGTTAGTATAACAGTTTATATCATGCCATAACCCTTTTCAGTGTGATGGAAAAGTGAAAATACCATTTGTTTGAACTTCAAGCTTTCAGCTGGATCTGCTTGCTTACGAGCAGGGCCATGTTCTACAGACCGGACTCTACTAGCAAAATTGAGGGAACAGAGAGTTTCCCCTGAATCTGTAGAGCTCGGACTTATTTGTACGAACATCAGAGTTTTGCAATCTCCACCTGTAAGAGTTGAACGAATAAGGTTGTATCCCTGTTTTTTTTTTTTTGGACATTCTAGTACACAAATGAAAATCAGTACAAGTAAACAAAATTCCATCATTTAGCTAAAAACTAGTGCAACAGGGTTGTTTAATTGTAAAAGCTGAATGAATGAGGTTGCCTCTCAGCTTTTTGTTTGTTTGTTTGTTTGGACATCCTAGAGCACAAATGGAAATTAGTAAAAGTTGAATGAAAATGGTTCCCCCTGTTTTTTTCAGTTTGGGCATTCTGTTGCATGAATGCAAACCAGCAGAAGGAAATGACACATGAAATTCCAGCATTTAGCTCAAAAGCAGCGTAATTGTGACATAAGTATACCAAGGAGAAAACTTACCTAATGAGCTTTGGAGCAAATGGGTCAACTTGGAGTTCCTATTTGACAACAAAAAGAAGGTGGTCAGACCAAGATAACTTAAGCAGCTAAGCAAGATTGAGTGAATAGGACTAACCTGAATGGGATATGGGAATTTTTTGAGGCAAGCGCTGATATAACATCACCCAATGCAGATAGTGATTTGTTGATGAATTGTGACTCCTTCAGCCTATCTCCTTCTACTCCAGTTTTACCTACTCTCTCACTTCCAGCAAGGTCAACCATCCACATATGGCTTCTACTCCTCTGACCCGTCACCAGATGCTCACTCCTAACAGTAACCCTGACCAAACTGCAAATAGAACACAAGTTCAGGTACGTAACATGGGGCAAAATGCTTGATCTCAGTGTTGTAGTAATGATAGTCCTATGCCAAATGGAAATATAAATGGTATGATTATCTTGAAAATTAAAAAGCATATTATAGATTATGATGTCAATTAATTAGAATGAACACATAACATGAGGTAGAACACCACAACCCTCACCTGTGGGAGCGGCTGCTGAGTTCATTAGCATTGGTAGATCCAACAGATCTGTTTCGGGCGCCAAGTTTTAATTTCTCCCATACACCATCTATGTTATAGATTGGAGCTTCAACCAATCCAGGTACTTCTTGCGTTCCATCAGCACTTTGCTTAATATCCAACCTTGGAATGCAACAAGATACCATGCATCAGCAACAAAATCTTTCCGCGTCAAAAGGAGAAAGAAAGCATATGTACCTTTTTGATTGATCATTGCTCTCATCAAGCAGATCTCTAATCTTTTCATTATAGACTTCCAATATGCTCACCGAAAATGTGTATGCGATGGACGTCTTTCTCTCCTCTGACATTGTGAACAACTCTTCCAAAGCCCTATAATTTACACCCCTATTTTCTGGTACCCCTTCCATTGTGAAAGTTTTCCCAGTTCCTGTTTGCCCATAAGCGAATATGCAAACATTGAAGCCATCCATAACTGATCTAACAACGGGCACGGTCTCTGAAAAAACAGCCTCTGAAGAAAAAGATTGGAACACAACCGGTTAAGTTCATCATCCTTAAACATTTATACTACTATAGCATACGGGACAAATCAGCTACTGGAATACTACTTGCATACTAGTAGCATACAATGCTGGACAAGTGGCTTCGTATTCACAAACATACCTTGATCATCCTCTGGGCCAAAGACATGGTCAAATTTGAAGACCTTTCTTTCTTTTTCAGAGGGGGCGAACTGCAGCTCAGTCTCTTGTGATGGGTTGATCTCAACCACGGATGAGCACCCACGGGTGACCTCATCAGAGCTCAGAGGTCTGCATCTGCAGAACACTCTAATGTTCCCTCTCAGCTCAATAAGTTCATTGTACAGACGCTTCCTCTCTGCGCACTCATCCGTGTACTTCTTCTTGAGGCTATCATATCTAGGAGCGCACTCATCAGCACACTTTACCACCTGCTGTTTATACCTCTCCACAAGGCTGTTATACTTTTCACCTACAAACAAACAACGACCAAACACGATTAATTATAGGAACCAAAATGCTTCAAATGCTTAAAGGCATGTGTATGGTTTAAACATGTACCGAGGAAGTGGAGGGCAGCAGGTCGGTCAGGAGTGGCAATCTCCTTCAGCCGTGGAGACAGGACAAGTGAGTTCTCTCCTTCATCTCCAAATTCCTAAAGAAAAGAGGCAACGAAATCAGAAGCAAACAGAGCATCTATGCTCTTGAAACAAAATTCAACCATGGTTGGCAATCAAGACAGTGACAATCGACAGTTTGTCGCTCCCTTTCGTGTGCTAGTCGTCTAATTCGATTTCCCAAGTTGTCAAATTTTCCCATCAAGAATAGGCACGAGCAGAAATCTACGGAATTCCAAGGCTCCATGGATTAGCATCCAAAGATACTCACCTCCATGAAGATGCGGAGAGTCTCCCCTGCTTCTAGGACTGCCTCCGTCTCAAGCTTCTGCTGCTGCTCCTCCTCCACCTCGCAGCTCGCCGCCGCGTCCTCACCTGACAAACAATTTCCCCACCGTGAGATGAATGGCGACAAAATCCTACCGCCCAGCTGCTGCTCGCTACGAGACCGAGAGACCTAACCTGCAGGCTGCTGCTGAGGCGACGGCTGCGGTGCGCTTTTCGGGTCTCCTCCGGCCGCGCATCGATCCGGGCTCGCGGGATCCGCGCGCTCCACCTCCACCGCGGCGCACTCGTCGCGATCTGGCAAGCAACGAAGCAAAACACCGGGCCGCGTGAGACGAGAACGCACAAATCACGACAGCGCCCACCCGCCCCGCGAGAAACCCTACTCCTCGCCTCGAAATTTAGAAACCATACCTTGCGGTTGCAGCTGCCCCTGCGGAGACGCGGTCGGCGGCGAGGAGGATGCCCCCACGGCGGCAGGATCCGGCTCCATCGCTTCGATCTGGGGGGGTCGGGGGAGGAGGGGATCCGCTCACGAGTTGGGGATCGAGGGCTCACGAGGAGGAGACGGGCGGGCGGTTTGGGAATGGGCTTGTGGGGAGAGGCGGAGCTACAGGTGAATGGGTGATTTCGATTTTTGAATTGGGCGGATCTGTGGGGAGGCCGGGGGCGCAGGGCGCTGGCTGCGGGCAGGAGATGACCGTTGGAGATGCCGCGCCCAATCCTTTTTTTTTTTTTTTTTTTTTTTTGCGTTTGCCTGCGCGGTGCGGCCTGTTGACTGCGTGCAAACGACCCTTGGCTTGGCACAGCTGCACAGTGGATGGTACAAGTGCTTCAGATAGGGGTAGCTTGAAGGCAGGGCGTTCCAGAGGCAGTCTTCTCTCAGGCTGCCTGAAGTTGGATCAATCGGTGGGTCAGCCAATTCATATGCACTAGAAAACGCAGAGCGCGGCGTTGCCGCGCCATCACCATTGAGTTGCGATTTTTTTTTTAAATTTAACCCTTTTTTAATAATATTTCAACATTAACCCATGAGAAATTTAATTCCGGATTTGACCCTTTTGGACGCGTCTGTCAAGTTGGCACGGCGACCAGCCTTTGCCGCGCCAAAGCATGTGGCGTGGCAGGCAGCCACGCTGGCTTTCCCGCTGACAGAGGGCACCAGCGTGGCTCGTGATGGGCCTGGGTTTGACGCGCCGTCGGCGCTGGCGCGTCAAGGCCAGGCGGTCCGACGCGGCAGCGTCTTAACCCCAGGCCGAGCGCGGGCCACCCTTTCTCCTCCCTCCCTTCTTCCTCCTCCAGAGCGCCACCAAATCAACCAACTCGTGCAAGAGAGTGTGCAGAAGGACGAGACGATAAAGCAACTGCAAACCCGTGTCAGCAAGCTTGAAGAACAACTGCGTGAGGAGCAACGAAGGAATTTGACAAGGCGTTTCATGCCTCCTATACGTCCTGGTCGCCGGAACTACTACGACTAAATATCATGCAATGCTTACCATGTACCAATGTTTCATCGTCCATGCAACTCGTATGTATTATGAAATAATGAATCGTCGCTATTATCGATTCATAATTTACTTGTGTGCAAAGTTTTAATAAAATTGCAATAAATTATCTTCAAATACATCACATGCAAATACATCACAGGCAATAAATTTGGTCTCGAATACATAGTCCCCTAATAAAATTGCTCGTTAAAATACAATCCACTGATACATAACATGGAAAGCAAATTGTTCTTGAACACATAGTTCGATACAATACAACAACTAAATAAATGAAACAACTCAATTAACCATGTATCGATACTAGTCGTCACCATAATCATCATCACGCACATTTCGACGGGAGGTCCCCACATCATCAACCAAGACACCCTTACCTTTCTTGGCCGCCTTAATTGCCTCAAGCTGCGCCTCTCTTGCCGCCTCATCCATTCCATCATCACCGCCAACATTGGGCAAGTCAGTAGGCAAGTCAGCTACTACTGCCCTCGTTGCCTCCATTTGAGCCTCTTCAGCTCTCTCCAGAATTTCTCTCCTTCTCTTCTCCCTCACACTCTCCTTCCACGCCTCCCACTCATCTTCCTTCTTCTTCCTCTTGGCTGCCTTTTCAGAACTAGTAAAAGGACGTATCCCAATTTCTATAAATCTCTCCCTATTACGCCTCCAATATGCCAAGATTTTCTCATAGTTGGCGTAACCCACTTGAAAGTCCAACACTTGGCCAGTTTCACGAACCATCTCATCGTAAATAGGACCATATATATCCTCATCTTCCGGTAACGGCACACCATATTCTCTCCTAACTTTTTTCCTAATTTTTTCAGTCTCGTACCTCTTCCAAGGTTCAGATGTGTCGCCCAACTCTAACATCAACTCATGACGACCCCGAAATGTCTCCCAATCACATGTCCTTCCCTCCTGCAAATCCAAAATACCAATATAAGCATGTACAAATTTACATTCATTTGTTACAATAAATGATAACAATAAAGAGGCGCATTTCTCACCCAATACTCTCCATACGCGTTGCCACAGAACTCTCCAAACCCAAGCTCTGATGGCACAACACCTTCTGTGGCAAGTATCCCACGCTTGCACCGTGATGGCGGCCAGGTCTTGTAGGGCCATGGCTTCTCACCAGACTCGAACTCTCTAACTTCTACTTCGGTTGGCCATTCAGCTCTCGATTCATATAGAAACTCATTGAAGTCACACCTTGGCCACCCCCTCTAAAATTCAAAAAAAGATGTAATACACATTACACATTCACAAATATATGAAATGAATATCACGAAACAAGAACCAATGAGTCAACTTGCTTGTGATTTTAGCGAGCAACGGAAGAATGGTGCAAATTTGATTGGGACCCAAACGTTAGGCCGTTGAATTTCGGCACGCACTCCACAGTGGAAAAAAGGAGGATTACTAACTCTCTCTATTGCAACAAGATCCTTCTCCTCACTGCTCATTGGTGGAGGATTTGGTGGTGGAGGGAGCCATCGACAAAACTCGCTATATGGCTTAATCTCAGTGCTTTCTATGTATGGGAAAAGACGGATTCTAGGATCAAACTTGTCTTTCCCATCTATCCACTGAAAGAAATAACATGAAACCCCTTTCCTAGGGTCCAGTACAAACTTGTTCCAACAACAATAATAAGCTCTCGTAGCGGTCTTTCTGTGTCTAGATTGTGTCACCCAAGCAGGGACACCACAACGACATTCCGGTACAGGTAACGCAGGAGGCACAGGAGCGTCCTCATCAGCCTCATCGGGGTATTGCCCTAAACCCATCTTCTGTTGATAATATCGAGGGTTGTACATCTCAACTACCTACACATTACAAAAATAGAAAACTAATCATACAAGATTAAACGGCCATAATTTTATTAAGTATTAATCATACAACAGTAACTAATCATACCAATACTACATTCACTTTTATTTTCTACACATAACATAACCAATATAAAAAATGCACATACTCGCTCTCAGATCCACATGCACAACGATAACATTATCACTAGTACACCACACACCTATCAAACTAAGCATCCATTCAACCTAAAATAAAAATCCTAACCAAACCCTAACCATTAAAAGAGTACCCATACATGAGAAATGTAAAGAAAAAACACGAAATAGAAAAGGGCAATACCTTCCCTAAGCTGCGGGGTGCGATTCCCCTCACTTTTCCCACCTTAAATCATCGGATTTGATGAATTTGGAGGGGGGGGGGGGAGGGGGGGGGGGGCAGCAAGAGGAGGTGGTTTGCAGGAGGAAGAAAGGAGGGAGGAAGATAAGGGCGGCCGCGACGCGCGTGGTGTATAATCACCCTGACGTGCCGGCCCGCCTGGCGCGTCAACACTCCGCGCCAGTGCATGTGGCGCGGCAGGGCGGGTCCCGCGGAGCTCCAACGTGGCGGCCAAACGCGTGCGACACCACCATGGCATCCCTGACGCGCCGGTGCATGTGGCGCGGCAAAGGCTGGTCGCCGCGCCAACTTGACAGGCGCGTCCAAAAGGGTCAGATCCGGAACTAAATTTCTCATAGGGTTAATGTTGAAATATTATTAAAAAAGGGTTAAATTTTAAAAAAAATCTGAGTTGCCCAGTGATTCTACAGAGTGCAAAGGATTTTTTTTTTTTGGTACTCCAAGGGCTTCTTATTTGAATGTTAATAACAATGTAAATAAGTTTACTATCTTCTTTTGAATTATGAGTTCAATAGAATTGCACAATGTAATGTGTCCTATTTGTTTTCAAAAATGTATGTAGCAACTATGATAACACGACAACACATTGCATATATAAACCCTGAAATAGAAAACTCTTAAGCTCGATGTTGAATGCATGCATTTTGAGGTACCAACATTCTTCTCCTTTTGTAGCGCTACAAACGAGTTCCCGAGCTCTTTTAGCAACCTTGAAGCTCTCAATGTCATAGCTCAATTGGCTTACCAAAATATAGATAAGGATGCTAATAATTGATTGACAATTGTCAAGAAGTGATAAATGAGTTTTTTTCCATATAAAGTAAGATCAAGAAACACTTTGTGTAAATAAATGGTCGAACTTGTGAAACTATACCAATAGATGGCGAAATATAATACTGACAGCTCCAGTCTACTTCTACATGAAAGGCGGGACTGACTGTGCCCTCACTGAGTCATTGGATTGAACCAAATCATAGATTTTGTCGGTTTGTTTGTCTCAGGTCATAAGTAGATATCTGTCGAAGCTTTCGTTCGTTGCTAAATAGACAATTCTATTGAAGGCCCCCGTCATGCATCTACAAAACAGAAGGAAGAAACTCTGCATAAAAGATTGACCTATTATACTTGATACATAGTATGTTGGACCAATTAGCTATGTTACCAAGTATATAGATATGGTCCGAAAGATATATATGCATACAAAAAAGTCTGTTGAGTAGAAATACATTACATTTGTTATGAGTTTAGACTTACCTAAAAAGGCAATAACAACAAGCAAATTAGTATCTTCAAAAGATTACAATGCAGAATATAAAATTGAGAAGCGGCAAAGATATGTGATGATACCTGTTTGTACAGAACAGTAACATTTGAATCTCTATCGAGTGTAAATATAGAACATCCATAAAATGTAGTATATGGTTGATGCCCATAGTTCTGAAGATTAAAGCCCGCGGTATATGAACCTGGACAGGTGGAAGCCACCTGCATTAGCTATTCTGAATGAACAACTTTCAGTAAATATGTGGTTGGTAAACATAATATTTAACTTAACCTGTATAAAAATAGAATAACAACATGTTTTGGTAAAGATGTGGTTGACAAACCTAATATTTCACTTAATGCCAATCAATAATTAATTTTTGTATGACAGTAGGAACAGATGATATTACTCTTTCAAAAAATGTTCTCTTTTTCTCAGCTTGGTCCAGCTTCATGTATCAGATTAGAGACAACACTGATGTAATAGAAGCATGTTTAAGCATGGAGTACAGGTGTAATGTGCAACATGAATGAAGAATAAAACTAAATCTTGCTTTGGAGCCTAATACAACAGTTAACATCGGAGTACAATCTTCCTTATGCCAAGTTCAGGCCTTCAGGACCCAAGCTAAGCAGTTTACGTCAGTTATTTCATATTTGGCTACTGTTTAGTGGGATCACATGTTGCTTACTACTTCATATGTCAGTGCAATTTAATGTTCATGTTATCTGTTCTGATTTAATCAGGCTATTCTGCCAGTCTAGCAGATGCCTAAAGCCATCGCCTTGGCTGTTAATGGTTACAGCACTGAAGGTTTTGGACTAATTGGAAGCAATATCTAGTGGTTTCAGATCGCTAACAAGGAAATATTTTCAGAGTTAGCATATAACTTGATTCTTGAAAAGCTTCCCTCCTAGATTGATTTCTTTGGAGGATTCTTATGATTTGATATGAAGCAACCTCTCTTTGAATGTGTAATTTTATTTGTGTGAGAAGGGATGAAAGATTAGAACCATATATATTGACAAAGTGATCTATATCTAAAACACTTATATGTTCCAACCTTTGCATTGGCCACTCATGCATCAGAAACTCTATATCCATCAGAAGGTTGAAACTAAATAACCAGGGCACGGTTCCATTATAAACTGCCTATAATAACTGATTATAGAAATTACTAAATACAGACATATCATATATGTGAAATGAAGTAACATAATAAAAGAAATGGAAGTTACAAATGTTACTATCGTGTACAGTTATGCATGATTTGGAGCATGAACGGAAACTGCCATTGCACATAATTGCACTTGCATAATAATACTCTCATGATCAGTGGCCATTAAAGGAACATACCACATGAGAGAAGGAATTCTAGACAATTTCTGCAACAATGAACTCAAATGCATGTTGATCGAGACTCGAAAGGAGCTATCTTCTGCAATAGTTGTAGCTTCACTTGAATTGAACCCAGTGATGTCAGGTGCTGTATATGCCTTGTTGCCACTGGAACTTGTACGTTATCGATGACCCAATGCTTGCTGCACCACCTAAACAATATTTGCTGATTAACATGTAGACAGGTAACACATAACTGGAGTAATTCAGACAAATCTTCCCATCTCAGTGGTGCAGGGAGAAGACCCAATATGAATATCTGTTATTGTTTTTTTGGTAAAAGGTAGCAGTAGGCACTCTAGGACAGCAAAAGTCGCCGCCAAGTACTGAATAATTAGCACAGAGCTGTGCTGAAATTTATCTCACTTTAGACATATTTGGTTAAAAAAATAAGCACAGCACATATATATATTAAACATCAATAATGTTTCCTTGAAACACAATATTTACTGTGAATGCCAAGGTGACAATCCATATCTAAAATGTAATAATCTTTTTGAATGGACAATCTTTGGCTACTCTTATTTTGGCAACAAAGTTTTTGAACAAAACCATGTCAGTTAGCAAGATGCTTCTTTTTAATGTACAGGGAAAAGAAATAAGCCTTTGAAGCATTTTGTCAAACAGGTTGCGTGGATGGATGTATGAGTGCTAGAAACGTGTTCACCTTGATGTCCCACGGTTGAACTCGATGCTTGCTTGTTGGAGGAGGAAGCTACTGGCTGCAGTGGTATGGATTGATTAAACAGCCGGGACAGAGCCGGAGCGACCGCAGCCAACGCGGTGCCCACGATAAGCAGATGTTGTCGTGCACCCTCTGCTGCACTTCTCGCTGCGGCTGCAGTTCTGCCCGTGCGCCGCAGCCACCATGTGGCCGCAGCTGTACCCAACGGCCGGAGCAGGCAGATGCAGGCGGCTCTCGTCGAGGCCAGTCTAATTCGGAAAGCGGGAGGGGCAGCGGGGACCGTTTGTCGCTGCCGGCCTCTGAACCGACAGCGATGGGGAGCAGGGGCGACGCCACATGTATTTTCCCTGGTGCACATGCACCACGGTGAAAGTTTTTTTCCCCTAGTAGTTGACTGAAATTTACCATGTAAACTAAGCCCGTGTTTAGTTCGTGAAAACTTTTCGGTGAAAAGATTTCGGATATCGATTTTACCAATTTAGGATTAGTAAATGTAGACGAAAAATGTGGAAAGTTATATGGGTAGGTTGGAAATCTCGAGACCAATCTAACGATGGTAATTAGAGGGTAATTAATCCATAATTAGCGGATGGTTACTGTAGCATTACTATTGCAAATCATGGATTAAGTAGGCTCATTAGATTCGTCTCGCGATTTACAGCCTATCCATATAACTTTTCATCTTTTTCGTCTACATTTAATGCTCCATGCATCTAAGATTCTCCTTCGATGTGATGGTGAAAAGATTTCGTTTTGGAACTAAACAAGGGCTAAACTAACTTCCTTACATATAGTAGAGCGTGCACCAGGGTTGTTTTCAGTTTGGCTTCGCCACTGTTGGGGAGGACCTCACGTAGAGCGGCGCAAGTGCCTCGGCTCCGGCACGTCGACGTCGGCCCCAGCAGGCGCTGTGATGCGGGCGTCTGGTGCGGAGGTGGCTCCGAGTCCGGGCTCGCGGGCGGCGGCCTCTTCTTCGGCGCAAAGGAGCGCGGCCTGAAGTAGCGGCGCGCAACTCCGGGAGCAAGGCAGCAGGTGTCGGCGGGCAGCGGGAGCTGGAGCACCAGAGCGGGCGACGGGGGTGAGCGGTCAAGTGGTCGGCGCGGCTGGTTGCCGGGCGGGCAACGCGGGTCGCCGGCGGCGAGCCGTCTGCGCCTTGGCCTCCTCGGCATTTGCGGGGAGAGGAGACGGCCCGTGAAGCTTCGCGAGGGTTTGGGTCCGCGAGGAAGTGGGCGAGGACCCGTATCGGTCTAAATCAGACGGCTAGTATCGCGAGTTAACCGGATCGGACAGCTACCGGGCTAACGGGCGACGTGGACCCGTTAACCGCCCGCGGAATAGACCCAGCTTTCGATTGTTAAGATAGATGTGCAAGAAACAACAAATTAGTAAGTGATTGGAAAAATTGCCACTAAAAATAATTTAGAAAGCAACCAACTGTAACATTCTCGATGCCTCCTAGGCCTACATTGGCTGGTGATTGCCGCTGCATTTCTTAAAATTATTGGCTTGCTTATAGAAACAGGGTAAGATGGGAATCCTTTTGCTTAAGTCTACACTAGCAGCGATCCCAGTTCACATCTCTATGACCATCACCGTTTCATCATGGGCTATCAAGACTATTGAAACACTCATGAGAGGCTTTCTCTGGTGTGGCACTGAGGTGGTTTCGAGGGGTAAATGTGCGGTCGTCTAGACTAACGTCTGTTGTCCTGTAGAATTTGACGGTTTGAGTATTCCCAACTTGCGATTGATGGGTATGGCGCTACGTCTTCGTTGGTTGTGGTTGACCAGAGTGGATAACCGAGCATGGCAAGGCCTTCACTTCCCTACGGACAGATTGGCAGGGGTTCTCTTTGATGCCTCTGTCTCAGTACAGGTCGGTAACGGCGAGGTCGCTCTGTTCTGGATGGATAAATGGGTAAATGGTCGTTCCATCCGCTCTTTGGCACCCAACCTGTGGGCTGCGGTACCGGTACGTATCAGATACACCCGCATGGTTCGGGAGGGGTTAGCTAACAGGTCGTGGGTACGAGATGTGAAACACGCACTTACGGTCCAGGTCGTCCTACAATATCTCCAGATCCGGTCCTTACTGAGGGGTTGATAGTTGTCTGCCGACCCGGATAGATTCATACGGTGATGGACTAGTTCTGGAGAGTTCTCCTCAACCTCGGCATACCGTGCTCTATTCCTCGGGCGTGAGGAGATCAAGGGAGCCTGGTGGCTACGGGAGGTGCAGGCACCAGGTCGTTGCCAAGTTTTTGGTTGGTTAGTTCTGCTTGGTCGTTGTTGGACATCGAACAGACTAAAGCGCCACGGGCTTAAGAAACGGGATGATTGTGCTCTCTGTGCGCAGGAGGTCGAAACCATCGATCACCTGCTAATTGGATGTGTTCTAGCAGGGAGACTTGGTTCCGGGTGCTCAGCGCCCTACGGTTACAGGTAGTCACACCTCAGTTTGAATCTCTTTTGCCGAATGGTGGTTGCGTAACCGTAAACGCATGCCAAAGGTGGTGCGCAAAGGTTTTGACTCCCTGGTTTGGTTGGTCGCGTGTTCGCTTTGGTTATAGCGGAACCGAAGAGTGCATGACCACTCCGCCCTGATGTCGGTCGCACTCGCGGAGAAAATACTGGAGGAGGCGAAAACTTGGGCCCGTACCGGCTATGGCGGGATTGCAGGTCTTCTGGAGGCTAGGACGAATAGGAGGTAGGCTAGGGCGTTGCGTGTGTTTAGCGTGGCTAGTTTGTTTGTCAGCTGTAAGCTTTCCTTGTCGTTATTTTCGTTTTTGCCATGGCGCCCACGGCGTTGGTGTTGTAATCTAACTCTTTTTCTCTCCCGCTTAATGAAAAAACGTGCTATGCACGTTCTTAAAAAAAGATGAGAGTCCTTTCATATCCATTTAGTAGACGAAAATGGCCCATGTGAGTTCGGGGACTATCTCAGCATTTGGTGTTGTTTCACATGTAGTTGAAACCCCTCTTGTTTCTTTTTTTTTTCTTTTTTGGTTGCTTATGGAAACAGAGTAAAATGGTCTGCTGTGAGTTGTTCGATAGATCAACAAACTAATTACGTAGCTAATTCTAGCTGCGTTGGATCAAAATAAGGCAAGCTATGCCCTGCTAAATCCTTTCTGGTCCAATCCAGCAAATCTCAGCTAGCATGCTAATGTAGAACCAATTAATTTGGTAGAACCAATTAATTTGCATGCACAGACGATGCTCTATGAGTTTCTTTTAATGGAAACTCATGTCTGGGTATCATAATGCTAAGAAGACTGAACACTACTATATCATCGTGGCATCTCTTCTTTAAAATTAACTGAAAACTGCTATATCTTTTCTGTATTATGAAGAAAGCATCAAAGAAATATATGTACAATATATGGTACGTGCATCGGTATGCCGTATGCCTAATCTGAGCTACTTCTAAGCTAGAATGCAACAGTGAGCTCTTCAGATCGGGTATATACAGCATACTTTGGTTCGAGGTTGATTCAATGCTCAAAGCACTGAACCCTTCAGGCTTTGTGCAGAGATTTTGTCTTGCACACTGTGAAACTTTGTAGCTGAACATAAGGAAATCCAGTGATAGCATTCACGCAGGACGTAGGAGAACATATTTGGTGCTCCCACCCTCTCATGTACTCCCGTGCACCCGTGTTGAAAAATCCATAAAAACATTCACGAAAAATTCAACCAAAAATACAAATGAATAAATGATGCAATGATCTATGTTCATACAAAGTTTGAAGATGAACAAAATTCTGTGCAGTTAGAAACAAAAAAGACAAAAGTTAGCATGTAATCGGGTCGGATTCACTGTTTATTCGTGCCCGCAAACCCGCAATTTCATAATGTGATTTGTCTATTTTGTTTCTCTTTGTACAAAATTTATTTGAACCTGGAACTTTGTAAGAACACATATTATCACACCATGTATCCACTTTTTTTTGTTTATTTTTTCATATATTTTTGTGAATTTTTGAATCAATGGTGCACGGGAGTACGTGAGAGGGTGGGAGCACCGGATACGTAGCGCTTTCTTCACAACAACAACCTAGGGTCGGATGCATTGGTGGCCGGCGCCAGTGCATGGCATGGATGTGGCAGAAAAGGGTTCATTAGCAAGTGTTTGAGTAGCTGAGAAAGTGATTAATTAACCGCAAAGTGCCCCTATGCTTCACAGGCCTAGGGCGAGACAGTTTTGTACCATCACTAAGTTCATGTCACTTGCAGTTCATGTCCCAACTATCGACTGTAGGTTTAGGAAAAAAAAAACATCGTCGACAATATAGACTACTTCAAAGTGTGTGGCGTAGTGTTATCCTGCTGCATATGTATGTAGCTAGTTTCCTTCAGCAAAAAATGGCTCACGCCTAGCATCAGAACAAGTCCTTATATTCCCTTTTTAAAAAAAGCGTAGGTAAAATTTTTGATCCAATGTGAGTAGTAATGCAAATGCTACCTCCATATACATTTATGCAGTTATGCACATACCTACGAAATCTCCATATGTTGTTTCTTTGTATTTGAGTCATCAAGGAAATCATTCCATATCATGCCCTCTGATGAGGCCAAGAACTTGAGACATTGGTTCAGAAACCAACCGTAATATTCTCGATGCCTCCTAGGCCTACTACATTGGCTTGGTGATTGCCGCTGCATTTTTCATATCTCACAGTTGAGTTGAGACTAACTCAGAGCATTAGGTGTTTGTTGCATATATAACTGAATCCCCCTATTTCTGCAAAATTATTAGCTTGCTTATAGAGTAAGATGGGAGTACTTTTATATCCGTTTGGTATACGAAATGGCCCATGTGAGTTCGGACTATCTCTGAACATTTGGTGTTGTTTTGGACTTCGCGTATGGAAACAGAGTAAGATGGAGCCCTTAATATCCATTCGGTAGGAACGTAGGAGACTAAATGGTCTGCCACTCTGCTGTGAGTAGCAACTCAGAATCTCAGATCAAGCATACGCATGCACATGCACCTACCGTATTTTGCACATATATTTCTTTGTTTCTTTCATTATCAAGGAAATTATTATACTTCTTTTGTAGGCAATGGTCCTGCATAAAGTTTTCACTTTTTATTCTTGATCAGAAGATCTTAACGTCTGATCTGCATATTAAAGCATTGGACTGAGAGAAATCTATTTCATTTCAGTGTAGTCTTGTTAGTTGTTACCTACTCCGCTTACAAAATTCATGCCCGTTTAGTTGATACATAATTCCAACAGATTTCGCCATAAATAGAGTAATTGTCACAAAAATAAATCCCTATAAATTTTTATTTCTCCAATTGGAACTAGGATGCGGGTCTAATGTTTTGATTAATCCCCAACGAAAAAGGCCCGTGAGCCTAAATTATGTTCCAAAGCAGTGGGAGTTAAGATAGACACACGAGCGACAAAAATCATACTACATCAATCACATAAAAAACAGCTAGCTATATGTAAAATCAAGGATAAACCAATAATTTACGTGGTACAACAAAAAATAGTGCCTCTTCAGATACCACATCCGAGAAATATATGTCCAAATTTTGCTTTAAACCACCATAGGAATAAAAGGATTGCTACAGTCGATTGATTTTTTTTGATCCCAATGTTTCTAGTACTTGTACCCACTAATCCAGTACTTATTGGTACTTCTTTTTAGATACTTCGAGCTAGTTGTTTTGTTTCCACCATTAGGTCTCTCGGGATGGACGGCTCTCACTGTTCTCGATCATTCTAAAATTTCTCTCTTTTTTTTATATGGAATAATTTGCTACTTTGCTTTATACAATAGCAAATCAAATCAAACTTTTCTTATTCCTTTATATATCAATCACATATAATATTCAAAGCTTATTACAACTTTTCTTATTTTTGTATTTCTTCCAACTGGATATAAAGGAGCACGTCGGTCATCTTACTCTGATACTTGAGACAGAACGTTTCTCCTATTCTGCCCCACAAAGCAGAGAAATAAAGTATATATATACTTTGTTGTTGTTCAAGTAAGTGGGCAACATAATACCAAACACTTTGAAACAGCCTCTAAACCCTCGATAGTTTGGACAAGACAACACCAATTTGGTGTGGTATACGGATTAATGCATGAAAGGGGAGAGACATGATCTGTTCTGTACCTTCTCCTATTCTACATAACAAGTGACATCGCCAGCATCGAGTTAGTACGCATCGGAAGCATTGGGAATTATGGTTAGTTGATTTTCAATTTTTTTTAATTATGGTTCAAACTTTGCTAATTTACTCGCTCTGCACATCCACGCACCTGAGCTAACCAATCTCCGATCCACCCCACTTCAGGTCAGTAGCGAGAGGCAGTTCACCACAGAGATGTTAGCTTCATCTGCGTGCGGTCGGCAATGATGTCCTGGAACAGAGCATTACTGTTGACAGGAGTTGGGCAGAGCTGTGGATTCTATCAGATTAGACAAAGTTGTGAAAAGAAAGATCCAAGGTTGAGTATCAGCGATATATTGGTGTTAGGTCGTTCAGCTTTGATGCATAGTCTGTAATCCTGAATGCAATTATCCAAGTTCTGCAGCTCAGCCCTTAGTCACCGTGTTCCCGAAACGAAGGGGTCGCGGAACGGGATCGAGGAACGAGGAACACCGTTTTTGGTGAACTTTTACAGGGCCGGAACGCGAACGTTCCCGCGTTCCCGTCCCTGGAACGGCGTTCCCGAGACGCGGAACGCGGCGTCGTTCCGCGTTCCCGGTGACTAAGGCTCAGCCTCAGAACTCAGAAGGCCTGGAGGAAATAAAGTCATATACACTGAGAAACAGGTTGCAGCTTGTGTAGCATGAAGGGTTAGTACAATTTCATACCAGCAGTTCGGAATAGTAATTTTTTGTTACTGTATTTTGCCTTTTTCATCCTTAGTAAAAGTAGGAAATGGTTCTCCGTGATTTCGGTTCCAGGACGTCGGTCCCCTTGATCACAAGCACGGTTCATGTGCCATTTTCACAAACAATGATCCAGATTCCTTCTTGAAGCACATTTTTATCCAATGTTACTTCATTCCATGTACACGATGATCCTTCGATTGACTTTGCCGTGTAGTCCTTTACTACTTCACTCCCTGTTTGAACGAAACTCATGCTTCACCTCGAGACGCACAAATCTGCATTACGGCCGTGTTTAGATGTTTTGCGAAATTTTTTTCGAGTATGTTCCCTCACATGCATGGCATATTAAATGTAGTCGAAAAAAATAACCTATTATATGGATGGAGTGTACTTCGCGAGACGAATCTAATGAGCCTAATTAGGTCGTGATTAGACAATAAATTGCTACAGTAAACATGTACTAATGACGGATTAATTAGACTCATTAGGTTCGTCTTGCGATTTACTGACAGAATCTGTAATTAGTTTTGTAATTAGTCTATATTTAATACTTCAAATGTGTGCCCGACATACTCGAAAAAAATTTCGCGAAACATCTAAACAGGGCCAATCATCAGACTGAATGACCAAACCATGACCACGATATTTTCCAACTGAACTTTCCAAGGTGTCGTGGTGAGCACCAAATGGCAAGTGCTGTGCCTTTCACTCCGTATAAATTCTCAAAACTGGGTTTATAAGTCATACAAATACGAGAAATGCTTTATATCAGGCCATCAGGGTACAGGGGCATACTAATGCAAAACTAGACTGAAAAAGGATTATGCCGATCACAAGGTTCACTGAAAATTTGTCCAATTCGCCAATGAGGAGCAGAATACCAGATGCAGGGATTAGACATGACCTGCATGTCACGTACAGTCTCTGAAAAAACGACCGGATTAATTCGACCAAATTGAAAGCGTGTCTACTCATGTGATACAGCAGAAGCGACGTCTAGGATGCCGATTGTTCAGCTCGCGCGTCACGTCGGGAGATCCATGGTCGGCTGCCGTCTGCGTGTCGATCTCGTCCGTTGGGAACATGGGACCCGTGATTTCAGCCAATCTGTTCCTGCGTCAACGTAGATGTAGACTACTTTCCACTCTAGTGACACTGAGCACCGGCATGCACTGTTCTAGAACTGAAACAGTTCAGCTGCAACCATCAGATCGGTTAATATGTTCATCTTACAAACGCGAACCTGCTCTATGGAGCTCTATTGATACACAGAATCATCCTCAGTAACAAACAGTTTGTGCACTCAAGATGAGTTTTATTGATCTTTGCCAAAGGACACATGCACCTCATCACCCTTGACAGTTTTCAATCCTCATAGAGCCGTCAGTACAATATCAGACGACATTGGCACACGAGAAATGTATACACACTTAAATTACACAACTCAAGCCGGTGGGCTATTCCCTTTGCAACCCAGCAACTGGATAGGAATGTCCTGATCAGTAGTAAGCAGTTATCCTTCATTGTGGAGCAGGAGGTGAGCTCCTCTTAATCAACTCAGCCAGAGATCTCTAGTTATCCCTAGCAACTAGTAAGCAGCTCTCCCATTAAAATTTGGAGCAGGTCACTGGCACTAATACTGCAGCGACCTCCGAGTTAGTAGCTCAGCCGTCAAGATCGCCATTAGTGTAACCACTAACTGCAAAAGATACAGAAAAGCAAAAGGGGAGTTAAGAGTACAGAATTTGATAGTACAACAGAACTATGGCCAGGAACAACATTTCAGAAGATGTTCTTACCTCTAAATCTCTAATGTGTTATCAGTTGCAGGCTTGGGCAGGCCTTGTGGGTGTGATGCTTTTCTTATCATCCTCATCATGCGGCAGGACAGTTTCAAAGGCCTGGACAAGAAGTTCCACTTTCTTCTTCCGGGCAGGAGCTAAATTTGTCACTGCCCTCCTAAGCGCATAATCGATCATCCATTCCTCCGCATTCTTCCGCTCATCCATCATTTGGTGCTTCAGGTCAACCTTTTCTGCATCTGGATCCAATTCCAGGGGAAGAAAGTTTGGTGCGCGTGGATTGTAACCTCGCAGGTATTCCTCCTCTTCAGGAGTTCTCCTCCTCCTGGAGATGATCAGTTTATTCCTCGGACATGTGGCAGACTCAGCAGGATCATAATATACATCTCCCTTGAGGTTCATCCCGCTGAATGCACCGCATATGTCGTCAATAGAAGGTTCTTCAGCGTCAGTAAAGTCTGCTGGTATTTGCAAAGACTGATCTGCTTCTTCAGTAACACAAACAGCTTTACAAGCATCAAGTATTGGCATGGTTGTATCATTTTCCAAACCATCACTTGCATATATGTTATTAACATCTCCATCGGCCTCTTGAGGCGTAGCAGGTTTTAAAGAAGCACCTCCTGATTCACATGCTGTAATTTCAGATTTCTTTTGACTCCCTGCAGTGTTAATCGCATCCTCATCTTCTTGAATTACATCAGATTCCACTTGAGCGCCTTCTAAATGACAGAGGGTAACCTCATATTCATTTTGAGTGCCATCAGCGACGGACGCAGAGTTCCCATCATGATCAGCCTCTTGACCAATAACAGATTCCTCAAAAGTGCCTTCTGATTTGCATGTGGAAATCTTGGATTCATCTTCATGGCCATCAGTAATGGCAATAACTGCCAACTCACTTGTGGTATGCTCAGATTCATCTTGAGCATCAGAACTGACATTTGCAGAGCTATGATTCTGATCAGCTTCTTGAGCAATAACAAATTCTTCTTTGGAAGCATCTTCCAAGTTGTATTTGGAGATCTCCAAATCATCCTGAGCATCATCACTGATATATGCAGAATCGTCATCTCCTATGGCTTCTTGAGCATCAGAACTGACATTTGCAGAGTGATCATCACTGATATATGCAGAATTGTCATCTCCTATGGCTTCTTGAGCATCAGAACTGACATTTGCAGAGCTATCACTCTGATCAGCTTCTTGAGTGGTAGCAGATTCTTTGGAAGTGTCTATCGACATGCATCTGGCGATTCGTGTAGAGTCATCATCTTCTGCAGTGTCTTGATCAATACCAGATTCTTCAGAAGCATTTTCCAAATTGCATCTGGTAATTTCTGGCCTTAGCACACTTTCTTCAGTGGCGTTGGATTCTTCAGAAGCATCCTTCAGCTTGCAAGTGGTAATATCCAGTTTCACTTGAGCATCATCGACGCATGTGGAGATTCCACCCAGATTGCCTTCTTGAGAAATACCAGATCTGCATGCGGTAATCTCCAATTCCTTAGGAACCATGCCATCCATGGAGCCATCAGAAGCATTTTCCAAATTGCATCTGGTAATTCCTGGCCCCATTGCAGCGCCATCTGTAACATTCTCTGCATTATTTTTTAGCACACTTTCTTCAGTGGCGTTGGATTCTTCAGAAGCATCCTTCAGCTTGCAAGTGGTAATATCCAGTTTCACTTGAGCATCATCGACGCATGTGGAGATTCCACCCAGGTTGCTTTCTTGAGAAATACCAGATCTGCATGCGGTAATCTCCAATTCCTTAGGAACCATGCCATCCATGGAGCCATCTTGATAGGTTTCTTGAGCAGTAGAAGTTTTTTCAGGGGTAACTTCAAGGTTGCTTCTTGTGATACAAAATTCCTTTTGAGCGTCATTGTGGCCATCTTGTTCAAATGCATCATCCACAGTGCCCACATATTGTTCAAATGCATAGTCCGCAGTGCTATCATCTGTATTTAAACACATGGTCATCATTGATAGCCTCTGGATGTCAACACACAAAAACTAAAGAATTGAAGTGAAAAACTTTACCTTCTGGGACAGCTTTGGAGGTTACTTCCTCGGAGAAATCCTCTCTGCATCCATCACCAGAGATAGTATCCTCAGAGATCTCCATCTCAGAGCCATCATCTGGTGTGCTCTCTTCATCATCCTCATGCTCCTGGGTTACCTCTGATTCGCCATCAGATTCCACACTGCACTCATCATCATTTGTTTCTTGATCTACTGAATTCTCCTCTTTGCGGCTCTCTTCCAGGATAGAACCCACCCATCCTGTCACTTCTTGATGAAGAATCTCTGATTTGTAGACATCTTCAGAGAGCTGCTCGTCTGCTGTTCCTTGTCCAGTAGATGCCTCCCCACAACATGACGTGTCGAGGATGTAGTCTTCATCTCTTCTATCTGACTCCTGGCATGCCTCCACTCTGCAAGCAAAATCTTGATCTGCGGTGATCTCTGTTCCACAGACCAATTAGAGGTGTTTTCCGCATCATCTTTTTCATGTTGTTCAGCATCATCTTTTTCCTGTTCTTCAGCAGCATCTTCTTTGAAATCATCAGCCGATCTGTCAGGCGTTCCTTGTTCCTCTTCTTGCTCTGCAGAAATCTCTGCTCCACCAGCCTCCTCCTCCTCTCTCACCCTCTGTTCTTCCAAGATCTCATCGTCCAAGCTATCGTCATATTCGTATCCTTGGTACCTCATCCACGGCAACTCCTCGACAAAATCGCTGCCGGTGTCAGCTCCGCTGCACTCCGACAAGCTGTCCCTGAAGGCACCATGCTTTTCCTGCAACCTCAGGTGAGGCTCAGGCTCACCGTCATCGCGAACGGCAAGATCCTTGCCCTTCTCGCCGTCCTCATCCGCGCCGCACCGATCGAACACAACGAACTCCATCCTCCGCACCGTGGCGTCCAGCTCGTCCAGGGACATGTCGCTGCAGCTCATGTCCGAGCTCACCCTCGGACCGGCGTACACCTCGACGAAGAAGTCGCCGACGGCCTCCTCGTCGATCAGAGGCGCGACTTTCGCGCCTCCGCTGCCGCCGCCGCCGCCGCCGGTCTTCTCCGCTGATTTCTTGCGGAACGCCGAGACGCCCTTGAGCTTCATGCTCTGCTGCGTCTTGATGAGCCGGCGGCGCGACGCGAGGAAGCTCCGGAGCGGCACCGCCGGCGAGTGCGTGTGGCCGTTGAGGGAGCAGTAGGTGTAGGGGCACACCCGCAGCGCCGCGGGGCCCTCGGCGACGGTGGCGCCCGGCGCGAGGTCGAGCGCGTCGGGGAACTTGGCCTCCTTCATGGTCGACGAGCACGTGGCGCGGCCGAGGCCGGAGCCGGAGACGGAGCTCGGCGCCTCCTCCGGGAACAGCACCTTACCCCTGGTCAGCACCCGCACGGCCGGCCTCCGCCTCGCCGGCGACGCGGACGCCGGCACCACCGACGCCGCCGTCATGCGCCTCGCCGGCGACGCCGAGGCGGACACCGACGCCGCCGGCCGGCCGCGGCGCCCGGCCTTGGCGTCGGAGCTGCTGGTGCCCCTCATGTAGCTGGGCACCGACGCCGGCGCCGGGGACACTGGCCGCGCCGCCGCGGTTCCACGGGCGGCCCGGGTCGTCCATCAGGAAGCCGCCGCCCCTGGGCTTGGACGGAGGCGTCAGGAGCGGGTCCTTGGGCTTCTTCTTCGGCGCCTCCTTGCTCCGCACCATGGCTGCTAGTACTTCGTCGGCGGCTTCTTGTATTCCGCCACTTCTCGTAGGTGGCTATAGGCTTCTTCCTCTGGATTGATTTCTCCTTGGCTTGTAGATAGAGATCAACGGTTTCCTCTCGCGAGTTCTTGTCTTGTTGAAACTGGAGGCTTGCTTGTACCTGTTGGCTTCTTGCGTTGAAGGACGGCGCAAAAGCAAAGCAAAGTGATGTGAACTGGAGGAGGTTGGGAGGTGGGAGAAGGAAGGCAAGGGGAAGGGGATTAGGGGAGGGATAAGACTTCTCTTGATGGAGAGGAGAAGGAGAGCACAAGGAAAAGGTGGGAGAAAAGAAAGGAGCTTTGTGGAGGGGGCGGACGGCGATGGTGGCAGATTGAAGATGGATGGGGGGAGCCGGAGAGGCGGAGACAGTGGGTGGGCGGCTCAAAGCGGCCGTCATCTTTGAGAATTTGAGAGGAAGGTCCATGGAGAATTTTTGGCAACGGGTGTGCATCTTCCGTGGCGGCCATTCTGGGGCCGTTTCTGCGTTTGCGTTTGCTTTTGCAGAATTGCATGTGCGCATCTATGAGTTGGTGGTGAAATGGAAAAAAGTCTATATCACCCCCTCACTTATGAGTGGTGGGCTACATAACCATCTAACCTATGAAACGGTCTATATCACCCTCTGAACTTTCAAAAACCGGTCAAATTACCCCCTAAAGCAGTTTTGAAAAATCATAGTAAAACACAGAAAAATCATAAAATGGAAAATCCAATTGCGTTGGACTCCAACTGAGCAGATCTACACAATGAACATATAATATGGTATGTTGTAGTACAACTTTTTACAGTTATGAAGAAAAACATAGATCTAAAGCTACAGCAAAAAAAGTACTAAAGCATACTATATTATATGTTCATTGTGTAGATCTGCTCATTTGGAGTCCAACGCAATTGGATTTTCCATTTTATGATTTTTCTATGATTTACTATGATTTTTCAAAACTGCTTTAGGGGATAATTTGACCGGTTTTCGAAAGTTCAGAGAGTGATATAGACCGTTTCATAGCTTGGGGGGTTATGTAGCCCACTTCCCATAGGTGGGGGTGTGATATAGACTTTTTCTGTGGTGAAATAAGAGAATGGATTTTAATAGTACTCCCTCGGTCCTAAAAAGATTTTTAGAAATGTTTTAAAAATTGAACATAGAAATTAAGAAGACAGTAAAAAAGTAGAGAGCGTAAAAAAACGAGGTGATGTAGAGGATGAGAGCGATAGAGATATGAGTTGCATTGAAAAGCGAGAACAACTTCTTTTTGACAAAATTTGAATCCAAAACACCTTTATTTTTGGGACGGAGGCTTTAGTACTTAGTGTAACTTTAATAACGCACGTGTCTATCTAAAATCTAATGTCCTTTTTCCAATCATAAATATATAAATCTATTTAGATTTGCTAAATCAAATATATTCAGCTTTAGCCATTAATTTCTTAAATTTCATATCGATTGGCAATATAATATTCATGTATTCTTAACGAGTTTATATAATAAATTTAGTGACATGAATCATAGAACTTGGTGGTGCTATCTTTTTCCTTCCAGCATTGTATTTGCCTCCATATTGCTCTCATAAATTAAGGGAGACAAATTTATTTATTTATTTTCAAAAACAAATTTATTTAATCTATTTGTGTTAGTCACTGTGTAAAAGTATAAAACGCCCGACTTTAAATTGGAGGTTACATTTATGCCATGAAAGTGTATATACAGGATCAGGATTGTTCTTGAAGTTTCCCCTCAAAGGATCCCAAAAGCCTAAACTGAGACGTCAAGATAAGATGCTGACGTTGATATCCACAGTACTGATGGAGATTTGCAATAAGCTTTCGTGGGGATTTTTGGTCTTTAATTATAGTGCGTGCGGCGCGGGGTCCAGCTATTTGGATTCTGATGCTGGAGCACCAAAGAAAAAAGTCGAATTCCTCTCGGCGCAATTCTTCAGCGGCAGAAAGGCACAAACAACTGCCATGAAAAGAAGATCACCGGGAACTGTGGATGAAAAAAATGCCAGAAACTTTAGGTGACACAATTCAGTCACTCGAAGACTAGATACTACTCGTATTTTCTGAAGGCTTGAAAACTGCAAGAAATTCTCACATATTTGCTTGAGCCATGGTAGCGTCGTGCAACTTTTGCCATGTCGCTCTCGATCAGCAACTGTTGCAGTTTCTGGTCGGTACTCCATGCTCGATGATTTCTTAATCTGATGGCCGGGGACGAACCCAATCATTAGAGCATCCACGACAAGCAAAGGCCCCAGCTAGAGCTAATCTCCGATCGTCATCCTCATCTCCTGTCTGTGGACGGATCCATAATCCATGCATATAATAGAGCCGCGGCACGTCGTGTGACCTCGATCTGGTGTCAGTGACGCACACCCGTCGCACGTGTAGAAGACTGTAGCGAACTCATCTCCAGCGGCCGTACGTGACAAAGAAAAATGCCAAAATATTTCTCAGCGCTAGGCTTTGTGGCGTGGACTCGACCTGGCAGAAAAAATAAAAAAAAAAGATATAAAATGAGGGAGAGGGAATATTAGGTACGGTGTGCTCAACGCCCCCGTTGATTGCTTGATGGCGCCACGTCATTTTCAGGAACCCTAACAAACATTAACTGATAAATATGCGAGTGCTACAAATTAAATTTGAACAGCCGCAAACTTCCGGCTCGCTTGCGTGGCGTGCCAAGCTAGCCCTTGCAAGAGTACAAACGCTGCGGCTTGATTGCGTTATGACGTCCAGAAGATGCAAAAACACCTACTACTATTAGTACTTCACCCGTGCCATTTTCAGGGCTTGATGCTGCTGCTAAGGCCAGTCTCAGTGGAAGTTTCATGGACACAGTTACCTAGAGTGAACTGTATCAGTAGGTAACTGTGTCCGTAGAGTTTCATGGGGATGAAACTCCTCTCACATTCTATGAAACTCTCCTCATAAATGACCCTGCCAAGTCAGCATTTTTGCTGATGTGTCATATCAATTAATGCCATAAAACTCTCTATGAAACTCCCATTGAGACTGGCCTAACGCTTTACTGTTAGTGTACTTATTTGGAGTGAATCGAAGAACAGTTGGAATGACCAAAATGTTTCAAATTAAAGCGTTGGTTATTGTTACCCCCACTGCATGGTACAATCTTTACATGTCCATTTGGCAGTAGGAGTGTAAGACCCCTTTTTCTAGGACAAGCTACTAATCTGCGAACACGGACGCAGCTGCAATGTGGCAAAGGCAGGGCACTGACAGGCGCGTCAAACGGCCGCAGCCGAGCACACGGATCGAACGGTGTTGACCAACGCACTCCGGGGGACGCGGCAGGGGACTTTTCCTTTGCACTAGTAGCACCAAGCCACCAACCACCCCACCACGCACGCAGGCCGCGCGCACAGGGGGCACGGCACAGCAGCGGCGGCAGCTGCTCTGGCTCTGGTACCGTGCGCCGCGGCACGCCCAGGCCAGAGCGTCGTCTTCTCGTGGTGTCGCGCTCGCGGCTCGCGTCGCGTCGCGTGCACCACCCGGCGGCCGTTGGCTTCCGCCGCGCGAGCGCACCGAGGACGAGCGGCCGGCCGTTGGCGTCGTCGCGGCCCGTGGCCCGTGGGGGAGGGAACAGTCCAACCGGGGGCGCTCGGCTTTAGGCCTGTTTAGTTCCGCGGAGGAAATCTTTTCACATTTGAAGTATTAAACATAGACTAATTAAAAAACTAATTGCAGATTACGTTTGGAATTCGCGAGACGTACCTAATGAACCTAACTAATCTGTCATCAGCACATGTTTACTGTAGCATTACTGTAGCATTACTATAGCAATTTAGTGTCTAATCACGTCCTAATTAGACTCATTGGATTCGTATCGCAAATTTCAGTCCATCTATATAATGCGATTTGTTTTTTACCTACATTTAGTACGCCATACATGTGTCTAAACATTTATTTTGGATTTTGGATTTTGAAAATGTGCGTCCGGATCGGGGAACCGCGCCTCCACGGGCACGGGGGCCGACGCCGACGCTCCCGCCCGGCGCGTGCTCGCGCGCACGGGGCCTTTGGCTGGCTCTGCCCGGGTCGCAACGGCTAGTCGGTTCAAACCTAGCCTACCACTGCCGCCCGCTCGGCTCTGGCTAGCACCAGCAGAGAGCAGAGCCCACTGGCCCCCGTGCCTTTGGGCCCTTTTTCCTGCACAAGATTGGTGTGTGACCCCCGTGCGCCCCTGCGTGCCTTACGGTTGCTGTCCTTACCTACCACTCCCGCTGGTGAGATCCCGCGTGTCCGCTAGTGCTCGCCGACTCCAACTCCAACGGCTACCGCCTGCGCTTGTGCAGTCAGAGCCAGCGGCGACCTGGCTACAGAGTACAGACAAGCCAAGTGTGGGCGCTGTTTAGATGAAACGCGAAATTTTTTTCGAGTATGTTCCCTCACATGCATGACATATTAAATCTAGTCAAAAAAATAACCCATTATATGGATGGAGTGTACTTCGCGAGACGAATCTAATGAGCCTAGTTAGGTCGTGATTAGACAATAAATTGCTACAGTAAACATGTGCTAATGACGGATTAATTAGACTCATTAGGTTCGTCTTGCGATTTACTGACAGAATCTGTAATTAGTTTTGTAATTAGTCTATATTTAATACTTCAAATGTGTGCCCGACATACTGTAAATTTTTTTCGGGAAACATCTAAACGCGGCCGTGATTCGCTGCTGCCTGCTGACCTGGACTATTTACTCCCACGCCCTGTACTCGGGCGAGCATGCACGAACCGGAAGCGTAAACCGATTTTCATTTCAGCAGGGCGGCACGCGGAGTGACTTGAATACTTGATGGAGCAAAGAGACGGTACGAGGCCCCTTTTTGTCAACCGTGTCCTTGCAAAACACACCGACTTTGGATGTTTCGAAAAAAGGTACAGCACGCACGTACGTATATGGCACATGGCTGCTCTGCTCCTCCGATCCCTTGGAGTCCAAGGCTCGCAAAAGCTAGCTTTGACCCACCTCGGCCTGGGCCTGTGTCCTGTGTAAAGACACTTTGGGGCTGATTGGTTCGCTGCACGTCGCTGGACCAGGCTGATGGGATGCAGGCAGCGCTAGTTTGGTTGCCTGGTCCACCTACCGAGCCAGGCTCTCGGCATGCAAAAGTACCCGCTCGGCCAGGCTCCGCAGAAACGTGAGAATCGACCGTTTCTGACGAGCCAGGCTCGCGCGGTGCAGGAACGAGCTGCTTTAGGGATCGTGCAGAGAAGAAAATGTTGCTGAGTGCAAGATGTGCGGGCAACCAATCGCCGTTTTCATCAGGCCTGGCCGTATGGAGACATAAACCAATCAAAGCCCTGCTGCACCTCCAGAGCCTGGCTCCCGCCGGCCTGGCTCCCAGGTGCGAGCCTGGTTCACCAGGGAAGAGAACCAATCAGACCCTTTATTACACAATTACTAGTACAGTAGCATACTCGTACGCGTGTGTACGAGCACTCTTGCGAGTGAAGAATCGGCAGATGCAACGAGATCTTCCCTTGCCTGCCGCCGCGTCAGCATGGCCCGGAGTGGCAATGCAAAGGGCGGGGAAAAGGAAAAAGGAGAAAACGAGCGAGCGGTTCTTGGAACGGTGTGGGCGGCCGGCCGCGCGGGCCAGCCCACCAGCTTGTTGTGGTCGGCTGGAAAGCGCGAAAGGTACGTGTGGTCCGGCCCAAAAACGACCAGCGCGCGGCAGGTCCGTGTCCATTCCATCCCTGTGTCCCCGTCCACTCCATCGCTTTCAATTCTTCCAGCCAGGGCAGCCGAGGACGGGCGGCGGAGAAAGTTGGCAGCTGCGGCGACGAAGAAAGAAAGAAAGAATTCGTGCTCCGCGTTCTCGCCTTTGGTCGGTGCGGGATGATCCGGTGGTCCGCCACTGCCGCGTGTTTCTGGAAGGCCGGATCCGAGAGGAGGCGAGAGGGATAGGAAAAGGCAGGCCCAGACGAGATGGAGACGGCGGGGCCAACCCTGAAAAGGGACGCGGTCCAGTCCAGGAGCAAAATAGCCGTCCAAACGGTGAAAATCGGACCGGTGACCCGGTAGGTTTCCCAGTGTCTGGTGCTGAGATATTCAGAGCTGTTTGTTGCCGCATTTTTTGGGTACAAATCCTTGGTCGTGCCGTGCGTAGAGCGGTAGCAGACCCTGACCGAGCAAGAGCAACGAGACCGCGGGTAGGTCAATACAGGCGTGCAGCACACAAATTGGGCCGCCGAAGGGCCAAGCAGGCTTTTGGGCCGCCGAAGGGCCAAGCAGGCTTCTGGGCCGCCGAAGGTGAACGCAAGAGTGAACGCGGACGTGCAAAGGTGAACGCAGAAAAAAGTGACACAAAAAGTGAAAAAAACTGAACATACAAAAGGAACACGTTAAACAAACTATACAGAAGTATTTTTTTTTCTATTCAACAAGCTATATGCTCCTATATCGTATCCAAGCTTCGCTGCTTCAGTGATTCATTAGCGATCGTGATGTCTGTTCATAGCTGAAAGGATTTTCTCAGCGCAGCAAACGCCACTATAAATATCGGCGAGACGAGGAAGAGCATGTAAGGGATGATCTGGTCGAATCCCACCTCGGCCTCGTCCAGGCTCGCGTAGTAGTTCTTCTGCCCGCTAAATTTCGTGAAGTACGTCTCGTAGCCTGTGCTTTTAGGCACCGGCGTGCTGTTCACCTTCATGAAATCCATTGCCTTCAAATGTGGTCAAGTGACACGGCATCAGCTTTACTGTAGGCCTGGAGCGAGGAAGGAATGGCACAGGACTCTGGGACTCACCTGAAAGCTGAACACAAACATGTTTGCTTTCTTGCTAATCTCACTATTTGGATGGTTTTTGAGTTTGCTATACATGCTCATTGCTTCCTTGGACCTGCAAAAGTAGAATGCATCCATGAAATACATATGCAACAAGAAGGAAACCTCAGATAGCAAACTGTGCCAGGTCAGTGTTCCAAACTAGGAGCAGGCTATTTTAATAGACTAACAGTACCGATGCTACTCTCAATCAAACTGCAATTCAGTTTAAAAGATATAGTTTATGCTTACAGTAACCACATGGGCATTCTGCACAAATGAACATGGAAACATGCAGAGATAATACAAATATCATCTTTTAAAATCCAAAAGGGAAATCCAATGTTATTCAGCATGGAAGCATGAAATGTAGCTTTCATCGAGGGATTAGTAAATTCCTGTACATTTGCATCTGAGCAGGAAAAGCACTTGATGAATAGAGTGATGCAGGGAAGGACATAAGAAGCACAAAACAAAGAGTTACCTGCAGAGAGAATCGAGACAAATGGACCACTGCAAAGCAGCCCTTCCATGAAGTTCAGTCTGCACATAATGAGCAAACAAATATATAGTACTGTCTCAAAAAAAAAACAAATATATAGTACTAGGAACTGACAAAGGGCATAGCAATGAACAATGGCATGGCAGGAATATATCCAAAGTACAAAGCGCAAATGACATGATAAAGAAAACAGCTGAAATACTGATGCACGATCCCAATAGGACAATCATTATATTGCATATTGTTGCAAAGCTTCCTGCTATTGGTCTATTGGACTCCAGGGGTCGCTGAAACTTCTGTATGGGTTCGAGCTGAGGTACTTCTTCTTTAAGGTGAAATCAGATGGACGTTGTCTCCCTCTGGTTGAGTTTTCTTATACTGAATATTGTTTATACATCATCAAAATGAAATCTAAATATTTGGTAAATGTACAACTCTTTTGTTCTTCCATTAAAGGCTATGTTGTTGTTTTGTTTTTCCATTGTTCAGCTATTTTACGAACTTTCCAATTCCGAAGCACTTTAGTCGATGGTTGTGCTCTGAGGCTAGGTTCAGCTGCTATACTATTGTCCCAATATCTTAAAGTGCAAAGTTATTGAAAGGAGAAATGCAGAACCAAAAGCGGTTGAACAGATCTGCCTAAAGTAGCATTATAGTGGTTGGTGACTGATACAGAACAGGGCTTCCTGAGTTAGGAAGTTGCTGAAGACAGAGTTCGTAAATTATCACACATGAGTGCAGTTTATCTCTCTACTATGTTTAAGAAATAAATCACAGCTGCATGTATGTTTAATTAAACATTCAACGGTAAAGTTTATCCTTCAGTTTTAGTTGAGAAGTTCATTTTCTCACAGTAAACAACAATTCATTAGTAATAGAATTAATAGAAGAATCACTGATATATATCAACTCAAGATATAGAATAACTTTTCTTGAACATAATGTCAGTCATGTATGCAATACCTTAAAGTCCACAGCATTCATTACTTTTTCATAATAAGGCAACGCTTGTTTAAGCCTTCCAGTATTCATCATCTCATCACCTTCCCTCAAGGCCTTCAACATTAAAATTTTAGATCACATACCAAATTCATGTGTATCAAAGCAAAGTATGAAACCTGCTAAGGTGCAGAAAAAGACCACTAAGGTTCAAACCAACATAATGGGAGCATCTAAGTAAATTAAGCTATCACCGTGGGGCATTGATACACGTTTTAAAGACGTGACAAACAACTTGATATTATGCTGGCAATAAACAACTTTATGATTGTTGTTGTCAAATAAAACAACAGTAAGGCTCAAGCAATATACTAGTACCCTCACAGTTCAGTAGCCAATAAAGGTTGTTTCTTGTTGATAAAAAGGAATCTGAACAAATTTTCCCGAACCATAAGTAAAACTATCATGCCAACTAACTGGTAAAGAAATCTGAACATTACTCCCTCACATGATATAGAAGTCCCATAAAGGAAAAAGAATTGAAGGGATAAGAAAGCTCGAGTGAAAATTACTGGAGTAGTCAACCTAAATGGAGTTATGTTTCCATCAGTACCTCAATGCACTCTGCATTTGTCTTTGCATCGACTACCATGTTTTGTCGATTCCTATATGCAGCTATTAGCTCTTTGGTACGCTTATCCTTGGCTGCCTTTTCTTCTGCACTTTGAGTCTCTCCACCAAGCTGTATATTTCTTCCACCACCATACTAGAAGAAAATGTGATGGGAAAAAATCAGGTCCAGGCAAACACAGCAATACAATAAAGCATATCACGTTGTAACCAAGTTTCATAAAGAATGAATGATAGATATCATATGGTAACAGTATCTAAACGTGCTATATCAGCTAACTGAACCAAAAGAAATAAAGAAAAGAGAGATACCTGGAGCAATTTTTAATTTATTTCAAATTTCCTTTCATAGTGTATAAACAAAACAGGACCAAAGTTACATACAAAGGGAGACAATTGTAAAGTTGGCTCTGTACAATGTTGTTTCGCGATCTCTGAAATCCTGAATATCCAAGTCAAACCAGTCTACCAACAGATGTCTGTGTCTCAATCCTATAAGTGATCTTCCATGCAGAAATGGGCGATCTTGAGCAAAGGGGATGAGCGAACCCGTGTGGACGAAGCGGTACAACGACTAAAGCAACAGCTACCGGCATTGCATTCTAAAGGAAGTCAGTAGAAAACAGTGCACGAGAGAGTTCTATTTGTGCTGGGACGATGAACCCTGAACTTTTGTAAGTTGTGGTAATTAGAGGAGGTTTAGAGGGAGTGTTTGATATTCCTAAGATTGTGCCTAGTATGGCCAATCTTGAGTTTTTGTACCCAAATCTGGGCTGTAATGGTGTTCGGTCTAAAAAAAATCCTACAAGTGATTCTTAGACAATGGCTGATGAGACACTTAGTATCTAACAAATCAAGTAATATGAGTGAGAACATGAAAAGTATATTGATTGCTCAGACTAGTTTTTGTGATGGGTAACTGCCATTCGCCACACAAGAACAATCTAATAGTTATTGATGTACAAACTTATGTGGGTAACCTAATGCCAATCATTTGCATAGTAGTGAGTTTAAGAATAACAGTTAGTATGGAGATTCAAAGAAAAAAAATTTACCACAGATAATGGCAAAAATTGCAACAGGATCATAATGTAACTAGAGATGGTAAATTCATATTGTACAGCCAGATATTTCCAATGAATGGACAATGTTGTCGCATTAAAGGTGGTAGAGAGATCATAAGAACAAAAGGTGAATCCAAACATGATCATATCACCATGGTGGTTTTTGTTTAAACAGGGTAATATGTTTTCATAGGAAACTTGAAAAAGGAGAAAAGAGATCAGATCATTACCAAACGGTTGTTTTTTCCAGAGTTCTAATTATTTTCAGTGATAGTTGACATAGATGTACCTTCCCATACCATGTAATTCAAAATCCAAATCGAAATCGTTGTTTGTTGTTGTCGTGTTGTTGTTTTAGTCTTCAATCATAGTTCAACGCAACAGAAAAGGAATCATGCATACTAGAAGTCTAGAACAATTTGTATATGGAAGTAAACAAAGATACAAAAAAAAACCTGTGAATGTTACAACTATATCTTACCGCCTTTGAAATATTTTGTGGCCTTGGAAACATTCCCCATGATCTAACAGTGGGTTTATAAACATCTTCATCTTCATCTTTTTCTGGTTCAATGACAGATGAAGGAGGCGCTTTCTCAACCTTGTCAGCTTCATTTGTTTCACAAGTTGATTGTGAATCCTCTGACTCCGTGCCGTCTACTCGTTGGATTTCTGTTGAGCGGTGAGACTTATCAAATCTGCTAGGGTCTCCAATTATTATCTCCACCTCAGGTAAATCGTCATCTGTCAGAGGATCAACAGATGGAGCCAGCCCAGGTGGTGGACCTTTATAACGTTTTTTCTCGAAAAAGTCGAGGCCCAAAAAATCCGTCTCATCAAATTCGTACTCTCCCTTCTTGCCGAACGTGACATCTTCACTGAGTAAGGCGTTTTGACCTAAAAACAAGGTAAGCATCATATGGGCATTAGTAAAGTGAATCAAAATATTTAAAAATCTACTACTATCATCAAATCATTTCCAATTGTCCACGCGCTGGATCCAATTCATTTTTCAGTGGAAAAGCTATTGTAGCAATGAGCATCAATAACATCAACCAATTATGGTCATGAGAGAATCACCATACATTTCAAATGGATGGTGTATATGGCAAATGCAGTAAACAGGTATAAACTCCAAGAATGAATTAGAACTATCTTAGAGACTCAAACATATGAACAATGTGAACCTCCCTAGTCCAAACAGGAGAGTGTCTGAGTGTGCTCATTGCTTTAGAAAGGAAAGTAATACGAGTGCACATCAGCGGCTACAAGCATTCTTCTGCCTGTAATATGCTTAGATAACATGTCAATATTCCAATGCGGATGAACCATAATTCTCAATTCCTCACGGACCAGAACGAGCATGGAAATTTCACGACCCAGACTCATCAGCCCATATCAACACCAGGTCATACCCAGCTCATAGTGGTGCTAGTATAAATTTACAATCTAAAACCCCCAACATTTTCATCCATTGCCAACCATTAGTCGGTTCTATACGTGGGATTGAATCAGCTCACCAAAATCCGGCGATCCTCCCAAAAGTGGGGCCTCACCACCACCAGCGCGCACTCCGGTCCCGTTGCCGTTCCTGTACTCCAGCGCCCGCCTGAAGGCCTCCTTGCTGCCGGGCTCCCCCGCCGAAGCCTGCGGCTGCGACGGCGGAGGAGGCGCGGGAGTGGGAGGCGGGGCCGGCGACGGGCTCGGGCTGTCCCTCTCCTTCTTATAGGCCGCGGCGCGGGCGAACGCGAGCTTGATGGGGTCCGGCTTCTCGGCCCCCTCGGGCGGAGGCGGCGGCGGGGCGGGGGCGCACGAAGCGGGCGAGCACGGGAGGCGGAGAAGCTTCTGCGACGGCAGAGTGAGCGCCTTGGGGGCCGCCGCGGCGAGGGGTTTGCGGGCGGGAGAGGGAGGGAAGGGAAGGCGGCGCGGGGGCGTGGATGAGAAGATGGAAGATGCCGCGCCTGCCGCCGCGGCGGCCATCGTTCTGGGGAGCTGGTCCCGGCGGGATAGGAGGCGGGCGATTGGTGGCGGCCGGCGACGGAAGGCGACAAGCCGAGCGTTTGTTATCCGTTGCACGCGCGGCAATGGGGAGACCGGAGTCCGGAGACGTTGCGCCGCAGATTTTTTTCGGTCTTTTTTTCGAGTGAGAAATTGAATTTTTCATCCTTTCGGCATACCGGGAGCGGGAAATAATCTTCGATGCCGTGAAAGGGAAATGCGTTTGCCCAACCGAGTCCGCCGGACGAGATCCCAATTTTGAGTGCGACCGCACCGAACCCCCCACGCGCTCGACGCTCGCTGCCTCACGCGGGCACGCGACGCCCCACGTGGGGGACCCACACGGACAGGGCGCCGCACCGCTGTGCGCTCGCTCCCCTGTGAAACGGGACCCAACACCCCTTCATCCCTTTCTCAAAAAGTTTGTTGACAAATTTTGTTGCAAAATTTTAGCGCTGAAAAATTTTGTTGTAAAAATTTTGGTGTTGAAAAATTTTGCAACAAATTTTGCCGCTTAAGAATTTTATCGCAAGCAAAATATATTGCAAAAAATTTTGTCGCAAACAAGCAATCAAAAGTTTGTCAAAAAAATTTGTCGCAAACAAAGATTTTTTGGTGCAAAAATATTTCTTCGTAAAACTTTCTCTTTTTGACAGATTTTTATGTTGTACAACATTTTTTCTACAAAAGAGCATACCATGTACGTATAATGGGGTGGGCCTGCCGCCTGCAGTTTTTTTTCTATATACTAGGCGTTCCGTGCGGGGGGCGGGGGCGGAGCCATGCAAAGGGGGGCACTATTTTTGTCGGCATGCGCGAGCGTAGGGCGCCTCCCTGCGGCCGAGCGTAAACTAGCTCCTCCGGATTGACTGCGAGTAGTTGAGGTAACTCCTACGAAGGAGGTAGGAAGGAATCTGACGAACTCTTGCATCTTGGACTAGACACATCCACCGTATACGTGCGTTGCTTGCTTCTCGGTCGTCATCTAGGCAGACGAGGAACGGAAAAAGGTGACGTGAAAAGCTCGCGAGCTAATAAGCACGCCGGCACAGCTTCTGGGACGTGCAAGTAACATATAAGATGCGAATAATGCCAAGGCCAGTAACATATAAGATGCGAATGGACATACGCGTGCAAGCTGCAGCGAAATATGATCAGAGTCAGCCACATTCTCGATCAGCCTGTGACTCTGTTCTCTCGTCCGGCCGGCTGTAACTGCAAGGTGCTGCCACTGAATCAAAAAGCTGCGTGCCGGGGCCGACGGAGGAATTGATTCCATGCCCTCGCATGATCTGGTCGATACAGCAGGTTGGTGGCGCACCGCGCCGCCGCTTCAAACGATTCCCTTCCGATCGGCTGTCCATGACTATGTACTGATTCTATGGTTGTCACGATCCCAAAAGAACATACATCCACACCAAGACGGCAAGACCTTACACGATCATCTAATCTCGAAATTCCAAAAACATAACACAAGAACTATGTATACTGTGTTTAATTACATTGTGATTTGCGCTTTGAACATTAATTATGTTCCTAGCACTAGTTCAGCCAACCAGAATGATCTTTAGAGAATTTATTTGTTCTTACAATACCACGCCATTGGCTCAATGTTCTTGAAACAGGAACGCATACTCCCTCTGTTCTGATTTATATGATGCCGGCAAGCTCAATTCTGGCTTAATGATGCCGGCAAGTTCAATATATGCCCCATGAATCAGTGGCCTCCCCCTGTTGTCTCCTCCTCGGCAATATGAGAGCTCCCGCAGCCACCTTCGCCTCGCTCCCAGTTTCTTTTCAGGTCGCTCTTCTACATCTTCCTTGAGACACTCAACTGCTAGCTGATAGACTTAGGATCTACTAGCAATAGATTAAACTCACGGGTATAACTTTGATTTAAAAGATTTAACCACTTGTACTTGCATAAATTAGAACAACTACACCTAGAGGGAGAAAGTAAGGGCACAGACCAGTAGAGGAGGCGTCGGGGTTGACAGCGGCCATGGGGGCGGTGGCGGTCGCAGGGGCGGCCGCGGGTTGAGGCGGCGCTGGGGGCGCGGTGGCTCTCCGGTTGAGGTCGGGGCGATGGCACCTCGTCCTCCGGATCCACCCAGAGGTCGCGGGCGGCGCTGGTGCAGCTTCCCGTTGCTCCAGTGCCCCTCGATCGGTAGGGATGTGGGGTGGTGGTTGGCGGCGCGGTGAACCTCGTGTCCCGTGCCCTAGCCCCCACCCCTTTCTTTATAGCACTGTACAACGGGGGCCCACCAACCAATGCTAGGTTGGGCTCTCCCGATCAGGGTGCGTGGACCGAGCCCATCACGGCCTTTGGGCCGTGGTGGTGGAGATCGACCTAACAATCTCCCCCTCGATCTCACCTTATGTTTCCTTACCTTAAGCTCTTCGCTTGACATCCACTTCATAACAAAAAAGCACATTGAGCATGAGTCATCAAAATTGACATTTCAATTAGATTAATCAGCCACAATAAACTTCTCTATTGCAAAGGATCGTACCTTGGGCCATTATCCAGTGATCATGAGGCTTTCCCTTAAACCCATACCGGTAATGTGTTCTCTAAACACACTGGGTGGTAAACCTTTAGTGAGCGGATCCGCAAGCATATTCTTCGTACTTATATGCTCCAGACTTATAGTCTGATCCTGGATTTTATCTTTCACAACATAGAATTTTATTTCTATTGGTTTGGTAGCGTTACTCGACTTGTTGTTGTGAGCGTAAATACTGCAGGCTCATTATCGCAGTACATTTTAAGTGGTCTATTAATACAATCTACCACTTTCAAGTCGGGTATGAATTTCTTTAGCCACTTGGCCTGCAATGTTGCCTCATAGCATGCTATAAACTCTGCATACATCATAGATGATGCAACCAGGGTTTGTTTAGAGCTTCTCCACGAAATAGCTCCCTTTGCAAAAGTGAATACATAACCTGACGTGGATTTTCTATCATCCTTGTCTCCCACAAAATCTGCATCTGAATATCCTCTTATCTCTAGAGAATCAGATCTTCTGTATATTAGCATGAGGTCTTTTGTGCCTTGCACATACCGCAAAGCTTTCTTTGCCATTTTCCAGTGCTCTATGCCTGGGTTATCTTGATATCTACCGAGTACTCCGGTGATATAAGCCAAATCAGGGCGAGTGCACACTTGTGCATACTGTAAGCTACCAACTGCTGAAGCATATGGAACCATTTTCATTTGATCGATCTCATACTGGTTCCTGGGGCGTTGAAAATCCCCAAACTTATCGCCCTTCACTATCGGTGCAGGTGTGGCTTTACTCGCATGCATATTATATTTCTTTAGGATCTTCTCCAAATATGTCTTTTGTGATAGTCCTAAAACCCCGTTTCTTCTATCTCGGTGAATTTCAATGCCTAGAACATATGAAGCCTCACCAAGATCTTTCATATCAAAATTAGAGGACAAAAACATTTTTGTCTCTTGCAACATTCTTTTATCACTGCTAGCAAGCAGGATATCATCCACATATAGGATTAGGAAAATATATTTTCCATTCTTAAACTTTGCATAGATGCAATTGTCCTCTACATTTGCCTTAAACCCAAATTTCTTAATTGTCTCATCAAACTTCAAGTACCACTGTCTAGAAGCTTGTTTCAATCCATAAATGGATTTTCTTAATCGGCATCCCATGTTTTCTTTGCCTTCCACAACAAAACCTTTAGGTTGAGTCATGTATACGTTTTCAAACAGATCCCCGTTTAAGAACGCTGTCTTTACATCCATCTGATGTAATTCTAAATCATAGTGTGCCACTAATGCCATTATGATTCTAAAGGCATCTTTACATGAGACTGGAGAAAACATCTCATTGTGATCTATTCCTTCTCTTTGTGTGAACCCTTTAGCCACGAATCGCGCTTTATATCTTTCAATATTCCCTTTGGAGTCACATTTTGTTTTGTAGACCCATTTGCAGCCTACTGATTTGGCTCCTTTAGGAATTACTTCTAAGTCCCAAACCTTGTTGGCACTCATTGAATTCATTTCTTCTTGCATGGCTTCCAGCCATTTTTCAGATTGAGCGCTTCTCATGGCCTCTTCAAATGTGACGGGATCACCCCCCATTTGAAACTCTTCTAAGTTGCCAATTTCATAGCAATCAGGAATAGCTGAGCGTCTCACTCTTGTAGACCTTCTCAGTCCTCCCCCAGCTGGTTCAGCAGCTGGCTCAACAACTGGTACTTCAGGAACCACAGGCTGTTGAGGTACTATTTCTTGAGCAACAACTGGTTCAACATCTTGTGCCACAATTGGTACAACTTGAGGAATAGGTTCCACATTCTCATTCATTGCTGGCACTACAGGGCTAGGAGCTTGTACCGGTGTCACAGTGGCTTCCACTGTTGGAATTGACACAGGTAACTCGAAAAAAGGTTCTTGAATCATTGGGCAAGGTGCAAAGACCCGCTTCTCCTCAAGATCTATCTCCCGAGTAGCCATGCTCCCCCTGATCATCTCATTCTCTAGAAAAACTGCATGTCTCGTTTCCACAAACTTTGTGTGTCTGTTAGGACAATAGAAACGATACCCTTTTGTCTTTTCAGTATAGCCAATGAAATAGCAACTGACTGTTTTGGGATCTAGCTTCCCAGTATTTGGGTTAAAAATCTTAGCCTCAGCGGGGCAGCCCCATACACGCATATATCTGAGAGAGGGTTCTCTACCCGTCCAAAGTTCATAAGGTGTCGTAGGGACTGCTTTGCTAGGCACTTTGTTTAGGATGTGAATGGCGGTCTTTAAAGCCTCCATCCACAAATTAACTGGTAAAGTGGAATAGCTTATCATGCTTCTAACCATATCCATCAAGGTACGGTTTCTTCTTTCAGCTACTCCATTTTGCTGTGGGTCACCCGGTGCACTGTACTGGGCAACTATGCCATTTTCCTGAAGGTACCTTGCAAAAGGTCCTGGAATTTGGCCATACGGGGTGTGTCGACCGTAGTACTCCCCCCCACGGTCTGATCTTACTAATTTTATTTTCTTATTAAGCTGATTCTCGACCTCAGCTTTGAATATCTTAAATTTATCCAACGCTTCTGACTTTTGTTTTATTGGATAAATATAGCCATAACGGAAGTAATCGTCTGTGAATGTGATGAACGAATCAAAACCATCCACTGATGCAACGGGAAACGGACCACAGATGTCTGTGTGTATTATGTCTAAGGTTCTCGTGCTTCGTTTTGCTACTTTGTTTACTTGCTTAACGTATTTGCCTTTGATGCAATCAATACATTGTTCTAAGTCTGAAAATTGTAGCGGTGGAAGAATTGATCCTTTAACTAGACGTTCCATTCTCCCCCTCGAAATGTGGCCTAAACGACAGTGCCATAATTTCGATGAAACGTCATCAATTCTTTTCCGCTTCTTGGTTACTTTTGTAGACGAAGATACATTTTCAATCTCATGCACAATCTTAGTACTTGCATACACATCTTCACATGCATACAAATCATCATAAACAGATAACTTATAAAGTTTGTCTTGTCGGAAGGCAAGACCCACACAAACTTTATTTAACATAATAAAACATTGTTCACTATCGAAAAGACACTCAAAACCATCGTCTGCTAAACATGAAACTGAAATTAAGTTTCTGCTCAAAGAGGGAACGTAAAGAACGTCGTGCAGCTGAAGTGTGAAGCCGTCTTTCAACTTGATGGGGAGTTCTCCTATCGCCTCCACCTCAGCTTCAACGCCGTTAGCAACTTTAACTCCTCTTTCTCCTCTTTGCAGCATCCGGCTCATACTTAATCCCTGCATAGAATTAGCAACGTGAGTAGTTGCACCTGAATCAATCCACCAAGTAGATTTATCATAACATAAAAACAGGGATTCATCTACAAAAGTAATATAATCCTCACCCTTTTTCCACATCATTTCAAGCCAGTCAGGGCACTTGTTCTGCCAGTGTCCCGCCTTCCCACAGTGCAGACACTCATTTTTGCCAACTTCCTTCTTGTCTTGTGGCTTGTTAGAGCGATCAAACTGCACTGGTGCCTTGTCCTTTTCTTTGCTGGGAGCATTTGAAGGGCCACTTTCCCACTGGTTCTTAGGCTTAAAGTTCTTGTTGAAGTTCTTGTTGGGAAAGTTCTTCTTCTTCTGCTGATGGTGGACATAGTTGATTTGTCCACCATTCTGTGCAATCATTCTGTCCTCATCTTGCACACAGCGGCCTATGAGTTTCTGCATATCCCATTTTTCCTCTAGGGAATTATAAGTGATCTCCAAGTTGGAGAATGCAGTTGGAAGTGAGCGAAAAACTGTATGGACAAGAAAATCTTCAGGTAGTTTCATGTCCAATGCAGCCAACTTCCCATGTAGGTTGCTCAGCTTCAGGATGTGCTCTCTCACACCCCCACCCATATATTTCGTGTTTAGAAACTGGTCTATCAGCGTCCTGGCATAAGTCTTAGACGACCCAGTGAACTGGGCCTCCACTAGTGCCATATACTCAGGGGCAGTGTGAGCAACACCTTCTGCATTCTTCTCTGGGATAGAGTTCCTTATGGCCTCTGCCATCTTTGTCCGCATAATCAGCAGACATTTCTTGTTGGAAATATCCCACTTTCTCTTCTCGAGATCATATAGTGCTCTGACAGGCGCGTGGTCACGCTCTCGTGCCGCGAATGCCTCATCAGATTCATTTGCTCCACGCACTGGTGCCTCAGGCAGTACCGGATATGGGTAGTTCATGGCAGTGTCAATATCTGTCATCACCACTGCCAGGTTGAACTGCGTGCGCCATTCTCCATAGTTGCTTCCAACTAGGATAGGGATATCAGACACATAGCTTGAAGAATTTGGGCCTGAAATTTTGACATAAAATTGGTGAGAATAATAATAAAAAATAAATATTGCATGTATTAATTTAACTTTGGTCAAAATCAACACATACAACATGCTTTCTACATTAATTCTATATCACCTTTGGGCAGAAAATAGAATAAATGCATGATAACTTGACAAGAAATATTTATAATATTGCAATTATCAGCTTTGGCCAGAAAATAACAATATCATAAAACTAAAATAATATTTTTCTACTTCTCTAATTAAATATCCCTTTGGTTCAATTTAACTAGAGAATAATAACGCAGCGGAAAAAACATCAAATATCATGAGAAAAATTAATTTTCAAAAGCATTCTACTCTCTGTAAAAATAATTACCATGTGCAAAAAATTTAAACAGAGATATATTCTTGAAAACATGCAAAATAACACCAAAAACAACCAAATATAGCTTCTGAAAATAAATAAACTTAATTGAAAAAAAAGGTTACTATTCACGGCGTCACTTTTGGCCCGCGAAAGAAATTGGCCCAAAACGGCCCGCTAAGAGCGCTCGCGCGCGCGCCCGCGCCTCCGCGCGTTTTGGCCCAGCAGCGGCCCAGTCGTTCGCGAGGCCCAGCCGCGCTCCCGCGTTAAAGTCTGCTTTTGGCCCCTTAAATTTCGTTTGCGCGCGAAAAACGCCCTTGGCGGCCCGGCCCATCCACGCTCCCGCGGCCCAGCAGCGCGAGCGCTACGGCCGCGTGGGCCTTAGCCCGAAAACCGCCGGCTGGGCCGCCAAACCAGCCCAGCCGCGCCTCCCGCACGGGCCGCTTGTGGCCCGCGGTAGCGCCAACCGCTCTCGGCCGTCGGATCCGTCGATCCGAGATCGACGGCTGCCCGCACGCGTCGCACGTATATAACGCGCGCGCGCCGGCTCCCCGCAAACCCTAGCCTCACTTTCCTTTTCTCCCCCCCGCCTTCTCCGCTCCCGGCCCGGCGGCGCTCGCAGCGCGGCGGCGGCCATGGCCGGTGGCGCTCGGTTTCTTCGCCGGCGACGGCGGGGACGAGCGCCGCCGGCCATGGCCGCAGCGCTCATCTTCTTCCCCTTCCCCTAGCTCCTCTCCTCTCCCTCCCCAAGACCCACACAGTGAGATCCAGGGAGAGAGGTGAGGGGGCTCGCGGCCCACCATGGCCGGCCTTTGCCGGTCGTGGTGAGGACGAGCGCCGCCGGCGCAAGGCCAGCGCGCTCCCCCTCCCTCCTTCAAGCTTTGGCGCCGGGGTGAGCCCCTTCGCCGGCGAGCGCGTTCGCCTCTGTGTTGAGCGTGCCGCCGTCGAGGGGTTTCCCTCCGGCGTCCTTTCCCGCGTCACTGCGGCCATGGCCGGCGGCGAAGTAGGCCCCACAGGTAGGTCCTCCTCCCTCCGGCCCTTTGCTTCTCTTTAGATCTAGGGTTAGGGTTTGCTTCGGAGTTTTGTTTCTGAGATCCACTTTTTCGATTTTCATCGATTTTTCTTTCTTTTTCTTCGGATTTAATCGATTTCCATCGATTTCTTTCATTTTCTTTCATTTTTCTACACTCTCTTCCCCCTGTCTAACTAACAGTGAGTAAAAACTTGATTAAATCGAGTGTAAGAACAACCCTGAGTACTAATCTACTACTAGATTAGGCGACTGATACCATTGATAGACTTAGGATCTACTAGCAATAGATTAAACTCACGGGTATAACTTTGATTTAAAAGATTTAACCACTTGTACTTGCATAAATTAGAACAACTACACCTAGAGGGAGAAAGTAAGGGCACAGACCAGTAGAGGAGGCGTCGGGGTTGACAGCGGCCATGGGGGCGGTGGCGGTCGCAGGGGCGGCCGCGGGTTGAGGCGGCGCTGGGGGCGCGGTGGCTCTCCGGTTGAGGTCGGGGCGATGGCACCTCGTCCTCCCGATCCACCCAGAGGTCGCGGGCGGCGCTGGTGCAGCTTCCCGTTGCTCCAGTGCCCCTCGATCGGTAGGGATGTGGGGTGGTGGCTGGCGGCGCGGTGAACCTCGTGTCCCGTGCCCTAGCCCCCACCCCTTTCTTTATAGCACTGTACAACGGGGGCCCACCAACCAATGCTAGGTTGGGCTCCCCCGATCAGGGTGCGTGGACCGAGCCCATCACGGCCTTTGGGCCGTGGTGGTGGAGATCGACCTAACACTAGCTTCCCCATCTCTTCAAGGATGACGATGTTCCCCTCGACTGCAATCTCCTTGTCGAACATGGCTTTCCCACTATTTTCTTCCTTCCCAACTTTCATATAGTTGATCAAGAGGCTATGATTCTCATATCTTGGTTTTTTCCTGGTGATAAGTTCCAAGTCTGGTTTTAAATAGCGGGCTATAGCGGGGCTATAGCGCAGCTATAGCCTCTAGAACAAGCTCCCGCTAAGCTGTTCCCTTTTTCTCCGCTATGGCAGCTATGAGCGCTAAAGAGTGAGTTAGCTGCGCTAAATGGCTTAGCGTAGCCTTAGGCTATAGCCCTTTTTTAGGCCAGGACTTGAGTTCGCAGCCCACGGAGACTTAAACTAATTGAAAACTCTATTTTTTTTTAAAGATTAGCAGGAGCACTGCTCTGTCATTTAAGAAGGAGAAGCATAGTTTCAGTACAAGAGTTTGTTATTACAAAGGAACCAAAACCACTCGAACTCAGTGTTTGACACGAAATAAATAAACGACGTGTGTGGGGCGTGCCAGTGTACTAAGTACACAAATAAATAAAAGACAAAGATAGGGAAACGAGTATTTCATTAATTCTTTGATCAACAAAATTACAAGTTCCCTTTATATAATGCGCGCCATAGCCTCATGCGAGGGCCATCCAACTCAAGCGATGTGGTCTCCTGATTCCCGAGGCTTTAGAAAGCTCCCGGTTAATTACTCCCGCTAATTAACTTCACGGGACACCTCCGATTAAGCTGCGCGCGGTCGTCGTCTTCATCTTCGCTTCACTTCTCCCATGCATAGTGTGTAGATGGATGATGGAGTTCATGTAAGTGTCGACGTTGGCGTGATCCACGGCCTCGTCGGTCCGTGGTGCCGTGATAGCGTAGCCATCGCCTAGGCTACGCCCGCCTTGTCGTCCGGCCTCGTCGGCCACGGGCGACGTACAGTATGTCATTATTGGTCGGTAACATATGCATGGAGAAGAGGGACGCGGCAACGGCGATGTCGTATCGCAGCTTTACGGTAGATGAATGAACTAGGAACATGTATACTGTGACGCTTGTGTAAATTGCCGGGGACTCCAATGAGCAGGTCCACTAATTAAACACGCAGCAGGCTTCAGGATGGCCATGGCCACACCAGCGCCGGCGAGCTCACTTGGGCGTGGACTGCCGTTACAGTAATCTTCATTACTTGAGCAATACAAGCACGAAGCACGTATACATGCTTGCGTGTTACCACTCCCGTGTGCATGGCCCATGCATGCTCTCGTGAGTGACGACTTGTGATGATTAGCTTCCATGGATAAACGCTCTTGCTCATGATGATCTCCGGCAGCCGCGCAGCTCACTCCTAGCTCGTCGACTCCGCGGCAGCGCCATGGACTCGGCAGCCGTCATAGACGTCGCAAGAGGCTTCCATGGGTATCATGTACGTCTCCGCCGGCTCACAATCTCGGAGCTTGTGGTGTTGCGGCTTGAGCGAGTGCCATGGCAGCCGGTAGGAGCTCGTCGACCTCGTCCATGGACGGCGCAGTGGGTTGAGCTGGTCGTTGATCGGGCGACGTTGGCTTGCTCCTCGCACGGCTCCGGCGACGAGGGCGCCGATGCTAACCCCGGGTGTGCAGTGGGCTCTGGCATGATGAGCTCCACATCTCCGGCGACGACGTCTAGGCGCAAATGTCGGGCCGTGACGACGAGGGGGTGGCGTTGTCGACCCGAAGCAGCAGGTAGCAGTCATGTAGCCAGGCACTGCTGGACTTGGAGATGAGTGAAGACTCGGCGGTTGCATCCGCTGGGGGCATCATCGTTCCCGGCGTGCCAGCCATACGGATGGATCAAACTCATCCGTGCCTGTTTCCTTGTCCATGCATGAACTGAAAAGGGGAGAAAGAAGATGATTAGTGTGTATAACCACCTGTGCCGGCCATGGTCCTCGCCTCCGCCCGGCAGCGGCGTCCTGCCCCCGACGTCCTCCTCGTGCGCCGACGTGCACCGGAGCTGGTGGCAGGCGAGTCTTGTCTTCCCTTCTTCTTTGTGCTTGCAAGTGTGTGGGGTAGGTGGCTAAGAGAGAGAGAGCAGCAGCTAGCAGTGCGGCGAGAAAGTGATGAGCCTGTTTTCTCCTTGCCTCTCTGCCTGCCCGCCTGTGTGTGTCTTGCGTGTGTAAGTAGCCCTCCTTTTATAGACTCGAGGAGAGGCAATAGAAGGCAGGCAGGAGGCCGAGCGCATCTCGTGGGCAGGCACCGGCTACGCTGCCTTCCATGCACGGCCGCCGCGTCAATAGCTGATCCGCCTCCTGTCTTCTGCGATTAATCCTTTCCTTTTATATGTTTTCCTTATAATCTCTTTCCTAAACAAGAGATCAATCACGCAGGGGTCCTTTCCATTTAGCCATTAGACGGTCGTATCAGCTTCCATTGATAGAGAAAACTTTCCTTCGGTGACGGAGGGAGGTGTGGCGTGAGCTGTTTAGGAAGGTCGACGGGCGCGAGAGCTCCAGCTGCTAGGCAGGCCCTTCGTCGTCAGGTCCATTTAAAAGAAAGGAAATATACTCTTGCTTATACACTTGCGTCAGCATGACCAAAGTAGTAGGGATACGTGACCATTCCCAGGCGCACGTACGTGTATGCGCCCAACAACTTTTATCTCTGACTTTAAACATATGGATCTTGAACACGTACAGAATATTGTGGAGGCAGCTAGCTTGTGAAGGCAAACGCATATACTTCTACATGCTAACTAGCTTCTTGCCATTACGTTAACCGTACACCTCGTTTATATGAGGTACAAAAATCCATCAAACACTCAGATGTCGTAACTAACATAATCAACCTAAGAGCTCTCCCTGGAAGGGCAATTCCCCCCACATGCATCAACTCTCAGTTTCATCTCCTCCTTGGTTAAGGCGACCACTCTTGCAGGCAAAGCCGCTACATGCTCAAAGATTCGTCGATTGCGTTCCTTCCAAATGTTCCAAGCTGTGTAAATGAGGACTGAAGAAATTTTTATTGCTTGCTCCTTGGACAAACCCTAGACATTTGAATTCCACCATTCCTCCATCTCCAGACCCGGTGTCGGCACCGTGGTTAGTGTTCCTGTCGAATTAGCCATACGAAGCCACACCTCTTGGGCAAAAACACAACGCAACAACAAATGCTTCACCGTTTCTGGCTCCTGGTCACACAAACTACAAACTGGATTGCAAGGCCAATTCCTGACTTGCAATTATCCGCCGTCAATATTTTCTTTTGAACCATCAGCCATGCAAAGAAACGATGTTTTCCCTCTACTTTTGCTTTCCAGATTGCTAGGTTGTTAAAGGAACAGAAAGAGCCTTGAAATTGAATATTATAAGCTGATTTGGCAGAGTAAATACCATCCTGTGTCCATTGCCATCTCAAAACATCCTCCTGGTCAGTTAGCCAAACTGTACTAACTTTTTCCCAAAGGACGATGTACTCCAGAATTTCTTCAGCCGTGGACATCCGCATGAGTCCTCGGGTCCATTTTGATTGATCAAGCTCTTCCCTCACATTTAAGTGCTTGCGCCAGGCTAGTTTGTAAAGGTTGGGTGTAATGTCTCTTGGCGCTTTTCCATGCAGCCATGATGAATCCCAGAACTTGGCTCGTCGACCATCCCCAAGAGTGACCTCTGTGCTCAGACAAAAAGTTGCAAATCAGCTTCATCACACGGCAGCTCTGTACCAACCCAGGGGCGGGTCTGGTTCATGCCACTGTAACCATGGCCATCGCAATCTTAATGCCCTGCTGAAATAACCAATGTCCAGTACCCCCATACCTCCCAGCTTCTTTGGGCGTTTGACCTTTTCCCACCTAACTAGACAATGACCACCTTTTGCATCCTCAGCTCCTTTCCACAAGAAACCTCGTCTTATTTTATCAATGCGTTTAATCACCCACTTCTTTGGAGAAAAGACCGTACAGAAGAGGCATTGAAGAGAGAACCGTGTTCAAGAGTTTGAGCATGCCTGCCTTGTTGAGGAACCTTCCCTTCCAAATCGGTAGCCGATTGGCCATTTTATCCAAGAGAGGTTGCACATCAATCCTCCTTAGTTGTCTTGTGTGAAGTGGCAGACCTAAGTATTTGCAAGGAAAAGATAGTATTGGACATTGGAAGCTTTCATGACCTCATTTATGTCAATGTTGTCACACCTGACAGGATAAACTGCACACTTAGCTCTGTTTGTAATCAGCCCCGAGGCGTGTCCAAAGATGTTCAAGATTTCATTGACAGTGTTGACATCCTCTTTGACAGGGTTAATAAAGATCGCAGCATCATTGTCAAAAAGACTAGCCCTTATATTGGCTGCACGATTGATGAGTGGAGAGAGTAGCCCCTCCCTTGTAGCAACCTCAAGCAGACGTTGAAGCGGTTCCATAGCCAAGATGAAAAGCATTGGCGAGAGGGGATCCCCTTGCCTCAACCCGGTGAAATGTCTGTACCACCTTCCCCGTGCCCATTGAGTAACACTGACGAAGAACCAGAGGCCAAGAGCATAGACACCCAACTCCTCCACTTGATGCCAAAACCTAACTGCTGCAGCACTTCCATCATGTAATCCCACCTCACCGTGTCAAAAGCCTTGGCTATGTCAAGCTTTAGGAAGAGCCCAGGTGTTTTGCTTCTGTGAAGAGCCTTGATCAGATTCTGTGCATAAAGGAAATTATCATGAATGCTTCTCTTCTTTATAAAAGCGCTTTGTGCTTTGGACACCATGTCATTGAGCTCAGGCGCAAGCCTGTTGGCAAGGATTTTGGACGCCAGCTTGACAAAAGAAGGAGTTAAACTGATGAACTGATGGGCCTATAGTCTGCAATCCTCTTTGCATCCCCTTTTTTGGAAGAAGCACTACATGGGCTGAGTTAAGATGAGATAGGTGCTGATCATGTTGCTGGAAGAAATAACCTAAGGCAAGCAATAGGTCCTCCTTGATGACATCCCAGCTTTGTTTAAAGAACAGGCCAATGAACCCATCGGGGCCTGGAGCCTTGTCGCTAGCTATGTCCTGAACCACTCCATGAACCTCCTCTTCTGTAAAAGAATCCTCCAGGTGTGCTAGATTATGGTGTCCCAAATTGATCTCTTCCCAGTTCAAAGAAAACTCTCTTGGCTGAGGTGGGCCGAACAGCTTGCTGAAATGGTTAAAAACCTCTTCTTCCTTTGCTTCCTGCGTGTAACAAGTTCCTTGCTCGGTGTCTAATGATTGTACAAAATTTTTCCTCCTTCTCCCATTAGCTTGGATGTAAAAAGTTTAGTATTTGCCTCAGCCGCCCTAATAGCCACAAGTCTCGACTGCTGTTTTGCTCTCAATTTTTCCAGTGCTGTCATGCCCAGGAAGCGCGCCTTCAAATCCCTCTTCAGCCTGATCTCCTGATCATTGAGCTGTCTGTAATCCTGTACCCCATCTAAAATCCCAATTAGCATTTGCGCAGCACATAACAGAAGCCTATTGTTGCCAATCTTTGCTCTAGCCATCAAAGAGAACCAGCCAATCCTTAACTTCTACCCATCGAAGAAAACCAGACGGGCGGCTGCTGCTCCTTGCGGCGACGGCTGCTCATTGAAGCGACGGTTGCAGCAGCTGCTGCTCGGCATCAGCACTCAGGAGCCGGCGGCGAGCAGGCACCAAGCAGACCAAGTCCCCGTTGAGGACCGGACCAACATGTATGTTATGCACTTCTGTTTTGGTCATGAACATGGAGCTATCAAACTAGAAGCCTAGAACTGTGTTGTTGACCGCTGTAACGCCAACTCAATTAAGTAATGTTCTCTGAACTCCTTTTGCCTTTGAAAACATATTTCTATTCCTCGGATATCTTAATTATCTTAATTTTATACACCAACTATATGTAATTTTCAAGAGTTTTTTTTTCAAAAAACGTTATTTGTCATAGCTCCGCTATAGCCTTATAGCTGCTGGAAAAAAGGTGCCGCTATTTAAAATCATGGTTCCAAGAGGACAATTCCAAAAGAGTACACATCACCCTTTGCTGTGAAGACACCAGTATTCATGTAAACTGGGTCGACGTATGCAATGTCGGATTCAAACCCATATAGACTCTCAACATCTTTAAGGCTATTGAAAAAAAATCTTGAGACTTTCGGCAAAAAATTATGGTGTAGCAATATATTGTCAGATGTGATATTACCATGTACTATTTCAGTAGGCCTCATTGAGTGGACATATGCTAATGCTTGTGCCGATCCTGTAGCAATATTTAGGCGTGAATCCAGTGGGAGACGGCATTTACCGTTATTACCGTGCAGAATGACGTACAGACTCCCATTAGGGCACCCGCAGTAGGCGAACCGTGGTGCGCACAAAACGAACTCACTGTTCTGTGACCAGCGAACCATAATTTCTGACACAAACATCGCACTCCGCAGACGGTGCGAACACAACGAGCCACCCCGCCGCATGCGGTCCACCCGTCAGCCTCGCCCAGTCCTCCCGCCCCTTCTCTTCCCCGACGCCTCCCCAGTCCGCCGCCGCCCCTGCCCGTCGGAACCGCGACGCCGCCTCAGCAGCTCCCGCCGCGCTGGCTCGACGTGCCCGCCGCCGCCCCACCGCGCTCGCCGTTTGATGAGGATACAAGTCCATGTCCGCTCGTTCCCTTCTAGCTCTTCTCTTCCAGCTCGATTCGATCCATCCCTGGTCGATTCTGCACGCCGCGCCGTTGCTGCTCTTGGGGCCGGCGGGGGTCGAGCTCCGTGTGCGCTGCCGCCTGTGGCCCCACCGAGGCCGCGCCGGTCGTGCTGCTGCCACCCACAGGTGGTCTCCTGCCTCGTGCGCCGGTCACCATGGAACTGGCCAAGTCGGGCCTCCGCCTTCCGCACGGCCGCGTGCGGGCATGCGCCACCACCAGCATGCAGTCTGTGCAGGCAGCAATCAATCGATTGCTCTTGGATTTCTTTTCTAAAGCCTTTTATCTCTGATTTGCTAGATCTCAGATGAATGGAGCGCCCGGATTTGGAAGATAGCAAGCTGCTTGCTTGCTTGCATGAACGGCGGAGAAAGAAAGCAACAGAACTTGTGTTGGAATATCGATTTTTTTTTATTTTGCGTGTGGGTCCTACAATCGATGTCGACACTGTGGCTGGCGAACCGAACTTGTGTTCGCCTTGCGTGGCTTCAGTGTGCGAACCAACCACTGCGGATGGCCTAACGGCAAACTCATATACGAACAGAGGAACAACCGTCTCCAAACAGATTGTGCCGTTAATGCGACACACACACTGTACTGCATTAACGGCACAATCTGTTCCGGTTTCTTCTGACGTGGTGAACCTCTTCACCACCACCCTCGTACTGTGTCATCAATCCACCCCGCGTAGACACAAGCAAAATAACTGTTGCCAACTGCAATTGAATAGTTGCGGGTGATTTTTTGTAGACTCTGTTCCGTGAAAATACTTAGGCCAGAAGTTCCTTGCAGTATTAGGCGAAATCCTAAATTTGCGCCTGAGCGCACCGCTCTCTGCTCGCGCTCAGTCATTGCGCCGCCCCACGTGTGTGGGCCCGTCAGAACCCAGCCCCACGCATCTCTCACTCGCTGTTAAACTTTTTCTTTCTCTCGGTCTCATCCTCCATCCATCTTCCATCCAAATCCAGTGGCGCGGGGGACGACGGCGCTGGGCGGCGGCCTCCCCGGTGAGCCGAGCAGCGGCGGGCTTCGGGTGCGGGGGCGGCGGTGCTGCCTCGTCGGGCATGGGAGCTGCAACGCTAGAGCTAGAGCAGTGGCGCAACGACGGCGGCCCCTCGTGCCTCGCCATCGGGAGGTGGCCATCGACACCCGGCAAGCGGATCTGCACGACGACGAGCCCGACGAGCATCCCAGCTCTAAGGAGCGACGGTCCCCGGCGAGCCGAGCGGCGGCGGCGGCAGTGACCGGGGAGGGCGCGGCGGCGCTGGCCGGATCTCCCAGCGAGCCGAGCGGCGACGGTGCCGCTGGCCGGAGCCCCCCGGTGAGCCGAGCGGAGGTAGGTGTTTTTTTTTCAATTTCTTTTTGCAAAATTTTTTGATAAACTTTTTATGCATAACTTTTCTAAATTTTTTTTGCAAAATTTTCTTGGAAATTTTTTCTGCAAATCTTTTCTGATTTTTTGCAAAACTTTTTCATACAAAACTTTTTCATGAAAGTCATTTCTTTTTGAACTTTTTTCTGAAAATCTTTTTCCTGAAAATGATTTTTTGCAAAACTTTTTCCCTGAAAATGTTTTTACGAGTATGGTCCCCACATGTGCTTGTCGGGTCCAGTTGACGGACGCGCTCCACGCGGGGGGCTGCGCACTGGGTGGGACCCGCTGGCTTTTGTCGGTAGCGCTGACCGCACGGGCGTCTCCATGCGGGCGAGCGCAAATTAGCCAGCCCTAGTATTAGACCTCCATTCCTCTATACCTGATCATGGGTCATCCGACCCGATAAACCCGACTCGACCCGCCCGAAAAAACCCGACCCGATCCGAGCACATGACGGGTCGGGCGTGGGCCAATTTTTTAACCCGAAACAAAAAAACCCGATCTAACCCGAAGTGACCGAGAAATTACACGTGAAACCCGAAACCCGACCCGACCCGACCATGCCACGGGTCGGGCGCGGGTCAACAATTTTGACCCGCAACCCGACATGACCCGACCCGAACCCGACACGACCCGACTCATGATCGGGTATACATTTCTCTCAAAATGCTTCCTGCGTGCATTAATATTCCGGTTGAAATATCCAGAATGCTCGACTTTTCACCCACTTTTTCCTGGGCTTGCTCACGGTGAAGAGCTCTTCTGAGAAACTGAAGTCTTTCTTGAACGTTTTTCATTTCTGGACGTTCCTTCATATCTTTGTGAAGCACTCTGCGGCTAGATTTCCAATTCCATCGAGGATCCTGATGTGTTTCTCATTTGCTATTTGAGTGTCAAACATTTTTCGTGCCTTCTTCCTTCCTTTCCTAATAGCATCAGTGAAGTTTCTTTTGAGGCTAGAACTAAACCCATTTTCACTTGCCTTGGCTCTGGTAATTAGTTCCAAGAGAACAACCCCAAAACTATAAACATCACTTTTGGGATCAACACGCCCTGTCTCAATATACTCCGGATCCATGTAACCTCTGCTGCCTGCAACATGCATGGTGTATTGAGTTTTGTCCAAGGAAAGCAACCTTGACAGTCCAAAGTCAGACAATTTGACACCCAATTTACTGTCCAGAAGAATGTTATCAGGCTTGATATCACCATGAACGATCGGTTGATACATGGAGGAATGCATGTATCCTAATGCATCTGCACATTCTACAGCAATACGCAACCTTTCATCTAAGGAAATTGGATTGTTGCTGCCATGAAGAAGATCACGGAGGCTTCCCCCAGAAACATACTCGGTGACAATTATGAAAGCATTTTCCTCCGTGCAGTAGCCCAAGAGCCGCACTACGTTCTTGTGATTGATTTGGCAGTGGACGATTATCTCCTTACCAATCCCTTCAGTCAGACTCTGGCGCATGTAGTGTTTTATTTTTTTTACTGCAACTGGAGTACCATCATCCAGAACACCTTTGTAAACTTGTCCGAAGCCACCTTCGCCGATGACAGTGCTATAGCTATTTGTGATCTGTTTGATCTCATCTTCGCTAAAATTGTTTATATTGTGATTGTTCACTGGTCTCCACTTTCCCTTTTCACTGCTTTTGATCAAGTCGGTAAGCTTGTTTTCAGGAAGCTCCATTGTTAGTGCTTCAGCAATTGTTAGAGCTTTTACAGCACTGGTGGCCCTCTGTCACAGCAAACAAACTAGTGAGTGTTCTCAGTAACTCACCCTGAAGATATATTTTTTTCCTTTTATTTTAGAGGGAAGCACTGAAGCTTTACAGCAACTGAATTTTCTATGATAAAATCCAGTCAGCAGTGCAACTGAAGAAAAGGAAGGGGATCTTGTGGAGGTTTGTGAGTCATGTGTCTAGATGGTTGAATGTAGAACTGTTGATTTCAGCCAGCTTGTTAGTAGAAGGGTGTGTGTTTTCTTTTCTGGTTTCTGTCTTCGCAAACTGATAATCCCAGCAATTGTTAGAATCTGTGTTGTATGATTTAAATAAAATTGTGTCTTTTTTCCCAAGAAAAAGTTCTATATGATATTTCTGAACAGAAAACGGTATGAGTAATATTTTTTACATATCTGCAGAGTTTCTGGTCTAATGAGATCTAATCAGGACAATTTAATGGGCAATTTTGTTGGAGTTAGCGGTATCTGATTAGTCTGACATTCTTACAAACAATGCTGAACGAACTTGTAATTCGGTTAGCATCAGTATCATATCGTTTATGTGCATAGTTCACTCGCCTGACTTGATTCGGATTTCAAACAGATTAGAAGCAGAAACTTAAACGTAAGCCAAAGACTAAAAACTAGTAGTTACCAAGGTGCAACCCAGTCAAGATTGATGATATCACTCGTTCACTCTTTCTTGCTGCCTATGACGAGCACGGATTTGCTACAAAATGTCGAGGAAGTGATAAGGCATCAGGCTAGGAAGGTAAGGTTGGGGAGGGAGAAGTGAACTAGGAGCACACTTACCGTACCACGGCAATCTTTAATGGGGGAGTGATCCTGCGGAGAACTAGCAATGGCTAGAGATGAGACGAGATGAAATCCGCCGGCTTTGGCGTCGTCGCCCGGTCAATGCTTGGTGGGTGCAGGGAATAGAGGACGCGTCGGGGAAGATGCATGTGAAGGGGGATAGTCCTAAAATCAACTGGGCCAGCTAAGTCGACCTGCTACTACTTGTTGGATCGGCCGGCCTGGACTAGCAAGCTGGGCTGGGCCAAGAGAAACCAACAAAGATCATGTGGGATATCTTTCTTGTCTTGTTCTTTTTATTTTTGGCCAAACATCTTTCTTATCTTCTTCGATCGAAGCAGCCGCCAGCGTTTAGCCAAAAAAAATAAAATCGAGAAGGCAGCCAATATTGCATCTTTGCCGCCAGTGTTTATAGTAAAACAAACTATTGCTCTTTCTAAGGCTTTAGACTAGTGCTACAACGTTGACGGCAAAAGCAGAAAAGCGCGCAGCAAAGAGACGATGCATGAGTCGATGCCTATTGAATAATGCACGTGGGCGAGGCATTCCTCTCATCCCCAAGCAGACGGCACCCAATGCAACAAACTCCCGTGCTCCAAGAAAGGTACGGTTGCTGATGCCTCTTCAGTTTGTTCCTTCTCCCAAACCGTGGACGTAGCAGGCGCCACGCAGAAATTACACCCCCCACAAGAACGAGAATCGCGATCCAATCGAAACCTGATCCCTACTCCATGGAAGTTTCCATGCAGCCTCCTCCTCTCTGGTGGCGTCACGCATGCCGCCAGAGGATTTCAGATATCTGCCGTCAGTACTACTCGTAGCGCTCAAGTCATCGCGGCCGGTGCATGCGCGGATACTTGAACCGTACCAGCGAGGATGGAACGTTCTAGAACCATCTGATTGTTGCGAAAGCGAAGTGAGCGAACAAGTCAAGGCCGGAGAGGGCGACAGAAAGGAGAATGTAGTAAAGTGACGGCCGGCGTCATCCAGGACGCACGTCCACACGATGGGGCTCCACGTGTGACTCTGACCGGTCGCCGGATCCCCGGCCTGTGTGCCTCGTCACCAGTAGTTGTGGGCGCCGCGAAGACGAGTGAAATGATTGCTGGGAAGCGGCCCCGCCCGCAAGCAGCACGGGGCAAGCTCAAGAGCTGGGCGTTCGTTCACACGCTCCACTTGGCCTGTGTTTACTAGTGCCACGCATGGTGGATGAGAAGCCTGACGGCGTACCACCAACTCCAAGCTTTACCCAAAGACGAAACTTGCCTGCTGCCGACAAGGCCGGCCAATTACTTTGCGTGCGCGGGCTAATCAGCCTGCATGCTTAGGTAATTAGCGCGAGCACGGCCGTACGTGCGCCATCGTCATCGCGGCCGGCCGACCACTCGACCAGGGTGAAAATTAGCATCTCCAACAGTTTTCCTTTCCTCTTTCTCACTCTATAGGGGAATTCCCTTTCACAATTTCATCATTTAGGAGAGAAGGGCTAAAATCAGTTCCCCTTTTCCCTTTCCTCCTGACGCGTGGGGTCCACCTGTCGGAGTCTTAGCCACTCTCTTCCCTTCTTCCTCCCTCCCCTCCTCTTCTCTCCCGCGTGTAGCAGCAGGGGTAGGCCCAGCGCCCGCCGCACCCGAGCCAGCGCAGAGCAAGGGGGATGGCTCACGGCGGCAGTCGACGGCGGCCGGGCCAGGGAGGCGCCGGACGGCGGCCAGGCAGGCGGCACTCGACGGTGGCCAGGCCAAGGAGGCGCTCGCAACGGCCGGCAGCGACGCTCCCCGGCTGCGTGCTGGCGAGCTTGAGTCCGGCGACGGTCCGCGAGCTCCGACGCCCCAGGGCTCCGCGAGCTCCGCCGGCTGGGGCAAAGGCGGCGAGCTCCGCCGGCCGGAGCAGAGACGGGCGGGCGGGCGGCGAGCTCCACTGGCCTGGGCAGGGGGCTGGGCAGGTGGACGGCGCGCGGTGGTGACTGTCGCCGGCCGGGGCAGGGCGGCGCACGGCGGCGAGCTCCGCCGGAGCATGGCGTCGGGTGGATCGGATGGCTGGGAAGGAGGGGAAGGAAAGGGAGAGGAAAGGGAGGAGGAGGTAGATTGAGAAAAGAAAGGGGAGAGAGAGGGGAAAAAAGGGAGAAAGGGGAAAGGGAGAAGGGGATCTGTTGGAGATGAATTTTTGCCTCCAATTCCCCTATATGGCTGAAAAGTGGAAAGGGGAAAGGGGAAAGGGGAAATGCTCTAAGGTTTGGCGGCCGTGGTCGTCCACTCTGCGTCGTAGCGGCTTGCCGCGGCTTCCGGTCCCCCGTATCTTTCTCTGCCATCACTGCAGAAGACAGAAGTGACTAGCTAGGAACAATGGGCTTGCGTAGGCTGCCAGACACGCCCGGTACACAGCTAATCAATGTACATTAGCCTTCGCGAAAACGAAACTTGAAATCCTTGCGTTCCCACACGTGACCGCTGTTAGACCTCTAGGATCACTAGATGCGCAAAAAATCCAGGACTTTTAGATTAACAAAGAGATTAAGAGATGCACATGCACGGATTTACGGCTGAAGACAGAAGTGACTAGCTAGGAACGGAAAGGCAGGTAGTAGGAGCACAGCGCTTCCACGCGGAGAGGTCAGGTCAAAGCACAAAGGAACCGTATACCGGCGGCTCGATCAAACGGGCCGTTCTTTCTCCGGAATGGATAGCAGAGCACCGAGCAAATTCCATGTTCCCAGAACCAAGTAATTACGATCCGAACAGACACGCCATAGTTTCTGATGCTTACCTTACCTTCCGTATGCAAGGGAAGCTTCGCTGCTGCTTCGTTTCTCAGATTTCAGGGCCGTGCTAGTGGATACGGAGATCTTTTTCTCTCCAGTGCGAGTGCGCTGATACGAGTCTGCATTCTGCAGCGTCGGTCGATCGGCAGGACTATTTGGGCTTCACACGCTACGATCGGCAGCAAATTTTCCTTGTGTCCCCTACTTAAATGACCATTTTTAGCAAGTTTCATGTGTTTTTCAATTGTTTGTTTTTTAATAAATTGGACAGAGTGTGTTTGCACATGATCCAGGCAAAAACACGTGAACATTAACAAAGTATATATATATAAACAAAAACTAGTACTAGCAGTGAAGGTGAAGTAAGAAACCAACTCACATCGACAGAAAAATGGTGCCACACATTTCAATCAGAAAACAAGAAAAAAAGGGAATGTAGCCCTTGTTTGTCGTGGCAAAGCAAGAGATGATTAGCCCAAATCCATGCACCTCATCCACATTATTGATGTCACGCTAGGATAGAAGCAAGGATCCAAGAAATGGTGCCCTAACGCGAGCAAATTCCATGCTATGAGAAATGATGCTCGATCCGAATGGTTTTTGCATCCGCATGCGAGACGCATTCATCACCGTACCAGAACGTGACGCCCAGACAAGAATTCTTCAGGGAAGATATCTCGATACCCGTGCGGATACAGAAGTTGCATAGCTTGCCAAGCTAGTGTAGTACTCCGTATACGAGTACTGTACGTTCCTTTCCCCACACAAGAATTGCCTCCACAAAAACCGAATCTCTGTTGTTGCATGCAGCAGGGCGAAGCTTCCCTGCAGTTACGCTGGTGTCCAGATCGATGATGTGGTGCCCGACCAGATATCTCCCGTCAATCTGAAATCTCCACTGTTCGATCAGTGTCAAAAATCAAAATCATGGACGGTGCGCGACCGTTTGACCATTTAATTAGCCAAGGAACATTCTAGAACAGTCTGATTTTGCGAAGCCAAAAAGGTGCTACGTCATCTTCTGACGATGGAGTGAGGCAGCTGCACCTCCACGTGTCGCTTGACGTCCAGTCGCCGGATCCTACTGCCCGGTGCCTTTGATGTGAACCGTGACTCCTCTGGGTATGTGGGGACTGCAGAAGAAGACAAAAGGAATGCATGATTGGTCGCTGCTACGGTGCGGTATACGGAATACGTACTGTCACTCATGAAGGAGTACCAGACGAGTAATTTACGTTAAGCTTCGCAACACAATGTGACATTATTGTTGATTCATTGAGCAATCGCATGGTTCTTTCCCCTCAATTTCTTCGGAGGAGGTCGGCAAGTACCGCGCCTGCCATGCCTCAAACAGAAAACTGTCATCCTCACGCGCTTGTTTCAGCCTGTCAGGTAGCATGCGTATACATGCCTTTTTTATTATTATTTTAGGAAATGCATGTGGCAGGTTAATTTCTAGTACTCCTAGTACGAATCACCTGCACGAATTTTACTACTGTCTCATTGAACAAGACTTGCATGTCGTATGACCATATTGTAGCATGTGCGTACTGCTGACGCGCTAATACAACAAGCACGTTTGCAAGATCATATCAATCTCGAAGAACAAGACTCGCTGTGTAAATAAACAATTAATAAAGAAATTGTCTGCCGTCTGCGGAGGCGCATGTGCACACTATACACGCCAATGAGCGTGCTACACGTAGGTTTTAATAAAAGGTATCAGTTTGAAGAGCGCCTTCCCGTTAGAATTTGTTTAGTCGGAAATAGCACGATGCAATTTGCAAAGTTCCAAATTTCGAACGAAGTCAGTCTTCAGGGAAAAGGAAAAAAAATATGACAAGCGCGCGCGTTTGTCGATCAGCTTGAACCAAAGACATTGACGCCGTACGGCCCGGCCGGTCTTCTTGCACAGTCGCCATCGTCCTTTCGTGCCGACCGGTCCCCGTTCCGCCACGAAACCAGGGGAAAAAAAATCTCCCGTCCCATCATCTTCCTTTCTGCCCTCCTTCAACTTCAACGGAGAGCCGTCGAAACCAGATCCGTCGGCCACGCGCCCGTGCACACACACGCATGTAGGACAGGACACCCATGACAAGTTCAATTCCGAACCCACTGCCGCCGCTACCGCTCTCCACGCGCCGCGCTGCGAAAATCTCTCTCCAGCTCGCACGCTTCCGCGTCGCCGCCGCAATACCAGGGGAACGGCTGGCGCTGGCAAGGCTGCCCTATCCGCGCCGCCGTGCTCCTTGTGATCTCATCCTGTCGCGAGCGAGCGACGCGCAAAACCGCCAAGCCGGAGGAGCCCGGCTGGCTCCCGCAACTTCGGCGGTGCGACCCGTCTGGCCCCACCTGGCAGCAGCTGCCCCTTTTTTCCCTTCTATTCCTCTCCCCACACCACCCACGCGTAACCTCCCGCGCGCCGCCCGCCCTTTGGTAAGTTGGAGCCCCTAACGGAAAGCAACCACCGTAACCGCGTCCTGCTCCCGCGCTGACCCGCCTATAAATCCCGCGCGCCTCCACCTTTCCTCCTCCATCGGCAACGCAGCTACGATCCTACGAGCGCTTCCAACCTTCTTCAAGCCATCAATCGCCGCCGCCGCCACCACCACCGAAATCCCCTTCCTTCCTTAGCGCTCCGACTCCCACCACCACCGCCGCCATGGGCAAGGTCCGCTCCTTCTTCTCCCGCAGCGGCAAGCGCGCCACCACCGGCGGCAGCCTCCGCTCCGCCTCCGCCACCTCCTCGCCCCGCCCTTCCTCCGCTGCCTCCAGCGCGCCGCCCTCCCCGTCCCCGTCCGCGCGGATGGCGGGGGCCCCGCGTGAGGCGGACGAGATGGAGCGCATCTTCCGCAAGTTCGACGCGGACGGGGACGGCCAGATCTCGCGGTCCGAGCTGGCGTCCCTCTTCGAGAGCGTGGGCCACGCTGCTTCGGACGACGAGGTGACGCGCATGATGGAGGAGGCGGACGCCGACGGGGACGGGTGCATCAGCCTCCCGAGTTCGCCGCCCTCGTGCGCTCCGCCGACGCCGACGCGGCGGCCGTCGAGGAGGACCTGCGGCACGCGTTCAGGGTCTTCGACGCCGACGGCAACGGGCTCATCACCCCCGCCGAGCTCGCGCGCGTCCTCGCCGGGATCGGGGAGGCCGCCACCGTCGCGCAGTGCCGCCGCATGATCCGCGGCGTCGACAAGAACGGCGACGGGCTCGTGTCGTTCGACGAGTTCAAGACCATGATGGCCAACGGCGGGACGTTCGGCAGGATCGCCTCTTCTTAGAGCGCGCGTGGGGATGTCTAGGCGGCCAAGGAAGGAGCGAACCTGTCTGTGTCCTGCTGCCCTGCTTCTGCCGTTTCTGCTCTGCTTCTGCTCTCACAAATTCGATTCGTTCAATTGTACATACATACTCCTCCGTAACAGCGGCGACAAGAGATCATCACCAAAGTATTAGCAGTACTTAATTAGTAGGCCCAGATTACACGGCGACACCACATAAGAACCCCGATTGGTTTTGTGTATATATGTTGCAACAATGTGCATCCATTGTATATGGATGTTGAATGGATTGTTTTTCAGTTCAAGTCTCTGTGGTTTTTGTGTTTCTGGTAATTTCATGAATTGTGCGGGTGCATTTCATCATCATATAACGAAATACAATCTTCTGTTTATTTTCAGAATTGAATTGCCTCTTTGTGTCTCTTCTTGATTGGAACGCTTGAGTAATATTCAGTTCAGAGAGCCAGGGAGAAAGCTAGCAGGCTTCATGTGAACTGTTCCACTGATCAGGTGATGTGTATCGGCGCCGTGGCTTTGAGAAAAGTGGTGACAAGCAGTAATAAAGGAGGAAAACGACCCATTGTTGATTCTTGGGTGTTCCTCAAAGTTCCTTTCGTGAAAACAACCCTCTTACAAGGACATGGTTTAACTTAATTAAGGACCAGTAATTGTAGCCCAAACTTGCTATCTCCACCAAAGGTTAGAAAGCAAACGAAACTCGCCAAGTTGGGAATAAACTGAAATTCTCAACACAGACGCGCCACCAACAGCGCAAATTATGTGTACTATATAGACTACTCCGGCACAAGGTTTAGCGAATTTTAGTTGAATACCTTAAAAATGTTGATTAGATCTGACCGGTGACCGTGCGATGACGAGGACGTCAAGTGGAGGATATTGAAAGAAATTTAATAGAATCAAACAAACAGTTTTGGTACTGGTATCAGGTTCGTGTCTGAATCTAGGACACATGAATTTGATCTTCTCACGGAGATTATATCGTTTCTAAATTATTAGGCAAAAAAAAATAATCAAAATGCCGATTTGGCAGGAACACCACCATGAGATCACAATCCACACCATGTGGCCGAATGAATGGCAATCAGATCATGTGGCAGAACAGGCACCCCACGAGGCAAACCTGTCCTACCGTAGCGAGCACGGGGAACTCATGTTCCGGGATGACCGGATGATCCAGATTCTAGCACATAGCAGCATGAATGCACGATATGCTACAGTGAAGCTGGTCTCGCATACAATACAGCACATCCTATCAGGAGCCTCTCCGCTCGCCGCCTCGGGCTGTCAGGAACAAGACGGAGAGCTGGTGAAGATCAATCGATCGAAAGAGATGTTTCGTTTGTCGCCGTTAGGTGAACAATGACAGATTGACAGGCCGTGCCTTTTAACGTCCAGTTTTGTTAGGAGATTAAGCCCTTGTTTAGTTCCAAAACGAAATCTTTTCACCCATCACATCGAAAAAGAATCTTAGATGCATGAAGTATTAAACGTAAATGAAAAATGTGAAAAGTTATATGGATAGTCTGTAAATCACGAGACGAATCTAATGAGCCTACTTAATCCATGATTTGCAATAGTAATGCTACAGTAACCATCCGCTAATTATGGATTAATTACTCTCTAATTACCATCGTTAGATTCGTCTCGAGATTTCCAACCTATCCATATAACTTTCCACTTTTTTCGTCTATATTTACTACTCCTAAATTGAAAAATCATAACCCGAAATCTTTTCACCGAAAAGTTTTCGGGAACTAAACACGGCCTAAGCTTCTGGAGCGTACTGAAGTCAAGTTACTGCGAGCGGTGTGTGAATGCATGACGGGTCAGTGCATGACCAGCCGCATGAAGAACAGGAAGCACCGGCGAAATTTGCATGGCACTGCAATGGCATGTCCATTCCCTGAATCCAAGTCCAGAGTAGTATATTTGTTGGACAAATGACTTCTGGGTACCAAGTTTGGTCGGTAGCTTTCTGCGGGTAGGCTGGAAAGTCTGCAAAAGTTTGTAACAAGTTCACTCGTTACCAATAACATTACCCCAGGTTCGAATTCCTTCCTACCTATGACGAGAGGCAGTGTCACCAGCCTTCCTCTCCTTTCGGCATCCCTATTCAGATGGATTTGCGAAGAGTCAAGACTCAAGAGTCCGTACTTTACCGTTAACTTTCTTGCGTAGTTTTTTTTTAGGGCACTTTCTTGCGTAGGTTGTGCCAGGTTACTTGTATTTAGCACTTGCAAGTGCTAAACCTTTTGCTGTGCCTGATTCAACCGTTGTTTGGGCCGCAAGGCTTTACATTTTCTTGAATGGGCCGCAATCGCCAAACCAGTCCATTAAAAGTTGTTACCTCACCAGCCCATCCAGGTCTGGCCGGAAGCCATCGGCCGTGCTCCGGCAAGCGCGCGGCTGGAGCTGGACTACTGCTTCCTCCACTGTCAAAAACTTCCGTCTGCCGCGTTTGCTGGTAGTAAGCTGAGATTCTGAGAACCTGCAAAGTCAGATTCTTACGTTGTGACTCAGGCCAGTTTAGCCAACCTGCTTAGGGGAAGGATAAGGTGGTGTTTGTCGATGGAAATAGACGTAGTATTTCAACCCGTTTTGTGCTTGAGAAAAAAAGCAGGCGAGGTGGAGATAGCTGCTGCAGCGGCAAAACGGAGCGGCGGACGGAGCAAGCGGAGGGCCGGCGGCGCGAGCAGGTGGACGAGGCTGACGGCGGAGGAACAGGTTAGCTCTAGGCTCTAGTCCGGGTGACCAGAGCAGGCGGACGCGCCCGGTGCTGGCGGCAGGACGAGGATGCGGACAATAGTAACTATATATATGCCAAACGAATGCACCAATGCTTGCAACATAAACAGGCAATTCTTATCATCAGGCAAGAATATGGCGTTCCAGTTTGCTTCCCAGTATTTGAATAACAGTACGGAGTCATAATCATCACAGCGCTAGAAGTAACTGCAACTTCATAACTGGACATCATAACTCAAGAAAATGATTTTGAATGCAAAGTGTAGCCCTTTTTATATATCTGAGATCAATTGTAACTACCATCAGCCAAATAAGCATTCAAGAAAACATGTCTTCGAAAAGATCAAGCTTACTGTTTATACCAGGGCGAAAGATTGTAGAGTGCTAAGGATAAACATCACTCATGATAGAGAGTAAAGAACACCACAACCAATACGCACCTTATTGGAAAAAAAACTAGGAAGCAAAACTACGAATTCCACAGAAGAGGCATCACTGTTTTGTCAAGCTGGTATGCTCAGATAGGCATCATTTAATAGGTTCAGCTCTTCTGACCTGTTCAGAGAAGAAAAGGAAATGAAGGTTAGAACAAGTGCTACATGTTTAGTTCCCGAAATGTTTTCGGTGAAAAAATTTCAGGGTTTGATTTTACCGATTTAGGAGTAGTAAATGTAGACGAAAAAGGTGAAAAGTTACATGGATAGGTTGGAAATCTCGAGACGAATCTAACGATGGTAATTAGAGGGTAATTAATCCATAATTAGAGGATGATTACTGTAGCATTACTGTTGCAAATCATGGATTAAGTAGGCTCATTAGATTCGTCTCGCGATTTACAACCTATCCATGTAACTTTTCACCTTTTTCGTCTACATTTAATACTCCATGCATCTAAAATCATCCTTTGATGTGATGGGTGAAAAGATTTCATTTTGGAACTAAACAAGCCTATGCAATCAAACTGCAGTAAGGAATCGTCAATGCCGTAGGGAAAAAACAGGAGGGAAAAATGCAAGCAGACAGCCTACAGCAATCAAAGTGCAAACAGACAGCCTACAGCAATCGAACTGTGTTTATAAAGTACAACCACACTGAAAACTAATACAGCCCCGTCCTTTACTTTCAAGTTTCAAGAGTTAATTCGCTATCGTGTCTTTACAAGGCCAAAGCTAGTATCGCTAGGTACAATGTTCAACGAAAGCTAATACAAACCTGGCAAATTATCGAAATAAAATCATGCAGTTGATTCACTTTGATCACTTCTGAGTATTCTCGTGCTGAAACTTAAGCAACTTCATATACTTTACTATTCCAAATTCACATGAAAGATGTATCATAAACATTATGTAGTCACAACTCACAGAAATTATGCGTACACTATAGTCAGCACAAGATGTTATTTAGAACTAGATCCTGAGCATATCTACCCAACAATTCACACTGTACAAAGAGTTTTTTGGCATTCGAAAGTCCCCCTTTCTTACTGCCTTATACAGAACTTGCATATCCACCCCGCTCTGCATAGTTTCTCTTTGACCAGAAGATTGGCTCCAGTGCTCATGAGAAAACTAGACAAATAACCCATGAATACATGGAAGCCAGATTGTTTAACTTACAACAACAATGTTACTAGTCTAAATTCTAAAATACATCCTGACACGAGCAGCACTTTATGTTATATTAATCTACAGTTGCACAAAATTAAATGGAAAGTGTTCCTAGAAAGGCATCATTGTTATTATGTAGCTGGGTTAACAAGATATAAATGAATCTTATCGGCTTAATTGTTGGGTTTCATGAGCTAGCTTGAGAATCCATCTACATTCAATCAGATATCTCCAGAGGTGCTTCTGAGTTAGGTGCTGCTTTCAGTCTCAGATGCATAGAAAAAGTGGGTTGGTTCCCTTCCAACCATTGATCTAAGGTGTAAAGGCTAAAGAGTGCTTTCAATGCATACATAAATATTATACTAACCTAAATTTTTGTAGGTCTCAGGAAAAGAATTAAGAAAATTCTCTAAAATGAGCGAAGTGTCTCCAGAAAGTAATCATTGTATTTAGGGATGAACACAACTTCATTCTATAAACTTAGCAGTCCTAATTCACTTCTGCAACTTTTACATAAATAACTAGAATTACCGCATAAAATTCGTAATGTCCTACTTAGTGAAAATTTCCAAACCAGCTTAATGCACAGTAGATAACACAGTTGATCAAGTACATTAGCTAAGCATTACTCGCGTTGAAGCTGACAGAACCATATTGTTTCAACATCATACTCACTAGGATACAGTTGGCCATGTACAATCAACTGGCCTGTTAATCAGGCTGAAATTTACACAATCAAATCTGGTATTTCATTTTCAACATTGCAAATAGCTCAGGCAATATACATACCACAACCGCAAACTAGGACTCGACGAAAGTAAACATGTGGCGAGCAGCGGATCATCATACGAAGCAAGGGCGAGGGGACAAGAAGGCACAAAGGAACAGACCTGAAACCTTGTCCTCCCACCAGTAGATGAACCTGAGGTTGGCTCCCTGCTTGTCCACCTTGTAGAGCTGGTACCAGTGCTCCGCCACCTCGGCTCCCAGCACGGCGCCGGTGACTGCCCCGAACCCGGTCGCCAGCACAACACCTGCAAGGAATCGCAATCACACACGGTCAGTCAGAAGCAACAGCAAAACAGAGGTCCGCGATCGATCTGGGAAACCCTGGCAACCACGGCCGCGAAAAAAGCATCTGTCCCCCATCCCCCACATCGTACCGTGCGGCGCCTTGGAGTACTTGAACGCGACGCCGCCGAGGTGTGCGGCGCCGACGAGGGCCCCGGCGAGCGCGAACTTCCTCGACTCACGCAGGGCCTTGAGCTGCAGGAACCACATCACATCGTATCACATCTGCAGCAAGAAAATCGAGGGGAAGAGGAGGAGGGGGCGCGGGTGGAGAGAGACGGGAATCGAGCGGATCGGGGCGCCTACCTGGGGCCCGTAGACCGGGTCGGAGGCGATGAACTCCTCGACGTCGGCGTCGGACCACTTGGGGAGGGGCTCGGCGCGGCCGTAGACCTTCTTGAAGTAGTCGAGGAAGCCGAGGTTGCGCTCCCAGTGCCGCTTGACGCCCTCGAAGTGCTCCCCGATCCCCATCGCAGCGCCGCCACTGATCCCCTGGATTCCTTTCGACGGCGAGGAGGTGGTGTAGTGGACACTGGTGCCCCGTCCCCGAGCGAGGATCTGTCACGAAGCTATCTGGGTTCAAGGGAGCCGCCGCGGAAGACGGTACGAGCCGGAGCCGGTGCCGCCGTCCAGGTCCGGGTAGGGGATGACGGGTGAGGCCCACATGCAAGAGAGGGGTAAAATAGTCCTCTCATGTGCGCTGGAATATGAGAAGAGAAGGGGAAATAGTTGAGAATTGAAAATAGATTGAAAACCTATGAATTGGAAGAATTCATGTGTAGAGGATTAAATTTTGAAAAGCCACACGAATTGAGTCCCTTATTATGAAAGGTCGGCGAATTTGATCCTATATTTTGAAATTTCTCCACTGATTTTTGATTTTGCCAATTAAGATAGTAATGAAGCTTAGCACCACTAAAAGTGATGATTTATATGTAATATGATCCTGATATTTGTTCACATTTTTCCATTGAGAAGTCTTGCTAATTTAGGAGGAAAATAATTGACATCAATATATATTTGCGCATAGAAATGAGAAAGTTATAAATTTATACGAAATATAAGTTTTTTATGAAATTCAATAAACATATAAACAACTAACAGAATCCTAAAAAACATTTTTTAAATATTTGAGTACTCAGATTTTTTTTTGAACTAGTACTCGGGTTATTTTCGAGATCATTCCTCACTTAACCAGTTGAATAGTTGATCGTCTCAGCACAAAACCGAAGCAACGACCACGACGCCAACTGACTTCCCCAGCCCCACTCCCCGCTAGATCTCCCTTCCCTCCACTTCCCAGATCCACCCCCACCTCGCCGCCGGCTGCCGGCGCCATGGCCGCGCCGCCGCCCACCACTCCGCGCCTCCTCCTCTCGCCGACCTCCAAGGACCTCCTCACCGCCGCCGCCTTTCCCTCGCCGCCCTCCCCCACCTCCGACGACCCCGCCTCCCCGCTCGACGCCTTCGCCTCCGACCCCGTCCTCTCCGCCTTCCTCTCCCCGTCCTTCTCCCCTTCCGATTTCTCCTCCGCCGCGCTCTCGTCCGGCCTCGCCGCCTCCCGCGCCGAGCAGCTGCAGGACGCCATCCGCCTCCTCCGCCGCCACCTCCGCGCCGAGGTGCTCCGCCGGCACCCGCTCCTCCTCTCTCACCTCCTCTCGCTCCGCTCCGCCTCGGCGTCGCTCTCCTCCCTCCCCTCCCACCTCCACCTCCTCTCCTCCCACCTCTCCCTCCTCTCCTCCCACCTCTCGGCCCCGCGCTCCCACCTCGCGCTCTCCTCGGCCTCCCTCTCCAGCCTCCTCGCCACCGCCGACCTCCTCCTGCATTCCCACCGCCTTGTGCGCCTCTCCTCCAGGCTCCTCGCCTCCTCCCCTGCGCCCGACCTCGCCCGTCAGGCCGAGCTCCACCGCGAGATCCGTCTCCTCTACGAGGAGAAGAACCTCTCCGGGATCAATGCTGTTGATGAGGAGATGCGCAAGGTCGATGCTGCCGCATCCAAGCTACGCTCAGAGGCCAGCGCTGTGATCGACCGCGGTGTGGCTGAGTCCAATCAGAACGACGTGTGGTGCGGGCTCCAGGTGTACTACAATCTTGGGGAGTTGAAGCCTGCAGTGGAAGGACTAGTTGGGAAGTACAAGGCAGCTGGTGCAAAGAGTGTGGCTGTGGCACTGGACATGAAGGCGATTTCAATGGCTGCTGGCGGAGGAGGCGGCCCTGGAGGAGTGCAGAGGAGTGGTACACCGCAGATTGGTGGCAGTAAGAAGGCAGCAGAGGCACTTTGGGATAGGATGAGGCAGTGCATGGAGGAGCTGCATCGGGCTGTCAGTGCTGCTTGGCAGCTGCAGACTGTGCTCACCAAGAAGCGTGTACCATTCACTCAAATGCTGTTCCTTGAGGAGGTTTGGCAGGTGAGTCGAGCTGCATGAAATTATTAGGCTGGGTAAAAATGATATTGGAACGACAAACTAGAACTTAAGCTCTATCATGACCGCTGCAAATGTGGGGCATATACTATGAAAATGTGAAACTATCTGTCATATGGCATTCATTTGTGAATTCACTGTTATCACAGTATCTGTTCAAGATATCTAAAATGATAGTAAAGACAGAACAAAGTGAGCATATCTATCTATCAGTGGATATTAATTCTTATCTAATGAACACATTAAAATCTAGGCTGTATGCTTATTTATACTTGAACTTGATTTTTTTATTAACCTTTGGTAGCATGATGGGAATTTCGTGGCGTAGCTAAATTGTTCATGGTTTTAATCTATTTCATAATGACGCGTTGAGTACTTGATGCGTAGCTAAACTATAGCATATTGGCTGCTAAATACCTGTGATTTTCAATCTTCCGTAATCGTAGCTTTCTTCTTGTATTTGCATGCAGAATTACACATTTTAAGACTCTTGTAATACTGCTCTTGCCCCTATGTGAATAATTCTGATTACTATTTTCCTCAGTTGTTTCAATAACAAATGTAAAATAAAATCTACTGTAGGAGGGTGAGCCTCTGTTAACAGAGAGAGTTTGGGATGCAATTGTGAAGGCCTTTGCCAGTCAAATGAAGTCTACCTTTACGGCTTCAAGCTTTGTGAAGGAAATATTTACTCTTGGGTATCCAAGACTGTTTTCAATGGTTGAAAACCTTCTTGAGAGAATTTCAAGAGATACTGATGTAAAGGGTACCCTTCCAGCTCTCACTCCTGAAGGAAAAGATCATATGATTTCAGCCATTGAGATATTCCAGACAGCGTTTTTGGCTCTTTGTCATAGTCGTTTATCTGATTATATCAACAGTATATTTCCAATGTCAAATCGTGGAACCATACCTTCAAAGGACCAGATATCAAGATTAGTTTCTCGCATACAAGAAGAAATCGAAGTAGTGAGAACTCACGGGCATTTGCTTATTCTTGTTCTACGTGAAATTGGAAAGATCTTGCTTCTTTTAGCACAGAGAGCTGAATATCAGGTATTCACTTGCTACCTTTTATTGATCTAGTCAAGTTAGTTATATATGTTTTCTTTCCCTGTGGATTTCATATGCTTTCTGCATTAGCTATGAGTAGATGTAGCCCTTCTGGCAGGTTACACTAGTAAGTTCTGATCGTAATGGTGTGATTTTTTTTTTGACACAGTATGTTATGACTTGAAACTGTGTATACATATTCCACTACCCTTTTAGTCCTTGTGTTGGGGTCTGTTTCACTGATTATATAACGACATTACTGGAAGCCTGACAAATCTCCTTTTGGCGATTCTTGTTAGCTCCACATCTTAAGTAGGATAGTTCTTCATAAGTCTTTGAGTTGAAACCAAATCGGTTACATGAAAATCCATATAACTCTCTGCATTTTGCTATATATATATTTTTTGTGTTCTTCTGAAAACCTTTGCCAGCACAATTGCACTATGTCATGAATCAAGTGTACTCACTATTGTACACAAATGCACTATGCAAGTTTTGGATCAGTTCAATGATTATTGTGGTCCCTGCTGAGTGGAAATTGTAGTCATCTGGTATAATCAAACTTGTGCAACAGTTGGTTCTTAATGCACTCTTGTTTGTTCGGTATTTTTTCTGATTAGTTACTTATTGATTATATAAGTAAAGAGAACATGGTACTCTGGCTTGTACAAGCCATGGCGAAATACTGTTATATTGTTATGGCACTCCACTGGATACATCTCTGCTGTCTTGGGCACTAGTAGGTTTCACTTGCAAGTTGGAACTCAAAATATGAACAGTGTAGAGCTTTGGGTGTCCTAAAACATTCACTCAAGGAAAGGTTGGATCATTGTGCTCACCCTTCCATGAAAGTAAAAGACCTGTATCATTGTAGCATATTGTTAAAAGGATGGTGTCCATCTTTTTCTTTCTTAACTTCTCTTATTGACCATTTTATTGTCTAGCCACTTCACACACATAGATTAACTCCTAACCTTGCTTTGTTATTTCTTCCGTGCCTGACCATTTTATTGTCTAGTCACTTCACACACATAGATTAATATGCTAGTTGCTGAGTATTGCTTTAGTTTCTGTGTGCAGTTGCTAACATATACTTTTCTTTAAATGTAGATCTCTACTGGCCCCGAAGCCCGACAAGTTACTGGCTCAGTGACTCCAGCTCAACTCAAAAACTTTGCTTTGTGCCTCCACCTTCAGGAGGTTCACACGCGCATTTCGAGCGTGTTGTCAACACTCCCTAATGTTGCTTCTGAAGTCCTTTCACCTTCCCTTGGTGTCATTTACGGTGTTGCTTGTGATTCAGTGACCTCCCTGTTCCAAGCAATGCTTGATCGCCTTGAGTCATGCATCCTGAAAATGCATGAGCAGGACTTTGCAGGCCATGGAATGGATGCAGCAATGGATAACAATGCATCAGCTTACATGGAGGAGCTTCAGAAATGTGCAGTTCACTTCCGTAGCGAGTTCTTATCGAAGCTTTTGCCCTCATCATCCTCCCGTTCCGAAACCATATGCACCATCATGGTTAGAAGGATGGCCTCAAGAGTCCTCATATTTTTCATTAGGCATGCTTCTCTTGTCAGGCCACTCTCAGAAGCAGGGAAGTTGAGAATGGCGCGGGACATGGCCGAGCTTGAGCTTGCTATTGGCCAGAATCTGTTTCCAGTGGAGCAGCTGGGAGCACCATACCGGGCACTACGAGCATTCCGGCCTGTCCTATTCCTTGAAACATCTCAGCTTGAGAAGTCTCCACTCCTTAAAGACTTGCCGGCTAGCGTTATCCTCCACCATCTCTATTCTCGAGGACCTGATGAACTGCAGTCACCTTTGCAGCGCAACAAGCTCACACCACTGCAGTACTCTCTGTGGCTTGATACGCAAGGTGAGGACCAGATCTGGAAGGGGGTGAAGGCGACCCTGGACGACTACGAGATGAGGGTCAGGTCTAGAGGTGACAAGGAGTTCAGTGCAGTGTATCCTCTCATGCTTCAGATTGGATCCGCATTGTCTCAGGCCACGCCCTAACACGTATTCGTTCAGTCGTGCATTTGTACCATCTTGTAGGCATTGATTCCTTGAGGTGTTGGGTGAGATTTTGCATAGTTTATACACATGAAATAGCAATTGTATTTGTTTCTGGAAATAATGGTTAGAGTACAGAGTGTCTTGTGGTGCTGCTAGTTTCTGTATCTTACTATATGTCGAACTCTGATTGATGAAATATCTCAAAGGATGCCATTTTTGAAATCAGAGTCGTGGAAAGTAGGGTAACTAAAAAAAAAGGAATCATAAGCTACCTACAATCAATTGTTTCTCCTCTATGCGCTCCACTTTAGCTTCTCTCCCTTGCCCTTTTCTCCATCGCGGTCCACCATCTCCCGCGAGGGAGACGGGTTGTGCTCATCGATGAGCTTTGGGCTGCTCTGGCCGTTGTGCTCACCGATGTGCAAGTGCTATTTGAAGGAGGCCTGCAACGAAGGAAGAAAAAAGGTAAAAAAATCATGAGTTTTGTTCCACTTGAGTGTCAGCTTTTTTTTAATGAACCGGCATGAGATGGTGCCAATTTCATTAATAAGGATGGCGTTTTTTGTTCTGGCTAACCGGTCAAGAAAACAAAAGTATTATTCTCGCACTAAAAGTTTCCCTAGGTGCTTAGCTCCCGCCGCAACTGGGAATATGAAGTAATACGATTTCAATCTTATAGGGTGCTCCCTATGAGTTTTTAGGCAAAAGCAGCTTCTACGAAAAAAATGCATAAACAATTCTAGCATTGCAATAAAAATTCGTAGTAATTTACTCTTGCAATATGTATTACTATTAGATATGATACTCCTCGACTACCACACCAAAAAAACATCATCATATAAGAGTGCTAAAAAAGTAAGCGAAATCTATTTAGATACTTTGGATGTATATTCGTTAGTTCACTAACTTGAGAATAATCACTATCTGTCGTCGTGTTAAAGTTGTAATTCGCATGCAAAAATAATTTGGAGCTGCCGAGTCAAAATTTGGAGCTTTTGTGTTCAAGGTTTCAAGCTGTAAGTCCATTTTTTTTGGACAAACTTAAATTTCGAGTTAGAATTTCTCTAGCTATGAAGTGTTGGAAAGTTTACATAGTTCTGATTGTTTGAAAATCCAAGTTAAATTTGAATTTTAAATTAAGTTTCAATAGATGGAAAGTACGAGTACCTGCTAATCATCATAAAAAGCATTTCATTAATAAAATAAAATAAAAAACCTAATACAAGCCGTCTACTGTAGCAGCAGGCCCAAATCTGAAGAAAGGGATCGCCCGAACCAAAGAGCAGTGTCAGAGTGAGAGTCCTTGACACACACAAGCAGCAGCGAGATGGGCCGGTGGTGGTCGCCGGCGTCGGCGGCGGTGGAGCCGCGGTCGGTGCAGCTCCTCCTCCTGGGCGTCGCCCTCGTCGCCGCTTCCTTCTACGCCGGCACCCTCTTCGGCTCCTCCGCCTCCCCCGCGCTCGTACTGGCCCCTTCGCGCCCCCGATCGTCCGATTCCTCCAGCTCCAAAGGTGCCTGGCTTCATCCCCCTTTCGAGCGTTTGCCCCCGTTCCGATCCGCCGCTGGTTCGCATTTCCAGTCCATTTCGGGGCTTCTTACAAAGATAGCGGCTTATGGCCAGTTTTGTTCGAGGTTCCTTGCTAATTGTTGAAATTTGTGGCGGATTTAGGTTGATGGTTGCAGGTTTCGTGTTATATGCTCCTGCATTGTTTTAAAAGAGGCGCTTGTTGGGTAATTGGTTCTAGGGGTTATGCTTGTTTGAGTAGATACTTTGCAGCACTAGTTTCATTGAGATTTAATGATTGCTTTGTGCTAAGCAACAAGGATTTGGTCGAAGTGAGGGCCAGTATGTTAAAGTAATTTATAATTTGCCAATTTTTTCAGTACTTCTTGATGCTTTTAAGCAGATGCTATTTCTGAAATTTGTTTTGTTCTGTTCTTCCTTGCAGCAACTTTTGCTGATACCAGAATGTTCATTTATCTATTTGTTCCATCCTTCTTGCTTGCCATATCCATATGAATGGCATTTTTCATTATGTATCCATGCCAACATGGTTAAATCTGTTTTCTATCAGTTGCAGATGCTCCAGTGTTTACAAACAAAGTTTCTCTTACATACCGGATGGAACAAGTCAGAGTTACAGATCACGGGATTGATGTGTGTCCTTTGGAATATAATGAGTATGTTCCCTGCCATGATGCAGCTTATATAAGCAGCTTAAAGAACCTGGATAGATCTAGGCATGAAGACCTTGAAAGTATTTGTCCCCCGCGAGCGAAACGATTGTTCTGTCTGGTGCCACCACCAAATGACTACAAGATACCAATAAGATGGCCAACAAGTCGAGACTATGTATGGCGTAGTAATGTGAACCATTCACATCTTGCTGAGGTCAAAGGAGGACAGAATTGGGTGCATGAGAAGGGCAAGCTTTGGTGGTTTCCTGGAGGAGGCACTCACTTCAAACATGGTGCATCAGAGTACATAGAGAGGTAACCATAAGTGCTGCCTAACCCACATTTCAAATTTTGGCATTCAAGCTTGAGAGTAGTTTTCTTATTAGTATTAATTTTCAATACAGTTCTTGTAGCTTCAACCAGATAATTATCAGATATGACACCTAGCAGCAAATGCTGTGAGCTATAAGTTCCAATCTAACATTTTATATTCAACCTATTGGAAGTGTACTTCTGAGTAATATTGGAGATAGAGCGTATGTGCAGTGAAGGACACTAATATAGAGCACCAATTAATTGAATATGGATGGTCCATGCTACTTCTTTGTTTCTATACGTGAAAGGGTATTCTATTGATTTAATTTTTGTAATTGATCAATGCAGGCTAGGAAATATGACAACAAATAGTACTGGTGATCTCCGTTCCGCAGGAGTGGTTCAAGTTTTGGATGTCGGATGTGGTGTTGCCAGCTTTTCTGCTTATCTTCTACCCCTAGATATTCAGACCATGTCATTCGCCCCAAAAGATGGCCATGAGAATCAAATTCAGTTTGCTGTAGAACGTGGGATTGGTGCAATGATCTCTGTGTTGGCCACAAAGCAATTGCCTTATCCTGGAAACTCATTTGAAATGGTTCACTGCTCCCGATGTCGTGTTGATTGGCATGAAAATGGTAATATTCACATTACAGTTTATCCTAAGCTACTGACTAAATTTTATGTTTATGAGACCTGTTTTTTGTTAACAGCATTATATGTGGGAACATCCAGTTATATTGTGTTGTAGCATGCACATGATTGAATATAACAATCTTTATTAAAATTCAGTTTATTCTCAGCTCACTCTTGTAGCATCAGTAGTCTTTTTACAAAGTTACTTTTTTCTGATGGCCTTCTGGATACAGCATCCAAAATTTGAGTCATCACCCACGGTTCGTTTTTCAGATGGAATATTGCTCAAAGAGGTAGATCGTCTTTTGCGGCCTAATGGGTATTTTGTATACTCTGCTCCACCAGCTTACAGAAAAGATAAAGACTTTCCTATTATCTGGGAGAAGCTAGTTAATATTACAACAGCAATGTGTTGGAAGCTTATTGCTAAGCATGTTCAGACTGCTATTTGGGTCAAACCTGAAGATGAATCCTGCCGACAGAAAAATGCTGATATGAAGCTACTGAATATTTGTGAATCTAATGACAATGTTTCACCATCATGGAAAATCCCGTTAATGAACTGTGTGAGGCTTAACAAGGATGAATCAAAGATTCAGCAATTGCCTTCCAGACTTGATCGACTTTCGTTTTATTTTAAGAGTTTGGAGATGATAGGTCAGCTCCATTTTTCCATTCCCTACAGAGAACACAAAAAAGATGAGACCTGTTTTGATGCTACAAATTTGAGTTAACTTCATTATGAAATATAAAGAGTGTAAAAATAATGTCCTCCACATTCAATCATAATAAGGTCGGTTAGGATCTAAAACTGGTTTAACCAAAGTGATTCAAACCTTTGATCTAAATCTACTTGACGTGAATTTTATTTCCTATCTATGAATATAACTGGTTTTCTGCACATATCTGTTAGGAGTTACACCAGCGAGGTTTGAGAATAATAACGAGTTTTGGAAGAACCAGGTTCACAAATATTGGTCATTTCTTGATGTTGAAAAGACTAGCATCCGAAATGTAATGGACATGAATGCTAATTATGGTGGATTTGCTGCAGCATTAAGTAATGACCCTGTCTGGATTATGAATATAGTACCTCATACCATGAACAACACATTGCCAGTTATCTATGACCGTGGATTACTCGGTTCTTACCATGACTGGTTGGTATTTCATTCGAAAACAATAAACATGTTTGTCCTTTTTTATGATGAAATTCAAGCCATTCAATACTCGTGCTGCAGGTGTGAGCCATTCTCAACATATCCTAGGTCCTATGACTTGCTGCATGCTTTCCACCTCTTCTCTCATTATGAAGGTCGCAATGAAGATTGTTTGTTGGAAGATATCATGTTAGAAATGGACCGCATCATTCGCCCCCAGGTAACTATTGCCTTTTAGTTTAGTATGGAAAAATTATTTATATACTTCAGTGTGTATCATATTTAATAATGTCCATTTCATGTTTGCAAGAACAAATGCTCTTAATTTTGCAAGAGAAAAGTTTATATCATGCTCATAGCACAAGAAATTCCTAAACATGGTATATAGCTCTTTCGTGTATCCTCAGTAGAGTATATATGCCATATGGAGTTAAATTATATCTATATCTTTGAAGGAGCTGAAGCAGTACTTGCCTATTTCCATTGCAAACTAGTTTCTAAATGATTGAACATGCTGGACATAAAACAAAATGACAAACACCTCAGGTATTATTGGATTGATGATAAAACTACAATTTGCTTAGGGAATTTTGATGGCGTCAATCTTTCCCTCAACCATGCCTCTTAGACAAATATATTAGTGCTAGAGGATGAAATGTACAGTCTATTCCTCCAACCCTAGAAGGGTGGGTAATATACATGAAGTACATGGGCCTCTAGATGGGCCAATACCCTACATGGGCTATATACACTAACACTCCCCCGCAGTCTGTACTATCGTCGCAGCGAAGTACCAGACTGGACAAGAAACAAAGCAAACATACAACACTCCCCCGCAGTCACAACTAGCCACTAAGGATGTTGAGACTGGAGCGGAACTCGGAGAATGTCGAAGAGGGGAGGCCTTTGGTGAAGATGTCCGCAAACTGTGAAGTGGTCGGGACATGTAGAACCCGAACCTGGCCAATGGCAACCCGATCTCGGACAAAGTGCAGGTCAATCTCCACATGCTTCGTCCGCTGATGCTGAACCGGGTTGGACGAGAGGTACACGGCACTGACATTGTCGCAGTAAACAAGTGTGCTCTTGGCGAGCGGACTGTGAAGCTCCGCCAAGAGCTGTCGCAACCAAGACGCCTCTGCTACGCCGTTAGCAACAGCCCGGTACTCCGCCTCGGCACTGGAGCGGGAGACGACCGGCTGACGCTTGGACGACCAGGAGACGAGGTTACCGCCGAGGAAGACGGCGTACCCGGAAGTAGAGCGACGAGTGTCAGGACAGCCAGCCCAGTCAGCATCTGTGTAAACGACGAGCTCGGTGGTAGGAGAGCGGTGAAGTGCCGGGCCGTAGCCAACAGTCCCACGAAGGTAGCGAAGAAGTCGCTTCAGCGCGGCAAGGTGTGGCTCCCGAGGATCATGCATATGAAGGCAAACCTGCTGAACTGCATATGTGATGTCCGGCCTGGTGAAGGTGAGGTAAAGCAACGCACCAGCAATGCGCTGGTAAGCAGTCGGGTCAGCAACAGGGGCACCCTCAGCAGCTGGAAGCTTGGCCTGTGTGTCGACCGGTGTGGAACAAGGCTTGCAATCAGTCATCCCAGCTCGCTCCAGAATCTCAAGGGCATACTGACGCTGATGAAGGAAGAGACCAGAGGAGCGAGGCTCAACAGTGACACCCAGAAAGTGATGGAGCTTACCAAGGTCCTTCATCGCAAACTCCTGCTGTAAAGACTGAATGATGCGCTGAAGCAGAGTCTGACTAGAAGCAACCAAGATGATGTCATCAACGTAGAGTAACAGATAAGCAGTCTCAGAGCCACGGCGGTAGACAAACAGAGAAGTGTCGGACTTGCACTCAGTGAACCCCAACGAGACAACAAACGAGGTGAAGCGAGAGTACCAAGCCCGTGGCGCCTGCTTCAGCCCATACAGTGACTTGTTGAGGCGGCAGACAAGATCCGGACGACTGGAGTCCACAAAACCTGCCAGCTGTCTTTGTCAAGGTGCCATGTAAAAATGCATTCTTCACATCCAGCTGATGTACGGGCCAAGACTGAGACAGGGCAATGGAGAGAACTGTGCGAACTGTCGCAGGCTTCACCACTGGACTGAAAGTCTCATCATATTCAACACCAGGCCGCTGTGTGAATCCCCGGAGAACCCAGCGAGCCTTGTAGCGATCCAAGGAACCATCAGCCCGACGCTTATGCGTCCAGATCCACTTGCCGGTGACCACATTGCAACCAGACGGACGCGGCACGAGGTCCCACGTCTGGTTGGCAAGAAGGGCCGCGTACTCCTCCTCCATCGCCTGGCGCCAGTGAGTGTCAGCAAGAGCCTCACGGACAGAGAAGGGTACCGGAGAGATCCCCGGCTCTCCCCCAGAGGCGGAGAGAGCCGCAGACCGAAGAACGCCCGCAGCCCGCCTTGTCACCATGGGATGAGAGTGACCAGGATCCCGATGAATGACAGGCGGGTGATAGATCACCGGATCCAGACGCGCGAGGGCCCGAGCCGGGGCCGGCGGGTCCGGTGGAGGAGGCGGAGACGGGGGCTGGGGCGACGGCCGCTGAGCCTGCACCTGACCGTCGACTGTAGACTCGAAGAGGCTGCGCGAAGCGCGCGGAGGGGGCGACGGGGCCGCGCGTGGCGCGGGGCGGGGGCGCCGGGGCCGCGCGTGGCGCAGGAAGGATATACAGAGATAGGTGGCTGAACCACCGGGTCAGTCGAAAACATGGAATCCAACTCTGGATCAGGAGTCGGTGTGGGAGAGCTGGAGTAGGGGAAATCCGACTCGTCAAACACAACATGTCGGGAGATAAGAACACGACGGGAGGTGAGGTCAAAGCAGCGATACCCCTTGTGGTCTGGGGAGTACCCAAGAAACACACAACGGGTGGAACGAGGAGCCAACTTATGTGGAGAAGTGGCGGAGGTGTTTGGATAGCACGCACACCCGAGACACGAAGATGGTCATACCGGGGAGGGGTGCCAAAGAGAGCGTGGTGAGGAGTGGGGGCAGGACACGCAGTGGAAGGAAGGCGGTCAAGAAGGTAGGTAGCAGTGTGTAGTGCCTCGGCCCAGAAGCGGGCTGGGAGAGAGGCCTGGAGGAGAAGGGTACGCACGACATCGTTCGTGGTCCGAATCATACGCTCAGCCTTGCCGTTCTGAGGAGAAGTGTACGGACAAGACATGCGCAGCTGAACGCCCCGAGATAGGAAGAAGTCCCGGGAGGTGCTGTTATCGAACTCACGACCGTTGTCGCACTGAACAGCCTTGACAGTGAGACCAAACTGCGTGAAAACCCAGGCAAAGAAGTGGAAGAGGGTGGGAAAAGTCTCAGACTTGGCACGTAAAGGAAAAGTCCAAGAGTAGTGAGAAAAATCATCCACAATCACCAGATAGTATTTATAGCCAGAAATACTGAGTAACAGGTGAGGTCCACAAATCACAGTGAATGAGATCAAAAGCATGACTCGCATGTGAAGAAGAAGAAGAAAAAGGAAGTCGAACATGACGACCGTATCTGGCAAGCATGACAGAGGTGCTCATCAGTAGTCCTAGTACAAGGGACAGCTGCACTACGACTAAGCTGAGTCAAAACGTCGCGGCCGGGATGACCAAGCCGACGGTGCCAGGTAGTAGAAGAAGGAGCCATGACGAAAGTCGGTGAGGTAGTGGACGCAGATGAAGCAGCAGAAGACGGAAGGCGAAGGGTGTAAAGGGGACCCGAGCTCTCACACCGGAGAAGAGGACGTCGGGTAGCCAGATCCTTCACAGTAAGACCAAGAGAGTCAAATTCAACTGTACAAGAGTTGTCAGAAGTGAATTGGCGAATAGACAGAAGATTATGAACCATTTGTGGGGCAACAAGAACATTAGGAAGACGAAAAGATCCGGAAGCGTTGCCCACATATGTGACCGGAAGACAGGACCCATTCCCAACCATGATAGAAGAGGGGTAGGAAGGGTGAGGTGGGTGAACGGAAGAAAGAATACCAGCGTCCGGCGTGGTGTGGAACGAAGCACCCGAGTCAGCAATCCACTCGGCACTGACTGGCGGTGTCAGCCCCATGGTGCTGAAGGACTGAGCCAGAGAGGTGGCATCCCACCCCCCAGCCCAAGTAGGAGCCTGGTAGGACTGAGCGGGTGGCGTCCAGGTGGGTGGATATGGCGTAGCAGGTGGACCCCAAGTAGTCAGGCCCGGCGGCGGAGGGGCGGTGAACATGGCTGTACGAGGACGAGCCACCCCCGCCCCCCCCCCCCCGGAGCCGAGAAGGGCCACATGGAGATGCGCCCTGACCATGGGTGGGTGAAGGATGGCCAGGGTGCCGCTCCCGGAGCCGTCGGAGGAGAGGAAGCCGGTGGTGCGCCACCACCACGACCCCCTCCCCCACTACCACCACCACGGCCCCCACCACGCCCACCACGGCGACGGCGTCCGCCACGGCCTCCACCACCCCCGCTTGGCCGGGGGGAGGAGCGCCAAGAAGCGAGGTGGCAGGCGGGGTGGCGGGCGGAGCTGGTGAAGCTGGTGGAGCAGTGACGAGCGCGGTAGAGGTGGACGAGGAGGACGCGTCAGGTGTGAGGCCGCGGGAGATCTCGTCGAGAGCGAGGTCCTCCCACACCTCCTTGAACGTGGGGAAGGGCCGCTGTCGTGGAATCCATGTCCGCAGGAGGGCGTAGTTGTCGTTGAGCCCCCGCAGGACATGGAGGACCAGGTTCCGGTCGCTCAACGGGCAGTCGAGGTTGCGAAGATCGTCAGCCATGCCCTTCATCTTCCGACAGTACTCGCTGACGGAGAGGTCCCCCTGCGTGAAGTTGCGGAACCTGGCGTCGATCCGGAGCGCCCGGTGCTCGGCGTTGCCGAGGAAGTGCCCCTCGACAGCAAGCCAAGCCTCGCGCGCGGTGCCCCCGGTGGTGTGGGCCATGTCCTGGAGCTCTAGGGAGATAGTCCCAAAGACCCAGGAGATGGCGACACTGTCCAGGCGAGCCAGGCCTCGGTCCGAGCCTCGGGAGGGGTGTCGACGAGGACGTGGTCGTCCAGGGCGTAGCGGCGGAGAGCGAGGAGGACCTGGTCCCGCCAGCGCCCGTAGGAGGTGGACGTGGGGTCGAGGACGACGGTAACCAAGGCCCTGATGTTCTGGATCCCGGCCGCTTGAAGGTGCAGCTGGGCGACTATCGGGTCGGTCGCATCGTAGCGGGGAGCATAGCCGGTGGGCGGCGCCTGATGGGAGGAGGAGGCGCCCACGTCGGTGGCGAGGGCGACGGGCTGCTTCCTGGTGGTGGCTGTGAGGTAGTGCTCCGTCTCCGCAACACGACGAGCAAGAGCGTCCGTCGCGGTGCGCTCCCGCTCCCAGGCGAGAGCGGCGGCACGCACGCGCTCCTCAGCGGCCGCGGCCTCGGTCTTTGCTGCGAAGAGGGCAGCAGCGAGAGCAGCCTCGGCGGACATGGGTCCGTTGTTGGTGACGATGGACTCCGGGAAGGCAGGGCCAAGCCGAGCCTAGGCCCCGCGCCCTTGCCCATGTACGACCCGCGCCCTGGCCCTGGACCAGATCGGGCCGCAGGGGTCTGGGTGGCACGGCTGGAGACCGCTGGGAGGCAAGCCCGCGTGCGGGCGGTCCGGGTGGGCCAGGCTGGGAGGCAGGCGGCGCCCAGGGCGTGGGGCAGCCTTGCTGCATCAGAAGCACCCGGAGCCCCAGCCCGCGGCAGACGGCGGCGGCGGCGGCGGGTGGAGGGAGGGCCGTCGGCATGGAGCGGCCGGCGGACCGCGGCAGGCGCCGCTGCGCCGCCCTCACCCAGCGGCGGCGGAGGGAGCAGGAGCCGCGCGCGCCAGGGGAAGGCGGCGGCAGCAGCCGGCTCCGCTGCGTCCACCCAGCGGCGGCGGCGCGCCCGTGCGGGAGGACTCCGCCACGGCGACGGCGGCCCAAGCCTGGGGGGCCGCGCGCGCCAGGGGAAGGGGGCGGCGGCGCAGGGAGGCCGGCGGCCCAGGCGGCGGCGCGGGGCTGAGAGCAGGGGAGAGGGGGGAAAGAGGAGAGGGAGGGGAAGCCCGGCGGCGGCGGTTGCCGGCCGGCCATGGCTGGCAACGGCGCCGGCGGCGCTGAGAAGGAAGGTGGCGGCTGGGGAAGGGAGGAGGGAAACCCTAGCTTGATACCATGTTAGAGGATGAAATGTACAGTCTATTCCTCCAACCCTAGAAGGGTGGGTAATATACATGAAGTACATGGGCCTCTAGATGGGCCAATACCCTACATGGGCTATATACACTAACAATTAGTATAAAGCACAAACTATCTGTTTCTCCATTCAGAATTTTTCTTGTCTAGCATATCTCAGTTCAGAATTTTTCTTGTGTAGCATAAGATTCTATGTTTGCTTTTCAACAAGGGATCAAATATGCTTACATTATGACAATTTAGTTAGGAGAGAAGAATCATTATTGTCTCACAAGATTATGAACATACAGGGTTTCATCATTATTAGAGATGAGAAGAACACTCTTTCAAGAATCATTGATCTAGCACCGAAGTTCCTTTGGGATGTTAGCACACATATGTTGGAAAATGAGGAAAATGGGACAGAGGAAGTTCTGATTTGCAGGAAGAAATTCTGGGCTATTGTTTAAGTTACACTTGAGCTGGAGACTGCCAGAACTTTTCAGCATAAGACGAAGGAGAACCTTTCAGCATGCTGTAGTTTGAGATGTCACTACAGTAAAAGTAGTATGTCATCAACCTTCTCTGCAGTTGCGTATACTGTATTGTTGAGAAATCATATGCCACCATTGGGAGTTTTCTTGAGAAACTATCAAACTAACTTGGATCCTTTTTTGTTTTTGAGCTGTACTGTTTGTAAAGGAATGCTCAAGGTGTAAAAATGTGAGATTTTGATTTGTGTAGTCTTAGTAATTGCTAACGTTTTGTAGTTTCTCTTGCAAATGAAATAGTCATCTGTAGCCTGCTACACTAGTAGTTAATTCTCAATTGGTAATTTAGGGTTTTGTCAATTTTTCCTAGTGTTTTCTGTTGTTCCAATCCTGGGATCATCTGTATTACCATATACCTTATGATGTAAGGTACCCTGCTCTGTCCTCTTGAATTTATCAGCCTCTTGGTTGCAAGAGCTGTTAGTGAATTATTTGCAAGAACAAAGTTTGTACTAGCTGCTTATTGATCATTCACCTGGAACTAGAATTTCATATTAACATGCGTGCTTGCTATCTTAAATATCAAAGGGCCTAGAGATAGGCGTGCTCAACCATCCACAGGTTGAGGCGATAGGCCGATAGGGTACTATTATACCATAGAAGTGAGAGGTGGAACATGGAGGGAAACATACATTCAATGATTTCTTTTCCTGGGAATGGGTCTAGATCAAGGACAGAACGATCCTTTTTCTCCTTCTGTATTTCTTTTAGAAAAGAACACATGCAGCGGACAGATGGCTTATTCTGTAGTTGAAGATCGGCAGATGTATGAACTCGTGGTTGTCAACGGCTCTGGTAGTTTCAGCTTCTCCGAGCAGCGATTCTCTGGAAATCAAGTTGCCCTGAAAAGCTGATGCTAATAGAATCTGCTGGTAAGAAAAGTGGAGTGTTTGGCGACATGATTTTCTGCTGGGTGATTGTTTATACTGACTTTTGTAATGAACACCTAAATAAGCACATAATGCAATGCTACACTAATCTTTGACATTGAAATATTCACTGGATTTTAATAAAGGCATCATTTAACTAGAGCTTATTAAAGTCTCTCTCAATTCGGGGTCATCATTCCAGAGATTTTTGATTTGGTATTGGTGACTTACCATATGCCTCTCTGGTAGATACACACCTCATTACTGATGTTCTGTGTTATGCATAAAGGACTAAGGAGGCACTAGCTAATTAAAAAAAATGGAACAAAGGGAGTAAAATATTATTATGAGATTGGAACTCCAATTTGATGCTTCTATAGATGACGTACGGTATATTCCGAAACACCTCAAATATACGGTTTTGAGAAAAAGTAGAAATATATATTTTTTGACTAAGTAATTTGTATTTTTAAAGTACATGGAAACTAGATGACACCAAAAGCTAAGTTTAGAGAGTCAATGTGCAACTTGTGAATTTGGGATTGGGATGCTACCCGAAGCCAAGAGTTCAAGGACTGTGATGATACATCCTAGAAAGTTTGAGCACCAACCATGCACTCTATTCTTTTGTTTCAATATGAGATGTTTAATTTAATTTTCAGGGAATTTCTGTGACAAATGCTCGAAGAGTTTTCATTTATTTCGAAAACAAAATGGCCACAGCTGAGATGGCTTCCGCCGCCTCAGCAATTGATCAGATGAACTTTAGTTACTCACTTGTGTAATATTCCACATGGCAGGCCTCTGTACACACAACTAATACAGTAAGTGTATTCTTCTTTACTATATGTGATCGAGGTTTTATCTGTCATGTGTACTGTATAACATATAGTTAGCCGTGATATTAACAGGAACCAGTGAGCCAGAGACTTCACATTTTGTTTTTTGTTTATGAAAGACTTCACATTTTGTTGATATAATTTGATATTAGCAAAATAAAAATAATGCACATGCACCACACGCCGCAAAGCATCCTATATTCTCACGAAAAGAAAAGATAGCTGTTATACCATGGATACATTCTCTGCACAACTAATGTGAACCTATGCTCCACGCATGCTCATGTGCCAGATGCATGCATTTCGAGCTATATAAAAGGATGGCAAGTGCTGCCACCATGAACACAAGCAGCCAAGAGTTACCCAAGAAATATACTAACAGAAAACCCCCTCTGTATCCACTGCTCATTCATACGAGACCCCAACATGTCTGCCAACGGGATGAGCAGGGTGTTCACCCTTGTGGTGCAAGACAGGGGCCAGCAGCGCAGCATGAGCAAAATGCAGGTAACTAAACCTTGTAAGCATTCTGAGAATCGTTAAAGAAGATGATGGAATTGGAGGACTCGGAGATTGAATGAGCTGTTCTCTTGTAGAATTATAACACGGGCAACAACACAAGTTACCCGGTGACTGGCGCTTGCTGCACCAGTGGCTCCTTAAGTGGCAACTCAGTTAACTTGCCGCCCCCGCTGCTGCAGGTGAACAATACTCAAGCATACATGTTTCAATAATTTCCATAGTCAGGAACAGAGAGTAATGCTTTGATTTTGTTCCACATGTAGAGCCCAAGCCATTATTCTACCTTTGGCATCGGGGGAAATTCCAGCTTCTGATGGGGCAGTGCCGCAGTGGCAGGACTACCACTCTACCAGCTACCATCCTGAACTAAATAGCGCGAGACTGCAAAAACACATTAAAGCACATAATCCATCCGTATCAAAATATTTATCTATGTTGCTTTCTTTCACAACGTTTAACCATTCGTCTTATTTAAATCAATTATTATAAATATACGAAAAGATAAGTCACTTTTAAATAGTTTTGATGATAAAATAAGTCACAAACAAAATAGATGGTACTTGTATAATTTTTTGAATAAGACGAATGGTCAACCGTCATGACAAAATGTCAACGACGATAAATATCTCAACACGGAAGGAGTATCAAATATATGCACTTCCAGATAAATTCAAACGACCTTAGTGCTTGAGAAGATGTAATGCATGGGTCATTGATCTATGAGGAATTTTACATACTTGAAACAAATAAGGATCATCTATCAGGCTGAAATCAACGGCAGAGACACAAGAGGTACCTAGAAAAAGGTACCAATCGGTACCATACCTCTCGGTACTGCTCGATACCTCCTGCTTCTGGTAACTTTATCAAAATAGAAAAGATATCTCCCGGTACTCTACGTTACTATTCAAGCATTGTAAAACAGCTCTCTCTGTATGTTTGAATAAAGTCATGGATAGCTAGCTCGATCAACGAGGCAACGCAGTCATCTTATATTCTATACGATCCTGCAAGTGCAAGAATAATAAATCAACTAGCAACCAAGTAAAGCTCTACAATTTGGATATAAACTTTGTGTTTATTTAATTTTATATGAAAAGTTATGATACATATGGAGTAGCATCGGTACCTGCTGTCTCCCGCTGCTACAAGCAGATCGCACTCGAGCGCACTCGCTGATCGCCAGTAGCAATGACCGAGAGACAAAAGAACAACAGGTCGATCTTCCCACAGATCAACTGGGAATCAAAATGAAATTTGGACCTATCTCACACTACTACAGACCACGCGTTTACTGCTGGTTTTGTTGGAAGCGGCGGTGAAAACCTATCATCGCCAATTCTAGAGCAGGTGGGAGTAGTGGCCGTTGGGACCGGTGGTGATAAAGGGTCTCATCATGAAAACACAAATCGGCGGTGGTAATGATTTCTGTCATGACCTCCAGTTTGCAGGCCCGTACCTACAATTTGGAGCCCCGGAACAAAATACATAGAGGAGGCCTAAATTTTGAAGTATGGCAAAAATAAAAAATAAAAATCATAAAGATCCAAACAGGCCCGTACCTCATCTTCTGCTAAAAAGCACCATCATCCTAAATTGTTGATTTGCATTTGCATCTCGCTATGTACTAGTAGACAAAACAATTTATTTGAGGTGTTTGGGAATTTGGTAGATCTACCGACATACCTTGGCTGGTTGTCACTTGTAGTCGTAGAGATCTGCTGCTGCAAAGCCTCCACCTTCAACGGTGGCCGGCGGCGTTGAGAAATAGGAAGAGGCCGCGGCAGTCGGCATTCGGCAGCCGAGTGCAACGACGGAAATCACGCAATACAAACCGGCAAGTAGTACTACTAATCTGCTAGTGTTAAGGGCTCAAGTATCCACGTCTGTGCATTGGGCTTAAAATTTTTGGGCTAGTGGGATTCCAGTGCAGCCTTTTTTCCTTTGCAATTAAGCTTTGCTTATTAGTAATAGAAAATTTAGTGGCCCTTAATTTTTGGTGGCCCTGAACAGGTGCTCATGTCGCACCGCCCAGTGTACGGCCCTGCCAGTTTGTAACAGCCTTATCATCGTGAGCCCTAAGGGTAATAAGGCCACGCAGCACATAATCCCCTTTCTTCCCTCCCCGCTTCTTATTCAGCCCGATGGCCACTACTTCTTTCTTTATTGTTGCGATCATTTTCACCAAATTGCTTAAGAAAAGCCCCAATTTTTTAAAAAATATTTTAAGATTGGTAACTAGCAACCCCTTTAATTTTTAGCTTGTTTCTTTAGCTAGATTTTGTAATTTGGCATGAATTTGATGATTAGGCTCTTCTTTCATTTTAGAGGTTATTTCTCACCAAATTTCAATGGAGCCATTAGAATTTTGAAGGTTGATCATCACTCACTAGCTTGCTTGAAGGTTAGTATCTAGCCAGCTCTTCCTTGTATGTTTAGCTAGGTTTTCCCAAATTGAGAGGAATATGATCGAGAGGCTCTTTCTTGACTCTAGGCCATTTTAATCAATTTCTCCATGGATACTCCAAAAGTTTGAAGTTAGCACATAACACTCACTAGTTTTTCAAGGTTGATCATGTATTTTTAACATGCGCTGTACTTCAACAGGACCCTAGTGTAGGAGTTATATATATTTTAAGCCATTTTGTTATTTTGAATTTTTGGTAGCTAAACATTCTAAAAAACCAATAAAAATAATCAAAGTGTGGTACAAAATTATGTAAATTTGCATGGGATGCTTTTGTATGGGATACAAAATTATGTAAATTTCGTCTACTCTCGTTCGGCAATTACCATATTTCGTTTGGCCAATAGACGAAATTAGGGGATTTCGTCCAACCGGTGGACGATATCTAGATTTCGTCAGCCCAACCGACGATTAGGGTACACTTTTGAAATTCGTCTAGCCCGAGATATTTTTTTGTAATTCTAGAAAAAAATTATATTAAAAAAATTCCCTGTAGGCACTTTGATCTTCCGTGCTGGCCTAGTTTTTTGGCCACCTGTCGTTGGATCCAGTAGATCCTGGTTTGACTCCTCATGGGGGCGAATTAACTGAGTCTGAAATAAAAATGCAAAAAATGTTTGGGCTTCCCCTACCGACTTCAGTAAAAAAAGTAATACACTACACGACAAAGAATACAACTACGTCTTCATCACGACGACTCCTTCCTCCTCAGTTGTAACAGGGCCGTGGTTCCCAGACGCAATGCGCTGCCGATGTTGCCGCGTCTACATCTTTGTACGCAGGGTTGAGTGCCACTGCCGCTGCTCCTCATCTTTCAATGCTTGGCCATCACCAGCATTGATTTTGTTGCCTTGAGGGATTGGGAGGCGAGGCGGTCCGAATAGTGTGGTGTAGAGGAGGGTGGGTGCGTTCAGGGGAGAGGAAGGAAATCATGAGCGTGAATAGCGGGATGAGGCACGGAGCTAACAGGATGGACCCGACATGCGGTATGCGGGATCGCCGTGGTGACAAATGCTTTCAGAATTGGCCGAATTGTACTATTGTGGAAAGACGACCGCGTGTCTCCCCCGTGCCCTTTCGCTAATTCGTTTACACCAAGTGGACCTAATATACCTTGCGTGTGGAACCGCTGTCAGTGGTATGTGGGTAGATTTAATTTGTGAGTGAGAATTGACATCAAATTGCTACTCTTTTATAGTATAGATTCTCAAGAAAAGAAAAGATAATTGTTCTGATCTCCTGGACAGATTCTCTACAACACTAAGGCGAACCTATGCTCTCCACATTCTTATGTGGTAGATGAATGCATTTCGCCGCAATATAAAAGGATGGCTTGCCACCATGAACTCAAGCAGCCAAGAAGAGTACCGCAAGAAATAAAGCTCCTGCTCATTCGCACCGCACCAGCATGTCTGCCAACGGGATGAGCAGGGTGTTCACCCCTGTGGTGCAAGGCAAGGACCAGCAGGGCAGCATGAACAAAATGCAGGTAAGTGAAACTTGTAAGCATTCAGACGATAGATCGTAAAAGAAGATCATGAAGGTGAACTCCGATTGGATGAGCTGCTCTTGTAGAATTATAACACGGGCAACAACACAAGTTTCCCAGTGACAGGCGCTTTCTACACCGGTGGCTCCTTCTTAAGTGGCAACTCAGTTGACGCGCCTCCGCCGCCGCAGGTGAACAATTACTGCTAGCATATATATTTTCCGTAGTTCTGAACAAAGTAATTAATAATTTTTTTGAGGCATCCGAACAGAGTAATAAAAATGCTTTAACTAGCCGCCGCCGCCGCCGCAGGTGAAACATTCTCGAGCATGCATGTTTCAATTTCCTCGGTCAGGAACAGAGAGTAATGCTTTGATTTTGTTCCACATTTAGGGCCCAAGCCATTCTACCTTCGGCATCGGGGGAAATTCCAGCTTCTGAGGATGGGGCAGTGCCGCAGACAGGACTACCAGCTATCAGCCTGAACTAAGTAGCACGAGCTTGCAAGAACAAGTTAAAGCTCGTAGCACATATATGCACGTCCAGATAAATTCAAATGATCCTACTGCTTGTGAAGTTGTGACGGGTCATTTATATATATGTATGTTTGAATAAAGTCATGGATAGCTAGCTCGATCAACGAGGCAACACAGTCCTGTTCTGATCCTGCAAGTGCAAGAATAAGTCAACTAGCAACCAAGTAAGGTCCCGCTCTACATTTTTATAAAAACTTTGTGTTCGTCTGATTTTAAATGAAAAGCTATGATTATATGATACATGTAGTAGCATCAGTACCTGCTCTCTCCCGCTACCACAAGTGGTCAGGTGCCGTGCCGGTTGTCGCACTTCAGTGCCCTCACTAATCGCCACTAACAATGACCGAGAAATAGAAGAAGAATAGGCCGAACTTCGCAAAGATTAACTTACAATCGAAATGAAACTATCTCACACTACTACAGAACAAGCTTTTCACGACCAGTTTTGCCTGAACCGGCGGTGTGGAAACTTATCACCGCCAGGTTCTAGAGGAGGTGGAGGTAGACAGGTAGTGGCCGTTGGGGACTAACGGTGATAAGGCTCATCACCGCCAGTTCAAGCCACAAACCGATAGTAATAAAGAATTCATTCATCACTGCCGGTCTGTAACAACCTTATCACCATCGGCCCTCACTAAGAACCGGCGGTGATAAGACTGCAAGTATAAAATCCACTTTCTCACCTCCTCGCTTCTTCTTCAACCCGATGGCCACAACTCCTCTCTCCATTGTTGTGCCCATTTTTTTGTCACCAAATTGCTCAAGAAAGGTCCTAAGTCATCTCCTAGCTAATCTCGAGGACTTGCGACGACCCTCAGCTTCCTTCAGAGTGTGTCTCTCTATTCGACAACTTTTGGTGGATGGATCTAGATTGGATCCCTAGGGGAGTATTTATACCCTTGGGAACCTTGGGACATGCTCCACCTTCCCTTGCATGGGTTACTTGCTCGGGAGTCAAGCAAACTTAATTTTCATAAGTTTTGAACTGTCTAGAATTTCCTGTTACGCAACCCTTCCTTCTTGATGTCATATCTCCTATGTCCGGACTCCAAATAGTACGAATCCAGTGCCTAAATTGTGTAGCACAACATGTTTTTTCAACTTTGGTATTGATTATTTTCCTTGGAAATGTAGTTAAGGTTCCCAAAATTTTGTCGCAAGATAATCTTTTTGATTTCGGACTCTCTGTGCAGCATGTATCTCAGGGGCCATCTCTCCTAGCTCCATAATCCAAATTATACTTTCCATATGACCAAATCGAAGCCCTTGAAGATGGCTACAATTTTGGTAGTCAAAATTTCTTCATTAGGGCAATTACATTTTTGACGTTTCAAAGACGGTCTCATGCAATAACACGTAATTTTGAGATGACTTAACAGACAATTCATACAATAGGCCGTTGTTTTAGTTGTCTCGTAGTAATACCACATCCCTTAATTTGTGGAGAGAATAATAGAAGAATTTTGTGCGTTGGATGGAAGCAAAAACTCATACAATGGTGTTGACACAGCTGTTACATAACATGAAATTACACTCAAATGCAACAGATTAAAACTTCTGTGCCATAACCAGAGCCTCTAGTTTTGACTCGGCCAGAGAATCCCCCAACACAATTTGAGACAAGTTGGCTATAGAATAATACCAAACATGATGTGGATGCTTTGCTGTTGTTACTTAGTAGTTTGACCAAGTCCCTGCACTCACAAAAACAACAATCTCTCAGAGACAACAAGTGTGTCCAATGAAGAGATTCTCAAATCTACAAGATATCAACAAGCACACAAGAGATACATGAATTTTTTCCTAAGTTGTGATTCACCACACAGGGGAATCCTACTCTCTGTTGAGGAGCTCCGTGAAGCCTCCTCATCACGGCGCTACACAAAGCACACCTTAGCATTCCACTACCTTTGGTTCCCTTCCTTTGCGGAGCTGGAAACTAACATTTACAAACTTCCTGTGGCACACCACACACTTGGGTGCTCACCGACAACGCCTAACCGTCTAGGAGGCACACATCCAAGAGTAACAAATACTTCACTTCAAACTTGGCAAGGCAAAATAGTGCTCAAGGGTTTGAGTGCTCTCTAATGCTAGGAACAACTTCTCTCTACTACCCAACTCACAAGATCTAGCAAAGATCACACAAACTCACAAAGAGGGGTTGGGGAGAACTTACTTGGCTTTTGCTTAGCTTAGAACAGGAAGGAATCACACCAACAACCTCAAAAGCAGTAGGCAGCAAAAGAGGAGGACATAGGGTATAAACACTCCATTCCTCAAAAACTAGCCGCTAGGATATAGCTAGAAACTGGAGCATGTGGTTTCCTAAAACCAGATTATCCTTTTTTTCAAACCATATAGCCGTTAGAGGCACGTGGCACCAAAACCGGAACCCTTGGTTTTGCCAGGACCCTTTGGTTTGCCACTGCACAATTCATCTAAAAGTGCCTGTGTGACTTCAATTCTGTGTCTCTCATCAACTCATATAGGACACTTGAGCACTAAGACTTTGTCAAATGATCATGTGATGCATCCCTCTTGATAGTACGTCATACCTATACTCAAGATTTATAAAATATAAATACAATTTCATCAACTTGAGCTTCATCACTTTCGAATCATGCTATACTTGATCGATATATCTTCACAAGGACTACATCCATCTTTGTCTCATGTTTGTTGAGCACTTCAACCTTGAGCTAGTGACTTATGATTTTTTCCTTCAAATATGATCCAAGTCAAACTCTCTAATCCATAAGTCACTCAATCATTTGATTGAACAATTATTTGATGCGTTGTATTTCCTCACTCGGTAAGGCTCATTAATCCAGCATCGAAATCCCGCAAGTATTAGCCACTTCACCCTAGCAAAGAATATATGAATCAAGCCATGACTTGATCACATATTGCTAGTCCCTCATCACTGAACTACTTGATTGACTTCTTCATCAACTATTGCCACTTTTGAGTTTAGCCATGCATTGATATCAATCATGAATACCCTTTTGAAAACCATATATTCAAACACTTGACTTTTGATTCACACTAGAATTTCCACACAAGCTATGCAGTTCATAGACCAAGAATATTTCACTTGTCCATGTCTTTTGATTATCCACAATAGCTTGCTGCTAATTTTGACATTTCTTCTAATTCAAGCAAATCTTCAATATGAGGCCACTTGATAGACATTTTACCAAGCCTCATTTTATTTGTTCACCAATAGCTTGTTTTCCTTTATCAAATATGCAATGGCATCAATCATCCTTGTTATATCATCACATGAGATCAATATTTTGACGCTTCAAATAAATCATCTTGAATAAATATCCATCAATCATATTTACATCAATAAAAGAGTTAGTCCTTTAATCATGATGTCATACAACTCTCCAAAACCAACTAGGGGCCTAGATGCACTTTCAAACTCTTCTGAAAACTAAAAGAAAATTGGGTTGTCCCCTCCCCCCCCCCCCCCCAAAAAAAGAGAGGCTTATTAACTGACTTGACATTCGGGTTGCTTCCCTATTCACAGGTGTTAAGTACCAATTCTAAGCCATCAGCTCCTGCATAAAAGAGTGAAGTCAGCATCAACTTTAGTGGTAGGATTTATAACTAATGAATTCCACAAGTGTTGGTGAATATTTGTATGCAGATCACTTAACTATAGAAATGAAGTGAGAATGCTCCAAAGTAGGCTAAACTAGAACAACTCCAGCCAACTAGAGGCTGCCACATAAGCTACCCACAGATCCATGGGACCGTAACAAGCAAGGAAACACACCGTCAACCAATCAGAGCAAAGCACACGGATTGAAGGGCCCACATCAGGGGGGTAAAGTACCAAGAAACACCGGAGGCACCCATGTACCCAAGAGTGGACCCACTTGCTAGCCTCCTGTCCAAAGGTGGATTGTAGGCAGGGCCCATAGGGGGTCAGCCAAATCCCTGATTCGGCCAAAGCGCCCTTGGCTCCTCTCATCCCTGGCCACCACGTGTGATGTCCTGAGATCAATTGTGGAATATTATCTGAAGATCCCCTCGAGTTACCGACCTTACCTGCCTATAAATACTAGGGGGGGGGGGGGGGGTCCAAATGCGAGCATCGCCTTCCATCACTTCAACCATCAAGCTTCACTCCACTTACCTACAAGCCTCTAAAGGGAGAGATTCATGGTGTAGTTTAGATTAGGATGGGGGTAGAGCGTAGAGAGGGGGAGAGAGTGAGTTGGAAGACACTCCATTCGAACCATGTATTCCTATGGATGCTTCTTCGTTCTTATTCAATAAGTGCTTAGTAAGTATCTTTGATCTCTTCTGATTAGTTATTGTAAGTAAAAATAAGTTATGATCTCTCACTCATGGGTTCGTTGCTTCATATTTATATGGAGCATTGTGATGTGGCTATGTGCAGGAATGTAATTAGATCATATTAGTAGTCCGTGGCATAGGCGTGGTGCCTGAGTCGTAGATTACACTTTGTTTGTGCATCTTAGCCCACAGTTTTAGCCGAGGTAGGCTGCAGGTGGTGACAATCCTGTTGGCCGTAGAGATGTTAGCTGAGGCGCCTGGATTCCAGGGTAAGCCGGTGCCCGATGCGAGTAGCTAAACCGGGAGATCGATCTTAACTTCTCTGTGTTGATCATAGGATACCATTTATATCTTTCATCTATCTTGGCTGGTAGCCCTTGGTTATTAGTGCACATCATGTTCCCTTTGGATTCGATACCCTTAGGAATACTCCTTTGGGGAAAGCTACAAAGATATTCGTGCACTTATGGATTCATTCATTAACGCTTAATACCAGTCAGTCTCTCTAGCATCACTACTCAATTGACAGTGACATTTGTAAGTACCAACAACCCCACAAAGCGCTTCATTTATCATCTATAGTTGGACATTCAGATTTCAGTTCTTCCAAGCATCCTGTGGTGGTGGTGCAGTCTTCTCTCCCCTTTTCTCTCTCTTCTTTTGATTTCTTTTTTTTCTAAACACTTGCGTTCTCCTCCGAGATGTGTAGCTTGCTTCTCATCTCTAACTTTTCCATTCTTCCCATTTGAAAGTCAATCTTGGCCTCCATATTTTCAATACGGTCCACTTCTATCACGATTTCGCCATGCTCATGGGAGGAATTAGTTGAGTGTGCCACATTGATGCCAAGCCTTGGCTTGAGTGGGAGTGAGGTCGACAATGGAATCTCTAGCGGATGCATCAACATGATTGCCCATGAAGCTCCTTGTATACCATCATACCATAGAACTTCATAAACATGCTCTCTCTTGGATACTTGTAATGCAGACATGCGAGGATATAGTCGTTGAAGTGCTCAAACACCTCGACGATGGTTTCCGTTGTGTATTGGGAGAATCATTGTTTTCAATGGTAAGTAGTAATTGGCGATGAATGCTTGCTCCAAGCTCTCCCAATTCTTGACCATTGATGCTTGCAGGGTGTGAAACCATTGAAGTCCCTTGTCTAACAGCGAGTATAAGAAACGTTTTGCATGTAGCTTATTGTTGTGAGATCATGTGTGATGAAACATTGGTTTGTGTATTGAAACGGACATTGCAAAGTGTACGTGTTTAACATAAATGTGGTAATGTGTTGCGCTTGTGGTGGTGTGGTTTAGATGTGATTGTGGTAGCATGTTTGATCTGATTTACGTGTGGAAGTATAGGTGGGTTTTGAGATTGATGTGACACACTCATGTGAGTAGGGTTGCATGGACTGACTTGAGTCAAGTGTGGACTTGTACTCGTACGTAGTTGCATGTTTGTTCATGTGTAGGTATTGCTTTGAGGTAGAGCATGGTTGATGACGGACTAGAACTATGTTCATCACGGCCGCCTTGAACATACGGTGTTGTGGTATATATAACAACCGGTTTGAAATATATACAAACTGACGTTGATATAACTCTCATCACCGGTTTGTGCATCGAACTAGTGGTGATACTCCTCTTATCACCACCAGTTCATGGTCCGCCGGTGATGAGGAGAGTCATCATCACTGCCACTATATCACCGCCGCCATCCCAAACCGGCGGTGATGGGGGGCTTGGAGCTGGTGGTGCTACCGCCACCCCAAACCGGCAGTACGTACTATAGGCAGAGGTGAGAGGTGGAGAATGGAGTGAAACAGCCATTGCTTAATTTTTTTATTTTTCTTGAGAATTTGATCAGGATAATTTAATGTTCTCCATGTTCTAGGTCAGGGACAGAACGATCTTTATTTCTTTTATTACTGGGAAAAGAACATTTAGCGGCCAGATGGATTATCCCTGTATTTGAAGATGTATGAACTCGTGGTCTGTTGCCAAAATATGTGTTCTTTTGCCAGTAAATTATTAACTACTAGCAGAAGGGCACGTGCCCAGACACGTGCTTTAAAAAAAATACTAATTTAGAAATATAGTCTACATGGTCTCATTAGATCAATCTAGAGCGTTCGATTATCATAAAATCCGACGGCATAGGCTCAAAGGTGAGATGTAGTCAACATGGGCTCTTTAGATTAATATAGAGCGTTCGATCATCATAAAATCCGACGATGTAGAATATAGATGACGACGGACGAAACGAAAGACGACGGACGGAACGAAAATTTCGTCGTGTAGTATAGATATGTGTTGAAAACTGATTATTTTAGGAAGAATGCACACGCAGCATACACCATAAACAAAGCATCCCGTTCGTTTTTCTTATTCTCGCGAAAAGAAAAGAGGGCTGTTCTTGGACAAATTCTCTACAACACTATGGCGCATCTATGCTCTCCGCATATTCTCATGCGGTAGATGCATCCATTTCGGCGCTATATAAAAGGATGGGTAGTATTACCACACCATGAACTCAAGCAGCCAAGAGTGCGGCAAGAAATACTAGCTAGTAACCAAAAGTCCCTGCTCATTCACACGGCACCAGCATGTCTGCCAACGGGATGAGCAGGGTGTTCACCCCTGTGGTGCAAGCCAAGGGCCAACAGGGCAGCATGAACAACATGCAGGTAATTTAACCTTGTAAGAATTCTGACAATCGTTAAAGAAGATGATGGAGGGCGTGGTAGACTCGGAGATTGAATGAACTGTTCTCTCTCGTAGAATTATAGCACGGGCGACAACACAAGTTTCCCTGTGACCGGCGCTTCCTACATCGGTGGCACCTTCTTAAGTGGCAACACAATAATTAACGTGCCGCCGCCGCAGGTGAAAAATTATCTAGCACATTTCAATTTCCTTAGCTAGGAACAGAGAGCAATGCTTTGATTTTGTTTCACATTTAGGGCCCAAGCCATTCTACCTTTGGCATCGGGGGAGATTCCAGCTTCTGATGGGGCAGTGCAGCAGTGGCAGGACTACCAGCTACCAGCCTGAACTAAGTAGCACACGAGCCTGCAAGAATAAATTAAAGCATGTAGCAAATATATGTATGTTTTGAATAAACATATGGGCCTAGCTAGTTTGATCATCGGAGCAACAAAGTCCTCTTATGTAATAAGAATTATGTTCTAAACATGCATTAAAGTAATTCATCCCTTCCAAATTGTAAGTGTAGTCTTTTTTTGCGAATGCCAAATCGTAAGTAGTCATGATACGTAGGTAGATTCCAAGAGAGTAACAGCTAGAAAATAATGCACAGGCACAATGCAAGCAGATAACGCACCATGTCAGTTGCTGCAGTGATCCAGTGCCCTCGACAATCGCCACTAGTAGTGACTGAGGAACAGAAGAACAGCAGGTCGACCTTACAACAGATCAACTAACAATCGAGCGAAACCCAGTTCCAGCAAGAAAGCCTTCCAAAGAACCAACGGTTGACTTTGTGAAAAAGCAAGAAATCTCTAGGAAACGGTTGAACTTTGTGAAAAAGCATATTTGAGGAGCTTGTAGGAGGAATGATTGATTTATGAAGAAGATGGCATCTTTCATATCGTTCCAAAAATTCATCCTAAATCAAATCAAAACTACGGAACAAAAATCGCAAAACGTGGCCCCAAAAAAATAGAAAAAAAACCCACAACTTGAGATGCAAAAGAAGGATATAATACTTAGCACGAATTTACGTTGTGTATTACTGCATGTATGTACATAATTACAATGGCGTACTCCTCACGAACTCAAAGAACCACTACGGGAATGCCCGCAGTTGCCGAGTGCCCCAAGCACTCGGCGAAGGGCCAAAAACACCCTGCCTCTCCATCACTATCCAAACGAGAGGCACGATCAAGAACACACACGCATAGACAACCAATCCCCCCCTCTCCTTGTCCAAATAATATTTTGACAAACCGAAAATGCTCGAATATCACAACGCACCCTAATCCACACAACATATATGTAATAACACGAGAATACCACAAACCGACCTGTCATTCCTGATGGCTGGCCGTCCGCCCGGTTAGTCTATGGGTGGAGACCCTGCTGGTGACGGGGAAAACGCTGCAGCTGGTGGTGAGAGAGACGAGTTGTGGCCGCTGGCGACAGGGACGAGCTGCGCCCGCCGACGAGCCTCCGCCGCGCCTCCCTAGCCTCGGCAGCAGCTCGCCCCGCCAGGCCAGTCACCGCTGCCGTGCCTCCCCTTGCCCCGTCCCTCGCCTCGTGCGCCGCCACCAGGCCTTGCCCTGCCGCTGCTCCTCACTGACGCGGTGAGGGGCGAGCAGAAAGGGGAGGGGAGGGGGGGGGGGGGGGGGAGGAGGAGGGCGGCAGAGGGAGCAGAAGGGGGCTGGGGAGAGGTAAGGAGAGAGCGAGATCTGAGGGGAGGAAGGAAAGGCTGCGAGAGAGAGGGTCGGGCGTGAAGGAGGGGAGGCGAGGGGTGTGACGTGCCGAGGTTAACTAGATTTGATGAAAATTTCAGATGCAGCCCCTCCTTAAATGATTTTTCTCAAAAACCGGTTATGATGAGGTGATCTAACATCACAACCGGTTTTTTAAAAAAAAAACGGTTGTGCGGTTTTACCTGCTAGTTGGCCTGTCCACATCCAAACCGGATGTGACGAGGCATCACAACTGGTTCCACCAAAACATAGCCTGGCCCTCTGGAGCCGCCCTTCTCAGACGTCTCGCCGCGACAGCAATGAGGTTGCAGCATTGGATCCGCACAATGGTCGCCAGCACCGCCTTCGCCATGATCGCCGCCACCAACGATGCCATGTCAGATGTGGTCAGAAAGGTCCTTAATTATGTGATGATCTCGGACGTATGCGGTGTGATGACTGATGGGATATATGTCCTGATTTTGCTAACTGTACTTTGCTCAATGTAGCTCAATTGGTAATGTGTGGAATAGTTTTTGGAACAGAGGCGCGGGCTTTTTATAGCTTCGTTACACAGTTTTGGCAGCAGAAGATTCGGGTCAACCACAAATTGTATTTAATTAAACTACTAAAGTTTACGTAACCAAGTAAGACCGCTGTAATTTCGTTGCTTAAGTAGTAATGAAATTCGGGTTAGCCCGGAATGGAAAAAGTTACGTACTAACCAAGGAAAAAGAATCAAGTCAGCTACGCGCGGAACCGCTGCGACTTTGCAGGTTGCAGCCGCTGCGAAACAGCTGCCTCTCCCGTCGGCTGATCTCCTCGCAACTCGTCAACTCCAATTCCGGCTGGGGAGTGGGGAACTGGGGATAGATGTTCAGTTGTTCACATCAGCGCCCCTACCGCCAAAACGCCCGCCGCAAATCTCCCGAAATCTCTGCGCACTCCGTGTCCCTCCCCTCCCCCTCCCCCCCCCTCCCCAAAAAAAGTCATTGTAAAAATATAAAATGACCTTGATTGTCTCTATTTTTTTTGCCAGATTTGGTGCTAACAGACTATTACATGTTTACATGCACATGTAAACCTACTAAATCGGGTAAAACGACTTGATTTATGGGACAAAATTTGAATAAAAACGACTTGTTTTTTTGGGACGGAGAGAGTATAATGAAACTTTTGCTAGGGGACACTATCTTTGTTGAAATTTCGTGTAGGACAATGAGTTTTTTCTTTAATATAGATCACCACCGTTCCATTCTGAGTGCTGCTTAATTATTGGGCCTTATATATGCAATTCAATTTGTTTGTCTATCCGCAGAAGAGGATGTGTGTGTCGTGCGAGAAGTAAGCGATGACTTCGTCAATTTTGAAGAGTTGTGTGCGTGTCACTGTAAGAAAAATGACCTTTGGTCCCTTGTCATTTGGTACCGGTTGTCTAAAATTCGGTACTAAAATGGTCACCGAGCCATTTAGTACCGGTTTGGAACATTGGAAAACTCGGACACCCATTTAGTCCCGGTTTGTAACACAAACCGGTACTAAATGGCGTGTTTTAGTACCGGCTAGTGTTACAATCCGGTACTAAAATGGCGTGCCACTTTAGTCTCGGTTTGTAACACAAACCGGTACTAAATGACGCGTTTTAGTACCGGTTTGTGTTACAAACCGGGACTAAATGGGCCTCCACGGGTTACTTTAAAAGGAATGCATCTTCCACTCATTCACAAGTGATGCATAGGTGGGATGGTAAGGAAGCTACGCGCGAGGCAAGAGGTCGTGGGTTCGAATCCTCGCGGCCGCGTTCGCGTATTTACTTGCACCGTTTAGTACCGGTTGTGGAACCGGTACTAAACGACGAGACACTTTAGTCTCGAAAGTTTAGTACCGGTTCCACAACCGATATTAAACACGCCTTTCGGACCGGTACTAAAGCCCCTTCCTATAGTAGTTGTGTTTGTAGGAGCAAGTGTGTGTATGTAAGCGTCTGTGTCTATTATGTGTGATTCGCAAAAAGAATAAGTGAATAACTAAGGATATACTAACTAGATAGTGATTTTACTGATCGACATGTTAATAACCGTTTATGAAACTTGTACGTAATATTTAATTAGTACACACCTATCTGTGTAAGAATGAACCTGTGCCACAATAAATCTGATGGGTCATGCTTTGGGCGGCCCCGCGACCCATGGAAGGAACATGGCCGTAGAAGGCAGTACTTGACCATACACGTTCATGTCGACGATCACCCTGATCGGGGCGGGATGTGTGGCACATGCTCGACCACCTTCGGCCTTACTAGGGCGAGGGGGTGGGGGGGGGGGGGGGGGTCTAGCTGGCGCACATGCGACACGCCAGCCGACGCCACACACCCCCGGCCCACCAACCCGCGCTTCTCGCAGACAGATGGCGCTGACAGCCTGACAGCCCCCACCCCCTTTCCATGCGCGGGCCCTACGAGAAACAAATTTTAAAAAGAATTCATATCTCATGAACTGAGTGTTCAAATCAAATTTCGATCGCACCATTGTATTTCTCTCAACAAAATCTTCAAAACTAGACCACACTTGACTATGTTTTGGACTAAAAAAAATATGAAACATTTTTTTAAATGGAGGAACAATTCATCCGATTTTAACAACTAGAACAAATCATGTAACCATGCGGAACAAAACAATGGTATAGGAAGGACATAAATCTTATGTGGAACAAATCGTCTAGTAGAATAGCATCTCATTATACGAAAGTTTAAAGTGGAACAAATCATCAAACTTGTGAAACAAATCATTATACGAAAGGAACAAATTACCATATGAAAGGAACATCAATCTTAACATGTGGAACAACATAGAGGAACAAATCGTGAAGCGGAAATGTGGAACAAAATATTACAACTGAGGAACAAAATTGTATACTTATGGAACAAAAATATATACATGTAGAACAGGTATCATGTGAGACAAAAATATATACATGTAAAACAAATATACCGTGAGAGATTTTCTGAAAAAAAAATGTACAAAAGAAACAAAATATCATCCTTTGGAACAAAATATATGACTCTGAGAACAAATTTCTGAATAATGTAAACAAAATATACACATAGAACAAATTATACTACTCGAATTATCTCCAAATAAAAAAATACCAGTCACACTATGGGAGACAAATAAGTAAAAAAATAAATAGAAAAATAAACAAGAGAAAAAGGAAATAAAAAAGAAATAAGTGAAACAAACCTTACTCCACATGGGCCGGCCACGCAGCCCACCAATAAATCGCGCAGCCCACAAGCTAGCTGCAGCACACCACCCACCAGCCTGTGCGATGGATTGCTATAGCAAATCCGGAACCCAGGAGCGGCAGATGCATTCAATACACCTGTCGTGATGAGACATGCATGCCTTGCACAGTAGCCTTGGCCGCAAAGCCCAAGATATGGCGCCACCCTTTGGACCAGGGTCATTGCCTAGGCTAGAGGCGCCATCATGACCTGGACAATGTCATCAAAATGGGGCCAGGGCCGCGGCCGGCCATGATGGCGGAGGGCCCACATGCCATGGCTCCGTCCCTCGAACCGGTCAATGAGTTGACCCCTTGACTGTGTGACGTGTGGATGGCACCCCTCTGCCTGGTCGCATTCCATGTATAGTCATTGTGCTTGTGGACTAGTGTCAAGCCATCCCTTGCAAAGGGGGTTGGCACGAGGTCACGAGGATGGCTATCATGACCTATATTGTAACAGCCACACCGCACAGTGTCGCAGCATGTGGAATAAGATTGATCGTTATTAGGTAACACACAACAGGAATGAAGACACAACACAAGGGACCCGTAGTGCAGGTCCGCTTGCCCGGGAGACACGGCGAGCCATGACTATCTTCTTAGACTCCCCGACCACCAGGGGTCGAGGGGCTCCCTCTTCCTTGTCGTAGCCCAGCCTCCAAAGATATGTAAGGGGAGTTGGGCCTTCTCTCTTACTCTCGCTCTCTCTCTCGCATTTTTCACACACACGCACACAAGCATTCTTGCATATGTGCGCTCCTTGTAAGCTAACCGAGCGTTCAAACAGAGAAACACCAACTCGATCCCAACACTAGACGTAGGACACTTGCTCAGACCAGTATAACTTATGTGTTCTAAATGCTAGCCATCAATTTCTACAGTAGCACAACGCTAAATTTACTAGTCGGTTGACAAAACTGACGAAACACTGACAAGACTTGTTGTGCCAACTAGTATAGATAATATGTTTAATGGCTGGTTGTGGCGACCGCCTTCCGGCGTTCCCCCTTAGCACGAATTAATGTCATTCCCTGGGTAAGAGGAAGGAAAACATTAACTGTAATAGAGTTGGTAAACGGATAATCAATGGAAGCTTTAACCAGACGGGCTCTTGACCGAGAGCCACGGCTATCAGATAGATTGGATAACTCTGCAGAGATTTGTACTCTATGACTGTACGGTCAGGCGACCCTCCCGTGGCCAAGGGCAGGGCCACCCTACGGGACTCGTACCCACCGGCGTCCATTACTGGACTGCTTCCTTCTGGGTCTACCCACGGATGCTACTGGGGCCTAAGCAGGGATCACACATCCGTCCACAAAAGGACATCAAAACCTGGGTATGGATGCCCTATCACATGTGACCCGTGCCGACCAGTCCCAGCCCTCTGTCTGGGGCTGTCTCCAGCATAACCGTTGCCCAACCGTGGCCCCTGGGGTAGCTTAATCAGAGGTAGTTGGTGGGGTATGAGTCGATGCCTCACATTACAAGGCATTCCCGAAGGCTATGTCCTTTTTGGCCCGTATAGCCGTACAGGGCGTTGGAAAGACTTTCCCAAGAACCGGTCCTTAAGCGACCAAGGCAGGCCTCTGGATAGGTGCCTTTCCAAGGCTATCCACCCTACCTCGCATCTTCAATCCGCTTGATGCCTCTCGCAACAAGGGTTTCTGGCTGTGGGTAGTGTTTTAGCAGCGCATCCAGATTATTTTGGTGGCTAATCTTAATGCATTCTACAGACGCTGGGGAAGAATAAGAACATATTCATGCATTTGATTAATGTGAACAAGGAGATCGTTAAGATTTGCCTGGTATCACGGTGGTTTCCGCCGGAAGCTAAATCCTGGAGTTCCTGGCAGAGCGTCTACACAAGCATAGATATATGACTAAGATAATCATCACAGCGGATGGATTACTTAGAAAGGAAGGAGTTGGAAAGAGTGGTCATAGGGACAGGGTTTGTAGGTTAACCGAGGGTTTGGGGTCGGTGCTTGGGGGGGTTTCGGGGTTTTCCCCGAGGTTTAGCGGGGTTTAGCGGGGTTTAGAAATTGTCGGTGGAAGGTAATAAATTGATTTCGGGTTTAGGGAAGGTTTCTATGAAATCTAATCTCATGGAAAAGCTTAGAATATACTGTAGTATTTTTAGGAATTTATTGGATATTTATGGAGCCTAATCTAGGGTTTGGCATATTTTGGGGTACGTTAACGGAGGCTCCTTATAGGCTGAAAAGGAATTCATTTAATTCAGAATTCTAAAAATGTGTATAAATAATTTGGGTGTCACTAATTAGCTTATTATTTTCACAAGTATTTTTGGGTATTTTCTGGAATTTTTTGGAAAGTTCTAAGGTGGAGAAATAACTTCTTGGGTGCACTAAGCCGGGTGTACTTAGCATTTTCCCTGTGTTGGTGGGTGGGGTTGGCTGACGCCAGAACTGGCGCCACCCCGCGATCTACTGTACGGTGGACTGGATCCGTGGGCGCGTGGACCGGCTGGCCCTTGAGTCTATGGTCCACTGGACCGAGCGTACGTGGAGCGGGGAGGGTGAGGTGCCGGCTGGCGTGGGGCGTACGGGGGCCTGGCAGGCGGGGCCCGCGCTGGCGTGGCTGCCACGCGGGCGCCAGCGCGGTTGCCGCACTTAGGCGGCGGATGGGCGGCCGAGCAGGGGTGCTCGCCAGAGTGCCCGCCGCCGATGGCGTTAGAGCGGTTCTCGCGGAGAGGGAGGCATCTACGGGTTCAGGGAGTCACGGCGGGCGTGATGAGGATGATCTCGTCGAGGGGTGGGGTTCGGCGCGGCGGTGGAAGCTCGCCGGCGGGGCGATGTGAAAGGGGGAAACGGGGTAGGGGGTTTCTGGGGTGTTAGCCAAGGTTGGCGTGTACCCCCTGGGTGGCGTGGGGTATGCCGGCGTGCGAAGGCGCGAAAAAGGGGCGCCAGAGCTGGCCGGCGGCTCGCCGGAGTATGGCGGCGCGTGCGGCAACCAGCCGCAGCTTGGCCGGGCGTCGCAGAGGGGAGTAAGGGCCGGGGGAAAGACGGCAGCCAACGAAGTGCTTACCGTGGAGTGGCAGGAGCAGGGAGTGGTCGGAGCGGCGGCGGTTACGGCCGGCGGTTGCTCCTCGTCGCGGCGGAGTTCAGGCGGTGCTCCTCCAGGCTCTGGCTCCACGAGCTCCCTTCCCTAGGCGGCGGCGACTCACCAGGCGGCGCTACGGACGGTGGTCCGCGCTCAGCCAGGCAGCCTGAAGGCAGTGAGAGCACCGAAACGGGGGCGGCGGCGCTTGTGGGCTCGCGGCGGCGAGGGGTGGTGCTTGTGCGGGGTGCCGCGGTGGGTGTGAGCTCCATCCGGGGCGCGAGCGGGGCTATTTATAGCCCGGCGGAGCTCCCCAGGGGCTTGCCGGAGCGGTGTGGCCTCGACGCGTGGCGCGGCAGGCTCGCCGGCGTGCGATGCGTGCGGGCGCGGACTATCGTGTAGGCGGGCGAGGGAAGGGGCGTCGGCGCCGCACTTCGTGTGCGGCTTCGCGTGGTGGCGGCACGTGCCCTGCGCGCCTTTGTCGAGCCTATCCCAGCCGGAGAAGCAAGATCCGGCGGTGGCGGCGGGGGCAGGGATGCCGCGGTATGGCGGGGGAGAGGGCTCCCGTGCCGGAGCGGGGCTCCTGACGTGAGCAGGGGAGGGAGGAGGTGGCGTAGCGTTGGTTTGGGGGTGCCACGAGGGCTGGGGACGGTGCGGTGGCGGGATGGGCAGCGGCGGCGTTGGCGCCGGGGAAATGAGAGAGGGGGGAGGAACCGGGGGAGGGAGAGAGGAAGGAGAAGGGGTAGGTGGGCCGGGCTGGGCCGCTGAGAGCGAGCCGGAGGAGAAGTTGAGGGGGCAGAATCAGACTTCGCGAGTTTTGGGCTGCAATCTGTCGGCCCAATACGCATAGTGCCTCTTATCTTTTGTTTATAATGTTTTTAGGGGAAGGTTTTGAACTCAAATTTAAATCAAACTTGTTTTGGTTTGATCCTAGGGTTTCGGTGCTAGTTTAGTACTTATGGAGCACTCAAGTTATAGAACTTCATTTTATTTTCCTATAATTATTTTATACTCTATTAATCATGATAATTCCTATTTAAGCCTATAGTGGCTTTAATAAATTCAATAATTAATCTAATAATTAATTAAGTAATTTCTTTTTAATTTTGAGGGTGTCACACTGGTTGTTCAGAATAAATAGAAAATTTAAGCCTTAGATACTAGTAGGGGCAAGTGTGGTCTGCTGGGCTATTTGGATATCTAAAAATGTTGTGGTATTTGACAAAGGCCTAGTGCCTTCATTCTTGCAGGTGTTGTTCAGAGGAACGTACTGGATTCATTTATGATTGCTGCTATAGAAGGAGGAGAATTGCCTTGCATCGACCATGGTTGTAGGATGATTGAATCTGCTGCCATGAAAACCTTTGCCACACATGGTTGGAGTTTCATAAATTGGATTGCCTCTTAGTTTGATTTTAATGAGACGGGTTCAACGTTTTAGTTTCATTTGGAGTTTTCAGAATTTCATTTTTTTAATTTTATGGCTTATAGACGGTATAAGATTGTAATAAAGAACAAATTTATGCATTAATCGATACAGTGGGTGAAATATTAATATATATTCCCTATTAAAAAAACTTGTTGTGTCATACTCCCTCCGTCCTGAAATACAAGGCATTCCAACATTCTTGGAGAGTCAAACTTTTTTATGTTTGACCAAAATTTTAGAGCGAATCATAAAGATTTATGATATGAAATAGATATATAATGAAAATATATTTAAAGGAGAATCTAATGATACATTTGATATCATAAATGTTGTTACTTTAATGTATAAATTTGGTCAAACATAAAAAACTTTGACTCTCCGAGAATGTTGGAATGCGTTGTATTTCAGGACGGAGGGAATATGATTAGAATAATTGTATACCATCCCTAATCTGCAAGCCTTCCAAACATATATACTCCCTCCGGTTTGGTAAAGGAAGTCGTTTTGGACAAGATTTGAGTCAAACATTGAGAATATAAAAGTATACATATGTTAATTTTTAATAAATATCTTTATAAAAATAAGAAGTCAAAGTTGTACTTTGGAGACCGTGTCACTGTCCTAAACGACTTATTTTGCCAAACCGGAGGGAGTATATGGTCAGAATGGTAATAGTTGCTGTTCGGAACACGATAATCTACGAAATAGAAAAGTTTGTACCCACATAAGTACATCACTAGAGCGGCTCTCACGAGCTAGCCCCGGCTCAGTATGGTTCAGCTCCTTAAAGCTAACAAGCTGAAAATTGAGTTTGGAGCGAAAAAGCTCTAGCTGCTGGATGCTGGATCGATCGGAAACCCAGACTATGCCGAGTGCACGAGACACTCGGTAAAGAGCAAAAAACACTCGACAAACCCTATACCGAGTGTAACACTCCGCAAACAGCACTCGGTAACTGCTGACTCGGCAAAGAGCCTTTTCGCTGAGTGTCTTTTTATGGGCACTTGGCAATGGGTTTGCCGTGTGTCTCAGATGACACTCAGCAAAGATTTTTTTTTAAAAAAAACATCGGCCGGCCACCGCTGCCCGCCGTGGCATGCCGCCGACCGTCGTCAGGGCCAGGCTGTGCCGGCCGCCCCGCGCCGACCTCCGCGCGCTGGCCGGCCGTGATGAGGCCAGCCTGGCCCCACCACCGCTGGTGAGAGAGAGAGGATGAGGGGGACAGTGGTGGTGAGAGTGAGGGAGAGAGAGGATGAAAAAGAGAGAGAAGAGATGGTGGGAGAGAGCATGATCTGCGTGAGAGTGGACCAATAGAATTCAAGCATTTCAATGACGCGGATTGATGACGTGGATAAGTGTGTGTTTTTAGCTGCCTTCCAATTCCAATACAGTTTAACATAGCCAAATGAGCTCAAATGAAAAGGTTGTAAATTACAAACTTTCGTATCTTTTTGAGATCTACAACTTTGATATAGAACTTATATACATCCGAAACTCATTTGAAATTTTTAAAATTTTAAAATTTGAAATCGTATAGCTTATAATGCTTTTTTAAGTACTAAACAACCTCAAATACAAAACTTTTCAACTATAAACTTTTATATTTCATTTAGGTGTACAACTTTGGTGTAGAACTTATTTACATCCGAGATTATTTGAAAGTTTTAAAATTTATAATTTCAAATTATATAAATTGTAATAAAGTTGTAAACTATAAAGTTTTATATTTGGTCAAGTCATACGACTTTGGTTTATAGTTTGTTTTCCATATGAGATCATATATTTTGTATTCAAAAAATACATCCACTAACTCTCTCACATAGAATAACACACTATACTTTTTGTGGGATGTTTTAATTTTGTAAACATCATTGTTGTGACAATCTAGGTGTTTAATTAGCTTAATCATCTATAAATCAGGTGGCTTAAGCTTAATTAGGTGTACCCTGGCCCCACCTAGATTTTCACTTAAGAAAAATTCATCTAATTCCCTTTATCACGTGGTGAAATTCTGGCATTCCTCGGTTGGCATGGTTCAAAATCCAAATTTCACTTAAACACTTAAAAATCTGCCAATATAAAAGTTGTTCACTTTTTAGTGGGACACAACTTTGTCAATTGGTAGACTTCAAGATTTGAGTGTTTCACGCCTGAAAACTCGATCAAAGCCAGAACATCTCTCTGAGTTCACACCCAATTCATCAGAAGTTCATCCAAACTTCTCCCCACGTTCCCCACCAATCCAGGAACTTTTTCCATGGTGACCCTTTGTGAAAGTTGTAGATAGTAGTTGGGAACACAACTTTTGTGTTTGGAGATTTTGAACTTCAGTTCAAAATTTTCGAGAACTGGTCGCTTGAATGTACACCCCGCAGCTGTTCGACGAAAGGAACCGAGCACGCTGGCACCCCCGAGCGCGTCGCGTTCGCGCCGCCGCAGCCAATGCCCCGTGCCGCCGGCCCCCTGACCCGGACGCCGAGGCTGGTGGGCCATCTTGGCGATGGGACAGAGCGTCATTGACCCCGCGCGCCTCGGCCTCGCTCCGTGCGCTCGCCTGCTCGCCGCGCCGCGTGCAGACGACGGCCGCCACGCGGCAGCCCTGCGCCACGCCGCGCTCCGCGCCCGAGGCCGGCTGCCCGCTGTCCCAACCACCCGGCGCCCCTTGCCCAACCCGCGCGCGCGCAATCCCCCACGCCCGCGGCACGATCTCGCCCGGCCAGTGCCCGCGCGCGCCCGCGTCGATCTCCTCCCCGTCGTGCAGGCGGCCCCGCCTCTCGTTGCCGCTGCGCGCCTGCCTCGCCTCGCCTGCTGCGCCACGGCCAGGCAAGTGGGATGGACAACACGGTCGCGCCCTGCCCAGCCGCGTCAGAGCGCCCCCGCGGCCGCCACGTGCTCGCCGTCCGGCGACCCACGCCGCGTGCATGCCCGCGCCCCTGCCCAGCCACTTGCCCGCGCTGCCCGCTCCCTTAAGCTTCACCTTGACGCCACGCCCCCTTCCCTGGCTATAAATAGCCCTTCCCGTCACCGCTCCGAGCTCCCCCACCGCCGCCTTCACCGCCGCCAGGCTGCCGCACCGTGCTACTGCCTTCGCGCCGCTCCGCAGCTGCCCAACACCGCCGCTGTGCTCCACTGCCACCCTCGAGCTCGCCCAGCGCCTAGCCGAGCTTCTCCCCCGCCGCCGCCACCGGCATTGGGGAAGAAGCAGAGCACCGCCGCCCGCTCGCCGTCCGCCGCCGTCGCACCGCCTTTCCCACTCCTTCCTGCACAAGATCGACACTAGGTGAGCCGGTGAGTGGATCCCCCTTGTTCTCGCCCAGTCCCGCGGCCTTACCTCGCCGGAATCCGGCCTTCACGCCGCCGGCCATGGCCAAGGACCCCCTCACGAGGATCGAACTCTTTCCAGGGTGTTTAGTGTAAACTAGGGACCTATCTGTGAGGGTTTAGAAAGTCCAGGGGGTTATGTGGAAATAGATTCTTCAGATCTAGATTCAAAAGCTAGGAACTTTGAAAATCGACTAAAAATCACAGAAACATCATAAAAATGCAAGGCCAATTTTGTTGGACTCACTGTGTTGTGTGCTACCTTTTATAGAAAGCATGTATAGGAGTTTTCTGTGTAGATTTAAAAGTAGATTCAAATCTGTTCAAATACAAATCTATGCACAGTTTGAAATCTGTAGCTTAGTTTGTGATGAGTTTTGGATATGTTGTTGCCTGAGTAATTGTAGGCTTTCTGTAAAAAGATGGCACCCATAACTGTTTTAGATTTTGAGTTATGATTTATTTAAGCTTATCTGTGCAGTTTCTTTTTTTGAATTGTTTAAATTAATTTGTTAATCAAATGAGCCCAATCTTTTTGCAGTAGCTCCATGTTAGTGTGGTACATCTGTGTTAAATAGTAGAGCTCAGTTTGACTTGGTTAACTTGCTCATTTAAATGGATCAGTGCTTAAATCAACTAAATTAATCAGCTTGTTCCTGAAATCTTTTTAAGCTCATCTTTGGCATGACAACTAGTTTAGGCTAGTATAGCCTCTGGTAAAATGGTAAAAAGTTAAGGACAAATAGCTGATAGGGTGAATTGTTAGGATTTATTTTTGTTGATAGTGTGTTGAGCTTGTGCAATTTATCCTGATGTCTGTGTAACTTATTTTGGCCTGATTTTTGGTCAGTAAATCCGCAGTGGATCAGTAAGCTTGCTGTACTTTTCTCACATTTTTTTTTCTCATACACAAGGCCACCAGAATAATTTATCAAAGTTTCAATGCTTAAATGAGTTAAATAAAGAGCAAATCACCTTTAAATGTTTTAAACAGATAAATCACCCACCCGCACTACACTTGCCATTTTATGCTGAAAACAAATTAAACAATCTTATATGTGTACACAATCACCATCAAACACCCCAAGTTCTTTTATGAGTAAATACAAACTTAATTAAAAGAAAGGGGATGTCAGACAAATATTGTCCAGGTGAATGTGCCATTCAATACACCGCGGGTCTATCATTATGAAAGTGTGATGACTCGATATAAGATCACCTCTTATGCATGTGCATCTCGTGTAGAACAAGCACTCGCCGACGGTGACTACGAGTTGGTGCCGACCGGAGAAGAAGGACAAGCCTCGGGAGACGTGAACGTGATCCAGGTGGAGGACGAACTGAACCCCGCCGCCGAGAACCCCCAAGCTAACCACGTGCCCGAAGGCAAGCCCCGGAGCATGTCCCATGTTTCGAATACATGCAACTATGTTTGTTAAGATTTACTTGTGCATTTACGTTCAGGAGTTGAATTGAAACCTTAGTTGCATGATCCTAGGTACCTATGCTATGCAATACTAGTATGATAGATCGATAGTGGCTATGCTATAACGACCCGGTAAAAGTCGAGTGATTTCCTGTCACTCGCGAGATATAGGAATCAACTGCTTTACTTATGTTGGAATCATAAGGATGACGGGCGGGGATTTTTGTCATGTAGATGCCCTGTCCGTGTAAGCAAAATTTGGTTAAGGCCGAATGGTGTGGTTCCGACGGTTAAGTGTTTGAAAGCACTAAGCACTTGTTTGGGCATGGGACCGGTAAGTTTAGTACCTGTTCGGAACGGGGAGTGGCCTCGCCCTGCTTTCCCCGGGATTCACCTCCCCATGCGGTACACATGTGGCTCAAGACCGAATCCGGCCGGCGTGGCCGCGAAGTATCAACCGGATAGGCTTGTGTCCAAGGGGAGTAGGCTCGGATTAACGAACCGGGATGACATGGGAACGGCCTGGTTAGCGTCGACCTTGGTGGTTGGTGCTTTTCCGTGTGTTTAGTTTCCACCTTGCAAGGTTAAAATCGGTTCGAACTGTCTGTTTCTCGCAGCTAATGAGACTACTTAACCCCGCTGCCGCATTGAGTAAGAAAGTGGAACATGACGTTGATGATAAACTTGATGCTTTCTTAATTTCTTGCTCAACATGCTTGATTAGAATAAGGTGCTTACCTAGAATGGTTAACTCGAACTAGAACTTGATGCTAAAAGATTGAAAGCAAGGACCCACTCTTAGTCGCTCTTTGGGAAAACAAACCCACCAGCCAAAACCTTGCATGTCTAGGAGTCGGTGACGTAGTTCTCACCCGACGGGTAAGTCTTGCTGAGTATTAGTATACTCAGCCTTGCTTTGTTGACTGTTTTCAGGTAGTACTCTTGAGGAGATGGTTGCCGGTCTTACCTGGCCGACCACCCTTCCTCCGGGTTGGACCGTTGTCTGGGACGAGGATGCTTCTGAATGATGTCACGACGGCTTCACGTGATGTCATTACCTTTCCGAATAATAGTTCTTTCCGCTGCTTTTAAACTCTGAAGTATCTCTACTTTATGCATGAACTGAATTTGTAATAAAGTACCGAAGTGGGACATGTTTAAATTATCTGTGGATTGTTGTAATCTCTGGTACTCTCCTTCGAGGGAGTAAATGCACGACTCGTTTCGATCTCGGTAACTGTGCGTGGTTGCATCGGGCTTGACCCGACAGACTGTCACTTTAGTTCGGCTAAGTGGCTAATCGCGTCTAATGCGATGTTTAGCACGCTAAGCCGGATTAATCTGAGCGGTTCTGCCACAGTTGTGACAAAATGTGCGAAATCTTCTCAATATTCTAGCACAGCCTCCACGTGTGATACCATCACATCATACCAAATCTCATAATTTTTAGACTTCATTTGCTCTTTTAGAAGTAAAAAAACTCTCATCATTGCCGAGTGTCAAAAAAAATACACTCGGCAAAGAAGCAGTTTGCCGAGTGTCAAAAAATACACTCAGCAAACACCCATCTTTGCCGAGTGTATTTTGTTGACACTCGGCAAAGTACGTCTTTGCCGAGTGTCAAATTTTTGCCCCGAGTGCGTCTTTGCCGAGTGTCAAATTTTTGCCGAGTGTCTTTTTGTTGACACTCGGCAAAAGTCTTGTTTGCTGAGTGTACGAAAAAGGACACTAGGTAAAGATTTGACACTTGGCATCTACAGGTTTTCTTGTAGTGCAGGTCGTTCTCCCATTCTCCCAATCGTCAGATACATCCCGAAATGTGTATAAAAAATTCATCAAAAAGTATGCCCAACCATGCAAAAATTAAGAATGAATACAAATTTGAAAATAAATGAAAAAAGAGAAATCAATGCATGAATAGTGAATGGCGCGTGCCGTAAGGAGCCAACCACCGCCTTCTTGGCTTCTCCACATGAATCTACTAGAACTATATAGGAGATCCCCACTAACAGATTTCTCTCAAACCTCAGGAAGCGATGTCAGCATAGCACCTTCACCTCTTCTTTACTGACATTGGCATATCAACAGATTCTCGTTTGCTCACCACGCACCCTCTTCTTATTTACTGACATTGGCATATCAACGTACTCTCCTTTGCTCACTACCACGCACCACAGCTCCTTTGCTGGCAGATCAACATACTCTCTTTACTCTCCTTCCATGCACTACCATGTTCGATGTATCGACTTGCATAAACCATCTTGCCGACTGTTGTGGGCTCCTTTGCTAGCAAATCAACAAATTCTCCTTTCATGGAATAAGTAGAATGGATCATGGGGAGAGTTCGCACCATTTTTATGAGCAACTAAACAACTATATTAATTTATAGTTTATCCAAAAGCTCTCTCAAATCCTGCAGCAACCAGATTAGTGAAAGAGGTTAGCAGCCAATTAATAGCGGAGAGCCCACTAACGTTTTAATTATTAATCCACATTATCGAATCAGTTAAAGGCTAAATTTCACCCGAAAAAGAAAAAAAAGAAGGCTAAAAAGTTGTTAAGATTAGCACAAGTCTCACAGGCTCACAAATGTACAGGATTATTCCATGGAAATTAAAAAGATTCAAACAAGGAATAATCCATGGAATCTACAAGGAATAAACAAGGAATAGTCCACCAAACATAATGGCTTTCACCAATGACGTCATATGACGAAAACACATATTAGGATTCTGAATGCTCTCAAGGCCGGGGAGGGGGAGGTGTATGTTAGAATGACAGGCTATCTTATGCACAATTTGGGAATCTACGACAATGTGATGAAGCAACGAATGGTTGACCTTGGCAAGCTAATGCAGCGCGTATTAATTAGAGAGTTGTTACATGCATATGGACAACCGATCGGAACTGGAATATAATCGTTTGAAGCTGCCAACAAATGGAGAGGGCCAAAAGGCACAACTGTATGGATCGACGATTACGTCGCAGCACGCAGCTTTTGATTAATTTGGCGGCGACCGCTTTGCAGCCGGACGGGGGAAAAGAGATGGAAGAGAACATCGCCGACTCTCGCCGGATTCATCTCGTACGCGTGTGTGTACGTGTTCGTACCGCAACTTCTGCTTACTTCGTCGCTGAGTAAGAAAACTGGAATCCTCCCGCCAGACGCCGCCACCGCACGCCTCGACAACACAAAACTACCTCGTCGACATATCCTTGCCACCTCGCGTCGACATATACGTTCTGCATCTCGACCGCGTGCCAGAAAACGGAGGCTTGCAAGTTCCAACTGACGAGCATACACATATTTTCCATTGGGATAACTCTTTATTTGCCATAGATGGAAACGAGAACGAAATGAGACCGAAAAATTCTGGAGCCACAGAGAAATCCAAAAACGGGCCGAACAAGCAGACGAACGCACGCCAGCATACCCATCAACCGATGTTGCTAGGCGACACACACGGTTGGAGGAGGCCACGTGTAGCTGTGCACGACAACAGGGTGAAAACCTTTTTTTTTTTTTGAATTACAACAGGGTGAAACCTGAGAAGCTCTGATAGCTCAGCAAACCTTACAGCGATACTTATACCTTTACTTGTTACAGTTTTCCTAATCTGAGAATTGCCATGAAAGAGCTTATCCAAAAACTGCTGGCTATGTTGCAATTATTGCCCACCACCATATTTCATTAAACTCTGTGTCAGCTGGTTGTAAGGAAAATGGACCTAGCATAGTCCATCAGTGATTTTGACGATTGTGTGTCAACACTAACGTATAGACTAAAACGTTTGCTAGTATACAAAGAAATAGTCGCATTTTTTGCAAAGTGATGGACTTGGGTTAGCAAACACCTCAAGCAAGGTCATGGAGACATGTTCAAGTCATGAGAAGACCTTTACACAAGCCCAAGACATCACAGAAGAAAAGCCGGGACGAAGACACACGAGAAGACATGAAAGCTGCTGAAAAGAAGCACAAACGCATTGCAACGGTTAAGTCAGTGAGCACCGACGCAATTGTGGTGTAGCGGCGTTTTCGTTGGTGCTCAGCAGCAGCAAAACCAAGACAGCGTGCACAGGATGGTCCGATGCAAGCAAGGGTATAGCACCAGACAAGTCGGTGATGCTCATGACAATCAAGACAGAGACTCAAGGAAATGGAGCATAGGGCAATCCGGTGATCACAAGGATAGCACCGGACAAATTGGTGGTGTCGGCTTGGCTCAAAATCGGTTCTATCAGTGTTGAAGCAAATAAGAAGAATACACCGATTCATACGGTGCTATTTCAAAGGGTGCACCAGACAAGTTGGTGCTAGCAAGCCTACTTGCACAGTAAGCTCCGGTGCATTTCATCGTGGACCACCAAAATAGTCGGTGCTCATGATTTCCGTAGCCCGAGGTGCAACGTCTAGCTCTTGTGTTGGGGCTATATATACCCCCAACCCCCAGTCCTTTGAGATGTGATTGAGATTGGGGGTGGTTGAGGTTGAGTTGTTACTCAAGTTGAAGTGTTCATTTCACCAAAGTGCTAAATATAAGATTTAGGCAATTAGCATTAGGCTTAGAGCTTGATTAGTGCTAGTTAAGGCCATATAGTGCATTGCTGTCGGTGGTTAGAAAAGATCAAACTGTAGAGAGGGACCGAGAGGGACCCTTGGACCGGTTCGAGGGTCTAGTAGGCTTGTAAGTCTTGCGAAATCCTCCAATTGTGTTTGTAGAGTGACCGCCAGTGATTGTGATAGGGAGGAGAGGCCCTAGACAGTTTGCTGAAGCTCTACCAAGTGAAAAGCAGCAAGGAGCGTCTGGGAGTGGCAAAGTGGAGAGCCACTCGCATGTGGGAAGGCCCGTCGGCTATCCAACGGAGTTACTTGGCCGGGGAGATTATGCCTGTGCACGGGCATTCCCTTTGAGAGGGGCTTCAACAACAAGAACTAGTGGAAAGCGTTACTTTTCCGATACCTCTGTAAAAACCGTCGTGTTGAGATTTTTTCTTCTACCTCTCTTACATTCCGCACTTACATATTGCAATAAATTTCACATTTATCTTGACTAGAATTGCCTTGTATATGATTTCCTGCTTCATCAGTTCGAGGGTTGAGAATCATCTTATATTGAATCTGTTGTGACATTGTACACTGCAACTTGCTCCTTCCGTCCCATAAAGATTGTTGGCATTCAAAATTTGTCCCACAAAGAGTGTTATTATAACTTCTAGTGAGGATCACCTAATTAAAGCGAATAAGGCCTTCCCTGGCCGCAAGGCACCTCGCCGCAAGGCGCCTCTCCGTCTCCACCAGCTCGCCGGCTCTCAGGCTCCGAGCCTCCGTGCGGTATCCACGGAAATCGATAGATGCCCGATTTCTTCTGAACGGGAATGCAACCGGAATGCGGGAATAGCAGCGCGAAAGCGGGGAGTGTTGACCAACTCGAATCCTAAAGCAGTACTAAACAGTGGAAGATAACGCAGGCGGCCGCATACCGTTGTCGTCTTGTATTTCCGATGCAGGAGAGCGAAAAGGAGGTGCGTTGGGGACCATGCCCTTTAGGAGAGAGAAGAGAGAAAGATGAGTAAAAAATTATCTTACATGTGGACCTTTTGAAATGGGGTGGCATAAAATAGCTAGTTGCTGTCTATTTTCATTGCGGATGCCCTAAGGCTTTGACACATCTTTCATATCATATACAATGTGTTCTTCATAACTAATATTTGAATTGTCCGAATAAAAGTATATGATCACAAGAACCATGTCTTAATTTTGCTAATACCATTATCTGCCTGTAAAGCTTTCCCTCATTTTCAGTATAAACATACTTGATCTACCATGTAAAATCATCATGTCAAACCCCCATGTTTGTTTACACTAGTAGCAGTTAAAAATGGTACACTTGGTATGCAACAGCAGCACCAAAATCACTACTACTACTACTAGTGGCCAAGTAGGCTACCAAGCTGAGCCGAAGCCCAGCCCAAAACTGATAGGCGTGGGCCGTGGGCCATTTCCAATGGCATTTTTTTCCTATATATGCGGCATATTACTTATAAATCACTCAAAATACGTGCTAAAAATCTAAAATTCAATCTAAGGAAATAAGATATACTAAAATACCTTGTTAGAAAATTGAAATTTCTAAACATTCTCGGGTGTTTATTTGTTTCATTCTCGCTCTAATTTGGACTTTGGAGGTGTGCTTGGTCACCAGTAATGTGTTTCACTTTTACGACATGCATGATGCCTTAAGTTAAAAATGTATTAAGAATTTTTAATGGTTATTTCATAGGTTAGGAACATTTGGGCTCAGAGATAGAAATCTACTTGAAAAGTGATCACGAAAATTCCTATTGTATTTTCTAACATAGGATGTCATAGATCATCAATTCATCATGCAACATTTGAAATTAGAAGTCTACCTGTCCGTGTGGAGGAAAAAAAGAGAAATTTCATTATAGGATAGATTGGACGAACTAAAATAGTTGCAAGTGAGTTGGTGAGAAGAATAAGAATAGAATGATTTTTTATTCTAGTAGTATATTTAAGTCAAACTATGAAGAGGCCCATCGCATCAGAAGAAGCCGTAACATATTACTACGCCGAGCCGTTAACGTGGTACAATCTGCGTGTCGCATTTCCGATCATGACAGCCACGGAATCAGTACATACCACTTCAGCAATCTACAGCAATAATGCTGAACCAACGAAGCGTTTGTCGACAAATCATCTTAACCCCAGCCTCGGCAGCGCCAGGAGATAGATCTTCGCAAGCTAGGACCGCATGTAGACAGTATTATTGACGTTTCGTGGACAGCCGATCGGAACAGAATCGTGTGAAAGCTGATGTGCTGCCAACGAAAAGAAGGGCAAAGCAGCGGCGCGTACGCCGCCAACCTGCTGCTGTATCGACCAGATCGGGCAAGGGCCGGCCGGCCGGGAATCAATTCCTCCGTCGGCCCACGGGAGACGGCTACACATCCGCATGCGGCACGCAGCTTTTGATCCAGTGGCAGCAGCTTACGGTTAAACAGCCGCCCCGGACGAGAAAACAGAGTCTGGTCACAGACTGATCGAGAATGTCGCTGACTCCGGTCAGATTTCGCTGCTTGCACGCGTATGTACGGTCGAAGATGATCCAAATTCAGTCTATATCTAAAGGCCAACTTCTGACGGTACGGATTATGATATATCCCGTTTAGGGTTTTCCACTGGCGACTTGATTCATTCATTCTTGTAAGCCACCGCATTGACGTTGTACTCGAACCCCGACACAGTGAAGTTCTTGCTGGCTGACGCCCGTGGTTTTTCCCTCTCACATCGGGAGGGCTTCCACGTTAAATCTCGTGTCCCTTTACTGCTTTGATCGTTTACTTTCATCGTTTTAGTTGCCGACGCTTATAACAAGTGGTATCAGAGCCCGTTTCAGATTCGTTCCACTCATGTCGGCGTCGATGAAGTATGATCTACCGCTGTTGGATTACAAGACGAGGTTCTCGCTGTGACAAGTCAAGATGCGGGCTGTTCTGGCGCAAACTCAAGACCTAGAGAGGCGCTAGAAAGATTCGGGAAGAAGGATGATGAAGCGCTCGATGAAGATCAAAAGCGCAAGGATCGTAAGGCTCTGTCCCTAATTCAACTTCATCTATCTAATGATATTCTGCAAGAGGTGCTGCAGGAAAAGACTGCTGCAGCACTGTGGCTCAAACTTGAGTCGATCTGCATGTCGAAAGATCTTACCAGTAAGATGCATATAAGATGAAGTTGTTCACGCTTAAGATGGAAGAGGGTGGTTCGGTGCTGAATCACATATCTGTTTTCAAGGAGATCGTTGCCGACTTATTGTCGATGGAGGTGGAGTATGATGATGAGGATTTAGGACCTATTGTTGTTATGCTCTTTGCCCAGTTCCTTTGCTGGTTTTCGTGACACTATACTTTTAAGCCGTGATGACTAACCGTTTCGGATGTTTATGAGGCACTCCAATCCAGGGAGAAGATGAAAGGCATGGTGCACGGTGAGGGGTCGTCCTCCAAAGGCGATGCCCTAAGTGTAAGGGGTAGAACTGAGCAGAGATCCTCCAATGAAAGCTATGATCGTTACAAAAGCCAAGAAAGCAGAGGTCGTTCAAAGTCCAGACCACCGAAAAAGTTCTGTAAGTATTGTAAGAAGAAAAATCATTTTATTGAGGACTGTCTTAAGCTTAAGGCTAAGGAGGGCAGAAAAGGTTCTGATGGTAAGGCCTCTGTTGCTGCTGGTACTGGTTCTGATTCGGGAGATTGTCTAGCTGTTGCTGCTTGTGTTTCTGACCATGATCAATGGATACTTGATTCTGCATGTTCCTTTCATATCTGCATTAACAGAGATTGGTTTAGTTCTTTTAAACCTGTGCAGAAGGGAGGTGTTGTGCGTATGGGAGATGACAACCCACGTGAGATTGTGGGCATCGGTTCTGTCCAGATCAAGGCACATGATGGCATGACACGCACGCTGGAAGAATGTGAGGTTCATACCCACGATGACTAGAAATCTCATCTCGATCAGTACACTTGATGCAGAAGGTTTCAAATACTCCGGTTCTAGGTGGAGTTTTAAAGATAGCAAAAGGTTCTCTTGTTTGGTTGGTAGGTGATCTGAATTCTGCAAATCTATATGTTCTTAGAGGAAGTACTTTACATGGTTCTGTTTCTGCTGCTGCTGCTGTTACTAATGCTGAACCTAGTAAGACTAAGCTTTGGCATATGCGTCTTGGACATATGAGTGAACTTGGGATGGCAGAATTGATGAAGAGAAACCTACTAGATGGCTGCACTTTGAGTAGCAAGAAGTTCTGTGAGCATTGTATCTTCGGGAAGCATAAGAGGGTAAAATTCAATACCTCTGTTCATACCACCAAAGGTACTCTTGATTATGTACATGCTGACTTATGGGGTCCTTCTCGTAAGCCTTCTCTTGGTGGTGCTCGTTACATGCTTACTATTATTGATGATTACTCTAGAAAAGTATGGCCTTGTTTTCTGAAAAATAAAGATGATGCTTTTGCTGCTTTTAAAGATTGGAAAGTGATGATAGAAAGGCAAACTGAGAAGAAGGTAAAAGTGCTTCGTACTGATAATGGTGGAGAGTTTGTTCGCATGCTTTTGATGATTATTGCAGGAAAGAAGGCATTGTTAGGCATCACACCATACCGTATACTCCACAGCAAAACGGTGTGGCTGAGCGCATGAACAGAACCATCATCTCCAAGGCTCGTTGCATGCTGTACAATGCGCGTATGGGCAAGCGTTTTTGGGCTGAGGCTGCTAATACTGCATGCTACTTGATAAACAGGTCGCCTTCTATCCCACTTAATAAGAAAACTCCAGTTGAGGTATGGTCTGGTACACCTGCTGATTATTCACAGTTGAAAGTTTTTGGCTGCACTGCTTATGCTCATGTTGATAATGGAAAATTAGAGCCTAGAGCTATTAAATGTCTTTTTCTTGGTTATGGTTCGGGAGTTAAAGGATATAAGTTGTGGAATCCCGAAACAGGAAAGACTTTCATGAGCAGGAGTGTTGTTTTCAATGAATCTGTGATGTTTAATGACAGCTTATCCTCAGATTGTGTTCCAGATAATTTGATAAAGAACTGCAGCATGTCAGTGTGCAGGTGGAGCATATGGATGATGTGCAGGAGGAGCTGCACGTGCATGATGATGGTGGCGTGCAGGTGGAGCCACCAGTGGATGATCAGGAAAATGATGTTGTTGATAATGAGGCTCATGATGATGATGTTCAGCACTTACCTCCTGTTTTGCAGCCAGAGGAGGATATTCCTATTGCTCATCGCAGAACAAAGAGGGGTTGTGGTCCTAGACCCCGTCTTATTGAAGAATGTAATATGATTTATTATGCTTTGAGTTGTGCTGAACAGGTGGAGAGCAGCTATGAGCCTGCAACATATACTGAAGCCATTGCTTGTGATGACCGTGAGAAGTGGATTGCCGCTATGTAGGATGAGATGCAGTCTCTCGAGAAGAACTGCACTTGGGATGTTGTGCCCTTGCCTAAGGGGAAGAAGCCTGTTCGCTGCATGTGGATCTACAAGAGAAAGGATGGCTTATCTCCTAGCAAGCCTCCAAAATTTAAGGGAAAGTTAGTGGCAAAAGGTTTCAGTCGAATTCCTGGTGTTGATTATAATGATGTGTTCTCTCCAGTTGTAAAGCATAGCTCAATTCGCACATTCTTTAGTATTGTTGCTTCACATGATCTTGAGCTTGAGCAGTTAGATGTGAAAACTACATTCTTACATGGAGAGCTTGAGGAGGAGATTTACATGGACCAGCCTGAAGGGTTCATAGTGCCTGGCAAGGAGAATTATGTTTGCAAGTTGAAAAGATCCTTGTATGGTTTGAAACAGTCCCCTCGACAGTGGTATAAAAGGTTTGATTCTTTATGTTGTCACATGGCTTTAAGAGGTCTAAATATGATAGTTGTGTTTACTTGAAGCATGTTAATGGGTCACCTGTATACTTGCTGTTATATGTTGATGACATGTTGATTGCTGCCAAGAGCAGGAAAGATATCACTACATTGAAGAAATTGTTGAGTAGTGAGTTTGACATGAAGGATCTTGGTGCTGCTAAGAAAATTCTAGGTATGGAAATTACTAGAGACCGAAAGGCTGGTTTATTGTTTCTTAGTCAGCATAGTTACATTGACAAGGTTCTTCATCAGTTTCAACATGCATGATGCAAAGTCTGTTAGTACTCCTATTGCACCTCACTTTCAATTATCAGCTAAACAGTGTGCTAGTTCAGATGAGGATATTGAGTACATGTCTAAGGTTCCTTATTCCAGTGTTGTTGGTTCTTTGATGTATGCTATGGTTTGCTCACGTCCGGATTTATCTTATGCTATGAGTTTGGTTAGCAGATATATGTCTAATCCTGGTAAAGAACACTGGAGGGCAGTTCAGTGGATTTTCAGGTATCTCAGAGGGACGACAGATTATGGATTGAAGTTTGGCAGAACTGAAAAGGGGCTTATTGGTTATGTGGACTCAGATTATGCTAGGTGATTTGGATAAGCGAAGGTCTCTCACAGGTTATGTATTCACTGTTGGCAGTTGTGCTGTGAGTTGGAAGGCTGTATTGCAGCCTGTTGTTGCTTTATCTACCACTGAGGCGGAGTATATGGCTATTGCTGAAGCTACTAAAGAGTTGATTTGGTTAAAGGGATTGTTTGCTGAGCTTTGTGGAGTTGATTCTTGCATTAACTGTTTTGTGACAGTCAAAGTGCTATATGTCTCACCAAAGATCAGGTGTTCCATGAGAGGACAAAGCACATTGAGGTCAAGTACCATTATGTTCGTGATGAGATCGAAAAGGGTAAGCTAAAGGTATGTAAGATCAGTACTCATGATAATCCTGCTGATATGTTCACAAAGCATGTTCCTGTTGCTAAGTTTGAGCTTTGCTCAAGCTTAGTTGGTATAATTGCATAGCCCAAGAGGCTATTTGGCGCCAGAAGTATTGTTTGTTCCTGTTGATATGTTCAGGGTGAAGGTGTTGATTTATGCTACAAGATGGAATTTGTCTCAAGGTGGAGTTTGTTGAAGATGATCCAAATTCAGTCCATATCTAAAGGCCAACTTCTGACGGTACGGGTCATGATATATCCCGTTTAGGGTTTTTCATTGGCAACTTGATTCATTCATCTTGTAAGCCGCCGCATTGGCGTTGTACTCGAACCCTGACATAATGAAGTTCTTGCTGGCTGGCGCTCGTGGTTTTTCCCTCTCACATCGGAGGGGTTTCCACGTTAAATCTCGTGTCCCTTTACTGTTTGATCGTTTACTTTCGTCGTTTTAGTTGCCGACGCTTATAACATGTACGACAACGTGCATGCCGTAAGTCCATTATTTTCGCATCTTTCTATCCTACATTCTTACTGGCCTCTGCATTATTCGCCGAGGGACGACGAGCAAGAAGAAAACCGGAATCATCTACCCGTTTTTGTTCTTCTAGGACCCCATCAGCTCCCCTCTCTATTATCCACCGTTGGTAGCTACTTTAAGATTCGTGCAACATTTTTGGGCTGCTGACGTCAGCGTGACGTGGCATTTGAGCTCGGGCCGGCGGCGGCAGAGGAGAGCTCAGCGGCCGCCGGCGGTGGGTGGGCGGAGCGGCCGGCGGCGAGGTCGCCGCCGGCCGTGGGCGGCGGTGGAGGCGGCGGCCTTAGGGTTTGGGGTTAGGGATTTAGGGTTAGGGGTTTGGGGGATTTAGGGTTAGGGATTTGTAGGATTTGGGGAATTAGAGGAAGGCCGGCGGCGGTAGGCCGGCCCGGCGAAGGCTGCGGGCACGGGGGCGGCGAGGCGCGGCGGCGCGGGCGCCGCCAGCCGGGCGGCAGTGGAGGGCGGTCAGGCCGGGAAGGCGGGGGAGGGGGGGGGGGTGCGGCCGTCGGGTGGATGGTGGGCGGCGCGGCACGGCGGCGGGGGCGCCGCCGACCGCGGGTGGAGGCCGGCCTAGGTTGGGGACGGCGCGGGGCGGGGGAGGGTTGAAGAAAGAAGATGATGACGTCAGCGCTGACGTCATAAAAAAAAAGAGGGAGGGTAGCTAACACGGTTCCTCAAACATCCGGGTTGATCATCTACCCCGTGACGCCTGCCGCCGCACGTAGCTTGATCGCCGGCCGATAGATCTATCTATCGGGGCCCGGCCGTGGGCGCCGACACCGCAACTTGCAAAAAGACTAACGGGTCGAATCTGTCTTCGCGCTCGCGCACCAGCTCGACTCGGGCATCCATCTTTTCTACGGCTTTCTAACCAACGCGGCCGGGCAACTGTGTGTCGGCGTCACGTGCTGGCATGAGCTCCCGATCTTTGCAGGCACGTACTCACTCTTCCAGTTCTTCGTCAGCCTAACTAGCTAGAAGAAAGCCTATAAAAGAAAGCCTTACGCTCACTTCTGCCTATCGCACGGCCAACCTTAACCCAACAACAGAGGAGCACGCACGCACCGCGACCGCTCGTACAAATTAATTTTCCAGCTGAACACGAGAGAGCCCCTGCTTCCATAGGCTCAGCTCGCTGCTCGATCCCAAGGTCGATCCATCCATCCATGGAGAACAACGCCAGCCCGCAGCCTCCGCCAGGTTTGTGTGTGTGATACCGATCGACGATTAGCCTACTAGCTATCAGTCGGTTTCATAATTCTAACTAGAGATTATTAAAAGGCACCCAACTGCTTGTTACAGTAAATTTGTTGCAGAATTACCTTATGTTTCGGCGAAATTTGTGAGCATGTATACTTAATTATATCTATATCTTCGTTGTTGGATCAGGCTATCCGACGGTTAGTCCTGATAGCGGTGAGAAGAAGAAGGGGTCGCGTCGGGCAAAGACGAGCAAGCGGGGAGATCCCAGCTTTATCGAAGGATGGTACGTAGTACCAGCTTGTCTAATATCTAGCTGTCTAAGATCTAGCTAGGCTTAACCCGTACTCTAATTTTCTTCGCAAGCTTAGATGCATGGAAGAAGGTGTTTTCTTTTACTGATCTCTCTCTATTATTATGTGTTCTTCGTCTCCACAGCATTGCTGCGCTCTGCTGCTGCTGGCTCTGCGACCTCTGCTGCGACTGAAGAGCCTACCGGAACTAAGCAGAGAGATACGATATGCACGAGAGATGGATTCGTGCATGTCATGCGTGGAACTTCTTTAATTTGCTCGAGTGGTGAATAATATGATTTTACGATGATAGTGTAACCAGAAAGTTGTATTTCTGTTAGTATATCTAAAAAGAGGACGAGTGTATAATGTGCACGGTAGCTGCAAGAAGCATCCAGTGGTACAGATTTTTGGGTCCACGTACAAGTTTGTGCTTCTTGGTTTTCTATGTAACTATTCCATATTACTAATTAAGGAAGTTTTGTGCTGCCTACATTATGTCTCAACGATTTTATTTGCATGTAGTTGTCATTTTCAACTTGTTATTTGAATTTAACACTTTCGAGTTCATAGATGTCCAATAATATTTAACTATCTATGCTATTACTATTTGTCAACTTATCATCGACCACGTCTAGTTGGAATGGAAACACATTGACAATGTTAGGGCCACTATTTTTTTTTTTGAAAAATGGAAATAATGTCCTCTGCGACCGCACAGTCAAATTCTTACAAAATTCTCAGCTCATAGTCCAATCACAAAATAGAAAGAAAAAGAGCACACACTCTTAACAATGAACTCAAGAGGCAAAGTCTATTATTGTTTCTTCAACCGTTCTTAGCAAAAAAAAAAAAAAAACAAAAAAAAAAAACAAATCCATAGTCTCCAATGCCTGTTTGTCATGCAAACAGTCTCTCTTGTGTCCTCACGCTGCAATAACGCCAAAAGATGTAGCAAAAAACTTAGTGCCACCAGTAGGTGTGGTTATCTAAACTTTGCAAAAATGTGTCATAAACCAAGTTTCTTGAAGGCTGAAGCTCGATTAGAATATAGGACGAATTTCAGAATACTGTTCTGCTAGTTTAATTTTCTGACAGTACCCCTATGCATTTTGGCCTCCTGAAAAAAGGCCATTACTTGGATTATTAACTTTGGCATGTGGTGTTTGTGCGTCATTCTGATTCCGATCTCAATGTTTCAGAGTAATGTTTGTATTTTACACACCTTGCAAATATAATACTAGGTTTCTATGAAACATATAATCATGAATTATATTTCATCAATTGGCATATTATAATAATATAAAGAGGGAACATTTACTCAACAAAGCAAAATAAGGAACTTTTTTTACGTAGTAGCTTTAACCGTTTGGTAATGGGCATAATAACTTTCGGTAAGGTTGTCATGCAAGCCTAGGAAAATATTTGTTTATGTTCTGAAAGTAATAATTTTTTTTGAGAATCCTGAAAATAATAATTTTATGATAATTCAGTCAGCTCATCAACTGTGTCCTTACAATTTTTAGAGGAACAAATGCACCACCACTCCAACTTTTTCCCTTATGTCAAGTTTTGACAACACACGGGCTTAATTAGCTTAATAGACCATCACTAATATGTAAAATCTGTATTATCTGCCTTCTAGCTAGAAAATTTTGACAATGTGTATATATGATAACACTGACTGCATTTGATTATTAGCACGTCTCAACCACAAATAGTGACCACTCGTACAGTCGTACTTCTTGGAAATAAAATGGTCCTCAGCTTTCTAGGTGATACATACTTGAATGATGGGCATGGATCGCGTAGACAAAGGTCGTCTTTTATAAGATCCATCGAACCCGCTAACATTGAAATCTAATTGAGACCGAAAGTGTGGTGGTCGGTGATAATGCCAATGGCGATATTAAGATTCTTAGCAGTAATAGGACAAAAGGCGTGATGATAGATTCTACATGTTAAGTCGGTGCGATATGAAAGGGGTCATGGTATCTAGATGTATGGTTGAGAGCTTCGTTGTTCTTCCATGTTTCGTCAGTTGAGCCTCGTGGAGGCAAGACTGGGTGTTGCGGCTAGCTGCTGCTAACATGGATAATATATTAAGATCAATTAATTGAATATAGATAATTGTGCATTACAATAATTATAGTTTTCAAAATCCTTCTTTATCTCCTTTTTTGCACTAGGGTGTACTTACATGTTTGCATTTGCTGATTGGCCCTGGTGTGTATGTTCATGACCTCTGCCACTGTTGGTCTGTGTCATAGCTCAAATGGGAGATGGAAGTATGGAACCAACATCTCAGAAAAGTACCAAAATTAAGCTGACATTATTATTGTTTGCAATATATAGGGCCACCCATCGATATATCATTCAAGAAAGAATTAATTGTCTCCTCCACTAGTCGATCAACAAGTTCGTCTTTTCCATATCCACATCTCATTAGGCCAGTCTCAGTGGAGAGTGTCATGAGCATTAAATATCATGCCACATCAACAATTTTGCTGACATGGCAGTGACATTTATGAGGGGAGTGTCATGGGATGAGAGAGGATGTCATGGTGATGACACTCCCTTGGCACAGTTCTCAAAGTTTGCAGTCTTGGCAATCGTGCGATGACCCTCTCCACTGAGACTGGCCTTAGATCGTGCTGACGACGTAGTGATCTCTCAACAAGAAAGCTAGATTTCCACACCCGGGACACCGGTCGCTGGCCGCTGAGAAGTTGATCAGGGAAGAATCATCTGAAAGTTGAGATCGCTGGGGAGAAGAAAGCATCGGGAGCGCCGGGGACGTGCGGGCGTGTGCGCTGTGTCAGGGGGAACTGATTCTGATTCTTTGGCCCCCTACTAGCCGCGTGTATCCGACACAGCCGGCGTTTGGCTTCCAGCTGAAGCTAGGAGCCCAGGAAAAAGGGACACACGATGGCTTACGCAGCGCCCATGCGGCGGCGTACGTGCATTGCATGATATGCATGCACGAATCCAAGCATCTGCATGATATCACAGTTCTCGTGTCCACACGGCGTGGCGCGCCTTAGCTTTACCGCCGACAGGCTAGCTAGATCACGCGTGGATGGAAAACGTTATGGATGAAAACGGTCGGGAACGGTCGGGAAAACCCTCTAACCAATTTTGATTTCATATTCTTATACGGAATCGAAAACGAAATCGGGAAAGCCGGACGGGAAAACGATAACGGGTAATTCGGGATATCGGAAACGAAATAATTCGAACGGGAACGTATCGATAACGGTCGGGAACCAATAATCCGAGTCGGGAACCCCGAACCACATAAACACTTAAAACGCTCAGCTCAACATGAAGGATACAAATACATGACAACGATTCAACGAACAGTGATAGCCCATGGCTAAATAGTAGAATAACTAATCATGCACCATACGTCCATACATGACATACCACCAAGGCCACTGCCATCAATCAGAGCTCCACTTGGCATCACAGAACCAGCACCTTGTTCTTGCATAGCACCCCCATTATTTGCAGTTGTTGGACTTGAAATAGATGATGGTGTTCCACTGGCAGATGATATAGACACACACACCCCCACACCCTGACTAGGGACTGGGCTTCCACTGGCAGACCAAGACCTTCTACATCCTGCAAAGACCAAAGAGACAAGTTTGTTCAACATTAGAATTTAGAAGCAGAGGATAACCATATAAATAATTGCAACCGTATTTATCAACAAACAAGTATATTTCACTCATAAATGTAGCATACATGGACAAAAATTGAACAGAAACTGCAGCTAAACAAGCACACAAATTTGCACAAAAAAATAGATTTGCACTAAATCATCGAGGCATTAATCTAGCACAAGGAATAGTTTATTGCAGATCTACATGACAACATTGCTGAGCTTGTGGACTGGTGGTGGTATACCTGGAGTTGAAGTCGGAGCTAGCGTACTGCCATTGGCATTTGGTGGTGAAGAAGCAGCAGCCGGAGCCGACGGCTCCAGAAACAGGCGCCTGTTGGTGCTGGCTGAACCAGAAGCAGAAGGAGCTCCTCTCGTTGGAGGCATCCTGGTTCAGTGGCGGAGGAGCCGCGGAACAGAGCAGGGGAGGCGCCGCAGGGCAGCCGGCGGCGGGCGACGGGGTGGACTGCAGTGGAGTGGTGTGGGATGATTAGGGTTTAGAGTTTCATCTTGTTTATATACGCCAGGGGTCTGGGGAGAGTCGGCCAGATGGGCTATTTTGTTGTTGGGCCAGTACTGGGCTGGTGCTACAGGGGATAGTGTTTTGGCCTGTACACGGGAATTCCTGACGGGAATTTCCCGGCTGAAACCGGGAAACCGGAAATACGGGCGGGAAAAGGGCTTCCCCGATTTCGACCCCGATTTCGTATTTTTTACCCGGATTTCGACCGATTTCGTATTTTTCCCGAGAAAACAGGTAACGGGCGGGAAAAATTGGTATTCGGCGTCGGTCGGTCGGGAATTTTCCCGTCCCGCTTTCATCCATAGAAAACGTACGGCCGGTGGTGGTGGGTGGGTTTTTGATTGGCCAGGATCTATCGGAATTTAAATTCGATTTTTTTTTTTTTTGCAACCAAGCTGAATGAAGCAATCTTTCCTCTGATTGACATTTTGCTAGATTGATTTTGAAATCCGTATGTATTACATATTGCTTTTTTTTTCTTTGCCTAATTCGTGTTGAGGGGATCTCCATGCCTGCCGTGTGTTGTACATATTGCTTTGGAAAAAGTGTGTTCTTTATCCCTTATATATATATATATATAGCAAAAGTGTAAGTTTCAATCCTTATATTTCAATCGATGCAAATCAACTCCTTAACTAACTAAATAACTGGTGAACTCATCCCCACATCAATTTAATCATGATTAGTGTCATTTCACAATGGTTTAGAGCACACAATCATCTGACTAATCAATACAGAGCTAGCCATGTCATATGCTGAGTTGAATCAATAGTTATAATGATTCAATGTCACCAGTTTAGTTAGTTAAGGGGTTTTAGTTAAGGGGTTGATTTGCACCAATTGAAATATAAAGGATGAAAGTAACACTTTTGAGATATTAGCTAAATTGAATCGATGAAAGGTTAAACCCACACTTTCGCGATATTTAACGGATGTATAAAGTCATTTCTTATCACAACTTCCAATGTCAAGGTGGAGAACATCTTTTCCAAACTTGGGTGGAAGATGGCTCTTGTAGATCATGTCTTGGGATTTACAAGGTAGTTTTTGTCATTTTGTGCCTCCATTTTGGGTGGAAGTTTTAATAAGAAATGGCTTTATACATCGTGGTTGATGCAATAGTTAAAATAATTTTATTCCTTTATCTAAAAGTATATATATTAGACATTGACTTTGGGCAATGGATTTGTTTGCAAGAGCGTTTGTTTCAGTGTTCAGTGTTCTATTCTAGGTCAGAAATAGAGGCTATTTACTCCTTCACCGGGCTTGTCCCACTAGAAACGCCATATTTTTAAAACCGAAGAGATTACCTGTAAAAGCATTTCATAGTGGATTTCTGGAAAGAATTCATCATAACATTGTTTTCCATGATTTCCAAAAGAGAATCTAATTATTAAGGATTAAACTGATCTTTTTTTAAAAATTTTTTCCTTGAAACTGCCCTCTGTAGGTTTATGCCATGAGAGAAGAACACACATCCAGACCACCTGACTCGATTAACCTGGCATTGTCGGAAACTAAGAAGAAAGAAATGAGAAAAGTCTAGCTGGCTGTTTGTTGTTCTGTTTCCAAGCATAGTATCTCTCCCTTGTTTAGTTGAGATGCCTTAACAGAAGCAAGATAAGTTGTTCCTTGCCACCCCTTGGGCGCGCGCCGGCCAAGTCTTTTGGAATTTCAGGGCAGCAAAGCATATGCTCTACTTTACGTTGGACAATCTAAGCCCCTTTACGATCCCATGCGTGTGTCGTCGTCGTGGTGCCTAATTGCCTATATATATTGCATTCATGTCACACTACCTGTTACCTTCACATCAATCTCTACAGAGGGTAATGAACGCAGATTGCATTGGTTTGTAAGGTTTTACACGTACGAACGAGCTCATCGATCATCTCGCAACTAGTTAAGATCGTCGGCTGATGGACAGCAACACGAACCGCTCCCAGCCTCCTCCGGGTGAGGATCATCACCCCTGTTCTTCCTGAACTCCTTCAACCTCTGCTCGGGCCGGGTTCTTCTTCGAATGCATATATGCATATGTGTACCATGTAATGGTTTCAATTAATTTGTCCTCCATGGGAATCACCTATAGGCTACCCGAGGATGGACGACGCCGAGCAGCAGGGTGGTGGCAAGAAGAAGAAGGGATGCTGTGGTGGAAAGCGGCGCCGCGTGGCGTCGGCCAAGCGCGGCGAGGCGAGCTTCATTGAGGGATGGTGCGTCATTAGAAGTCTCCTTTATTTTCAGTAGTAGTGCTGCTGCGCCATTGGTCAGAGCTAGCGTTTGTTTAAATTTGGTTCAAGCTTCGTTTGTAAATATATACAACATCCTTGACTTTTTAGATCTAACATCAAAACCACTTTTCCTAATATTTATCTGCATAAATATTTGTAGAAAAAAAAATCAAAAGTCAAAAGGATGAAAAAATGTCAATAATAGCATATATTTAAGGACAGATGAAGTACATATCTGAGTATCTGACTGCTGATTCGGTTTTCATTTTGTTTGCCCTTGCATGTGGCGACCACGCTATTCAACCCTCCATGGATCAGCATCGCCGCGCTCTGCTGCTGCTGGCTTTGCGAGCTCTGCTGCGATTAGCTTGCTGCTCCAAGAACCCACAGCAGGATGGTGCACTGGTGGTCTGGTGCGCCAACGGGGAGGATGGTGTGATAAGTTGTGAAACTTTTATTATTTACTTGTGTGTTTCTCAGCTGCCAGCTGGTGTTGTGATGAATGTCATCCGTGGAAATTAATTAAAAGAAGACCAATACACTTCTGATTTTCAGCAGACATTTTTCTTCAAATAAATTATTGGGAGATCTGCCCCCATTTTATATTGTAAAAAAAATAAAGAAGTTAATTAAGCTTAGAAAGATGATGCACAGGTTCTAAACTGATGTATATGTGATGATTCGGCCGATTCCAAGATCTACCAGCCCATTCTCTTATATGTGTGCATGTGAACATATGTTTTTCGCAAAATAAGAAATGAAGATCTACCCTGGTAGCATGAAGTTTCAAAGTTCTCCGCTTTCTTGGACTGGGCTAGCAATTAGTACAAGTTACAGGCTTGCTTATGGGCCGTAGCCTTCAAATCTCCAATCCTATCGGCCCATCTTAGACCAACGAGCACCGAGGGCATATTACGAGGCGTCAGATCCAGATCAGACGTACTAAAATGGATTCACTTACGTGCACCCCGCCGGTGACGTGGCGAAGGTCAACAGCACAATATCAAGCATCCACGGGGTCCTGTCTGAAAAAGACGAGCGGAAAACGCCACAGAGGCTCGTTGCTGCTTCCTCCACTTCCCTTCCCTGCTGCCGTGGTTCGCCGCCGGGAGCCGAGGGAGAAGGAGCGAAGATGGGGTTCGTCGGCGATACGGTGGAGTCGATCCGCTCGATGCAGATCCGCCAAGTGCTCGCGCAGATCATCAGCCTTGGTGACGCCCTCTGCCGCAGTCTCCTCTCCTTCTCCCCTGATTGTTTTTACTTTTCCGAGGTCTTTGGCGGTCAGATCAGTGCGTTGGGGGCGTGTAGCTCTGAGGGTTTGTGGTGAGGACTTTGCAGCGAAAATAGTACGATTTCAGTGAGCGGGACGTGCCTTTCTCGATTTTGGGTGGGTTTTGGCCGTAAGATTGGAGGAAGAGACCTTTCCATATTGTTCATGTCGTTCTACGATTTGAACTCTTCACTTATTCTTCTTAAGAATCATTAGAATGTGAAGAATACCACAGTAGTCGAAATGGGTGTTACAGCCTTAGTGAACTGAATTGCGACTTTTCTTCATCTCTTTTATAGTTTATTGGAATGTGAACTGTGAATGTTGCACATGCTCTCTTCAAGAATTGCTTAGTTTTTTTTTTTTTTTTTTTTTTTTTTTTTTTTTTTTTTTGGTTAACCTAGAGGCTAGTTGTTTCTCATAGTAATCCTGAGTTGTAGAATTGTGATATTCAAGAGGGGAGCTGGGGGCACTTTATCTGATTTTGTTAGTAAGGCTGGTATTTTCCTGCAATCTGAAATTTAATTGTTAATTGCAATAGGAATCTCATAGGGGGTTTAAATTTTAAACTTTCCCCTTTGCAGGTATGATTGTTACCTCAGCATTGATCATATGGAAGGGGTTGATAGTTGTGACGGGCAGCGAGTCCCCAGTTGTAGTTGTTCTCTCTGGTAGCATGGAGCCTGGATTTAAAAGGGTCTGTTACCTCTTTACATAACTTGAAAATGGCATTAAATGTTGTATGTTTTATGGTATTTACATGCTTGATTGGACATAAGTAATAATTGGTTAACGAAATGTTTTTACTTTTATGCGTGGACGCTGAAAATTTCAGGAACTGCTACACAAGAAGGAGCATTTTCATTTTATTTTGACATGAATGTTTTTGGCGGTCTTTAAGTTCTACTAGTTAGCATTAATAGTTTGTCTGCATAGTTTTAGTGTCCTTTTAGCTTTTTACATATAAATTTCTGGAATCAACTATTACCAGAATTTTCCTTTTAATATTCTTATCATCATTTGCTGGTGGCATGCTATACTGCTATGGAACATATTACCTACTACTTAATTTTAATGCCAGAGCTTGGTGTATGTGTATATGTGCAGTGCCAGCATCTTTGCACCGTTATGCCTTAATAATAATTATCTCCTTTGCAGGGTGATATCCTGTTTTTGCACATGAGCAAAGATCCTATCCGCACAGGAGAAATAGTTGTTTTCAATGTCGACGTGAGTTCTACCACTTAGCCAAGAATTATGTCACTGCAATGTTTTCTCATACAGTTATAAATACAGACACTAAATGCTGATTTGGCTCCCATTTATGTAGGGCCGTGAAATTCCAATTGTACACCGTGTGATCAAGGTAACGCGTTTTGAGTTCTTCATTTCAGTCGTTGGCATTTAAAATAGATTATAGTTGTATGCGCTTTTTCTTGCTCAGTTTGATTTTTTTCCCTTCTCTCTGTATAGGTCCATGAACGCCAGGACACTAAAGAAGTGGACATCCTCACCAAAGGTATACCATTTCTTTCAGTTTGAATGACTATAATTTTTCCATTTACTGTTCTGATACCACCTGGTATTGTGTAACTCGTGACAATAATCGACGGCTATTTGTACGATGTACTGTCATTGCAATGTTTTCTTTACCTTACCAATATTATTTTCAGGTGACAATAATTTTGGGGATGACCGACTATTGTATGCACAAGGGCAGCTTTGGCTCCAGCAACACCACATAATGGGACGAGCTGTGGGGTGAGTTCAACTTATACAGCACGCATCTGTCCTTACACCCATTGGAAAACAGTTTGACTGACCTTTTTACAATGCAAACAGCTATCTTCCACATGTCGGCTGGGTTACAATTATCATGACTGAGAAACCATTTATTAAGGTATGTTCATTCTTACTGGTTCATATATTGATTGTCCTACTCTGTTCCACAACAACAAAGCAGATAAACTAGTGTAGGGCTGTAGGCTAAAGATGAAACCCAACAGGCACCACACAAACCAATGCCACCCAATGTGGAGTGTATTCTTTTGATCTGAAAATATTTTCATTATGTTGAGGGAACTGCTCATGCATTCATCTTACTAATGTATATTAGGCAACGGCAAGTGCACTGGTTGTCTATTTTAGTCCCCATGTTGAACAATAATGTTGTGGCTTGCTTTCATTGGAAGGTCTGCTGATCGATGTTTTCTCTTGCTGCAGTACCTGCTGATTGGCGCCCTGGGCCTGCTGGTCATAACATCAAAAGAGTAAAGATGACAAACTTCTGCGGCATATAGATTTTGCACTTGTGGTGCAACAGCGTAGAGCAGTGGCTTTAAGAGAAGCTGTTCTGTAAATGAGAAGATTTATTTGTCTATTTTGCTGGCGCCTGCCCTCTATTTGGATACTTGATCTGATGCAGCATCCATATCTCGGTAGTTACAGACTAGTTAATGAATTGAATCAGCTGTTGGTTGTTCCATTTGATGATGATGGCTTTATTACAGGAAAATGCCTTGTAGACCAACAAAAAGGTAGTGTCATGTTGAATATCAAGCAGATCTTGAATTTCTATAGCAAAACCCCAAAAAAACCTAGACTGCAAAAAAGGAGTTATTGAGTTATTGGGTGGCCTAGCAGGTTTCCAATATCTGTTTTGTTGCCATAAAAAAACCAGCCCCCTTCCCCCAAAAGAAAAGGGAATCCCCGCTCTGTTTATTTATTTATTTATTTAAGAACCCCCGCTCTGTTTCAGTGCTCCTCCCGGCAAACGAGCAAAAACCTCAGTTTGAACAACAGTATCCCTCAAAAGTGCACTTTAAACCATTAAGGCCTTGTTTAGTTCCAAAATCCAAAATGAATGTTTAGACACATGTATGGCGTATTAAATGTAGGTAAAAACAAATCGCATTATATAGATGGACTGGAATTTGCGAGACGAATCCAATGAGTCTAATTAGGCCGTGATTAGACACTAATTTGCTACAGTAATGCTACAGTAACCATGTGCTAATGACAGATTAGTTAGGTTCGTCTCGCGAATTCCAAACGTAATCTATAATTAGTTTTTTAATTAGTCTATGTTTAATACTTCAAATGTGAAAAGATTCCCTTCCAAAATCTTTTCACCGCGGAACTAAACACGGCCTAAGCCACAGGGAATTTGTACCAATGGATTTTTGTCGCCCGTGATTTATAAAGCTAAAACCTGTTAGAGTTTAATTTGTCATTAGAGCATTGATGTTTTACAACATAAATTTATCACGATAGCTTATTCACGTATATTCTAAGATAACCTTTTCTAACTTCTTCGAATAGTTTTTCGAGAAAACTTGTGCAAATAAGACTTTCACCCATGTGAAAAGAAAGATCACGCCCATGAGATAAGGTCTGATATAAAGCGTGCCGTTCGCAAATAGAATTCCCACCTGCGCACTGATGCAGTGCAAACTTTCGATTAGAAAACGTAATCTATGAGCAGCTCCATTTGTTCTCCCCTTCTGCGGATTTGAGAGTTCTCTCTAATAGATTGGTGAACGGGAGAAGAATCACCCGATCGAATGGCTTTTAAAAAAATATATTTAGCCGTGTAGCTGGGAGAGTCCAACCATGACATAAATAAGGAGTTTATACGATTTAATGACAAATCTTCAATTATCATCAAATAGTACTGTTAGTATACAAAACCTAACGTTAGCCGCTGTCAAGATAGCGAGAAAATAGAGGTCTACAGGGGTTAGGAGCACACACCCATAGACGAACAAGCGCAAGTTCTTCAAGAGAGACTGAGCAGCCTTCATTTTTTCACCAAGTTGAACATCATCTACATGAGAGATTGAGAGTAAAAATATTATCACTTCTCAAAAGACACATCTGTCATGTGAATGAGCACTTGTGGTTGGCGTCAAGAAAGTCCCTGTGGCATTTGTTACTCTTGGAGGTGTTCCTCATAGACGGCTAGGCATCGCCAGCTTGCTCCCAATGTTGTGGTGAGCAGCGACAAGTCTGTAAAGGTCGGTTTCCATCTAAAGGGAACCATTCTTTTAGTGAATGGTTTGGCGAGGAGGCTTTGCGGAGCTCCTCAACGGAGACTAGAAACCATTGAGCTTGTCGGTTGTGTGCATGCAGTGGGTTCAAACTTTGAGAAAATCCTTGTGTCTCCTCTTTGGTTTGCCTCATTTGATTACTTCTAGCTTTAGTTGTGCTTCCGCTTCGATCTATTTGGTTGTGCTTTATATGTGTGCAGGGACTTAGTGATGCTGGTCAAAAACATATGAACAAGCACAACATCAAGTGTTATTGGTGCTAGAAGAGCAAGAGGGGGGGGGGGGAGGAGGGGTTGGAGTTACACTTGGATAGCAGCATAGTTCAGGATCGGTTGAACCGGTTAGACCGGCCTGGATTTGGCAGCAGGCTGAAACTGGATTTGGGAGTTTCAATTGCCCATCTCGCCTATTCACCTCCTCCCCCTCTAGACGACATCTAGGTTCTTTTAATTGGTATTAGAGCGAGTCTTCACAACAAAGCTTAACAGTCGTGAATAAAAGATGTAGAAATCTTTTGAGGTACAATTTGAGCCTCTTGTAAGTGATGGCTCAAACTTCTCTTCTTGGTCAGCTCATGTTCACAATGCACTTACCATGTGTTTGGTTCAGAGCCAAAGTGGGATGGGATTTTCCCGTCCGTATTTTATGGGATAGGACCATCCCATTTTGTGTTTGGTTGAAAGGGACGAGTCTGTCCCTGTTTTTTGTTTGGTATAAGGGATAAAGAGAATGGGATGGATCATGATGTTAACACCGTTAGCCATATTTGAGCGAAGCCCACATGTCATCAAAATAGGCCCACTTGTCATTCTCTAGGGAACCTTTTCTCTCGTTTTTTCCTTCATCCTTATCTTCTTCCCACAGATCCCTAAGAACCATGGCTCCCACGCAGGATGACAGGAGCCCATCCTCGCTGCTCATCCCCTCCGTCGGTCGCTAGTGCTCATCGTTCCCGGGGGCCACCCTACTTCTCCTGGTTCGTTCTGCTCCGCCGTCGAATCTTCTCTTCCACCTACCTCTCCGTCCCAACTTTCAATCAAGGCCATGGAGTCACCTTGCGCCGCCGCCCTACTGGACTTGCGCTGCCCACCGAGCCGGCCGCTCGCCTGCAGGCGTGCTCGCCCCTGGTCGTGCCGTCCACGTCCGTCCTTGATGGCCGGCGCGTCGCCCCGCCGAAGTCGGCCGCTCGCCCCTGGCCGCTACGTCCTTGACCGCCAGCGCATCGCCGTAGCCTCGTTGTCGATTGATTCGCATCGCCAGGGCCTTGTGGCCGCCTGGCTCACGCTGCCGGGGCTCCTCCCCGCTTGAGACGCGCCGCACTCACCCACAGCAGCTCGGACCGAGAATAGACGGGCGAGACGGCGAGAAAATGGGATGCCCCCGTCCGCTCGATTCGGAGGGATGGGGGCGTCCAACATATTGAGGAAATATTCCCCTCGAGAGATGACCCCATCCCACTCATCAGCAAACCAAACAGCCTAAAAAAACCCGTCCCGTCCTTCAAACAAAACACATACTTAGGGATATTGATCCTGTTGTAGAACATGTTTTAGTTGCTAGCGTTTTACCTCCAAAGTTTGACATTGAAAATTTTATTGGTGCAATGTCACTCAAGAGGAGTTGAACCGCTCGCAATGCAATGCTTGTGTTTCTAACTTCTTGTGAAATGTTGTATGTGAAGATGTATGGGATATCATCTCTAACCAATGAATGAAATTCGAAAAAATGCACATCTTACTTGGGCTCTTCTCACGGATTTATTTTCAAATTCTGAAAATGATGATGAGGAGTAAGAAAATATGGAAACAGAGGTGTCAACAATCAACAGTGAGCCTCATGTGACTCCATCCATGAAACAAGAGGAGCAAACCATTCATGACACAGTTCCTGTATAGGAACCGGTTAGACCGGTTTGCAACCCCGGTCAGACCGGTCTTGGCACGAGTGTTGATCCAAACAAAGCTTCAACTTCAGTATCTTTATCTTCCAATGATGAGGGCATAGTGTGCTTGATGGCTAAGAAGAAGAAGAATACTAAGAGAGGCAATGGTCAATCATGTCATGCCTCTTTGGTCTATAAGTACGAGTCATTGACAAATGATTATGCATGTGCTACTGTTTTTAGTTCTGTTTTAATAAGACGGCATGTGTTTAAAAAAATACTAATTTAGAGATGTAGTCTACATGAACTTTTTGGATTAATCTAAAGCGTTCGATCATCATAAAATCCGACGGCGTAGGCTCAAAGGTGAGATGTAGTCAACATGGACTCTTTAGATTAATTAGAGCGTTCGATCATCATAAAATCCGACGGTATAGGATATACATGAGGACGGACGAAACGACCTTTATAGTATACATAATAGATAATAAGTAGTGCACAAAAGTTATGTATGCGTGCATCTTAAGACACGGAGCTCAGAAAATGTTTATTTACTCCGTTTTATATCTATAAAAAAGTATTATGGAGTAGTATTGCGCAGACGAGGAGGCGTTCGTTATGTTTAGTGTTTACTCGCCCGACCACGTGATCTTCACTTGAACCGCACCACTCCTACCCACAAGACGCTTCACATGCTGACCGTCCACCTCAGGCTGGAACTCCAGCGAGCCTATGGCGATCTCATCGCCGGAACGAGCACGCAGGTCCGCCTCAACCATAAGGGGCCATAGCAATGGCACGGCGAGGATGGATCTGGCCAGCGGGATCGTCGTCGCTCCTGTTGACTCGGCGCGTGAGCTCTGGCCAAATTCACCGTCCAAGAGGACGGTTTCGATCTCGAACAGTTGGCTACGCGCGACGATCCTCCCACGAACGCCCGTGTCTGCAGCTTGGCCCTCCTCCTCCCGACGTACCTCCACGCTGCCTTCGACGGCGTTGCTCAGTACGGCGTAAGTCACCTCCACGGGACCGTAGCGGGTGTCGACCATGCGGGAGATCGCCTTGTCGTACTCGCTCGGTTCGTATACGTCCCAAGAGATCAAGCCGGCTTTCGCCTCCTTATTATCCGAAGAGGGTGCAAGCTCAGCCATGTTTCCATCAAATTTGTAAAGTTCTTTAGCTCCTTCATCAAGGGGTTATTCTAACTAAAGATAACTTAGCTAGAAGAAATTGACATGAAAATGAGAAATGTTGCTACCGTAACAATAATGGGACCATACAACATCTCTTTTTCGAATGTCATATGGCTAGATTAATTTGGAGAATAATTTATACTACTTTTGGTCTACTTAAACCTAACAACATTATTCATATCTTTGGGTCAAGGCTACGAGGTGTAAGGTGGAGGAAAAAGAAATTAATTCTCACAGGTGCTAGTGCGGTGTGTTAGGGCATGTGGCTTAATAGAAATGACATCATTTTGAATGAAGCAATTAAACAACCTTGTCTGCAGGTCTTTTTCATGATGACATACTGGATAAGATTCTCGGCGTTGCTTCAGAAGGAGTATCATACGCATGTCGAGCTTTGAAGATCACGGCTCGAGATCTTCGCGAAGAATGTGTGGCGATTCAGTAACAGGCTTATAAGTTGTTTACTTCATCCGTTTTTATGCAAGCATGTGTGGCCCTTTTTTTAAATAATGGCTGGATATATTACTATGATGTAGAAACAGAATATTGAACTATTCCTTTATTTTAGAATAAAGAATATTTACGTTGGACAAGCTCTAATTAGTTGTCGTAATTAGGGATCAGGGTAGGCGGAAGCAACAGATATAATATAAAAATACGTGGATAACGGACAGATATTTTTAGCTCGGGAAACATTTAACAGTATCGTAAGAAAAAAGTTTATCGTGAAAAAAAATTGTTGTCGCATTTTTTAGCGCTAATGTAAATAAAATTTTGCAAAAATAAAAATAAAATCCCGTCGCAATTTTTCTGCCAAACATGTAAACAAAAATTTACAAAAAACAATACAGTCAAAAAATTTGTAGAAAAATTGTGTAAGAAAATTTTGCAGCAAAGATTTGTAAACAAGGATTTCAGATTAAAATTTTGTACAAAATTATGTAACAAAAATTTTAACGACAAACTTTGTAAAAAATCGTATAACAAAATTTTTTAGTAAAAGTTTATGTGAAAACTGTTTAACACTACCACAATAACTTTCTAAAATATTTGCTAAGAGAAGTTTCATCATAATTTGTAGATAATTTTATCTGAAACACTTTTCAAACAAGCTTTAAACAAACTTTTTTAAAACAAAAACTTTTCACCACAATTTTACTCAGAAGTTTTCTAACAACCAAATTTTAAAAAGAAATCTAAGCTGAAAATATTGTAACATAAACATAAGTTATGTGACAAAGAATGAGAAATAATTAATATAAAATAATAGGAGATAGATGACGTAAATATTGCATACCATAATATGGGAACGAATTGAGACTTTGGATCCTCAAGTAGATTTCACCTACCAACCAGAAAGACCAAAATCAGTTAAGCAATAACATTTACCACACCGTATTTATGGTGGACGCATTTATCTACACATGCATGCAGCTACTCTCACCATCAATATTTTATCACTTTGAGTATGTTCACATACTAATTCTAAGATTATTCAAACGGGTATTCATAAAAAGTTTCAGAAGTATCCTTATATTTTAATTAATTTTGATTGTACCATATTACTAGTATATAAAAATTAGTATGTCCACATACTCTGTGTATGCTCACATACTCAACGTATATACCACCACACATGGTCTAGTATCATCACATACTGCGTGTATATACTTTTGTTAGGTTAGATACGTCATGTATCATGAGATACATAGGTAGGAGTAGCTATACACGTGTAGAAAGGATTTTGCCGATTTATGATATCAAATACTTCGGATTTTATGTCCCTTCTGAATCGTCTCGACAGAATTTCACGATATTGGTTTTTTACCCTTCGAAATCATCTTGGTCGGACTTTATGTCCTTTCGGATTTTATGTCCCTTTGAAATCGTCTCGGCGAGATTTTACGAGATTAGATTCTTACACCTCGGAATTATGTCAGCGGAATTTCATAAGATTTGATTTTCGATCTTCCGATTCATTGTCAGTACCCTCGGAGACAGACACCCGCGGGACAAGAACGAAGTGAAACAAGAGTGCAAGAGTAAAACAGTTGTATTTTATTTCCGCTGCGTGATGTCCCGAGCACGGACGAAGCGCGCAGCTTGGTGCGCTCAGGTGATTAAGAAACGAGGCAACCACGCGGCCGCGTTGGTGACCCCTCGTCACAGGTCTCCGAGGAACGCACGCGGTCTGCTTCGGATTCAATCGGAGACGAGGCAATTAGATTTTTTTCATCTTGGGTTGGGTTCCGAGGCAATAGGGTTATTTCCTTTTTCATCCTCGGACCGCATACCAGCTAAGTTCCTACTATTCCTCCATTAACCACAAGAGTTGATGAAGCTAACGCTTGGGTTCCCCGGAAACGCTGTATACCGCATACGTGGTGTCAACTCTATCGCCGCAAACGGCAAACGGACAATGCCCTTTTTTTGGGCCGGCCCACAAAGCCACGCCGGCAGCACATGCACGCATGTAAGTTTTCCTTACTTTTTTCTTTCAATTATTTTATTTGGATTATTTTTTTAACTTTTATATTTCTTCTATTTATTTTTTAATTTATTCTCTTCTACCGTGTAACTTTTTTCGGTTTATTATATTTTGTTTCACACGTTAATATTTATGTTCCATCTATATGATATTTTTGTTTCTCCTATATAATATTTTGTTACTTCTGTTTCATTAGTTTAGATGATTTGTTTCACATTTTAATATTTATGTTCCATATGTATGATGTTTTGTTCCTCCTGTATAATATTTTGTTACTTCTATTTCATTAGTTTAGATGATTTGTTCCACATGTTAATATTTATGTTCCATCTATATGATATTTTTGTTCCTCCTGTATAGTATTTTGTTGCTTTAGTTTCATTAGTTAAGATGAATTTGTTTCACATGTTAAAGTTTATGTTCCTCTTGTATGATTTTGTTGTTCCACACGGTCACGTGATTTGTTCTCGTTGTTAAAACTGGATTAATTGTTTCTTCTTTTGAAAAAAAATGTTTTATATTTTTTTAGTCTAAACATATGCAAGTGTGGTCTAGTTTTGAAGATTTCGTCGAAAGAAATTCAACGGTGCAATTGAAATTTGATTTGGACACTCGGTTCATGAGATATAAATTGTTTTTTGTTTGATCTTTGTGGGGCCCGCGCTTGGATAAAGGTAGGCGGAACGCGTCGGGCGTTGTGCGGGACGCGCCGCGACCCTGCAACACGCGGTGCATAGTGCCTCCCTGGGTTCCCTGCCAAGCACGATTTGCATTTAGGCTGTCTGCACTGGCTACCCTATTCCGCACGGTAAATGCAACGTGGCATGCATACCGCTCCTGCTTAAACTTTTCGTGCTGCAGCGGGGTACTGGACACCGACCTAGACCATCCAGTTTCATCTCCCACGCGGTAAATCAAGAGGGTGTAGAGATGAAACTTTACGGGCCACGTCGGTGCGGGACCCGCACACCCACGGCTTCCGCGCGCCCTCCCCAACTACCACCGCTCGATCCATGGACCCGCGCGCGAGCTCCTCCGCGGCCGAGCTCGCCGGCCCCGCGCGCGAGCTCATCGGTCCCGCGCGCGCGAGAGAGGATGTGGCGGCCGGGAACAGGAGGGAAGACAAGCCGGCGGCCAGGAACAGGAGGTGGGCCGGAGTTGAGGAGCTGGCCGGAGTTGAGGTTCCGCCGCCAAGATCCGTGTCGTTGAGCTCGCCCAACTCCAGCGTCGTCGAGTCGTAGAGAGGAGATGGAGGTCCACACCGCCGGAGAGGGGAGCTCCTCCTCCTCCCCCCCCCCCTCCCCCCTCGGTGGAGCAGAGGAGCAGCCTGCCGCGAGCTCTATTGCCGGAGGAGGTAGGCCATGGCCGCAGATCGAGCTCCGCCCTCTCGATTCACCACCGTAGGGGCGCTCCTCCTCGATCCGTTGCTGGGAAAGTCCAGCGAACTGGGTGGAGGGGATTTCAGGCCGGTGGAGCACAGCCGGCAAATTTGGGGCTCTTTGTCTGCTCGGAGGAAGAAGCGAGAGGGTGAGCTCCGTCCCCGCGCCGCCGCGCTTGCCCCCGGCCAGCCGCCGCTCCCGCATAGTCCCCGGCCGCCGCTGCGCTTGCCCCCGGCCGACCGCCGAGCTCCGTCACTGTCAACCCGAGTGCACGAGGTGGATCGACTCAAGGGCGGGCCGGCCGGAATCGCGACGGCTGTGGCGCGTCGATCCAAGGCGGCGCTTGAACCCGGCCTCCTCCGTGCGGCTACGGCGCGTCGATCCGGCGACGGCGGGCGAAGGGAAGGGGATGGGGCTCGATCCCGTGCCACCTCGCCATGTGCCGCTGTCGTAGATCCCGATGCTGAGCAGGAGAGGGAGGCGTCGTAGGAGGAGGGAGGCCTCGACCCGCCGCTGCTCCATCGCCGCCGCGTGGTCCTCCCCATTCCTCCGCCGTGGCCCGCGCCGGCGTGGCCCTCCTCCTCCCTGCTCCTCCGCGGCATGGGCCACCGTCGGGGCTCGCCAAGGAGGCGCCGTCGGCTTGGCCGCGGGGGCCGTGCCTCGCTCATCGGGCCGGCCATGCTAGCTTGGAGCGCGCTGGCCAGCTCCGCCACGGCCGGCCAGCGCTGGAGCTCGGCCGCGGGAGGGGCTAGCGGCCGGTAGCCGGCGGAGGGAGTGATGGGCGAGCGGAAGCAGAGAGAGAGGAGGGAGGGGATCGGGAGAGAGAGAGGGGGGTAAAAAGAGTAAAAATTCTGACGCGTGGGTCCCGTGTGATGGTAGTAGTTGGTATGGAGGCTTATTGTAAAGGTTGACGAGTGCGGAAGAAACGAATTTAAAGTAGAGAATCTCGATGACCAGGACAGAATATTCCTTTTAAAGGTTGGAGATAGAAATTCACCAGTGCAGACATCATTATGATGTGCAAGACAGCAGGAGCAGCAACGACGACCGAGGGGCTTAAGGCAGTGTTAGTGGAGAGTGTGTGCAGTTGTCAAGATTGGAAAATTGACAACCGTTCCAACAGTGTCATGGTGATGACATCCCTCTTTCATTCCATGACACTTTTGTCCGCTCTTTTCATAAATGACTCTGTCATGTCAACAAATTTGCTGATGTGACATAGTATTTAATGCTTATGACACTTCTCACTGAGACTGGTCCAACTGTGCATGCTGAGGGCCCAGTCTTACGAAGGCCCAGTTGTTCAATTCGAGGATTTGCAATCATAAATAATCTTACCTCGGTCTGCCATGGGCCCACGTGACTGATGTAGCGTCTCGGAGACAGACGAGGATTTGCAGTAGTTCAATTCGAGGCTCATGGGCCGCGGTAGCCGGTCTTTTGCGTTGACGGGTATGGGCCGCAAAATAACTGGGTCGACACCCATGCATCCGAGGTAAGTCGACACCGAGGTTTTCCTTTTAGGCCCACCAAACGATGAGGCCCCGGAATGGTTCTAGGCGTAGATATAGAAGAAATTCACGATAGATATAATAACAGGTCAGGATTTATTCCGGACCGGAAACTAATTTATTTATAGTTGATACAACAAGAGATCAGGAATCAATACTTTAGTCAAGAGGTGGGGAACCAATCCGGATCTCTTGTTGTGTCTATCGTTAGTAAATTAGTACGAATTAGTTTCACGGCCCGGAATAAATCCCGACGTCTTATCGTGTATATCATGAATTTCTTCGTATATCGTTGCCTAGAAACCGTTCCGGCCGGGAACAATTCCTAACTAACCGCGGGCATCGTGCGGCAGCTTAGCACATGTTTTCACATGCAATCAATACCCGAGTAAACCCACGTAACATTAGCAGCATGCACGTCATGAGTTATTAGATCGCATGCATTAGCATGCTGGGCCTCGGAGCCATGGCGGCCGTGGTTGGACCTCATCAGCACCAGCGTGGCCATTTTGGTTGGCCTCGGCTGCAGCGGGTCTCAGCCTGGACCTCGGCGGCGTCGCTAACTTCGTGACTCTGTTTAGTTGGGCTCGGAAGTAGACCACGCTCCAGTGTCCGCACAACGACGAGGTCCAGTTAAGCAGTGTCAGCCGGACTTGATCGAAGCCCAGCTAGTCAGCCAGTCACGAGCTGTGCAGTATGCCAGCTAGTCATTTGCTAATGATCCTTGTTGATCCACTTATAATAACTGCTTAGTTACGTATTCAATGCACTTTATTACCTTATATAACTGGCTCTCTAACAAGTCTTTCCAGTTACTTTATATTTTACTAGCACAAGGGCGGCACGTGTTTAAATTTATTTTTACTGAATTAGTGATTTAGTCAATTTAGACTCTTTAAATTAATTTAGAGCATTCGATCATCATTAAATCTGACGGTGTATGCATTTTAAAAGTAAGATGTAAGATGAGACAACAGCAAGATAGTAAATCGATTTGGCTTCCAGTAATTGCAATCCAAACCCTAAATAGGTCTTCCACACGTAGTTTTGATGAACCACGATCAGAAGATGGGGATTCCGTAGAAATCCAGAGCGCGTCCAAGACGAAGCTTGATCGCAGACCAACATAAATCCACGCAAGGATCCGGAACGATATAAACCTCTAGGGTTTCACGAGCGGCGGCTCGACGAGAAAATAATCCCACAATGAAAATCCAATCTGCCATACAAGGAGCACTGCCCCCTAATATATGTGTGCGCATGCTCACCTAGCATCCCAAGGTTGGACCACACATACTTCCTAAACAACCACGAGACATGAGACCAGGTCTGACTCAACCATAGGAAAGAAAATACAGACTCCAATTGAAATAAACCTAAGAAATATTGTCACGCTAGGACTCACATGTAGAAATAATATAATAACCCGGCTCCAATACTAAGTAACCTAGCTCAGATTTATTAGCACTCGAACCAGCATATATGAAGCAATCTGAAGCGACGTGCATGCCTTCTTTCACTCTTTGCTTCTTTTCTTTCTGCCGTACATTAGCTCCAATGAATAAACTATTCTGTGGCTTAACAGAAACACCAAAAACTCCTGGACGTTTTTGTTACTTGTGATATCAAAATATAGCTTACCTAGCCGTACACAAGAACTTGGCATAGCATCACCATAAGCTGAAATACCTGAAATATTGCACTTGTTTTCAGGAGTAACTGATGATTTAATTTGAAGAGGCATGGCGTCATGACCTGGGCTAGCTGTCACACTTACGGTTGTCAGAATGGACAATTAAATGATCTCGGGTCCGTCTCAGCCGTGTCGATTAGCAAGCTGGTCAATCAAAATGCCCAAGAATCGATAGGAAAACAGGATCACTAGCAGTAAGATAAACATCACAGGTACAACTTGATAAAAGAGATTAACACTTGTATATGCATGAATGACAAGTAGATCTAGAACATATACACCTAGAGGAGAGGGGATGCACAGACCGTCCGTGGTGGCGATGGGATCCGTTGCCATGGCGTAGGTGGCAGTCGCAGGGGCGACCGCAGGTTGAGGAGGCGGTGACAGCGTGGGGACGATGCGGTCGAGATCGGGGCGGTGACAGCGCGTCCGCCGAATCCACGAGGATGTCAGCGGAGGTCGTGGTGGCGCTACCCGCCGCTCTAGTGCTCCCTAGATCGGTAGGGTTTGTGGGTGGTGGTGCTGGCGGCGCGGCCAACCTCGTGAAGAGCGCCCTAGCCCCCACCCTCATCTTTATAGCACTATGCGACGGAGGCCCACCAACCAATGCTAGGTTGGACGCCCCCAATCAGGGCGCAAGAAAAGAACCCGTCACGGCCCAAGGCCGTGACGGTGGAGAGATCGAAACAACAAGAATCCCTTCTATAAGCTTCGGAAGTTTCTATTTGACGAGGGTAATATCATTTTCTGCTGATGATTGAAATTACGACGAGATGGTCAGCTTCAGCATGGCATTGGGCCTCGGTGTTCATCGAGGACAGCGGTGGTCTTTCGGTGTACCCTATCATCCATCAGCGCGGCCGGGCTGTTAGCTACTGTGACGACCCGGATTTTCAAAATCGAGAATCCGAATCTCTGTACCCTTGTGATAGTCCCTGGATCAGTAGCTATCACGTACAGAACTCATCTCAGCATAATATCATATCCATACAATGAACTTAGATTACATAGAAGAGATTTACATCCATACCATTATGGAAATACGAGTAAAGTACAAGCCCGTCGGGCTAAGCGACAAGCGGAAATCCTGCGTAGCGGTAGCTAGGCTTCAAGTCTTCATCTTCGATCAACACCACAGGCAACTCGAGCGAAGCACACAACCCTGTTTCCATGCGTCCGAACCTGCATGCTCACAAACTATCCCCAAGGAATGGGATAGGTTCACGTCACCATCTGTATGCAAGCTTTAAGTGGTCTAACATCTAAAGGTATAAAAGTAATTCAAGGAAAGGCTGGGGTTTCCTATGCAATAGCAGCAATAATAATCAAGGTATCATCTCCACAAACCATTCCCAAATCCCACCTCACATCACATCACGTTCTTCACACTCGTCTAAGTCGATGCGAGAGCTCCCTCCCCTCGCACCTCACCAACTACGACCGGATCCTGAAAGAAGAGGGAGCAGACTCTCCTTCTCCCCGTCCGTAGCTGCGAACCTTAATCACTCTGTCACTGGCTAAATCAGGGGGAGGTAGAAGATCCCAAATATGAGAGGTAACAGTGCAATGGGCAATGTCCATACCGAGGACGCGGCTATACGTATAGATTCTAGACTCTGCAGAGCTTGTACAACTGGACCCACTCGGGCTGCAGACGGTGATCAACCGCCTTGAGACACAACCCACAGCACAGACCCTAACCGCAACGATGCCCGCCTGCCCTTCCTGTCTCGATCCATCGGCTCGCAATCCAATGCTTCGAAAGCTCTGTCGAACTCTCCCTCGTAGGGCCAGACGGGGCCATAGTCCTTCGGGAAACGGTCTCTCCCGTTCCCGTACACCATCCACCTGATCTTCTCGTAGTGCAGGCATCGCGCTAGATAGGAAAGCTGGAACCCGTTCATATGGGTAAGCGGTAAGTACGTGGGGCCCAAAGAGTGGTTACCCCACTCGGTTTCAGACCGGGGCGAGCGTCATCGTCCCAAAGGCGTATCCTCCGAAGAAGAACGCAAGTCGCAGTACCCATCATAGGTACCACCGCCAACCCCTATGCTCCTATCCATCCATGTACCCGCCACAAGTATGGTGTGGGACCCCCTCGAGAGCAGGGGCCTCCCGGCACCTCGGTCAAAGACCGAGTTGTTAAAATATGCTCACCCCCGCCAAGTTTCCCAAAAACACCTTCTCCTGCCGGTTTTATCCCCACACACGCCAAGAATCCTAATCCACAATATATCCCATACACATGCAAGCAGCAGCATAGCAATCATATATATAGTAGTAGGTAAACAAGGATTCAGGATATATAAATAGGCTATGCATGGCTCAATCATCATCATCATATAAGCAAAGCACTAGCATTCTACTCGGCAATGCCTAATAGGTCAAAGAGTCAGGATGGGCGTGAACCTGGAGCATGGTCCTTTGTCTCTTCACTGCAGCGTAGTCGACGTCGTCGAAGTAGTCGAAGTAGTCCGGGTCCTCCGGGGATCCTATTATACGGATACATAAATAAACAACGGCAACTACTTACAAATAAACTCCAAATGAGAACCAATAGAAAGCCAAATAACAGCAAACACTATTCTATCGTGTTCGTCATGATTTTAGAAAAATACTGAAACTGGTTTCATATTTTTCTAAGCTACGGTTGATTTATTATGATTTTCTGAAGTTTAAATCCATTTTCGGAAAAAGGAATAAAAGTTAGATCACAAGTTAGCAGCTCGGAGGTGTCAGTCATCGGCTCGGGGTTAAACCGCGAGTCGAGCAGGCGGAGGCAAAGGTCTGGGTTGATGACATCATCACGGGCTCTGGTGATGTCATCATTGACTTGGTCAAAGTTGACTAAGTCAATGGGCAGAGGGTTACGACTTAGGTCAACGGGTCAAACTAGGGTCAACGGGGCAAGATTGACGGGTTAACGGCTATCGGGTACCACATGTCAACATGCGGGCCCAATCGGTCAGGTGGGTCCGGGCTATCAGTCAGTGGGTCCCACAAGTGGTGCCACTGTCTGATGGGTCACTAACGAGTTAGCCACGTGGCGGTCGCATGACGCGGGTGCCACTTGGCTAGGTCTGGGATGACGGGCTCGATTTTAGGAACCTAACGCAACTGGTTTTACGTCGATCGGAGCTAAGACGGAAAAGATATGGATTTTCCAAGGTTTAACCCTTTATAGATATTTAAGAAAAGAATTTATTAAAGAATAAACTCTTTCCTTAAAACTACAGGGGGCTCCTTGCAATATTGCCAAGGTGGAAGGGCTTGGTTGCGAATATGGAAAAGGTTAGGGGCCTTGCTGCAAAAGAATTAGGGGTTTAGAAGGAAAAAGGGACGGCCAGGGACCTTTTTGTAAAAAGGTAGAAGTGGAAGGACCTATTTGTAAAAGTCTAGGGACCTGCTTGTAATTTCAGAAAAGTTCAGGGGCCTAACTGCAAAAGTGCAGTGGGGCCGGGCTGTGCTGACGTCATCATGGGCCCGGATGACGTCAGCGTTGACTTGGTCAACGTTGACCAGTCAACGGTCAAACCAGTGGGTCCCAGCACTCAGGCCGAAGGGCTTTTCTGCGATTAAGAGAAAACCTAAGGGTGTATCTGCAAAAGCACAGGGGCTAAAGTGCAAATAAACCAGCCAGGGGGTTTTCCATAAAAGGACCAAAGGTGGAAGGGTCGATCTGCGAATAAAAGAAAGTCCAGGGGGTTTTCTGTAAAAGGGCAGGGGCTGTTTGAAAAGCGGGATGATGACATCACCGCTTACGTCATTAATCCGCAAAAGATCCCATGCGGCTAAAGGCCGTGTGGTCTCCTGTGTGGTTCCGCTCGGCTCGCGACACGTGGCAAGGGAAAGGGCTCCCGGGCTGGTGAGCTCGGTCCACCATGAACCATGCCTGCGGTCCACCGTAGACCGAGCCTACGGGATCTGGTGCGAAGGAGGCGGATCTAGTGTGATGAGGTTCGCGTGGCCCGCGGTGTGGTCGCTCCTGCGCGCGACGCGTGGCGTCGGCGGGCAGAGCGCGCACGAGGTGCTCGATGGAACAACGAGCGGGGACCGCGCGCTCGCGGCGGCGGAGGCTCGCCGGCGGCGCTCCAACCTTGGCCAAATCCGGCGGCAAGGCCACGGATCGGCGCCATGTGACGCGGGACACGCGTTCAAGGGGGGAAAAGTTCAGGCCTAGGCTCCTAGGGCGTGCTAGGGCAAGATCTAGGTCGGGGTCAGAGTGCATGGCGAGTGTTCGACGGAATGCCGCAGAGCGGCGTTCGCCGAGCGGCCGGGGTCCTAGGCTCGGTTAAGGGCTCGTGTCGCCAGGCTCCTGCATAAGATGATGCTTGGCGCGAAGGCCAAGCCACAGAAAGGAAAAAGGCGATGCTTTGGGGGTTCTTGGTTGCCGGCGGCGGAGGACGAAGTCCGGCGGCGTCGGCGATGGCTCCAGGCGGCGGCTTGGTCTGCTAGAGGAGAAAAGCGGCGACGCGGAGGTCGCCAACACATCGAGCAAGTGCGCGCGCGAGGTCCAGGAGTCCCTGGCTTGCGGCGTGGCCGTGAGGGGGCTGTCACTGCCTTGCTCCGGCGGGCATGACGGCGCGGCGGTCCAGAACAGAGGAGGGGGTGCGGCTCGTGGTGGCTCACCTACGGCGAAGGGAAGGAGGCGGCTTGCGGTTCACGGGCTCGGCGGCTCCGACGGGTGGCGCTCCTTCTCTTGTCCCTCCGTGGCGCGACGGCACCGGCGCCAGCGTCCTCACTGCGGGCGGCGTCGTCTTCCTCCCGCGGGCGGCCTTCTTCTTCTCCTCTTCTCCCCTCCCTTCCTCCTCCGGTTTCCCCTACTCGCGGACGGCCACTGCGGCGGTGCGGTGAAGGAATTGGGGTTTTCCCCCTTTGGTTCGGCGCGGCGGCGGCGGAATTGGGAAAAGGCAGGGATGCGGCCGCTATTTAAGGGGAGGGGCTAGGGTTTGCGGCCGAGGTGGAGGTCGAGGTGGCACGCGTGACGCGAAAGGCAGCAGGGCGGAGCGAGGTGGCGCGGCCGCGCGGAGAGGCAAGCGGCGGCCGAGCTGGAAAGGGGGCGTCGGGGCGCCGAGCTGGAAAGCAGAGGAAAGGAAGATGAGCAGGAAAGGGGTGACGCCGACAGGTGGGCCCCGGTTGACGGTGAGACAGAGGGAGGGGGTTGGTAGATGGTGCTGGGCCGGAGGTGCTGGGCCGAGGGAAAGAGGTTTGGGTCGAGCGAACTCTAACGGGCCGAAGGGAAAGGTTGGGCCGACTGGTTGGGTTAGGAGGATAGGCCGGGTTAGGAGTTGAAGGGGCATGGTTAGACTTGGCTTGGGGTTGGCCGGCCCAAGTTAGTTGTTAGGGGTTAGGCTTTAGTTTATATTTGAAAGAAGATTTCAAATATAAACTACACTCAACAATTTCAAATAAATTTGCTTGGAGTTCAGCAATTCCGGATAAAATCCAAATCACGCATGCAAGATCATGAAAAATATTTTATGCGCAATTTAATTACTAGGAATTTGAGAGAGAGAATTTAACTTAAGTTGTAAATTAATTCATGGTTCACAACAATTCAATCAAAAAATTTTGAAATCCCGATTTTTTTATACAAGTAACAGACTGCAAATTTGCGGGATGTTACAATCTCCCCCCCTCACAAGAATCTCGTCCTCGAGATTAAAGCTGCACCGGGTGTGGTGAGGGTTCTTCGCTTCGCCTTGTCATTGGTATACTGTTGACATCTTCGGCTTCAATGTACATTTGCTCTTCCAAGGGTTAGTTACGATCATCTAGGGTCTCAGTCCATATACCTGATCGCTTAGCTGGTATTATTTTTAAGTGGTAATCCTCGCAATATTCCAAACCTGTCCATCCGATGGTGACTCTTGAATCCTTTTTCAAATTCCTTTTACAACTTATATCCTTGTCCAATGTCGGTAGTCCTCCTTGGGTTGAGAGTTGTTCCAAAGGTTTCATGGGCAGCTGCTAGGCTGTCATAGCTTGCCTGAAATCTAGCTTCATCTCGAAGCTCCTATCTCAAGCATTATATGAGCTCTTTAACATTTTCCAATAATCACCAAAACTTTATCCACTTATTCTTAATCCTCTTGGTGACACGAATGAACGTCTGGTCTTACATTTGGGTTGTACCTTCATTCTAGTTTGGTTGGCCTATCTATGCGATCAATGTTCCACGTAGTAGCTCAACCTTCAATCCTGGGCTTCGTGGGTTATCCTTGACTTCATATTTCATTTGGTTCTTCCTCCTACCCTTGTAAGGTTTCTCGGATGTGATCCAAAACGATCCTCTTGGTTCCATGTTCGCCTTGGACACGTTGAAGATATATATTGTTCTCATATTCCATATATACTTTTTAACGAATTCCAACGAGATAGTTTTGCCACATCTTCATGGTATGCTCTGGATAACTCCATCTCGAGGGTTAGGTAGGTTCCCTTTATATCCTCCTAAAAATCCCAAGGTAGGATACACGTCTTCGTGTCTTGGTCCGATACTTCGGGTGTTCATAATCGTCGTCTTCTCCTTGTAGGATCTTCGAAGCTTCGTCAAGGCTACACAAGTTCCATGGTTAGTTCCCTTGCATAGAACCTTTCTTCTCGAGTCCATAATTCCATACCAACTTCATGCTTACTTAAATAGTCCATTTGTTGGTTTAACACATTAGGGAAAGCCTATCATCTCTGTGTTTGTATTATCCATTTTACCCGATTAGCTTATGATTTCAAACACTATACATGGTTCCTTCCAATTCATGGTGATCCAATTTGTAGAGGGGCTGCTTTCATCTTGCTCATACCCATAAGCAGACTCAGGATATGTGGTGTTTATACTTGTGTATACCATCGCACCTTAACCAAGTTCCCGTAGGGTGTTTATCTCACTAGTCTAGGAATAATTGGGCATTTGTTGGTCCTTGATGTCGATCACAATCCTTGACAAATGCCATTATCTTGTTCCTATTGATGGCACTCTTGTATTGTAACTATCCCGGAAAGGTGGCTTCTTCTGTAGTCCAACACTCTTAGATAGGTAGCGATGCTTGATCTTGGTCAACTCCTGTTTAAGTGAGCGATATTCTGTAATAGTGTCCATACTCTAGCTCACTTCCTTTTTCCATAGGCTGGGAGGCTCTAGGTCTGATATCTCTTGTCCAGTAGTTCTTGGAGTTTTCTTTTAACTTAGCCCAATAGAAAATGTCCCGTAGAAATTGTCTTTACTATTGGATTTATGTCAGTGCGGTGTCGATAAGGAACTCCATATCTTGACTCCATTGCGGACCTAGTAATTCTCTGAATATTCCTTTGGATGATCTCTTACAGTAGGTCTTGCTTGTGTTGCTTATAGTTCCATCAAATCATGCTTGGGTGTGGAATATACCTCTTCTCTTGGATGACGTCTCATGTGACTCAGCTCGTATCTATCGAGTCTAGGCATCCACTCCATATCCAAATTCTCAGATAATACCTGTAGGTTGAGGTACTGTCGACTCTAAGGTATCGTCGTCCATATTTTACGAGGTAATTCTTCGATACCATGATCTTGTATTCTTCAATCATCTTGGAGTCCTTGAAGCATCACGGTTGAGGTGAGGCTCTAGTATAACTTCTGAGGTCGACTCATGGTATACTTGTCGAAGACTCCGGAGTCCATATCTTCATCTTGAAGTGGATGGCTCTATGGTTGTTCATTGCCAGGGTGTGGTGTGGAAGTCGTAGTACTCAGCTGAAATCTTAAGGGATTAGCGATCCAATTGGAGTACTTTTTCTTCGTCCATAAAGTTGAGTAGTGACTTCCAATTACTTTGATCTTCTTCCTATGAAATGATCTAGAGTACTCAACTGTTCCTAACCAATCCTATGCTTCCAACATTGGGCACTTGCAACTCGGGTCATAGAAGGTTCTAACGTCTTGGTACTTGTCTCCATGTCAGAGAACTTATTCCAATACTTATGTGGTAACTTATTCCGAAACCGTGATCTTCCAAAATCTTGATCTTCAGTACCGACTGTGCATGAAGTACTCCTCCTTGTCTTGGGTTGAGGGTGTTTGACTTGCTAGAGCACTCTTATTTATTATGCAAAACATAGTGGAGGTCTCATCTAGAAGGGACGACACACAAGCTAAGGGTGGAGACTAAAGCAAGCATGAAAACACTATTCTATAAAATCCTACACTCATGGTGAAGAAGCATAACAATCAAAAAGAAATTCAATAAGAGCCATGCACTCAAGCAATGGGAAAACTAGTCGACGAAACTACTTCGCGGCATCACCAGAAAGGGTGGTCTCTACTATGAAGGGTCATGATCTTCTCGTCCACATTCTTCGCAACTTTTGTCTCATCTTGATTGGGCTACGAGAGAGAATTGATTTGACGTAGGTAAGATAGAAGATTTTTCAAGGCAGAGAGGGGGCAGATTTCAAAATATATCAAGGGGATATATAAAATAGAGCGTTTAGAATGTCCTAAAGCTAACGACCAGTGTAGGGTAGCGTGCTACGGTCAAGTATGGCTCTGATACCAACTGTGACGACCTGGATTTTCAAAATCGAGAATCCGAATCTCTGTACCCTTGTGATAGTCCCTGGATCAGTAGCTATCACGTACAGAACTCATCTCAGCATAATATCATATCCATACAATGAACTTAGATTACATAGAAGAGATTTACATCCATACCATTATGGAAATACGAGTAAAGTACAAGCCCGTCGGGCTAAGCGACAAGCGGAAATCCTGCGTAGCGGTAGCTAGGCTTCAAGTCTTCATCTTCGATCAACACCACAGGCAACTCGAGCGAAGCACACAACCCTGTTTCCATGCGTCCGAACCTGCATGCTCACAAACTATCCCCAAGGAATGGGATAGGTTCACGTCACCATCTGTATGCAAGCTTTAAGTGGTCTAACATCTAAAGGTATAAAAGTAATTCAAGGAAAGGCTGGGGTTTCCTATGCAATAGCAGCAATAATAATCAAGGTATCATCTCCACAAACCATTCCCAAATCCCACCTCACATCACATCACCTTCTTCACACTCGTCTAAGTCGATGCGAGAGCTCCCTCCCCTCGCACCTCACCAACTACGACCGGATCCTGAAAGAAGAGGGAGCAGACTCTCCTTCTCCCCGTCCGTAGCTGCGAACCTTAATCACTCTGTCACTGGCTAAAATCAGGGGGAGGTAGAAGATCCCAAATATGAGAGGTAACAGTGCAATGGGCAATGTCCATACCGAGGACGCGGCTATACGTATAGATTCTAGACTCTGCAGAGCTTGTACAACTGGACCCACTCGGGCTGCAGACGGTGATCAACCGCCTTGAGACACAACCCACAGCACAGACCCTAACCGCAACGATGCCCGCCTGCCCTTCCTGTCTCGATCCATCGGCTCGCAATCCAATGCTTCGGAAGCTGTGTCGAACTCTCCCTCGTAGGGCCAGACGGGGCCATAGTCCTTCGGGGAAACGGTCTCTCCCGTTCCCGTACACCATCCACCTGATCTTCTCGCAGTGCAGGCATCGCGCTAGATAGGAAGGCTGGAACCCGTTCATATGGGTAAGCGGTAAGTACGTGGGGCCCAAAGAGTAGGTTACCCCACTCGGTTTCAGACCGGGGCGAGCGTCATCGTCCCAAAGGCGTATCCTCCGAAGAAGAACGCAAGTCGCAGTACCCATCATAGGTACCACCGCCAACTCCTATGCTCCTATCCTATCCATGTACCCGCCACAAGTACGGTGTGGGACCCCCTCGAGAGCAGGGGCCTCCCGGCACCTCGGTCAAAGACCGAGTTGTTAAAATATGCTCACCCCCGCCAAGTTTCCCAAAAACACCTTCTCCTGCCGGTTTTATCCCCACACACGCCAAGAATCCTAATCCACAATATATCCCATACACATGCAAGCAGCAGCATAGCAATCATATATATAGTAGTAGGTAAACAAGGAATCAGGATATATAAATAGGCTATGCATGGCTCAATCATCATCATCATATAAGCAAAGCGCTAGCATTCTACTCAGCAATGCCTAATAGGTCAAAGAGTCAGGATGGGCGTGAACCTGGAGCATGGTCCTCTGTCTCTTCACTTCAGCGTAGTCGACGTCGTCGAAGTAGTCGAAGTAGTCCGGGTCCTCCGGGATCCTATTATACGGATACATAAATAAACAACGGCAACTACTTACAAATAAACTCCAAATGAGAACCAATAGAAAGCCAAATAACAGCAAACACTATTCTATCGTGTTCGTCATGATTTTAGAAAAATACTGAAACTGGTTTCATATTTTTCTAAGCTACGGTTGATTTATTATGATTTTCTGAAGTTTAAATCCATTTATTCGGAAAAAGGAATAAAAGTTAGATCACAAGTTAGCAGCTCGGAGGTGTCAGTCATCGGCTCGGGGTTAAACCGCGAGTCGAGCAGGCGGAGGCAAAGGTCTGGGTTGATGACATCATCACGGGCTCTGGTGATGTCATCATTGACTTGGTCAAAGTTGACTAAGTCAATGGGCAGAGGGTTACGACTTAGGTCAACGGGTCAAACTAGGGTCAACGGGGCAAGATTGACGGGTTAACGGCTATCGGGTACCACATGTCAACATGCGGGCCCCATCGGTCAGGTGGGTCCGGGCTATCAGTCAGTGGGTCCCACAAGTGGTGCCACTGTCTGATGGGTCACTAACGAGTTAGCCACGTGGCGGTCGCATGACGCGGGCGCCACTTGGCTAGGTCTGGGATGACGGGCTCGATTTTAGGAACCTAACGCAACTGGTTTTACGTCGATCGGAGCTAAGACGGAAAAGATATAGATTTTCCAAGGTTTAACCCTTTATAGATATTTAAGAAAAAGAATTTATTAAAGAATAAACTCTTTCCTTAAAACTACAGGGGGTTCCTTGCAATATTGCCAAGGTGGAAGGGCTTGGTTGCGAATATGGAAAAGGTTAGGGGCCTTGCTGCAAAAGAATTAGGGGTTTAGAAGGAAAAAGGGACGGCCAGGGACCTTTTTGTAAAAAGGTAGAAGTGGAAGGACCTATTTGTAAAAGTCTAGGGACCTGCTTGTAATTTCAGAAAAGTTTAGGGGCCTAACTGCAAAAGTGCAGTGGGGCCGGGCTGTGCTGACGTCATCATGGGCCCGGATGACGTCAGCGTTGACTTGGTCAACGTTGACCAGTCAACGGTCAAACCAGTGGGTCCCAGCACTCAGGCCGAAGGGCTTTTCTGCGATTAAGAGAAAACCTAAGGGTGTATCTGCAAAAGCACAGGGGCTAAAGTGCAAATAAACCAGCCAGGGGGTTTTCCATAAAAGGACCAAAGGTGGAAGGGTCGATCTGCGAATAAAAGAAAGTCGAGGGGGTTTTCTATAAAAGGGCAGGGGCTGTTTGAAAAGCGGGATGATGACATCACCACTTACGTCATTAATCCGCAAAAGATCCCATGCGGCTAAAGGCCGTGTGGTCTCCTGTGTGGTTCCGCTCGGCTCGCGACACGTGGCAAGGGAAAGGGCTCCCGGGCTGGTGAGCTCGGTCCACCATTAACCATGCCTGCGGTCCACCGTAGACCGAGCCTACGGGATCTGGTGCGAAGGAGGCGGATCTGGTGTGATGAGGTTCGCGTGGCCCGCGGTGTGGTCGCTCCTGCGCGCGACGCGTGGCGTCGGCGGGCAGAGCGCGCACGAGGTGCTCGATGGAACGACGAGCGGGGAGCGCGCGCTCGCGGCGGCGGAGGCTCGCCGGCGGCGCTCTAACCTTGGCCAAATCCGGCGGCAAGGCCACGGATCGGCGCCATGTGACGCTGGACACGCGTTCCAGGGGGAAAAAGTTCAGGCCTAGGCTCCTAGGGCGTGCTAGGGCAAGATCTAGGTCGGGGTCAGAGTGCATGGCGAGTGTTCGACGGAATGCCGCAGAGCGGCGTTCGTCGAGCGGCCGGGGTCCTAGGCTCGGTTAAGGGCTCGTGTCGCCAGGCTCCTGTATAAGATGATGCTTGGCGCGAAGGCCAAGCCACAGAAAGGAAAAAGGCGATGCTTTGGGGGTTCTTGGTTGCCGGCGGCGGAGGACGAGGTCCGGCGGCGTCGGCGATGGCTCCAGGCGGCGGCTTGGTCTGCTAGTGGAGAAAAGCGGCGACGCGGAGGTCGCCAACACATCGAGCAAGTGCGCGCGCGAGGTCCAGGAGTCCCTGGCTCGCGGCGTGGCCGTGAGGGGGCTGTCACGGCCTTGCTCCGGCGGGCATGACGGCGCGGCGGTCCAGAACAGAGGAGGGGGTGCGGCTCGTGGTGGCTCACCTATGGCGAAGGGAAGGAGGCGGCTTGCGGTTCACGGGCTCGGCGGCTCCGACGGGTGGCGCTCCTTCTCTTGTCCCTCCGTGGCGCGACGGCGCCGGCGCCAGCGTCCTCACGCGGGCGGCGTCGTCTTCCTCCCGCGGGCGGCCTTCTTCTTCTCCTCTTCTCCCCTCCCTTCCTCCTCCGGTTTCCCCTACTCGCGGACGGCCACTGCGGCGGTGCGGTGAAGGAATTGGGGTTTTCCCCCTTTGGTTCGGCGCGGCGGCGGCGGAATTGGGAAAAGGCAGGGATGCGGCCGCTATTTAAGGGGAGGGGCTAGGGTTTGCGGCCGAGGTGGAGGTCGAGGTGGCACGCGTGACGCGAAAGGCAGCAGGGCGGAGCGAGGTGGCGCGGCCGCGCGGAGAGGCGAGCGGCGGCCGAGCTGGAAAGGGGGCGTCGGGGCGCCGAGCTGGAAAGCAGAGGAAAGGAAGATGAGCAGGAAAGGGGTGACGCCGACAGGTGGGCCCGGTTGACGGTGTGAGACAGAGGGAGGGGGTTGGTAGATGGTGCTGGGCCGGAGGTGCTGGGCCGAGGGAAAGAGGTTTGGGCCGAGCGAACTCTAACGGGCCGAAGGGAAAGGTTGGGCCGACTGGTTGGGTTAGGAGGATAGGCCGGGTTAGAAGTTGAAGGGGCATGGTTAGACTTGGCTTGGGGTTGGCCGGCCCAAGTTAGTTGTTAGGGGTTAGGCTTTAGTTTATATTTGAAAGAAGATTTCAAATATAAACTACACTCAACAATTTCAAATAAATTTGCTTGGAGTTCAGCAATTCCGGATAAAATCCAAATCACGCATGCAAGATCATGAAAATATTTTATGCACAATTTAATTACTAGGAATTTGAGAGAGAGAATTTAACTTAAGTTGTAAATTAATTCATGGTTCACAACAATTCAATCAAAAATTTTTGAAATCCTGATTTTTTTTTATACAAGTAACAGACTGCAAATTTGCGGGATATTACAGCTACCGGACCCCTTCAGTATTGTTGCCGTATTGGGGTACCGCAGCTTGAGTCGTTCAGAGTGCAGTTCTATTAAGCCCCCGTTCGGTTATTCCTGAGGCCAGGATCGGTTCCTGGTTCCTAAGATGAATATAACAAAAAAATTTAGGATAGATACACTAAGGGACCGGGATTTATTCTAGACAAAAAGACTAATTTATTCATGATAGATACAACAAAAGACCGGGAATCAATCCGCTAGTTAAGAGGTGTAAAATCAATCATGACCTTTTGTTCTAACTATTATAAGTAAATTAGCACAAATTAGCTCTTGACCCGGAATAAATCTCGACCTTTTATTATATTCATTACAAATTTATACTATATCCATGGTTAGGAACCGTTCCGGCCCGGAACAGTCGTCGGAAAAACTACAGGTCTCACAATGGGCCACTGTTAACCCTCGGAGACTGCTGGGCCAAACTGCACACGCTTCTTTGGTCTCTCTCCCTCGGACGATTTTTTTTTTTAATTTTTGTATTTTTTATTTTATGATTTTTAAAAGATAAATAGCCGATTAAAAAATTACAAATCTATATACATCGCCGTTTCAAACGGCTATAGCCGAATGAAACAACGAAAGGTACACTGTAGCAAACTTATTGCCAGTTGAACCGGCGATATTTTCCTTATCTAGACAACACACTTTCAAAAAATCATAACTAATTCATATGAACTCGGATGCGGATGAAATTTATACAAAAATTTGTTGATCTCGATGATATCTACAACTTTGTAGTTCAATGTTTTTTTTAATTTAAAGCCATCTTGGTGCCTAAATATATAATCGATACAAGTTTCAGATTTCAAATTTAATTTTTGGTATGAACACTAGACAACATCCATTCAAAAAATCATAACTAATTCATATGAACACAGATGGAAATGAAATTTATATGAAAATTGTAGATTTCAACGAGATATACAACTTGGTAGTTCAACGTTTTTTCATTCAAAGCCATCTAGCTAGTCAAATAATCAACACAAGCTTCAGATCTTAAATTAATTTTGAAATCTGAAACTTGTGTCGATTATTTGAGCACCTAGATGACCTTGAATGAAAAAATGTTGAACTAAACCGTTGTAGATCTCGTCGAGATCTGCAATTTTTATATAAATCTCATTTCTATCCGAGTGGGAATTCAGTCAAGAGCAGCGAGTCGGATCGGATCTCGAGTATGTCTGCGGTTCTACGTACGGATCACGTTCCCACTGCGATTTCGCGGTGGAGTCGATGTAGGGGGGATGGGGAACTGGGGGGTTCTTTTTGGGCAGGAGTGGAGATCCAATCTACCGTCTTCACTAGATTCATGTTTGGGTATGGGAGAATTTGCTTGTATCTAATGTACCCATCAAATTAATCCGGTGCAGGTAGGTATATATAGCTGTATAAGACAATGTCTCTTATGAGATATTATCCGATAAAATTGGAACGATACACAGTTGTATATATATGATAATCAATGGCGGTACTGTAATAGCAAGTCAGACACCCATGTCCAGCACGAGCGCCTCGTCCCCTTTGTCGACGGTGAACGCCTTGAGCATCTTCCCCTTTGCCGTGGCGACCTGCGCCACGTACGTGCCGTGGAATCCCCTGAACCTGAACACCCCGTCGCCGTCGACCCGTCCCCCCGCGTCGGTTTTCCACTCCCTCCGGAGCTCGAGGAACCTCCGCCCGGCCTCGTTAGCGACGCCGTCGGCGCCCACGAGCGCCGCGTCCGGCCGCCACATGTGGCCCTCCATGAACCCCCAGAGCACGACGCCCTCCACTGCCGGGTGCGCGTACACCTCCCGGAGCACCACCTCGAGGTCGTCGGCTCGTAGCGCCACGTCGGGCTCGCGCACGTCCAGCTCCGTGATCCACACGGGCAGGCCCGTGGCGTCCGCGAGCTTGTCGAGCGCGTCGCACACCACCTCCCCGACCGGGTTCGCCACGTGGCCCTGCAAGCCGATCCCGCCAACCTTGGCGCCGCCGCGCTGCAGGTCGCGGATGAGCTGCACGTACTTCTCCGGCGTGGCGGCCGGGTCGTTGCCGCACTCGACGTTGTAGTCGTTGACGAAGAGCTTCGCGGCCGGGTCGAGCGCGGCGGCGTCACGGAACATGCGCGGCGCGACGGCGTCGCCGAGGCGGTCGCGGAAGAACCGCCCGTGGAGCATCTCGTTGTTGACGTCGTAGTGGGGGAACCGGCCGGCGTAGCGGCCGAGGAGCCCGCGGAGGCGGGAGTCGACGGCGGCGGCGAGGCCGGCGCGGCCGCGGTCGTCGTTGGAGGGCATGTCCTTGAGCCACTGCTGGACGTCGCCGTCGACGGCCCAGAAGATGCAGTGGCCGCGGGCGGGCTTGCCGGCGCGGTCGCAGAAGTCGAGGAGGCGGTCGGCGTCGGCGTAGTTGAGCTGCCCGCGCTGGGCCTCCGTCCAGTACCACTTGAGCTCGTTCTCGAAGACGGCCCAGTCGAAGTGCGCGGTGAAGAAGTCGGCGAAGGCCGGGATGTTGATCACCTCGCAGTTGATGCAGCTGCCGAACGGGAACGCGTTGTCCACCTGCACCACGCGCACCGACGCGCCCGCCGGCGCCGCCTCGCCGGAGCCGAACTTGAGCACCACATCACGCTTGCGCGCCTGCAACATTATTACAGCATGTCACTGTCAACTCAAGGAATCCATTTAGTCGTCTACGGATTTGGTTGTTCAAATCTGTACCGAATTATATTGTTCCAAGATTTAATTAAGATCAAAACTTTCCAAACATGACTTTGTTTTTTCCTCTGACTCTAGCTAGTTATATCTTTGCGGACACGCAATTCAATATCATCAGCGAACGCTTGCATGCTAACATCAGCACAACTCTAGCTACAGTCTAGACGTGACAGGGTGGTGAGAATTTTTGGTACATATGGATTACTCCTACTTATAAATTATTAATTAGTACCTTTATAGTACTCTAGTGAGAGACAGCGAGTCCTGGTAGATATAATTATGTGCACTGATTAAGTGATTAGAGCTGAGAGTATGGATACGTGCCAGTGCCCAGTGGACTACTGGTGGTGTGGTGCACCTATTGGCTTCACCACATCACTTTCGGCGCGCGCGCCCGAGGAAGCGCAACACAACACGGTACGCCTCAGAAAAACAATGCGTACGGGGCGCCAACTTTTCACCGGCGCTGCGGTCATATCGCTCCGTGCCACGCAACTGCAGTCGTGGCGATTCCAAGAACAAGACCAAAGACAAATGGCACCCATCTTATTAATCCACCAAAATATGTATCGGCCGGGTAGCTCCTCCGTCCACATCTTGTGTGCCCATCATCTATATCGTCCTTGGGTAAAATCTGTACGTTTAAAATTTTCAATATTGACGGCAGCTTAATTAAAAGGATATTTGGAGTTATCAGAAGTGGTTAAGTGTCATTATACCTATTCTGATTAAATAAGCTATATATATGTGCTCACGTATGATGACCTGAAAGAACAAAGTAAGGGTGCGGAGTGTTAGCATGTTTGGTTCATCCATTGACGTAGATGTATAATGTGTGATAACAGGTCTGTTGTTAGGTGCTATCTCCGTTCCTTATAGGTCATTTTTGCTTTTCTAGATTCATCATCTTTGTTATGCATTTAGATAAACGCTATGTCTATATTCATAGCAAAATCTATGAATCTAGAATAGTCAAAACGATCTATAATTTAGAAAGAAGGAAGTAGGTGCCTTGTTTGTAAATATTTTTAACTACAAGCTTCTCGAGTTGATATGATGATTGATGATTACCAGTTTCCATAGTTCTTTTTTCATAGTTCTAGCTTCTTCTTAGTACTACATACATGCATAGAGAGTTATGTGTGTTTTTTTCCTAAAGATAAATCGATGGTTGGATGGATGCCACAAGTGGTTGCGATTGTGTGCCAGTCTCTGTTTGCGTGGAACTTTCAGATAAACATAGCGTGTGAATACTTTTTTTGGTTTCAGTAACGAAGTTATCGTAGTACACACATCTTTGCTTCTCGAACGTGAAGTCTCTCTTGTCATTTCGGTTGTTTTCCCTCGCAATTTTTTTTTTTGTAATATGTTAATATACTTTTGTAAGATATATTTTTAGCATAATTTGATACTTACTGTTTGCAGAAGCAAAACCTTTTGCTTTCTGTGGAAAGTTTGTCGATTTTTTTTTTCAATTTCCAGAGGGTATATCGATCACTTTTTAGTTGCCCGCCGGCCCGCACTAATTAAGTAACGTTTGTCAAATCATCCACGCACAGTTTAGCTACCACTCGTTCATTTGTAAACTTACCTTGGATCGTCGTGCCGACGCTCGCCTGAAACGTTAGTCCAGACGGGAAGAAAAGAACATTCTTCCCTCAAAAAGAAAAGAAGAAAAGCAAAAAAGAACATAGATACGGTGACCATTTCAAGTTTTCGACGTATCACACGCCGTGCTCACCTTGTCCGTCTTGTCCTTGAGGTGGCTGAACCGCGCCTTCCGGTCGGTGGCGATGATCCTCAGGTCCATGACCTTGACGTCGACGCCGGCCGGCGCGCCATGCACGTGAACGACCGCCGCCGCGCCGCGGAGGAGGCTCTCCTCCGTGAGCCGGAACGCGCCCTTGAGCTCCGCCCACTTCCCCGGCTCGGCGCAGACCGCGCCGCCGTCGACGGCGCGGCCGCCCACGCGGATGCTGACATGGACGGGGTGGCCTGCAGCTCCCTCCTCCGCTGCTGCCGCGGCTTCATCGGAGGCCGCGGCGGCGGCGACGCTGATCCAGCCGGCGACGCGGTACGTGACGCGGGGCTTGAGCGCGCCGGCGGGGATCGCCTGGCACAGGCCGTCGTCCTCGCCGGCGCGGCCCGCCGCGAGGACGTACCGGCCGGTGGGCTTGTGGCCGTGCCCGACGCCGGACGTCGGCAGCCTCGCCGGGTCGTGCTCGTGGCGCAGGGACAGCGCCGTGACCGCGCCGGAGGGTGCCCAGCCGACGGCGTTCCCCTCGAACACGACGTCCTGCGCGAAGCTAGGTCAGGTCGACATGCACGTGCGACACGGCGAGGTGAGTGAGCAAGAAATAAAAGCCATGGAACAGCTAGCAAGCCGCTCGCACTACTGTACGAGAGAAATTAAGACGTGACAGGCTGAACGACAGTGGCACGGTGCGACGGAGAGGGAACGGTGCTGCATGTACGTTTTAATTTCTGCCTGTAGTACACGATAAAATACGGCCGTAGGCTATATAGCTTTGGCACGTCTCTACGTACCTGGTGAGTGCAGGTGATGGCGGCCATGGTAGTAGGCGGCGAAGACCGGCGACGCAGCTTATAGCTAGAGGAAATGGTCGCGGCCGATCGAGCTGGCGCGGAGACTAGCTAGTTTGGTCTTTGGTGGTGTTTGGGACGGAAGCAGCAGGGAGCTTCTTTGCGCTACTTGTGATTGGGTTTTGTGGAGACGGGTCGAGGAGCTGCCGTATTTAAAGGCATTCGGGCGTCATATCGCGCCACAAAAATATACCGCCCTTTCTAGTTGCATTGCTTCCAACAAATATGCGTAGCCAAGAGCAACTCACCCCGGCCCATTTGAATTCAAAGAACAAGCTGCAAGCAACCAGCTGTGAGGTAATATGCTATGAACATCTCTCTCTCTCTCTCTCTCTCTCTCTCTCTCTCTCTCTCTCTCTCTCTCTCTCTCTCTCTCTCCTGATTTTAGTACGCCGGTGAAGCAAGTAAATCACCACGCAGCACCCTCATTGGCAAGATTAGATTACAGAGAAGATAAATATTATATTGTCACTTCAGGAACAGATTGGAGTTTTTAGATCTTATATATGATATCTTTGTGTACACTTTTGCCATCCGCGAGTAGTACCAACCATAAATTGCTTGGTAGGATTTCATGTTCATTTTGATTCTAGAAAGTATACAATCAACAACTGGACGGAAATAAATTACATGAACTAATCAGTAGTAAAATAAATTAAAGCTCGGCTCATCGATGTGTATTATAAAAAAAGATTTGATCTAGCTAGTACATTTAAAATGTTTGCTAGGATTATTGCACATCAGTTGTTCATTTTGATTCTATCAAGTACACACATATACATCATCAAGAACTGGATGGAACAAATAATTGCTAGGATCAACTATATTAAGTAGTACGTATTTGTGCAAAAAAACTATAGTAAATAGTAGTAAAGATATTTGGTCCTGCATATAATATAACAAATAATAATATCAATACCATAACATGGGGTTAGCATACATGCAGATGGAGTATGCACAAACGACTTCATGCATGTCGCGCCTTCGATTGATGCAAGTTGCAGGCTTGCAGCTGCCATGCCCACCGGCGCCGCTAGCTGCATGGTTGGAGATGAAACGATCGATGATGCATGATCGATGCACTTGGTTGAGGCGTGGGGCGTCCCCTTGTTGGATGGCTTGAAGCCACGGATAGCGGCTAAAGCAAAAGCACATAGCTAGCATGTTTAATTGTATATGCGTATGATCTATATATGGAGTTGCACCCGGAACGTCGCTTTCGACGTGCTGACGTGCGTTGGCCAAAGTTTACAGGCCGTGCGTGGTTGGGGAAGGGACAATTAAGCCGCCCCCGGCCGTGTAGGAAAAGCAACCGGGCGAGCCGGAACTTTTGATTGGTATCTCGAGCTTAATTTGGTGGATCTTACCTAAGCATGAAAACGGGTGTATAACTATAACATGTGTTCCTTCTGTCGGCTTAATTACCTTTTTTTTTTTTGAGCAGATATCGGCTTAATTACCTGAGTTGTTATTTTAGCACGTGAGTGTGCGTGCGTGTTTGTTAGCGTTTGCATATGTGTTGTGCTTTGAAAATTATAATTACGTGGCATGTGAATTTAAGTTCATCTTTTTAGTAATTCTCAGATCGACCTGATAACTCAAAAAGGGCGCTTATACTACATATGTAATCGCACTAGGCTTGGTCGGTTCAGGGGCAATTTTTCACTGCCGGCATCTGACTTGTGCGCGCATCTCCGCCTGCGCGAGCTGACACTATTATCAAACATGTACCTGATGACTGGGCCAGTCAACGCACACGCACGACGCGCTAAACCAGGATGTACAGTTGTTCGCTTCATACCGATGGATGTAAAATCAACGCGTGCGAGCATGGATGGACGTATTGAACACGACCAGTTGATACACACGCTAGTAACTCATCTTCTCCTTTTCTTTTTTGAAGAAAAGGTATATATACTCATCTTCTCGACTAGATTATGCTTCGATCCATGAATGTCACTGAGTACCTATCGTCTATATATAATACTAGCAAACGGCTACGGCACGTGTTTAAAAAAAAATATAGCGTGAGAAAGAGTCTTAGTGCCTAATGTATAGCATGAGTAAGAGTCTTGACTGCTCACGTACATGACCAATATAGCGTGAGAAAGAGTCCTAAGGGCTGATGTGTAGCATGAGAAAGAGTCCTGACTGCTTACATATGTACATGACCCGTGGGTCATGTCAGATCAATGTGTGTTTTGACAATTGACCATCAAAATTCTTTCGTACTAGTATAGACACATAGATATGTGCATACACTACTTCCTTCCAGATGCCTTGCTAGGACACACACTTGCTCCGGCATTATAGTTTTGATCACAGGCCATATGTAAAACAAAAGCATACTTCGACTTTTTTTACAGTCCTGAGCTTGCTTGCCTCCAGCACTCTATGCTGCAGCAAAGTCGGTACAACCCTTACGATATACTACATCCGTCCATAGATATATAACGTTTAGCCGGTTAAGGATATGCTAGTTGCTCTAAAATCAACTAGTTTATTTACCCTAAACATCATATATGTTTAAAAATGAAAGGGATATAGAGTACTACCTCCTTTTCAAATTATAGATTGTTTTAGTTTTTTAGGTTCATTATCTTTGTTATGCACCTAGATAAACGCTATGTCTAGATTCATAGCAAATCTATGGATCTAAGAAAACCAAAACGACCTATAATTTAGAATGGAGGAAGTATCTATCATGGCGTTGTTTATAAGAAATGATGAGTTACTTCTATTTTGAGTGGCAGATATCACAAACTATATTTAAATAGGATAGAACTATTTTGACAACGAATCCCAATAAGACACCTCGTTCGAACAGTTTTTTTATTCCTCTATAGCTGCTAGCACTACCTGGCCCATATGAAGTGGGTTAAAATGGGTCGCCTAGTTTAAGCCATTTGAAACGGTGGAAAAGATGCCGCTTAGAATAAAGCCATCATTCTGACCGAAAGCTGCTTAGAATAGTTATCCTATCTGGCTTTATTCGTGCCGCTTAAAATAACTAGTTATCCTAACCGGCTCTACTAATGATCATATGTTAAACTCTACTTATTGGCTATTAATGATATACTTCCTTTTGCTCTTTTTTAATATGTTCCACATCAAACGTACTATTGCGGTCGTAGCACAACTCACTTGTTGCTGGATATATCTAACAGGCCGAGAGATATCCAATTGGCGGTCATGGCTACGGCTCTCTGCTGATGACTAAGGTTACTCCTCTATCACCGCCTTAATATTTTGGCGCTCATGACTACTCTCTGCCGAGAGTATTTGGGTAAAGTGTTGCGGCCCGATATATATCTCAGTATATCATGATAGTTTTGCTGACTCCATCTGCTATGATGACTACGGAGAGTTTTCCGCCATAATATTGTGACAGAGATTATTATACCAGTTTTGGTGAAAGTATTACTCTTGCAGCACAGCAACTACTACCAAAGAAATGGGATAGAAGTATTTTGACAACGAATCCAATAGGACACCTCGTTCGAACAGTTTTTTTTTTTTTTCCTCTATAGCTGCAAAATGTGTATTTGGGTAAGGTGTTCCATGGATGCATCTTTCATTAATTTGGTGTTGGGCGTAATTGCGACAGCTCTGGTTAAATGATCGTCAGCGGCGTGAAATGTCAACGAACAAAGCCATGGCCGCCCGTCATTTCATGGAAATAAACTGCTCTAGTTGCGAAAAAAAAAGAATTCAGAGCTCCGAAACTCCGAGCAACCGCAAGGGAGGAGACAGAGAAAGGTCTCTGTCGTCTCACCTGCTTCGTCTCACCGAGCTCGGCGCCACGACACATACGGTGTTCTTATTGGCCGAATTTAACAGGGTTCAACTGTCACTAAACAAACAACTGGGAGAATAATTAATAGTTAGATCCTACTAATTCGTCTAGTACTGCTTGTCTCCATGCGACGTGTACCTGCCACAGTTGCAAATTAGATGACTGGAAGCCCAAGAGTTAATTAGTTGGCCACATTTGGACTGTTACGAACCGTGAAGAAGTTTTGTTGTATAGCTTCCACTTCAAGAACTTTCTTTGTTTTCTACGGAGTTTATTATTTGCATTGGCCGGCCAATGCAATTACGGTGGCAGGAGCCAATCGAACTGTTCCGCATAACAAAAAAAAAAGAGCCAATCAATCAAACTGCCGCCCCCTTGCTTTTACAGTCAATTTGAATTCTGATCCCCACAGGTTGATAAAGCTGACCCAAATAAAGCTAATTGGTGAAAAATAAAAATATTGCATGCTGTTATGACGCCAGTCGCTTTCTACTGTACATGATAAGGCATCATTCATTTGAACTTCGATACATGTATATATAAATTTGTATAGAACATGCATAAACAACTATGGAGAAGTATGTACTACCCATATGTACAAAATTCATTATGATACAACATGCAATAACATTTATTTGGAGCATTTATACTGCTCTGTAGCATTGTACGTGTACTGATACTTGATGCATGAAAAATCATTTTGGGGCTGCGTGACAAGTACCGGCCACCGGTGCACATTAGACATCATTGGGACTCGCCGAAAGCCCTGGAATTAGGGCCCATTCCTGCTGTACAGAGCATAAAGAAGTTCAGTTGGAAAGGTTACTCTGTTCTAGCAGCAAGTACCACGCGTCAGGAGCTCTCTTCGTTTTCAAGAGCACAAAAATTGTTCTTTTGTGGGAGAACATTCAACGTACAACAGATCAGCAGCTAAATTATTAGTACGTGCACATCACCCTGCACAAAATTAAAGCACCAAAATAGAAACACTACTTGCCCGGATTATTCAGCGTACAGATTTGAGATGCATCGCGAAGTTTGTGCGTGTTGGTCGTGCATGCTTTATTTGGTTGGACCGGTTGTCACGTTCTTTCAGTAGCTGCAAGCTGCAACATGGTCGCCGGAGAGCCAACCGAAGGGCCGCCCCTTTGCTCGAAGCCAATCGCGTCACCCATCTATCTAGCTAGTGTAACTGCCGTGCGTGCACGGTACACCGACCAAGTGGTGGCTTGATCCGTATGCATGGATCGGAGTTCCTACTTCCGATCCTACCAATCGATTGAGCTGACCTGGATCTGATCCAGATGCAGGCTGATGACTACTACATACTCTAGCGATCGAGTTGCTTTCAGTCCACGTCGACAATTTCGACTGTGGACAAGATAAACATCGATATCGTTTCAACTCGATCTGTACACGTATGGATTTGCAGTGTGCACAAACCGTAAACAAGTTTTCTAGCGACTACCATTATTATTCATTACGTGGCTGTTGTGTTATTACAAACTATAAAGAGCCCAAAACATATATTTGTCGTGCCTGACCTTTGTTTATGAATGAGGTGTACCTGAAGCTTTTCCAAAAAATGCGACATTACTACAGACGATGCAAACGACGCTCTGACATGTGCAAACAGATCCTTGTGTATATACTCTCTCTGTTTTCTTATCAGCATCTGTTGAACTTGGGCAGTTTCATTTCACAGTTTCACGGCATAATTATCTAGATTGCAAACTAGGTAATCAAGCCAGGTGAGTTTCGTGAGGACGAAAATACTCTCATATTATGAAACTCTCCAAATAAATGACCCGGTCAAGTCAGCAATTTTACTGATGTAACATATTAATTAATGCCTATAAATTTTTTTTATGAAACTTTCATCGAAACTGACCTAATGTGATATCTAATAAGAAATGGAGAAAGTATATAAGAATATCTCAAAGCAACTGATCTAGTGAATCTTGAAATTAACAAAGTCATCACAAATATCTCCCTATCGATGAACATATCGTTTACCAAAAAAATGAAATATTAACTTGGCCACGTTTTGCTATCTCGGACCTGAAATTTTTATATCAACTGGACTTTTGGCATCCCTGTCGTCCGTCCCCACTCTCCAATTAACCACTCACGTCTACATCGCACTGCCCGTCCTCAACCCTAACCTCCCCCCTCTCCCTTTTCACACCTACATCACATCCTCCTCTCCTCTCCCTTCCCAGCACGTCGGCCCTCACTCTCTCCCCAACGTGTCGCTCAGCCCATCCCCTCTCTCCCAGCAACCCCTCCCATCCGCTCCTCTGCCTCTGCTCCCCTCCCCACTCCACTCGCCCCTCATTGGAGATGTGAGGAGCTGTAGCAGTGTGAGGTGCTGCGGCGGTGGCGGGCCGGGTGAAGGACGATGGCAGACAAATGTTGACAGTATCGATATGCTTTCCTCCCACTTTCTCTTTCTCAGCGGGCACTGTCGATGTGGCGACGGAGGCTCGGGCGCCGTGGCGGTGGGGAGCTCGGGAGTCGGTCTGGCCTACCCTTTCACTTTTCCCTCTCTCGCTTGGACCAACACACCGTCCAGCATGTTTTTTTCCGCGTGTGGGCGAATAGATAAGGGTAGGGCAGGGCTCCTGGTGGCAGAAAAAAACTTCTCACTGACAACCCAAAAAAATAGTGGCAGGGCGCTGGTGTGTGACACATGTGGTTGGTTTGGGCCCTCCTATCAGGGTAGTTGTAGTGGCACTAAACAAGTTGGTCACGGTCAGCCCAGGTTATAGTGCGCCTATATAGGGTGAAGTCAGGGTTTGGGTGTTTTATCGGCCGACTTGGCTAAGATTTTCTTATTAGTGCAATGTTATGGGGCGATCTTTCCCTGTCGGTCGAGTTTTTGTTTTATATACAACAGGGAATAACTTGCTTGCTTTATTTATCTTAGAGTGAAATGCATGCATAGCCATTATACTTGTTGGCTTGTTTCAATCTGTCCATCATACCTAGAAAAGTGTAAATCGCGGCCATTAAAATTGCTCGACTGAGTCAATTCTTTCAATCCAAAAGCTGCCAGGTTGATATAACCCTTACAATATACTACCTCCGTCAATATATCCGTCAATAGATATATGACGACAAGCTAGTTAGTTCAAAAATCAACTAATTCATTTGTTTTAAACATCATATATTTAAAAACATAGGGAATATAGTATCTATCATGGTGTTGTTTAGAAATAATGAGTTAAACACTCTTCTATTTGAGTGGCAGAGATCACCACACTACTGCATAGATCATCGACCTAAACGACGCGAAAACCTCATCCAAAGCGGTTTTTTCACCGCTTCTCTTTAGCCAATTAGAATACGGGGTCATCCAAAGCGGTTGTTTTGGACCGCTTCGTTTGACAAGTTATTCTAGCCGGCTTAATTCGCACCGGTTAGAATTACTAAAAATTGGAATTCACAAATAAAATGGCAAAAATATTTTTTTCTCGTAGCACATATTTCACGCAAAATAGACCTCCTGCCTCGCGCAAGCCTTCCTTACCATCTCACCTAGATGTCGATCCTGCACGCATGAGGGAGTTATATTCCTTTTGACCCTTATTGCCTAAAGTTTAGTTCCATTATTTGAGCATCTAAACGACTTCAAATCGAAAACTTTCAACTATAAAGTTGTAGATATCGTTGAAATGTACAAATTTCATATAAAGCTTCTCGCCCTTTGAGTCTGAGACCGTATGTAAAAGTTACGAAATTTAGAATGCAACCTGAAGTTACGAAATTTAGAATGCAGCCTGAACAGAACATTGAAGTTTTAGACATCGAAACAACCTCAAATCAAAATCTTTTAACTACAAAGTTGTAGATCTTATCGAAACATACAAATTTTGTATAAAATGTAGGTGGCAATCCCAAGGGGGGCCCTAATATAACGGAAATAACCAACTAAGCCACAGGAACGAGTAAACTTGGTAAGAGCTAGGCAAGGCAGCATCAAGCCTCCGTCGGGCTCGAGGGTGCCTGGCACCCCTCGAGCGAATCGAAACTCCGCCTCGCTCGAGGCCTCCTCGCTCGAGGCCTGGGAGCCGCCCTCGACAACCCATCTCCGCCTCGCTTGAGGCCTCCCCTCGCTCGTGGGGCCCGCTGGTGGTTCACCTGCCCCCTGGACAAGAGCATTTAATGGCCTTGTACGGCCTTGGACGCAAAAGTCAAGCGACAAATCCTTCCCCCATCTCCGGTCATCTCCACCAACTCCTGACACCGTGCGGTCATCCTCGACGCTGCGCGCAGACCCGTGCAGTGTGACAGGCCTGTGCTGTCACGCTCCCCTGTTCCGCCAACTCCAGTACGGGAACCCCTCGAACGGGCATGGGGAGCCCTCGAAAGGATGCACGGCCTGCTGCGCTTGATGATGCCGCACGACGCAAGCCCCCAAAACCAGGAGCACAGGGGAGCACACATCATGAACAGGGGACGCCGCGTCATGTATCAGAGCTCCATACGCCAGATCAAGTCGTGTAATCCGACAACGCACGCCAAGACAGGAGCCACGCCTGCGACCATACCCCGTCATACGCTGTCACTGTACCAAGCACTGTACTTTCCCTGTTTGTAACTGCCCCCCTTTGGACTCTAAAAGGGGGAGGCAGCCCACTAGAAACGCACGACACGCTCGCTCGCTCATTCACCGCCAAGTTCGCCAGAACGCAACGCTCAACCTCCCACTCATTCTAAGGGACTTGGAGACCATCCTCCTCTCCCGCCAAGCTTGTAGCCCCCTACTACGAGCACCCCGGTGCAAGGCAATATAGTGCGCAAGCACACCCTGCTGGACGTACGATCGGAAGATCGGAACCAGGATAAATCTCGTGTCATCGTGTCGCCCTTGCATCGACCATCGAGAGACAGGACACAACACATTTCTGCAGGTGTTTGGACCCCCTCTGGGTTCCCGCACCGACATAAAATTTCTCTCACATCTGAGACCATATACAAAAGCTACAAAATTCAGAATGCAACCTAAAATTTAAATTACAAGAGCAGGAACGAGAACGAGAACTGATTTGTACATTTAAATAACTTCAAATCGAAAAATTTTGAACTACAAAGTTGTAGATCTCATCGAAACATACAAATTTCATATAAATATCCTCTCCATCCGAGACCGTATGCAAAAGTTATGAATTTTTGAAGCGGAACCATTCGTGCTGACTAAGCGGCGCGAACTGAGCCGGGTAGAATAACTAGTTATTGGAAGTTGCGCAAATTGAGCCGGTTAAAATAACTAGTTATTATAAGCGGCGCGGTTTGAGTCGCTTAGGATAACTATTCGAAGAGAAAATAATGTAACGCTGTCTATTCCACCGTTTCGAATGACTTAAACAAAACGGGGCATTTTGGGCCGGTTCGTATGGGCCGATTAGGATAATGGTCTCTGCAGTAGCGCCAATTTTATTTACATAAGTGAAACACTATTATTTTTCCTTTTGTTTGTACAACGTGATGGTGGCAAAAATTATAAATCCACGCACCAAGAAGGAAAGTTGAGGCTTTTTGTCTGTTTCGGTCATTATAACTACCTGTATGTGTTGTTGTGACGAGGCCATGAGGGAGTTGTTCATATATAGGTAAGACAGCTGATGATGACAAGCGATCATATGTTAAAGTATACTGGAAGCTCTTTATTCGCTATTTAATGATATACTTCCTTTTGCTCTTTTTTTTCATATGTTCCACATCAAACATACTATTGCGGTAGTAGCACACCTCACTTGCTTGTTGCTGGAATGCTGGATATAGGAATCTAACAGATTACCGGTATAAAGAAATTGGGGTGCTACTCCTTTGTCTGCAGATATATTTGGGTAAGGTGTTGTTGCCCATATATCTCAGTTGATATTGGGGTGAAAATGCAGCCTGGTCGGTAAAGGTTCGGCATCTTGTTCCAGAGAGAATCTGCTCTCTGCTGATGACTAGCATTTCCGCCATAATAAAGTGACAGAGAACAAACTTGTTTTGGCGAAAGTACTTGCACATCACAGCAACTACTATACGGCCATGCTAGCTCTCGATGACCAAAGAAATGGGAGACAAATATTTTGACTACGAATCCAATAGGACACCTCGTTTGAAGTTTTTTTATTCCTCTTTATAGCTGCAAGTGTATTTGGGATGCATCTTTCATTTGGAGCGAAATGTCAACGAGCAAAGCCATGGCCGCCGGTCATTTCACGGAAAGAAAATACCCTAGTTGCGCCACTCTCGGTGAGAGTTTTATGGACACGATTATCTAAAGTGACACATCATCTAAAAATGTTTAAAACTATGATGAAAACATCTCCCCTCAATGCATAGTTTCATCTTTTGTTATTCCCTATGTTACATGGAAGACAGAAGTTGTCTAGGTAATCGTGTGTACAGAAAGTTTTATCCCATGAAACCCATTTCATTTCTCTTTTTTAATACATTGTCACATTATAAAAAAATGTTGCCATGACGACAGTCTATTTAATGCACATTAAACCCCCACTAAGAATGGCCAAACGTGTAAGGAAGACTAGCAATTCTTGAATTTAGAGCCCCCAACTCCAAGCAACCAAAAAAGGGAAACTTTTGGGCGTCTCCAATAATGAGACTTGAACTAACTATTTGGATGATGACTAGGCTCAGATGATGAAATGTGGAGGAGAAAAGGTGATGAGAGAGAATATCACTAGCTAGTAACAAATAGTCATGCTATTTCACGTGAATCGAAAAAAGCTCATGTGAGAGAGTATTGTGTGCTAAGTCTGATGGATCAATAAATGTTGAACCTCCAATTCAACTAGCTATCTGGTTGCATTGGAGACGCCCTTACTGTGTGAAGATCGGCGCGACGACGTCCGGTACTCCGGTATGGATGGCAACAGGTACAAATTACCCGCGTGCCCACGGGCAAAAACCCTATAGGGCGAGGATATGGGTTCAACTTTGTGCCCACGGGCACGGGTGAGGGTTTGCATTTGTGCCCAACGGGCAAAACTTAGCGGGCATGAAAAAGCTGTACCCGTGCCCGCCAACCCGCAAACCCGTGAAATCCCCCTGACATGTGGACCTTGCATACAAATATATATTGAGCTTGTTAAACTGTATTTATTTGGCTTGTACTGTTGTTGGGATGTTAAACAATCTATCTATTCTATGATGTGAACCGTGTGATGCACTGAATGTTTGTCTTGATGCATGGTAATTTGAATTCTATACTTAAAATTTTCTGAGTACATGACTTTGGCCTGGCGGGCACGGGTGTGCCCGCGGGTTTACTGTGCCCGCGGGTGGTGGGCGCGGGCACACTTTTGTGCCCGTGACGGGTGACGGGCGCGGGCACGGGCGTGAAGTGTAGCTCGCGGGTGCGTGTTTGTAACCGCTCTACCCGTGGGTAATGTGCCAGTTGCCATCCATATACTCCGGTGTTCTTATTGGCGGAATTTAACAGAGTTCAATTATTGTCACTCGATGAATGTAACGACGTACCTGCGCTACCGTTATAAATTATAGATGTCATTTCATCGATTGGAAACCCACACCAAGAGTAGTAGTCCATATTTGGATTGTTACGAACCGTGATGAAGTTTTGTTGTAGAGCTGTACTCATTTCATTTCTAGTAGCTGCTACTTCAAGAACTTTCTTTGTTTCCTACAGCTTTTTGTATTTTGACTGGTCTACTACTATCGTAGCTGAAAGGAAAAACAGGGTATAGCAGGAGCCAATCAAACTGCCACCCCCTTGCTTTTACACTCAGTCTGATCCCGTAACACTTGGGCCCCAAGAATTTCACGCCACGGGAGACGCTCTGCCGTTCTGTGCCTATGGCCTTGTGACACCTGTTTCTTTTTTTTTTACTGGCCGTGTTTAGATGACGTCTCAACAAAATTTTTGAGGCATTAAATGCAAAGAATCTTGTATGCATGAAGCACTAAATGAAGTTTATTTGTAAAACCTTTTCAGAGATGGGTACAACTTTGCGCGACGAATCTAATGAGCATAATTAATCTATGATTTAGTACAGTAACTCTACAGTAACCATCCTCTAATCGTGTGGTCAAAGACCTCATTAGATTCATCTCGAGAATTTACCTAGGGTTGTGGAGATAGTTTTGTAAACTGCCTTTAATTAATACCCCTAATTATTGGTCAAAGGTGTATTTATTACCTTAAAAAAATTTCGCAACCAATCTAAACACGGCCACTGTGGCTGAGGCCTTTGTCCGGCCATCCATCTACTGGACTGTACCATTTTCCAACAAATCGAGGCCTGCTTTTTGGGCTGTGTTTTCTCCTGGGCTGCTTTTGGGCTTCGCCTATTCCGCGTACCCTGTCCGTGGAATTTTTTTATTTTTATATTTTTTATTTTATGATTTTTTAAAAATAAATACTTGGTCAGAAAATTAGCAAATTTAGTCTTATGTCGCCAGTTGAACTGGCTATCGCCGGCCCAAACGGCGACAAAATAAAAAATCAAAGCCTTTCACCAGTCCATCCGGCGAAAAGATAAAAGCTCGTGCCACGTCAGCTGGCCACGTATTTATTTTTGAAAAATCGTAAAAAATATATATAAATAAAAAAAATTCCCGTCCGTGTCTCCAAAGATTTCGCAGCGCCGTCTTTGGGCCACCCAGCCCCCGTTCCTCCTAGGTTTACAGCGCCGTCGTCAGTGGAGCATTCCGCAATTCCCGTCGGCTGCGACGATGGCTGCTCCCATACGTCGCCACCGCTCTTCTTTGTTTTCCTCAGTAAGCTTCGCTTCTCTCCTCCGTACTCCATTGCCTCGCTGCTGCAAGCTTCGTTCCATTCCCTGTTGCCCCTGGAGTTTATACGCTATTAGCGCTCCCTCATTTGGGGAACCTGCTTTTTCGATGTGTTTTTTCGGGCGGCCTCAATGCAAATCCTAGGACATGAGTACTCGAATCCATGATTCAATCCATTGCCGTTGTATTTGGTACCAGCTCGTCCTCTTCTCGCGTTCTGTATCAGATGCCCCTTCCTCCCCTGCTCCTGACTGCCTCCCTATATTCCTTCTGTTCCGTTTCAGGTATGCAGCAACTTTCATTAAGTTCGGCATGTCTTCTTTGCAGGTTCATTCCCTTGGAGGTATATAATGTCTAAGCTGTTGTCTTCATTTTACGATTTAGCTTCTTATAATTTGAGGTCCAAGTGCTACCCTCTTAATCCAAGACAACAACTTCCTGTACTACTCCAGTTGAGATTATATTGTTAATTAATTAAAGATATTAGCACATATGTCTGACCCAGATAATGTTGTGTGGCCTGTAAATCCACAAGATGTGCTCTATGCAAAATACTCAACTGGGTCGCTAAATAGAGCTGGAAGACTATAGAAAATGAGAAGCCCATATATGTACATATAGGTCCACTGCCATCATGCTTTTCCATCCATTCCAAATAGGTGAATAACTGCACTGGCCTCTTTTTCTCTACTCCATTGCAACTTAATGGGGAGCTACGGTGGAGTGCTGTAGATAAGATTTGTTTTCATGCCTTTTGCCTCCTTATTTATGGATTCAAGTGATGGCTTAATCAAAAGCCAAACAATGACATGTCAAGTTCAACTGTAGAGAAAATTATGGCTTACTAATTATGCTTAGTAATTCTTTTGGCTCTTCACTATACAAAAGTTCAGAATTTATACTTGGTAATCTAAGAGTGATATGAGCTTCCAGGTTCACATTTTAATATAGATATGCCACATGGTGCTTACTTATTTTCCATCCATTTGCATATCCACTCCCCTTCTAAGGTTCACATGCTTCGTGCTATATGATCCTGAAGCTAAATGGCTAATATAGGGGCTATCTGATTTTATTGGCATGTCTCCTACATTTCACCCCAGGCTTGCATAGTTTTGCTTCTATCTACTTATATGCATCGCTCTATTTATAAATTCTTAGACTAAATTTGTATTGCTAATGGCATAAATTAGTTGGTCTGTTTGTTTCCAAAAAATGCACAAGAGAAATGCATTATATTCTTCAAGATTCTGGTTTCCGTTCTTTTGTGTTAATGACCAAACTTTACGGAGTACAAACTGAGTGTTTATGTATGGTATGCAATGCAAGATGTGTCCATCATGTAGATCACATTATTGGCATTGCATTTCTGTGCTATATACTACGTACTACTTAGTTTCCTAACAGACAAGGTAAGCTATGTTTGACACAGACAATAGTGGGTCCAGTGTAGGCATCATGCAGTCCTGCATATCATATTGTGTTATATAATTATCCTGTACTAAATTCTGCACTCTTAATTCTGCACTCTTTGTTAGTTAGTTTAAAGTTCGTCATAGCAGACCACCCGACATTCCAGAATTTCTCAAAATTGATTGTTCAAGTCACGGGCAGAACCTCTTAATTTTGTCCAGGTTTCACCTTTCAGTTTGCAACTTTGCATAGATGTTTGAGCTTCATGGCAGTGATAATGCTACTCATCACCTGGCCATGAATCTCAGGTACAAAAGGGCCATCAGAGGTGATAATTTTTATTTTCTACTAAAAAGAGATTTAATTCTTTTTAACAAAATTAATTGTTATTTATGAACCATTGAGGCAGTTGGTTTACATAAGATTTTGAACGCACTGACTTCCTCTTTTGATACATGAGAAAAAGATTGTTCAAACAAATTCATTGGTTTAATTAAGCTTCCAAACGCGCCAGTGGCAAAGTGTGACTGAAGAAATAGGAGGGGATACTCTATAGAAACTACATGACAAATGTGAAAAGCAGGGAAGCTACCATTGATGGAAGGACAAGGCTATCTGTGAAGATAATGTTTTTTTGCTCATGTATATAGGTTTATAAAATACGATGAAAAGTAGCATTTTCTCTGCCCTAAGACAGACATTAAGCTATCTCATGCTGTTGTTCAAGAAAAAAAAATCTATGGTACTACTATGAGTTCTTCTATGGAATTACTATTAGTTCTTTTATCACGAAATGGTTGTAACATGTTGGATCCTCTGGGTTGCTTCCGACATGTGTATCAGTGTATGTCATGTTTAGGATTTGGCACTGTCTCAGTCATCTGGGTCTTTCAAGTACTATAGCTGATGACTACTCTAGCCGCCAGTTGCTTTCAGGCCACGTAGCCAATTCCGACTGGACAAAGATAAACATCATTTCAACTCCATCTGTACACGTATGGATTTGCAGTCTGCACAAACCGTAAACAAGTTTCTAGCACCTACACCATTATTATGCATACGTGGCCGTTGGCTTACTTAAGTATAAGTAATATACTAATATAAACTAAATGAGGTGTACCTGAAGCTTTTCTGAGAAATGCGACATTACTACAGACAGACATGCAGACGGCGCTCACACACATATGAAAACAATACATATGAATTGAAATAACTATAAAAGTAGTCTAGTAGGTCTTGCAATAATTGACGAAGTCATGACAAAACGTCTTTCGCTAGTCGGGCGTGTTTAGTTCCTTCATTTTCATTAAAAGTTTTCCATCCTAGAGAACCGTGTTAGTTCATTTCTATCTCTGTGCACGCTTTCCTAGCAACAGTACTTTTCATCACTTTCTCCTCAACTAAACACGCAGCTTCTTGTAGTTAGGCCAGTCTCAATGGGAGTTTCATAGAGAATTTCATGGCATTAATTGCTACGACACACAAGCAAAAATGCTGACTTGGCAGGGTCATTTATGAGAGGAATTTCATGGGATGTGAGGGGGAGTTTCATCCCCACGAAACTCTATTGGCACAATTATCTAGTTTTCAGTCTAGATAAATGTGTCCATGAAACTCTTACTAAGACTGGCCTTAGGCGTTATCAAAAAATAAAAAATACATGCATGGCTTCATTCTGATCCTGATCCTTATGGCATCGGTGCATGGTGGAATATTCTACCAGTTTCTTCTAAAAAAATCTATATAATGTTACAAGGAAAAATCGGGCTCCCGGTTGAACCATACTGTTCGTTCGTCATGAGAGTATTGTAGTGAAGTCCCTGTATCCCCTTGATTGTGGACCAAATTCTTCCTTTATTCTGGTCATGTTGTAGCCTGGTGGAAGCTCAAACAATGCAGTCCAAGTGTCCATTCGGCCCATGTTTGTTCATTCTGCTCACACATTTGTTCCCCCTCAACAACATTTTTTATATTGCCTGCAAAAAAAAACTTTTTTCTAGTTCAATAGCTCTTCTCAAGCATGTACGCAATTTTCTTATTTCACGATCTTACATGATTTGTACTAGGCAAATAATTTTTTGTTCCATTTAAATTTAAACAATGTTTTGATCCATCGATCCACTTCTCGTTCTAGCCGAAGTTGTAGTATTTTTCTCTTTGTAGTTTGAACTCTATTTTATTTCTACTTACATGCAGAAAGGAGGGGTAGTGAGGGGGAAGACAAGATGGGACTAATTTGGCGTTTCTCTTTTGATATTTACTCCTCCTCAAACGTTTGATTTTTTATCTATCTCTCGCTCGCCCAAAAATTATATTAAAACTTGAATAAAGGAAGCAAGGGCGTCGCCGGAGCTGACGGTGGAGGACCCTTGATGGACGTCGGAAGCATCCGGCTCAATCGGATTCATGTTGGGCGGTGGTGACGGGGGCTTCATGCGTCGGGTCGGGACTCGGGCGTCGTGTGTCGGCCGGTTCCGTGAAGAAGATAGCGAGGTAGAAGAAAGGGATAAGAGGAGAGAAGGGATGGAGATCTAAATGTTGTTGATGGTGATTAATGGTTATCTATTTTTCAATCATTTGATATAGAGACCGATCCGCTCTCTTATATATGCGTTTCACGGCAACACGTCTTCACTCTTGTTTGCATTGCTATATTATTATACTGTAAGTTGTTCTTTTTTTACAACATAGCATGCAAATTCAGTAACATAAATAACATATTGTAAATAAATTCCCAAAGTACAGATTGACATATGGTTGTGCATAGAGGTTGACATATGGTTGCGCATAGAGGTTGAGTAAAACCCTACAACGAAACAAAATAAAGAAAAAAGTCCCTTGGTTTGGTTTTAGCCATCAAACCGTACAAACCATGAATCTTTAGCCATCTAACTCTCAATACCGTTTAGATTTGGACATCGACCGGTTTTGATGGGCGATTTTGGTGACGTGGGCGCCATGTGGCGATGGGGCCCATTTGTTAGTGTTATCTCCTCTCCCTTCTCTCTGTCTCCCTCTTCTCTCTCATCTACCCTCTCTTCCCTCTCCATCCCGCCACCCACCTGCTTGACCGCCGGTCGCAGCCTGCTTGCTTGCCCGCCGGCCATAGCCCGTGCCGCCGTCCCCGCCTCCGCCTCCTAGTTGCTTAATGCGCCCGCCGCGCCTCCCTTTGTCCTTTCTCCTTTCCTCCTTTCGTTGGCACCAAATTGCAAGCCTCCTCACATTGCTCACCGAGCACTTGGATATGTTGGAGTATAAGTGAATTGCCCACCTTTTCGTACCAGTTTAAGCTTTTGTGTTGAACTAGTTGGGGTATGCAACTCAATATGGTATCAAAGTCAGAGGTCTCGAGTTCGAATCCTGGTGGGCACAATTAAATAAAATAATTGCGGCCCACTCTAATTTCTACGTATGCGGCCTAAGAGAGCCTACACATGTGAAAGTGTTGGAGTATAAGTGAATTGCCCACATTTTTCTATCAGTTTAAGCTTTTGGGTTGAACTGAATAGGATCCAACCACCATCGTCAGAGTCCGAGTCTGGCAAGGACAAGCACGCGCTGGCCAAATCCTTTATTCTCTAGATGGGGCTCACCGACACGTTGCCGTCGTCGTCGAAGCCAACAGAATCAGACTCCCAAAGCGCGGCGTCCAGCGTGCTCTTGTGGGAGACCCACCTTGACGTGACCTCCTCCGCCTTTCTATCGCCGCCGCTGGTCGGCGTCAGTGCTCCAGGAGCTCCGCCGCTGCACACCGGCTGCACAGTTCCACACGAAGCACCGGGCCAAGAAGTCCTTGGCCTCCGGGACTTCCATGTAAGGTTGAAAGCGGTCGAAAATGATCAGAAAACTTCAATATTGTTTTCTACATTTACATTTGAATACGATATGAAATCAAAAGCGGCAATAGTCGGGAACGAAAACGAATACGAAAACACGGGATATCGAAAACGAACTGGTTTGAACGAAAACATGTCGATAACGGTCAGGATACGAAAAAAACGGGAACAATGACCAGTAGAAAGCAAGCAACATGACTTAGTGACTTCACAAGTTTGACAATTCATATACTCAACCAACCTTAATAAGTTCATAGCATAGAACCATGGCAAATTGGCAACAAGCCATAGGCCTTGTTTGGATCCCATAATCGATTATGAGAATTCAGATTTTTTATGGATTTTCAAAATCTGGATTTTGGACAAAATTTGGGTGGTCCTGTTTGTATTGCAGATTGTAAAAATCTGATTCTACCAGTCCCATCCTATTTCCCCCATTTGCCCTCATTGTGCGCAGTCCCTGACTCCCTCGGGCCTGGGTCCCGTGTCGCGGCCGACCACCTGCAGCACCATGTCGGCGAGGTGGAGGCAGGCACAACGGCCAGCGAGCCCGCGCGGGGGAGGTGGAGGCGGATGCGGCTGTAGGTAGGCCGGTTCCGGCAAGGTCGAGGCGAGCGCGCAGTTGGCGGCCGGCTTCAAGCGAGGTGGAGGCGGGCGAGTTGGCTCCGACGAGGTGGAGGCGGAGCGCGGCCGACGGGCCTGCACCGGTAAGGTTGGAGGCGAGCGCGGCCGGCGGGACTGCTCCGGCGAGGTGGGTGCGCGAGGAATGGAGTTGGACGGAGCCTAGGCGGAGCGTGTGAGGCGGCGCCGAACGAGCGAGTCGGAGAGCGCTCGGTGGATAAGGGTGGGACGGTGGGAGGGGAAGCTGGGCCGGGCTGCAATGCGCTAGATTGAAAGGAAACCCTAACTTTGTTGGGCTGGGCATGAATAAGGTTGGTTGTTGGGCTGGGCTATTTTGTTTGGGAGGCTAAATACGGTATATTTCGTATATGTAAATACGGAATATCTCGCTACAATACAGGAAATACGAAAACGATTGGAATACACCTAAAACCGAGTTCGACCTGATTTCATATTTGCCGTTCCGAATTTCGCACCGTTTTCGTTTTTGTCCGAAAATACGAAAAAGGTCGAGATGAACGTAGAAAAACGATCAGGATGGTACGAGATTGTCCGTTTTCAGTTTTCAACCCATACGGGCACCTTCGGCACGGCATCGGTGAACCCAATCTAGTGCACAATGGAAATTATAATACAAGCTTCTTGTTGTTGCTTTTCTGAAAAAGAGATGCAATATACCCATTTCTCTTCATATCGCAATAATTCTACACATAAATGCCAATGCATCAACAATCAATCGACCAATAAATTCATAATTCCTATTTCTTAAAATGTTAACCACAATCCATACTAAAATAGGCATTGCAGTTTCATGAGTTAGAGCAATTCCATACAGAAATCCACCTTGTTGTTAACTCTCCAAAAAAAAATCCAAGTTTTTTATGCAGTTTCATGAGTTAGAGCAATTCCAGTTACTCAGGCCCCTACTCAAAAAGTAGGAGCTGAGAGAAAAAAAAATCGCACTTCAACAAGGCCCCTATTTTCCCTACTCTAACCACATCTCCCGCAGCGAGGCCCCTACTTGCCTGTTGGTCGTTGCCAGCCGTGTTTGGGCGGAATCAAGCCTCCCTCCTCTGTCGTGCCTTGCAGGGCAGCCCCACGCCGACACCGCTGCCGCCCGGAGCTCCGGATCCACCATGCCATCGTCACGAACGAGCTCAAGCTCCCCCACGCCGGCCCTATGACCGCCCAGACAGATCTGGAGCCATGGAGGGAAAGGGATCCGACCACCAATTCAGGCCTGGTCGGAGCTCCATTGTCGCTGTGCTCGGGCTCCCTGTGCCCAGCCGGATCTCTTTTGCGGCAGCGCCTAGTTCGTGCGCTTGGCCAGAGATCCTACGCGGCAGCGCCCGGCCCGGCCCGCTTCCCTCCCCCGTTCGGGCAACTTTGAGCCCGAACTGGCCGCCGCGCCGAGAGCTCCGCGCGCCATTTAGGCTCCGTCCATTCCGCCTACACTCGGAGCTCCGCCTCACCTCCTCGCGCCGCAACCATGGACGCTCTGCTCGATTCGGCGCCGCCGTGGTCAAGCTGGAGGAGCGAGGCATCTGCGCCGCCCCTCGGCTCCTCCACGCGGCCCCATGGGCCCGCCGCCAGGCTTGGGGAAGGAGAAGAAAGGACAACATCGAAAGAGGCATGGGCGAGCAGGGGAAGGGAGGGAGAGGAGAGGTGAGGGAAGGGGCTAACAAGCGGGTAAAATAAAGTTGTGTCACCGACGTAGGTCCCAAATTCTCTCTATCCAAACAGCACATAAACGTTTTAATTCAAATATATATTAAACATTCCTTATATTTGAATCTTAATGCAACGAAATTTACAAAGTTTTGGTATCGCATACCAGTTCAAAATCCTAGTGTGAAATTAAAGTTTCTCCTGGATGTCAGGCTCTAGGTTCTCTGGTAGCTGCGCCAAAATATAATAGAACCAAGATGCGTGTAGTGTGTGATGTGCTCACACGTACTCTGTATAGCTGATCTATCATCACTTCTCTTACTTGTTGCGCCTATATCTTTTTGACTTTTTCTCCATGACTCCGGACATATGTAACCGTCTATCTAATGCAACTGCCATTTTATTCAGGTCAAAAGAAAAAAGTTTGGTTCATATGTCATATGTGTACCTGGCGCGTACGTGTCTTCCCTTGTTGGCCCACTCGTCAACAGTGATATATTCCAAGTGTGCGCTGAGACGATGGTGTGTGAGCTGAGAGCCTGAGACGGTGGTGCCGTGCATTTGAATTTTTGCTTGCATGCACGCACATGAGTTGAACAGCTAAAAAGTTTCGGTATCTGATTCCATTTTTTCTTCACTAAAGTCATTACCAAGAGTCCCGTGCCGTCTGAGAAACTAATCTGTCTCAATTGGGTTCATCTAGCGCTTGCTAGCAGTTACATCTTACATGCTGTGCGCAAGCATTTCGTAGCACCCCCTCGACTTCCATCCAAACCTTTATGTGAATGTATATGATCTTGAGATTTACTCCTTCTCAATCGTTTGAATTTTAGCTATCTCTCAATCACCAAAGATTTGCACTAAAACTTGAATTGGGTGGGAATTTGGGTTAGGGTTGGGGGTTTCGGGGTTGGGGGCTTACCTCCATGGCCGGCTGTAGAGGGAGCTCCGGGGAGGCTCGCCGGCCGGCGGTGGAGGTGGGAGAGACGGCGGCGGAGAGGAGGCGGCGTGGGCGCTGCCGGAGCCGGGCGGTGGGAGACCCCTGGTGGGCGGTGGAGGCAGTGGGGCGTCTCGGCCAAACGGGTTAATTAGCGTCGGCAGCGGGGGCGTCATGCCTGGCCGCGACGCGGGAATAAAAGAAACATCACGAGGAAGGAGGAAGCCGGAGGAAGAAGAAAGAGGTAAAAGAGAGAGGAGATCTGCAGCCATTAGATCCGGATCAAACGGTTGTGAGCGTTGATTTGATTGATGGGAAGTCAGATCTCAAACGTTTGTCGTGGAGATAGTCCCTATCTTTGGCCATATTGGTTCTAGCTTCTGAATACAGAAGAACATATTCCATCTTGGACCTACGCCCGACTGCGCCATCCAACAACGCGCGCGCACTGAATAATTACCACTGGCAAGAATGAATGCGGCGTGCATCTAATTCTACATTAGCAGCCGTTGAAATTAATTAATCCTAACAAAACATAGTGACATTGCCATGTCGACAGATCGCCTGATCACTTTTAGTTAGTTTGGTGACTGCATGCAGTAAGAACACCGCTGCCGACAGCCTTATCGATCTGACCTTTCGCCGGAACCGGCCGGCTGCTAGATTTCTTGCCAAGTTTTCCAACCGGCGACGAGGTCAGATTCGACCCGCGAGCATATACTGCGGACTTGTCGAACGCTAGCATGGTCCACGTGCGCAAAGAGGTAAAAGGCTAGACCCGATCCAGTGAGCAATGCAAGCATCTTTTGCAGGTTTTGTTAAAGAAATCCAAACGGAATATCTGTATGTGTGCGCATGGAGCAGGATGGTCGTTTTAGCCTATATATATGTGCCTTGGCGATCTCGCGTCTTCTCAATTTCTCATGACATATTATATAAACGGTCGAGTAATTAATAAGCTAGAGACCTTCAGAAGATTAGAACAAGCTAGATAGGGAGAGCTGAGTTCGTCGGTGAAAGAATATAATGGAGGGTGTCAACCACAAGAACTTGCAGCCTCCACTAGGTGATGCGCATTGCATTGCATGGTCGTTTCTAATTTAATTTAATTTATTATACGGCTCAGATTCTCTTTCAGAATTTCGCTGATCCTGTTCTTCGTGATGGTTTTTCTCACCCGTTTCTACTTTGAAAACTACTCTTCTCTCAATTTCTTCGTCGGAAATCTGGATGGCTGATCGCCTGATCCTGGTTTTAATTTGGTTCCGATCCACTCATTAGGCTACCCGAGGGTGGATTCGGAGCAGCAAGGCGCCGCGTCGCCACGCGGCGGACAAGCAAGAGCGCGGGGACGAAAGACTAGTTTCATCGATGGATGGTAACTTCAATTTCAGTACTTTTATTAAGTTATTATTAGATTGCTCTGCCAATTGCGATAACAGTAGGCCACAGCGAACCGCTAGAGTTAGTTTAAAACTCGATGCTCACTTTTTATGCAAATGTGACCATGCATGGTTTCATGTTTTGCAGTATTGCGGCCCTGTGCTGCTGTTGGCTCTGCGACCTCTGCTGCGACTAGAGCAGAGCAGGACTGAAGCATGCATGCAGTATTACGGACAAGTGCACGTATACGCCTATATGTTGAGCAGTTAAAAACCAGATACCATCTAGCGTAGCATCAAGGATCTATGGTGTATTAGTTTTCCACATTTTCATGTTTGATCTCGCAGAATTATTTATTCTTCTACTTGTTCTTTCTGTGTGGTTTATGTCGATCTTGACTCAGTTTATTTCCTCGACGACCTTTCATCGGCGCACGTTAGTACATGTTTCAAATTAGTCAGATACTATGTGGAACGGAGCCATTTTAACACCGACTCCAAATTTAAAAGTCCGGAGTCATTTTAGTACCGGTTGGTATCTTAACCCGGTAGTACCAGGTGGTGTATTGGTCCGGTACTAAAATGGTTCGGCCATTTATACTACCAGTCAACAACACTATCCGATAATAAAGGGTGACATTTAATGACGGGTAGTGTCTTGGTCCGATAATAAATGGTCATCCACGGGTTACTTTAAAGTTTTAAAAGCATATCTTATCACTCAATCACAAAGATGTGTAGATAGGATAGTAAGGAAGCACGAGGCCTGAGGTTGTGTGTTCGAATCTTCGTATCCGCGCATGCGCATTTACTCGTGAAAAAATCATGTGACCAGTTAGGCCAGTCTCAGTGGGGAGGGTCATGAGCATTAAATAGCATGCCACATCAACAAATTTGCTGACATGGCAGTGCTATTTATGAGGGGAGTGTCATGGGATGAGAGAGGATGTCATGGTGATGACACTCCCTCGGCACAGTTCTCAAAGTTTTCAGTGTTGGCAACCGTGCGATGACCCTCCCCACTGAGACTGGCCTTAAAGCAGCCTAGTACCACCCAAGCATCGGTCCAAAACCACTAAAGATGAGTGTTTCCAGCCTGTTCAAAGAAAGTATATATGTGTTGTACTGCCTCCGTTTCAAATTATAGATTGTTTTGGGTTTTCTAGTTTCTAATCTTTGTTATGCACATAGATAAATGTTTTGTCTAGATTCATAGAAAAATATACGAACGTAGAAAACCCAAAACGGCCTATAATTGGAACGGAGAAAATATTTATTTATGCATGCGCATAGTCAACATTTTACTTCGTCTCGATAAATACTATAATGTACTTTAATATAGTATAGAATTTTTCTAATTAAAATAATATGTTGAATTTTATTTCGCACACCTGCCAGCCGTGTTATTTTGAGTGGTCACTCCACTCCACCACGCGGGTGTCTGTGTAATGGGTTTGAATTCGTGCTCCGAGATGGTGGCGAAACATATAACCTGAACAAAAAATTTCAAACTGTCCACTACCTTCGGTCTCTTCATTTTGTCTCCCTGCTAAGATCTTCTTTTCGAATTACACATCGTCTCTCTTGTTTCCTGTGTGTCTTTATTTCATCTCACCCTTTCTTTCTTTATTTCTTTGTATTCTTTATTTCTTTCTATGTGAAGGGACCGTGACACCTTAAAAGGAGATGAATTAGGGTTTTTTAAAAAACACTATGGCTAAGAGCACAAATAAAAATCTATTTCAATTTCTATCTAATTGTGCACTAGATTTTTCTATGTATTGCTACCGATAAAAGTTTTGCACCATAGGTTCCAGTCCTAGCAACTACACATGGCAATTCTAGGAACGGTAAATGCAGAAATTAGTGCAATAACTAAATGTGGAAGTAAAGGGTAGAGAATGCAAACTCCCGACACGGCGATATATCCCGAGGTATCGGAAAGCCATGGCTTTCCACTAGTCCACATTGTTGGAGCCCCTCTCAAAGGGAATGCCCAGCGCGAGGGCATGTACTCCCCGGTTGAGTCACTCCATAGGATAGCCTGTAAGGAAAATGGCCCTAGGCCATGTTTATGATTTTGGTGATTAATGCCAACATAGTCATTGGGACTAACATGTTTGTCAAGATGTATATTTGAAGGTATTTTTAGGTTCCAAGTGACGATATTTAAGCCATCCAAACTATATTGAAAATGTTGTAGTCGACACAAGATCCCGCAAGATGATCTAGAGAATCCTGCTCAGAGGAGCACCGACACAATTGATGGTGAGCATCGGATAAGTCGGTGGTCAGCACAGTCAAGCCAGCAGGGCCAAGAAAGGACAGAGCACCGGATGATTCGATGGTTGAGTCATGGACCAGCGAATGAATCGGTGGTCAGCGCGGGAGATGGCAAAGTCAAGTTTGAATGGAGCATAGGATGGTCCGATGCTATGTCAAGATTACCAGCGGATGAATCGTGGAACGTGGCAGGCCATAGATGCATTACAAAGGACAAGGAGCACCGGACAGTTCGATGGTACAAGACATGGACCAGCGAATGTGTCGGTGGTGTCGGCTCGGCTCGAGATCGGCTCAGATTCGGCTCTGGCAGAAATATGCATAGCATCGATTGATCCGATGCTACCTTGGCACCAGCAGCGAATCAGTCGGTGGTAGGTTCAAAGCCAACGGCCAGTGCAACGGCTAGTTGGAAAATTGCTCCGGTGCAATGCGTCGGTGCTCAGCGAATGAGTCGGTGGTCACGCAGAAACTTGGCCGTTGGAGCAACGGCTAGTTCATGGACTTGGGGCTATATATACCCCCTTGGCCGGCCATTTGAAGGAGCTTGAGACTTGGGGAAGTGGTTGATAGTTGCTCTACTCATTTACAAGTGCTCATTCCACCAAAGTGCTTAATAGAAGATCTAGGTGATTAGCATAGAGCTTAGTGCTTGATTAAGTGCTAGTTAGACCTTTTAGCGCATTGCTTTAGGTGTTAGCCTAGAGTTTAGGCGAGGTTTGCACACCTCTATCTATCGGTGCTTGCGCGCACCAAGAGTTGTAAGTATCGGGGCTTGTAAGTCTTGCGAGACCCTCCAACCGAGTTTGTGGAGAGGCCGCCGTTACTTTGTGCTAGGGAGGTGAGGCCCTAGGCGATTTGCCGAAGCTCAACCAAGTGGAGGCGGCGAGGAGCATCCGGGAGAGGCCAAGCGGAGACCCACTCGCGTGTGGAGAAGTCCCGTAGGCTATCCTACGGAGTGACTCGACCGGGGAGTTTATGCCCTTGCGCGGGCATTCCCTTTGATAGGGGCTCCAACAACGAGGACTAGTGGAAAGCCGTGGCTTTCCGATACCTCGGGATACATCGCCGTGTCGGGAGTTTGCTTACTCTATCTCTTTACATTCCGCATTACTTATTGCACTACATTCCGCATTTACCTTTCCTAGAATTGCCATGTGTAGTTGCTAGGATTGGAACCTAGGGTGCAAAACTTTTAGCGGTAGAGTTAGCAACACGTAGAAAAACCTAGTGCACATTTAGATAGAAATTGAAATAGGTTTTTATATGTGCTCTTAGCCATAGATTTTTAGAATACCCTAATTCACCCCCCTCTTAGGGTGTCACGGTCCCTTCATAGCCTACGGGACATCCCACTCGCGAGTGGGTCTCCGCTTGGCCTCTCCTGGATGCTCCTCGCCGCCTCCGGTTGGTTGAGCTTCGGCAAATGCCTAGGGCCTCACCCCTAGCACAAAGTAACGGCGGACACTCCACAAACACAGTTGGAAGGTCTCGCAAGACTTACAAGCCCCGATACTTACAACTCTTGGTGCACGTAAGCATCGATATAAAGAGGTATGCAAACATTGCTTAAACTCTAGGCAAAAAAAAAACCTAAAGCAATGCACTAAAAGGTCTAACTAGCACTTAATCAAGCACTAAGCTCTATGCTAATCACCTAAATCTTCTATTTAGCACTTTGGTGGAATGTGCACTTGCAAATGAGTAGAACAACTACTAGCAACTTCCCCAAGCTCAAGCACACTCCAAATGGCCGGGGGTTGGAGTATATATAGCCCCAAGTCCAAGAACTAGTTGTTGCCCTAACGGCCAACTTTTCTGCGTACCACTGACTAATTCACTGAGCACCGACGCTTTGCACCGGAGCTTCTTGACCAACTAGTTGTTGCACTGACCGTAGGCTTCAAACTGACCACCGACCCATCCGCCGCTCTGCTTGAGTCGGCATGGGATCAATCGTTGCTAATTAGTTTATTTCTGCCAGAGCCAAAACTAAGCCGATCTTAAGCCGAGTCGTGGACCACCGACTTGTCCGATGCTATCCTTGTAACCATCAGATTATCCTGTACTCCAAATTCGCGAGTCTTTGTCTTGAACTTCATGAAGACCACCGATTTGTCCGCTGCTCCTATGTTGGCTACCACCAGACCATCCTATGCTCCTTATGCACTGAAATGCACCTATTGCCTATCACGTTACACGATTTGTCCGCTGCTCACAGAGAGATGCTTTGGTGCTCTATGGGAGATGGTCCGGCGCTCCCTGAGCAAGATTCTCTTCATCAACTCGCGTGATCTTATTTCGTCTTCAACATACCGCCATTTGGATGGCTTGAATACCGTCATTTGGACCAAAAATACCTTTAAATATATATCTTGACAAACATGTTAGTCTCAATGACATGTTGACGTTAGTCACCAAAATCACAAACATGACCTAAGGCCATTTTCGTCATTTTCCCTATCGTCTCCTCATCCTTTCCCCGAGAAAAAGCGAGGGTATGCGTTCGTTGCTAGCCGCACTCATCATTTTCCTCATGATTTTTTCTAAGATTGATTTTCAACTGATTATCAATTCATATGACATTTTAGCTCATTTTTTATATTAGAAACCTACAATCAGTTGCTGATGTCTATTTTTTATACCTACGGACAAACAAATGGACATCAGCAACTTATAATACTAGGTGATTCTCCGCGCGTTGCCACGGGATATTTTGCGTAATTATATATGATTATTTGATGCATTCTGCAAAGAGTTTTAATGTAATAGATAATTCTAAAAGATACATATGCAGTTTATGACCCTGCAGTGATGCAAAGAGGCTTGATGCTACGAGTGCCTTGCTCAGTAAATATGAGGGGGATGGGGAGGCGTACGTGACTCTTTGATCTATCTGCCATGACTTTTGATATCCTGTGATCTTTTGAATGCATCTTAGTGGGATGATGACATGGCCTCTTAAGGGTTGAGAGAAGTCCTTTAGTGGGGACCGTCTATATAGTTATACTAGGTGATACCCCGCGCGTTGCTGCGGGAGTTTTTAAACAAATGTTTAAATTAATTTAAAAGTAGAAATACTAAGGTGATTGCATCACAACATTTTTTTGCAAATGACATTATACATGAAAACATGTTCATTTTGTTGAGAGATAACGACTCTTAAATGATTGATCCTCCGTGTATGTCTACTGTGTGAATTTTATAGCGTGATACTCACAAAAACTAATAAGTTGCACGTATAAATATTATTGGTCACAGAAAATCGATGGAAGACATAAATAGATGATTCTAGTGGATGGTGACATGGCGTCTCATGTAGTGGCTTTTTAAATGAAGTGGATAGCTTGCATGTTAAGAGAAATAGTTAGTGGGGATCATCTATATATGTTATATAGATACATGGACATCAGCAACTTATAATATACAGTGTAGCAACTTGTAAGCCTAAGCAGCACATTTAACTTGGGTAGAAAAAAATTGTATCATATTATTAGTATTAATTAATATAGAGAATGTGTGATAACTTCTACATTGTTACAAATTATGCAGATGAAATGTAGCAGACTAAATTAGAACAATGTGTCAATTTTGTGTAGGAAAAAATATGCGAGATCTTACGTTCATACTTTAGATAGGTCAGAATGCTAGGTATAAATTATACATTTTAGTAACTTATCTCCCTCCGTCCAAAAAACAAGTCATTCTAGACGTTTTAGAACAGATTAACAAAAATATAAAATGACCTTGATTGTCCTTATCTTTTAGCCAAATTTGGTGCTACCGACTGTTGCATGCCTCCATGCACATGCAAACCTGACAAATCGGGTAAAACAACTTGTTTTCTAGGACAAAATTTGAACCACAGAACGACTTGTTTTTTGGAACGGAGTGAGTATGTATGTAATTTGTTGGTAGGTTTAAACTAAGCTAATGCATATGTTATTCCAAACGCGCCTACCGTTCATCTCAGCCACTTAGACGGGTTAAACGGCCATTAAATGAGCTAAACTGATGATTAAACAGACACGAGTAGGCACTATGTAGTGTTTACACGGCATGTAAACGGGCTACACGACCGTGTAGGCGAACACTCATCATGGAAAAAACTGATACAAACCGAACTAAAAAGCAAACGCTCTAAACGAGAAAAAAATATTACTCCCTCCGTTTTAAAATATAGCTCATTTTGGCATATCCAGATTCATGCATACATATTGATATACGCATAGACATAATGTAATCTAGGCGCATAACAATATGTATGAACGTGAAAATGCCAAAAATATCCATATTTTGAAACTGAGGGGTACATTTACTAAAAATATAAAATAAAATAAAAAATACATGGGCCATGGTAGTCCAATTTCCTCCTACGGCCCGCCGCAGCTGGCCTCGGCTAACTGGGCCGCAAATTTTTTCTGGAGTGATGGGCCGAGGGGATCACGATTTGTATCATCCGGCGGGACCAGCGAGGTCTGCACGTTGCCCTTCCCCCACCCACTCGCCGCCGCGCACCTGAATCGATCGATCGAGAGGGAAAATGGCGATGGCGGCGGCGAGGAGAGCGCTCCTGACCCACCTCCGCGTCCCGGTGGCGCGCCCCGCGGCTGCGGCTGCTGCTGCGGCGGCGGCAGGCACCGTCCCCACCGCCCGGCGGCTCCTATCCTCGACGACGGAGGAGACGAAGGGGTCGTTCCTCGACAAGGGCGAGGTCGCCGACCGCGTCGTCTCCGTCGTCAAGAACTTCCAGAAGGTTGAACCCGCAAAGGTGAGCGCGATCTATCTCCTCTCCGCTGTGCGGCTGTCCGTGCGGTTTTGTTAGGTGCGTGGATCCGGATCTGTGCTGGTGGGTTTAGGGTTTTGAGCATGCGTAATCCGGATGTTGGCTTCATGAAGAGCTGGGTGTAAATGTGTAAGAGGTTATGAAGCGTCAGTAGAGAGATCAAGTGATCTTTGCAATTTCCAATTCGTGATGGAAGCCTTGTGGAGTGGGGAGGCAATTAGACTTGTGGACAAGGGGTAAGGGACACCAGGATCTCTTTAGCTCTTACGATTCAATCTGATGGTTATGAATGTTTCAAAAACGATGAGATTCCTTTATTGCTGGTTAATTTGGTTCTCAGTGGATACTGGATAGCGCATCAATGTGTGAATCAATTAACTTCATAACATTGTTCCTTGATTTCAAGGCTTCAAGCCTGTTGGTATTAGCTGGCAAAGCAGTACAGTTCCTTGTCCTCATCTTGCTGAGATTTTACATGTTACCTTGCCTTGGGGCTGTGTCTTAGCTCAGTTTTGAACCTCTAATTAACTTGTGTAGGTGTTGACATTTTAATATTATATACAATTCTGGAGTTTGTGAGCAACTTATTACTAGTAGTATAGCCTAATCTCACAATTGTTCTAGGGGCCAAGTGGTGATTGAAACGGTAATATATATGCTTAGATGGCTGCAAGAGCGAATTTGAGTCAGTTTGTTATCATTCAACTCTAGTTCTTGGGTGTGTTGGACGGTAAACCCAAAATAATTTGTTTTGAATCACTTTAGAGGTGACTGTTGTGGTTTCGCTTGAATTGTAGTACATGCTTTGTTTCATGAAACTTGTACCATTGTTACAAATCAAAATAATATTGCTTTTTTTATCCATAGTTTTGAAGTTACTGTAACAATTCTCCAGTTTGTGTGTAATGTATGTCACATTTGGAACTACTGTTTGATCTCCAAACTAAGTGTGCTCAACTCCTGATCTTATTTTCAAATTCAACTATATGTCCTATGGTTGATTTTATCCATTTCCATCTGTGTTGCTAAGGAACTTCTGTAGTTTAGAACTTAATAAATTGGGCATGAGCAGGCGTGAATTGGGAACAATTTTCTCTGAAATGTAAGGGCAAGCATGTTGATTGTGAATTTGTGATGGACACTGATGAATGGAATTTACATATTTTGCTGTTGAAGGGTGGAGCTGGCGCAGTGGTAAAACTCTCCACTTGTGGCCTGGAGGTCCTGGGTTCGTACAGCCTCTTTGCAGAATTTAAAAAGAATTTTGCAAGGGTAAGGCTGTCTAGGAATTCCCTTCCCTAGACCCCACCTTGTGTGGGAGCTTTTGCACTGGGTATGCTGAGTCTTGTTTCTGTTGGGTCAAAATGTTCCTGGTGTAAAATCTTTAATCTTGGGGCGCTTATTTGAACCCTCCAGCTTGTTAACCTGACATCAAATAGGCTCAAGGAAAAACTCTTGGCCAGTAACCACCAGGAAACCTGGTTTCTTGGGATTATCAGTGGGTACCGGTAGATGACGTCAAAACAAACCAGTTTTTGAATTTAGTTCAAATTTCAATTTTATTAGAAAATTTACTTAAAGTTTGCTTTTAAATTCATTTTTTGCTTGCAAATTTTGTTGTGGGAAAACTTAGAATCCAAGAAAGAAACTGGTTAAACCAATTTTCTATTTTACCTGTGACCACTGAGAATTCGGCAAACCAGGAATGAAAACCCTGGGTAGACTAATATATTTACTTTTATGTGAGTTGGGTACTTCCAGTTAAACTTATTGCTGCCTGCCAACATTGCACCAGATAGGCATGTTACTAATCATTCTATTGTAGCACCTAAGGATGAGATAAAAACTTAGACATGTCGCTTGTAAATGGGTAATGTTTATGTGCTGGTGTCAAATTGTAGTTAGTACAAGAAACAGTGTAACAGGGTTCACATTGAAGAATTTGAAGGCATGAATGACTCTTTGCCTGACTATAGTGCAGTACTTGTTGAAATAATTGCATTTATGTATATCAGAAGTCAAATTAAATCGGCGGTGTTGTAAATGTAAAAAAAAAAACACGACATTACCATTTCTTGTTTGGTTGGAGTGGTAGTTTTGTACGCTCTCATTGCAAATTAGAGTCCAGTGAAGTATATCTCTCTAGTTACTGAACTTTTGGTGGTATGGAGAATGTTAGAGAATATAAATCCGTAGCATTGTAAATTTTGATGAACCATCAGCAATCAGTCCTCATTTGTCCATGAAATCTTGCAGGTGACGCCGACTGCACATTTCCAGAAGGACCTTGGACTTGACAGCTTGGACACCGTCGAGGTTGTAATGGCGTTTGAGGAAGAATTTGGATTCGAGATCCCTGATAATGAGGCAGAGAAGATTGACTCCATCAAGACAGCGGTCGACTTCATCGCCTCGCATCCCCAAGCAAAATAAGAACATTTCTTGTTTCCCATTCCAACGTGCTTTTGCATCCAGAACTTGTATGCTACACGAAACCAATTTTCTGTAGCTTGCCCCAGTGGGTGCATGCCGTGAAGTTGTTGTGGCTGCACGGCAGCACCTGCCGATGGATAGGAAGTTCTCTTTCTCGATCATGTTTAAATAAACAGTGTACCAATTGGTTGTGGTTTTGTAACACCTTTTGCGGCCAAACCTGTGCACACGGTGCACGGAAGTCCTCAGTGGTAATCCGTAGATCCATTTGGAGTTTTGGACGCGTGTGTTTTCCAGTGTTGATCTGTTGCGTTAACTCGTAGGTTGCGGATTTTGAAATGAAAATGGTTACGTTCGCAACCTCCTTTTGGAGCTACTAGTACGCCCTTTCCGATAGTCCTGCAGAGCAGAGGTTTACCTAGTTCAACTCCTCGGTGAGAGTCAGCACAGGCTCGCGGGATCCTTGTACTGTACACAAGCACAAGAAGGTTGCGCTTTGCACAGTGGTGCTCATATGACGGAGACGCCGATGATCAGGATACCTTCGGCGGGTGAATATTTTGGATTTGCAGATACTGAGCTTGTTTGGATGCAACCCTGAGCTCAGTTTGCCTGGACCTGCCCTGTGTGCTGTTTGCTTGATCCCAGCCCCAGGCGATCAAAATCGTACGCTCTGCGCCAGGCAGCTCGCCCAGGCTCCAAGCAAACAGGCCTCGTGCAACCGTTCATTTGCCTGGGTGAAAGGCCATCATTATGCTCAACTAATCACGTATCTTTCCGCTTAAGTGTCATTTGAAAACACAAAATCAAGCACGTGGTTGCAAACACAGGGCTTCAAAGGTATTTATTCTTTCAATCTAGCCATGCTTGCAAACACAGGGCTGGCGCTTGACACAGACCAAGGACTCCTTGTGTGCTCAAATCCTGAGAGCAAAATACTACCCTCAATGGAGATGTACTACAAGCAAAGAAAAAACATGGTATGTCCTATACGCCCTCCCGGCCCCAATCTTTGCCTTCGAAGCCGTTACGGACGTGCTTCTGCTTCTGGGCGCGCGCGGCGGAGGACGCCTCGGCCCCAACACGGCGGGCCGACAGCTCCCGCGCCATCACGCCGCAGGCCGCGGGCGCCACCGCGCAGACGCCGCTGCGCCTGTCGAGGAACGCGGCGGCGTAGAAGCCGAGAACGAAGGGACGGCAGAGGCTGCACACTGGTTTGATGGTTCGCTGGGAGCAAGCGAGTCTCGCTAGAGAAGCTAGCGGATCGGCGGAGGCGAGGAGGGGGAGAACTGGGGACGATCCTCCTCCCGGTTCATCTTTCTCTTCCCTTCCTCGTGAGCTTCCGTCCAGCCACAAACCAAGCTAGCAAGCCTGATTGTCATCTCTGATCAAATTGAAAAGAAGCACGGCGGGTCGCCATTAGCTGAAGACTAAGCGCCGGCCCTGTCTGCTTCTCGCACCCTCAACACAGCCGCCGGCCAGCGACCCCAAGCTCGCCCTCCCCTCAAGCATTCTGCAGCCGCCCCAGCTCGGCCTTCCCATCAAGCACGCCCCAGTCTCCATATTAGAATGCTTGCATCCATCAGTCTGTGTTTTATACTGATACCTACAGCATCAATATGGAGAGCAGCCGACCGTCCAAGGCCTGACAAAGGAAGTGAAAACAACAGCTAGCGTCCTAAATGTGTCCAGCAGCTGCTTGATTAAATGCCTCCAAGGCAAGATGTTAACTCAATGCCACTGTAGTTGTGTTCTAGGAATTGTAGCCGAGTAGCACTTGCAAAAGTTAATTTTGCAACTGTGCTATGCATTGCGTATTGCTTACTGCAGTTTCAGCAATTAAACTGTTAATTCATAGGTCCATATAGTATTTGAAGTTGTGATGTGTGCTTGGATCATGAGTACACAACAGTGGGAAAATATACAGCGCCATAGCATCGGTATCTTAAATTCTTAGTATTTGAGGTTGTGATGTGTATATCATGATTCATGAGGTAAAATATACAGCACCATAGCATTGGTATCTTAAATTCTTAATATTTGAGGTTGTGATGTGTATATCATGATTCATGAGGGAAAAATATACATCACCATAGCATCGGTATATTAAATTCTAGCCATAAGCCAAATTTGATTCCTCAGTTTCTTTATAAACTAAGCCATTCCAAGAATTTTCCGTGTGTACCTAAATAAACTACAATACTAGGGTATAATGTTATTCTAATATAATGTTATTCTAACATAATAAAAGAAATAATATTTTTATTGATATTTCAAAATAATAATATTTTTATAGTAGAATATTTTTACAGTAGCTAATACAACCGGCCAATCCATCCTCACGGTCACGGCCTCACGGGCTCAGGCCTTTTACTCACGGGACGGCGGGCGGCGGCGACCCCGCTGCGCACGCGGGAACGCGCGTGCAGCACCGCGAGGCCAGCGGGCGGCGGCCGAAGTGGGGCGCATCTGTGGCGGGCGGCTTGCGTCGGCTGCGAGCGGGCGGGGCTGCGGCCCCCGGGGGGATTGGCGCAGAGCCGGCGCGGCCGCGTGCGGCCTGCAGGCTGCAGACCGGCCGCCGGCGTGTGCGCAGCGGCAGCGCGCCCCGGCGTTGCCGTGCGGCAAGCGGCCTGCCAGCTGGCGAAGTCCCAGGGAACACAGTCGTCCCTTCCCTTCGAAAAAAGGTATGAAAATATATCTGAGGCCCAACGCCTATTTTTCATGGTTGTCACTAATTCAAGATTTAAATCTTCAATGTTTGTCAATAATTCGTAGAATTGCAAGATGTCGAAGAGAACATTGTTCACCTATTATTGAAGCAGTAGCAGTACTCCTACTCCAGAAACTCCAGAACATAATCTTCATTCATTCGAAACATACATCTTAATTCTCAACATCTCGTCTCTTGCAGACCTTGATGGTACCCAACTGGTGGAGGTGGAGGTGCAGGCGTGGAGCAGGAGATGGTAGAGTATGAATCTTGTGAGGCCCCTGTCTCGTGCGGCCTCCTCGGTCACTTACTCCTGCCCAGCGCGCAGCCTCGCCCAAACGCTGCTCTCTTGCCTCGCCGGCGACCGCCTCCGTCACCTCCTTCCGGCTGCCCATGCCCGCGCTGTCGTCTCAGAAGGTCTCTGCGACCTGTTCCTCGCCAACCTTCTCCTCCGTGGTTACTCCAAGCTCGGCCTCATCCACGACGCCCGCCGCCTGTTCGACGGAATGCTGCACCGCAACCTCGTCTCCTGGTCATCGGCCATCTCCATGTACGCGCAACACGGCGGTGATGAACAAGCTCTTGTCCTCTTTGCAGCGTTCAGGAGATCCTTTGATGAGGTGCCCAACGAGTTCTTGCTTGCCAGTGTCCTACGTGCCTGCACACAGTCCAGGGCTGTTCATTTCGGCGAGCAAGTGCATGACACTGCCCTCAAGCTTGGCCTGGATGTTAATATCTATGTTGGCACTGCGCTTATCAATCTGTATGCAAAGGTTGCCTGCATGGATGCCGCAATCCGGGTGTTCCATACCCTCCCTGCAAAAAGCCCAGTCACTTGGACAGCTGTCATCGCTGGTTACTCTCAGATTGGCGAGGGTGGACTTGCCCTGGACTTGTTTCAAAAGATGGGGGTTCAAGGTGTCCGTCCTGACAGGTTTGTTCTGGCAAGTGCTGTCAGTGCCTGCTCTGCACTTGCCTTTCTACAGGGAGGCAGGCAAATACATGGTTACACTTATCGATGTGGAGCAGGAATGGATGCTTCTGTGATCAACGCACTGATGGATCTTTATTGCAAGTGCTCCAGACCGTTAATGGCTCGGAAGCTGTTTGATCGCACAGAGAACCTTAATCTTGTGTCTTGGACAACAATGATCGCTGGTTATATGCAGAATTCACTTGACGCTGAAGCCATGGACATGTTCTGGCAGATGTGCCAGGCTGGATGGCAGCCAGATGTCTTTGCTTGTACAAGTATCTTGAATTCGTGTGGCTCACTGAAAGCTATATGGCAAGGAAGGCAGATACATGCCCATGCCATAAAGGCTAATTTGGATACTGACGAGTATATCAAGAATGCTCTCATTGACATGTATAATAAGTGTGATCATTTAACTGCGGCAAGAGCAGTATTTGATGCCTTGGCGCATGATGATGCAGTTTCTTACAATGCAATGATTGAAGGATATGCAAGGCAAGGTGATCTTACAGAAGCGCTTCATGTATTCCGTAGAATGAGATATTGCTCCATAAGGCCAAACCTATTGACCTTTGTTTCGCTCCTTGGGGTCTCATCATTTCAGTCAGCTATTGAATTGAGCAAACAGATTCATGGTCTCATCATCAGATCAGGAACTTCAGCAGACCTATACATGGGGAGTGCTCTAATTGATGCCTATTCAAAATGTTCCCTTGTAGATGATGCCAAGGCTGTGTTTCTTCTGATGCATAACAGGGACCTGGTCGTCTGGAATGCTATGATATTTGGACACGCGCAGAATGAGCAAGGCGAAGAGGCAGTAAAGCTCTTCAGCCAGCTTCGTGCCTCTGGGCTAACACCTAACGAGTTCACATTTGTAGCACTAGTAACTGTGGCAAGCAACTTGGCAAGCATGTTCCATGGGCAGCAGTTTCATGCCCAGATCATCAAAGCAGGTGCTGACAGTAATCCTCATGTTACAAATGCTCTTATAGACATGTATGCAAAAAGTGGCTTCATTAAAGAAGGATGGTTGTTGTTTGAGTCAACACGTGGGAACGATGTCGTTTGTTGGAACTCCATGATTTTGACATATGCACAGCACGGTCATGCTGAAGAAGCCCTTAGAGTTTTCCAGCTGATGAGGGAGGCTAGACTAGAACCAAACTATGTGACTTTTGTTGGTGTGCTAACAGCATGTGCTCATGCAGGTCTTGTGGATGAAGGTTTACACCATTTTAACTCAATGAAAACAAAGTATGGTATTGAACCGGGTATTGAACATTATGCTTCTGTGGTCAATCTTCTCGGCCGTTCAGGGAAATTGCATTCTGCTAAGGAGTTCATTGAAAGGATGCCAATCAAACCAGCGGCAGCTGTTTGGAGAAGCTTGCTGAGTGCTTGCCGTCTTTTTGGTGATGTTGAAATTGGGAGGTATGCTGCTGAAATGGCACTCTTGGTAGATCCGTCAGACAGTGGACCTTATGTATTACTCTCAAATATTTATGCCTCCAAAGGGCTATGGGCTGATGTGCAGAAGCTAAGACTGAGGATGGATTATGCTGGGACGATGAAGGAACCAGGTATAGTTGGATTGAGGTGATGAAAGAGGTTCATACATTCATTGCAAGAGGGACAGAGCACCTACATGCAGAATCGATATATGCAGTACTGGATGAGCTGACAAGTCTACTGAAAGATTTTGGCTATCTCCCTGATACCTCTGAACTTCCATTGCTTGGTGATAATGGTTAATGCTACTTGCTCTGGTCAACAGTTACTTTCATGAGGTGGACTATTCTAATTTTGTATGTACACAATATACATTCTGGTATGACGAGGCATATATGTTTACTATCAACTCAGATCTTTGAGATTTGTAACTGACTAACTGCATAAAACAGTTGTTGGCTGTGAAGCTTCACTGGCGCGCATACACATATAGTGTAGTCGGCTACTCAAGTAACAGCACTGTTAAGAAGCTATTGTTTACAGCTATGTCATTGGCCATGGCCAGTAACTGAGATAAACCTATGTTCTGTATTCTCCTTACTGCTTTCCTGGAAGCCAAAAAAAAAAAAACACTCAGTGAACTTCTTACTTTTCATTTTTAGTTAGCAGAAAGTTTTCCCCTTGGTCGCTTGTATTGTATCATGAGATAACACACCGGACTCAGCTTTCCTTTTTATTTAGCATAAACTTCTTACCATAGCCTTATTCTTGCTTCTCCCACATCAAATGTCGTGGATTGCTGATAGAAGCCTGTTTGCCGTCACTTACGTCTGCAGGTAGAAATATATAAAACTTCTCTTATTGTTCTACTGCGACAAATCCCTGGACATAATCTTCATGAAAAGGTCAATCGGTTATATTGATGTAAGGAATTTGCTGCTATTATTTATAATAGGCGAATATATTGGTAGGATCATACTTGATTCATGAACATGGTTTCATCCTTTTCTTCCTCTTTTCAGTTATGCCAAGCACCAAGTCATTCAACGTTGATGATCAGGCCAAGTGCAAGAACCTGGTGCAGACTGCAAGTATATCGCCACTTCTACAATAACTTTTTGACTTTTGTGCTCCTGCGCGGTGGAACCCAAGGACAGGGTCCGTCTCCAGTCCCTGAAATATCCATTGTAGGGAGGGATGTCCATAGCAATCTAGCAAAACTGTGTACATTCTCACAGTTTGTAGTTCCATCCTATTCTTGGCTACATTTGCTCTTGGAATCAACTCAAACTTTGGTGTATGTCAACGCAATCCAATGCTTATAGACCTGTTCTTGTCAATATTTTAGTTTCTGTGCTTCATTGCTGGGTAGAACTAGGACCATAGACCTTTTATGTATTTATGTAAATCTTCAGTGAACATGTCGTATTTGCACATTTTATTTTGGACCCTTCAAACATTTTTGGTCTTAACAGTGTCGTATTTGCACAGTTGGGTGGTGGTGCTTGTGAGGATCAGAAGAGAGTTTCGGACGGCGCTGGTGAGTTGATTGCAGTGTCTGCAACCATCTTTTTTTTTTTTTTTTTTTTTTTGGTTTGGATTCAGTTGTGATTCTAATCATCCCTGTCATGCAATTTTGTATCCTGTGTGTAGGCGAGGGTTCTCATTTCATCCTCAATCCAAGCGATGAGGATAGCCAAATCAAGTCACTGCTTCAGGTAATCAAGTTTGGAACATTTGTTTTAAGTTTTCACCATTGTGGTATCATGGTTTAGGAAAAATGCTGTACCTTATCAAGAACTTCCAGAACGTTGAACCTGCAAAGGTGAGCGCGATCTATCTCCTCTCCGCTGTGCGGCTGCCCGTGCGGTTTTGTTAGGTGCGTGGATCCGGATCTGTGCTGGTGGGTTTAGGGTTTTGAGCATGCGTAATCCGGATGTTAGCTTCGTGTTATCGAGTGAATTAGGCACTTCATGAAGAGCTGGGTGTATGTGTAAGAGGTTATGGAGCGTCAGTAGGGAGATCAAGTGATCTTTGCAATTTCCAATTCGTGATGGAAGCCTTGTGAAGTGGGGAGGTGATTAGCCTTGTGGACAAGGGGTAGGGGACACCAGGATCTCTTTAGCTCTTATGATTCAATCTGATAGTTATGAATGTTTCGAAAACGATGAAATTCCTTTATTACTGATTAATTTTGGTTCTCAGGGCATACTGTAGCGCATTAATGTGTGAATTAATTGACTTTATGATATTTTCCCTTGATTTCAAGAAGCTCGTTGGTAGCTAGCAAACTAGTACGATTCTTGTGTTCCCCTCTTGCTGAGATGTTGCATTTTACCTTGCCTTGGGGCTGTGTTTTCTTATCTCAGTTTTGAACCTCCAAGCCTTTGTCGTCCTTTTTATTTATAGAATCTGGAGCTTGTGACCAAGTTATTACTGGTACTGTAGCAGTATATAGCTTAAATGCCTAATCTCACGATTGTGAAGTGGTCAAGTGGTGATTGAAATGGCAATATATATGCTTAGACAGCTGCAAGAGCGAATTTGAGTCAGTTTCTTATCAATCAACTTTAATGCTTGTCTGTGTTTGACGGTAAACCCAAAATCATATGTCAGTCCTTTTCATCTAAATTTAGTTGAGCTTTCAATAAAAACACACTCATTGTTTCGAATCACTTGCTAGTAGGAGGTGACTGTTATGGATTCGCTTACATTGTAGTACATCTTTGTTAGTTTGTTTCATGAAACTAGTACTGTTGTTACAAATCAAAATAATATTGCCGAAGATCCAAACACGCCCCATATGTCCTATGGTTGCTTTGATTCATTTCCATTTTGTGTCACTAATGAACTTTTCTAGTTTGGAACTTAATAAAGTGGGCACGAGTAGGCTTCAATTGGGAAGCAATGTTTTCTTGAAATATTGGGGGAGCATGTTTATTGTGAATCTTTATGGACACTGATCAATGTGATGTACATATTTTGCCGGTAAGTCTTGCTTCTGTTGGTGTAAAATGTTTCTGGTCTAAAATCTTTATTCCTGGGGTACCTATTTGAACTCTGCAGCTTGTTAACCTGATGTCAAGTAGACTCAGAGGAAAAAAATCTCCGCCAGGAAACATGGTTTCTTGGGATTACCAGAGGGTACAGTAGATGAATTTACCAGTCAAAACAAACCTGTTGAATTCAATGCGATCAAATTTCAATTTTATTAGAAAATTTACTTCAGATTTGCTCTAAAATTCTTTTTTTTTCCTTGCAAAATTCGTTGTGGGAAAATCAAGGAATCTGATAAAGAAACCGGTAAACCTTTTTTCAGTTTTACCAGTGACCACTGAGAATTTAGGCAAACTGGGATTGAAAACCCTGGGTAGACAACTTGTGTGCGAGTTGAGTACTTCCAGTTAAGCTTATTGCTGTTGATGTAGCATGCCTGCCAACATTGCACCAGATAGGCATGTTATTAATCATTTCTATTTGGTAGCCAAGGATGAGATGAACACTCGACATGTTACTTGAATCTTTAGCCTTAGTGGTTTGTGCTGAGTGAGAAATATGCTTTGTATTATTTTGTGCCTCTGTTTATGCGCTGGAGTCAAATTGTACTTAATACAAGAAACAGTGTAACAGGGTTTGTAGTATTGAAGAATTTGAAGGCATGAATCCCTCATTGCCGGACTATAGCACAGTATTTATTGAAACAATTATATTTATTTATATTGGGAGTCAAATAAATTGGCAGTGCTGTAAATGTAAAAAAAAAAAAGACACAAAACTACCACTTCTTGTTAGGTTGGAATGGTAGTTTTGCAGGCTTAGCATTGCAAATTAGAGCCAGTGAAGTAGCTCTTCAGATACTGAACGTTTGGTGGTATGGAGAAATTTTAGAGAATATAAATAAATTCATAGCATTGTAGATGTCGGGGAACCACCAGTAACAAATTGGTTGTGCATGAAATCTTTGCAGGTCACGCCGACTGCACATTTCCAGAAGGACCTCGGACTGGACAGCTTTGACACTGTCGAGGTTGTGATGGCGTTCGAGGAAGAATTCGGATTTGAGATCCCTGATAACGAGGCAGAGAAGATTGACTCCATCAAGACAGCGGTCGACTTCATCGCCTCGCATCCACAAGCAAAATAAGAGCATTTCTTGTTTCCCATTCCAACGTGATTTTGCATCCAGAACTTGTATGCTCCACGAAACCAGTTTTCTGTAGGTTGCCCCAGTGCGTGCATGACCTGAAGTTGTTCTGGCTGCACAGCAGCGCCTGCTGATGGATAGGAAGTTCTCTCTTTGTCGATCATTTTGAAATAAACCGCGTACCAATTGGTTGTCGTGGTTTTGGAACACCTTTTGCGGCCAAACCAGTGGTAACTCGTAGATCCATTTGGACGTGTGTTTTCCAGTTGCTGTTGTGTTAATTCGTAGGTTGTGGATTTTGAAATGAAAATGGTTACCTTTTTTTTCTGAAATAAGAAAATGGTTACATTCGCAACCTCCTTTTGGAGCTACTCGTACGTCCTTGCCGATAGTCCTGCAGAGCAGAGTTGAGTTTGCCTAGTTCAACTCCTCGGTGAAAGTCAGCACACGCATCAGACGGTTACGTTGGGCACAGTAGCACAGTGATGTGCTCATATGACGGAGACGCCGATGACCAGGACACCTACGGCGGGTGAAGATTTTTGGATTTGCACTTTGCAGATACTACAAAGGTCACGGATGTACTCACGGGAGAAGACGGCCGTGGCTGGTGGCTGCGGCCTGCATGATGCATGCCTCTTCTGCCTCTTGGCTTGCCTCTGCAACAACGTTCTCCTGCTCGTGGCCGCACGCTCTGCTTACTCACATGGGCGGGCAGGAGGGACGTCGACACGCCAGGCCCATGGATATGTCTGTGTGTATCATCCTTGCCGTGCCGAAAGCTCATGCTTCAGCGACGCTTTTCCCCGCTCGGCGACGCACCCCGAATCTTCAACGGGCGGTGACTGGTGAGCGGCTGCCATCCAAGTGGCCACACACGGGCTCACCCAACGCTAGCTGCTGCCTCGCACCTGCCGCGCGCCACACGCTCCAAGCGCCCCTGCATGGCTGGCGCGGCGCGGCGCAGGCACGCGCCAGAAGCTACCAAAAACTGCAAGCGTTGTCCGGATCCAACCGAGCCGGTCGCCCTTTATTGCTCTGTTGAGCAGCACATGCGGCTGATGTAAACAGCTCACAAAGTTCACAGAAGAAATCCCTATCTGTGTGCTGTGCTAGTAGCTGCGTTGTTCTTGTTCCCTCACAAGGCGAAGACAGGGTTGAGGTTGAGGCCTCGAGGGGAGGGGCATGTAGAGAGCTCGAGCGACTACAAATACACACACGATAGCTTCACTACAAGTGTGAGAGCAGCCAGCCATGGAGAGCAGAGGGACGCTGCTGCTCTGCTGCGTGGCAGCGGTGGCCGCACTTCTTCTCTCGGAAGGAGCCGAGCAGGTCTGTCACTCTCTCCACCTCACATTGTTACGGCTCACCGATCGACCACATTTGTCAATTTTGGTCACCAGTTCTGTTCATGCCGTCGAGGTTAATTACATTCCGTTCACTAATGCAGGCCGCCGCTTATTATTACGTGCCGTCGTCGCCGGTGCCAGCAGCTCCGGCACCAGCAGCCGTCTCACCCGCGACCAACTCCTCCGCCGCCGCTCCTCCACCAGCCCGGGCCACCACCTCCCCGACGACGGTGAGTATAATTATTTACCAATTACGGTACAATACATTTTCCTCAACCGAATTCGGATTTGGTTAATTTACCTTTTGTGTTCGTTCATGCATGGATTATTATTTGCAGTACGGCATCACCCCCGGCAGCCTCCAGCCCCAAGGTACTTACTACGCTACGCAGTAACCTCTGTCTGATCGACGAATGGTTCTTGCATTTGATTGCGCATGAAAATAAATTGAAGCTGATAGATGCGCGCGTGTTGCGTTGCTGACAGAGTGCGGCGGGCGTTGCGCGGCGCGGTGCTCGTCGACGGCGTACCGGAAGCCGTGCCTCTTCTTCTGCCGCAAGTGCTGCGCGGCGTGCCTGTGCGTGCCGGCGGGCACCTACGGCAACAAGGGCTCCTGCCCCTGCTACAACAACTGGAAGACCAAGAGGGGAGGGCCAAAGTGCCCCTAGCAGGCAGCCGTATTTGAAGACACACCTAATTTCGTCAGTTCAATTCAATCTTGGAGCAAGGGCCGAACTCCGACCGGCTGTTAATTGCTGCTCGAGTGTTGTGCGTGTCGGTGTTGCGTGCTCACGCTGTTTGTCACAATTGAAACGGTTTCTCATCCAAAAGATTATCCTCCTATACCTCACAGAGGACTCACAATTCAGAGCCAAATGGTGGCCCCGGACGACCAAGGGGGTACACGCGTTTGGTCGTCCTCCCGACGTTCTTTTGCGCCTCGACGCCATCCCGCCCCTCTATTCTTTCTCACCTTGGCATTTTTTATACCCACTGCCTTCCTTTCCTTTTGATCGCGTTCTTTGTATGGTAATGCAATCAAGGCGCCGGTTTAGCTGTCCTTTCTATTTGTTGTCTCCTTCCTTTTAATACTTGATTACTTACCATAGTTGTGGGAGTCAATCAGGGAATCGATTACTTACCATAGTCGTGGGCGTCCAGGTTCATCTCCTTAGCCCTCCTGCCCCCTATATAAGGCGCCCCTCCTTATTCTTAAAGCACACAATCTCTCCCTTCATTCTCATCATCTATTCAAAACTACTGATTTCTTTGCAAGGGCGTCGGCGTCGAGCGCGGCGCAAGGGTGGCCACGACGCTCGTCGTGTCCAAGCTCGCCAGGTAGAAGCGGAACGTGCTCCGCGTTGTGACGGTGTCCGGTGCCGTCGAGTGCGTGGCGTCGTTGCTCCGCGACACCGGCGACGAGGAGAGCAACCTTCTCGGCCTCCTCGTCATCAAAAAGCTGGCTGCGGTGCCGAGTTGCTCATGGATACATGTATCGTGAATTTCCTTCTGTTTCCGCCGGAGGCCCAAAGCTTTCAATGTATGAATATATAATTTTTAATATGAGATGCTATTGAATAATTTTAATATGCGATCTAAAGGCAATCCGAGTGCTTTTCAAGGCAATCCGAGTGCTTTTCAAGTCAATCCGAGTAGTTTACAAGTCATACGACTAATTTCCATATCGAGAAGAGTCCTTGCAGTACTCTACTCTTGTTCTTCACACCTGGTACGACTCCATCGAGTGCTTGCCAAGCCAATCGAGTGCTTTTTTGAGTTCTTGATCAGTCTTGGACAGGTCTTGTTTGTCGCGAGGCCATGAGGTGCTTAAGCCCCGTCTATTCTGATTAAATCAGTAGTCTTCAAAATATTATATGGTGTGCGATAAGAATCGCACTCCATATGGAGTAGCCCCCGAGCCTTAAGTTGAATCGAAGAATCAGGTTGAGGGTCCACAGGGTTACAAGGTTGGTTTCGAGTAGAATCCTAACCGATTACTATTCGGAGAGTGCTTTTCAAGGCAATCCGAGTAGTTTACAAGTCATACGACTAATTTCCATATCGAGAAGAGTCCTTGCAGTACTCTACTCTTGTTCTTCACGCCTGGTACGACTCCATCGAGTGCTTGCCAAGCCAATCGAGTGCTTGCCAAGCCAATCGAGTGCTTTTTCGAGTTCTTGATCAGTCTTGGACAGGTCTTGCTTGTCACGAGGCCATGAGGTGCTTAAGCCCCGTTTATTCTGATTAAATCAGTAGTCTTCAAAATATTATATGGTGTGCGATAAGAATCGCACTCCATATGGAGTAGCCCCCAAGCCTTCAGTTGAATCGAAGAATCAGGTTGAGGGTCCACAGGGTTACAAGGTTGGTTTCGACTAGAATCCTAACCAATTACTACTCGGAGAGTGCTTTTCAAGGCAATCCGAGTAGTTTACAAGTCATACGACTAATTTCATATCGAGAAGAGTCCTTGCAGTACTCTACTCTTGTTCTTCACGCCTGGTACGACTCTGTCTGGAGAGAATCCATGTGACCCTGTGGGCCCATGGTCGTACCTCCAACAAGCCCCCAAGCGCTTCATCGTCGAGTATCATCAACCGAGTGCTTGCCAAGCCAATCGAGTGCTTTTTCGAGTTCTTAATCAGTCTTGGACAGGTCTTGGTTGTCACGAGGCCATGAGGTGCTTAAGCCCCGTTTATTCTGATTAAATCAGTAGTCTTCAAAATATTATATGGTGTGCGATAATAATCGCGCTCCATATGGAGTAGCCCCCGAGCCTTAAGTTGAATCGAAGAATCAGGTTGAGGGTCCACAGGGTTACGAGGTTGGTTTCGAGTAGAATCCTAACCAATTACTACTCGGAGAGTGCTTTTCAAGACAATCCGAGTAGTTTACAAGTCATACGACTAATTTCCATATCGAGAAGAGTTCTTGCAGTACTCTACTCTTGTTCTTCACGCCTGGTACGACTCTGTCTGGAGAGAATCCATGTGTCCCTGCGGTAATTTGCACCCAGAATTAGTAGTCACATCGAATCATCTTGGAGATCTTCATCCGAGTGGTTTTCTTGTACCCAGCCCCCGAGCATAGGAGCCACCGGGGATGCATCGAGTAGTATGTAGTCAAAATAGCCACCATCAATAGAGTAGCGAAACAGAGGAGGTCGTGGTTGACTTGTCATGCCGCGATCTCTCCAGAAACAGGAGTCAGGTGCCAATGTAGTCGAAGCTCCATCATTGGTACTTGGCGACTCAAATATGCTGGAGAAAGACAACTAGGTAAGCCTGATGGAGAAAGACAACTAGCGTCATTGATGGAGAAAGACAACTAGGTACTACTCGGATGGGCTTCACATTGATGAATTCCATTGATCATGAGGCGCCCGAAAAGTCATCCAAACCACTCTTGCAGTGTATTCAGGAAGCCCCCGGCAAGTTGTACTCATTTGGCGAGTTATACTTCAAAGCACTTGATAACTGGTACTTGAATATCACTACTCATACTGTGGAGTAGACTCTAGAGTACTTTCAAATAAGTACTCAGAGATTTGAAATCACCACTCGCCTTGTGGAGTAGACTCTGTAGTACTTTCAAATAAGTACTCAGAGATTTGAAGTTACTACTCGCCTTGTGGAGTAGACTCTGTAGTACTTTCAAATGAGTACTCAGAGATTTGAAATTACTACTCGCCTTGTGGAGTAGACTCTGTAGTACTTTCAAATAAGTACTCAGAGGTTTGAAGTTACTACTCGCCTTGTGGAGTAGACTCTGTAGTACTTTCAAATAAGTACTCAGAGATTTTGAAATCACTACTCTTATTATGGAGTAGACTCTGTAGTACTTTCAAATAAGTACTCAGAGATTTTGAAAACACTACTCTTACGAGTTATATTTATGTTACTTTATTCCGTGCTAACCTTCATACTGTGTATAACTTGTTTTTTCAGAGATTAGAAACGCTATACGCACTGACTAAATGATCCACGAGAGCATCAAACTTGACTTCGTCACACGAATGGAACATCTTAAAACAATCTCCAGTAAACCAATTCCAGAGTTCCAAGGCATCCCTGATAGTTATTCCCCAATGTACTTGTATGATTGCATATTCCACGATTCAAGCCTCCCGAAGCCAAAAGTTACAAAAGAAGTTTTAGACCGGTCTTCATGTACTTCATATGAGCTGTCCTTTATATTTGAGTGAGTTCGAGCTGAATGGAGAAATATCATACTTTGTTTCTTTTAAAATCAGAGTCTTTAATCCTGTGTTCTTTTTAACACGTGCCTGTGACACGTGTATCCCTACTAGTTTCTTAAATAAGAGAAGATAAAATTTTGACTAATTGTAGACATATCCTCTTTCAAGAATGCATGAGATCACCGAAGTTACATAGGAAGATAGGAAGGCACATATTCCAAGTGATAGCCAGTCGATGGAGTGCCATTTTGCTCAGGATTCGTATTCCCTTAAAACCGGAAGGGCCAGTTTGTATTGCAACGTGGTAATTTCATACGATTTTTTCAAAAATTTTATAAGAGCAACTGCAAGAGACTCTTTAAATCCTTCCAACAACCTCTCTATTTGGTTATTCAAATATAGTCACTCTCTATTTCGGATTTTTCGCTAGCTAAATATAGAAAAGAAAATAGCTCTCTAGAGTGCATGCAAGATATAGAAAAGCTGTTGAAAAACAGAAAATATAGAAAATGATTTTTATGCAAATGATTCTCTAAATGATGATTTAGAGAGTGAGTTTTAGAGGACTCTTGGAGATGATCTAAAAATATATGAAGTGGTCTGACCATCTTTAGATATACTCCCTCCGTCCTAAAAAGAATGATGTTCTAGCATTCAAAATCTGTCAAAAAAAGAATTATGTTTTGGAATTTGAACCTCATGTAAGAATAACCTTGCACAATAAACTCATGCATACCTAATTAAATGAAAACAAAACTTTTCTCTAATTTATACATGTAACTCAACTAACTGAGGGTACATGCGTCTTTTCCATTCATCCTTAATCTGTCTGAAAAATCTTAAAACGTCATTTTTTTTGGGACGGAGTGAGTAATTGCAGATAATCTTTTTTTACATGAGATGCACTAGGGCGTCTTTATACATAATTAGTATTAATAAGGGAATATAATTAAATCTCCACCACGACTATCTCAACCATAGTCACTTTATATGGTTCCAATCACCATCAATCCTACCAGTGGAAGATAGAAAAGATAACAAAATCTGCGGGCCATGATTAGTTCGGGAAAGAATGCCTCCTTTTCATGAAATGTTATCCACCTCGAAAACTGTGTCAGTTCATTTCTATCTCATGGCCAGCCGACGGAGAAGATAAGGGTGAAAAAAGTGAGAATGACACGTGGGGTCCACAGATGACATGTGGGTCCGCCAATAACTGCAGCTAAACGGTGTTACTTTTGTCATCCGTCCCTCATTTTCAATCCTTTCAAACAAACACGGGACGGGATCGTTCCGTCCCATTTTAACCAAACACGAGACGAGACCATCCCATCCCACAAAACTGGGACGGGTCATCCTGTCCCACAAAACTGGGACGGGATCATCCCATCCCATCTTGTCTCCCAACCAAACACATGCTTAGTATCCCAAGTGAAAAAAAAACAACTCCAGCCGGGCCTCTAAACAAGCCCCCATTTAGTGGAGGCCTCCAAATGTTGGTCTAGGGTCCCTAGATCCGGAGGCCCTCTATTCCACCCAACATGCGGGGCCCACCTCATCCCACCCCTCTTTCTCCGTCCCGTCGCTAGGTCGCCGCCGCAATCCCTCGCGACGTGGAGTTCGCGAGCCGGCCCAGGAGCGCCATGGTCGACCGCCTCGTGTACGGCTCCCACGACATCACCTTCGCGCCCTACGGTGAGTACTGGCGCCAGGCGCGACGCGTCTGCGCCGTGCACCTCCTCAGCCACCGCTGCACAGCCTCCTTCCACCGCGTCAGAGAACGGGAGGCCGCCGCGCTCGTCGCCCGCGTGCGCCGCGCCGCGGCGGATGGTGGCGGCGCCGCCGTCAACCTCAGCGATGCCCTCTTCTGCTACTCCAAGGCCGTCGTCACGCGCGCGGCGTTCGGCAACGGGGAGTACAGGCTCGACGACGACGAGGGCGGAGACAAGCTTAGGAGGGTGTTCGCCGACCTACAGGAGCTCCTCATGGCGACGCCGGTGCGGGAGGTCGTGCCGTGGCTCGGTTGGGTCGACACTCTCACCGGCCTGGACGCCAGGGCCAAACGCACCTTCATGGCGTGCTCGACCAGGTCATCGCCGACCATCGCGCCCGCGGTGGGAGAAGGTGAGGATGGCGCGGCGGCGGTGGCGCGACAGTCGGTGCAGGTGCGGGGAAGAGGCGGGCGGCACGGGGGAGAGCAGGGGCGTGCGGGAGGGAGAGAGGTGGGGAGAAAACGCTGTGGGACCCACTCGTCAGATTAATTTGGAGGCCATTATTTGATCAGCCAGGTTGGAATGGAGAGAGAATTTGAAGCATCTAAATTTTATATGTCTTTTAAAAATTATAAAAAATTATAATAGAGGTTTAAATATAGAGGCTGGCTGGAGTTCTCTGAGAGGAGGATCGCCACGTTGAGGAAGGCAAGAACATACGGATACTGATGTGCTGAGCTTATAGATGTCCAGATGGGCCTGACACGATGGGCGGCACGATGCACGACACTAAAAAACACAACACTAACACGACACTAACACGATGTCGTAGTGTCAGTGCCGACACGACACGATGGTTGGGCCGTGTTTGGGCCGCGACCTCGGCACGCAGTGCCAACACGAACACGACACGATTTTTGACCAGGCACGATGCGGCACGATTACCTCGATCATAGTACTGTGAAATAGATGTCTCTGTTAAAATATTTGATGAGATGTATATATCTTTATATGAATTTATGATGTTGATCAATGTTCATATAAGTTCATAATGAAATGGATGAAATTGATGCATATCTAGATGAATTTGTGATGAAATATATGAAGTTTGGAATTGAATGAGTGGATGCATAGTGCCAGTGCCGGCACGAGCACGATGGGCCATCGGGCCCATGTGCCGGCACGACACTATAAAAAAGACATAGTGTAGTGTCTGGGCCAGAAGGTCGGCACGACAGCACGACGCGACACGACACGATTAGTGTTAGTGCCTATCAGTGTCAGTGTCTAATTGTGTCGGGCCAAATAGTGTCAGTGTCGTGTTGTGCCGGGCCGCCCATTTGGACATCTATAGCTGAGCTACTAGAAATCAACTGAGCCAAACAGGCCAAGAAGTAGAGTCAGATGGATGAGGGCTCGGCCCAACCGGGTCACCCAATAGTGGTCGGCAGGTTGGTCCCAAAACTCGGAATGCATTCCGGTGACTTCGGGAACCATCGTCATAAAAGCCATCCCTGCGCGCGTGCGCCCCCAGCTATTTTCCTTTGTTCCCGCCTCCCACAAAAAATTTCCGCCCAAACTCAAAATACCCCCGGCCCCACATTTCGCTTCCCACGAAGAACGTGAGAAATCCAGTCGAACCCACCTTGATCCCATCAATCCAATCCAATCACCCCACTGCGTTCGAGCTCCTCCCGATTCCCAGAACCCGATCCGTCCCCAGCAGTGACCAGCGCAGGAGGTCCCTTCTCGGATCAGATGGGGAGGCCGCGGAAGACGAAGGCCGAGCCGGAGCCAGCTCCCGCCTTCTCGATTGGTAAGCGAAGCCCTGCCGCCGATCCGATCCCCACCATCGAAGACGTTTAGATTCCTCTCCCCGATCGTCTAAGAAGTAAGGGGTATGCGTTTGTTTGGGCAGGCAACTGCAAGGTGGAGATCCATGGGAGCGGGCTGCGGTGCGAGAGCGCGGAGCAGGGGCTCACCATCTCCGGGCCCAGGGGCGCCAAGGTTGTCCTCTCTGGTACGCTACTGCGCTCCGATGACTAGGAGCACGCCGTTCATTCGGTCTCGTAGTTTAATCGAAACGATTGATTCATCTACTGACACTTCATTTTTGGGGTGTTTGTGTGGCGGTGCTTGTGCAGTTCAAGGGGATCAGAAGAGTGTTTCGGATGGCGTTGGTGAGTGGGTTGCAGTTTCTGTAACCATTTTATTTGTTTGGGTTCAGTTGTGATTCTGTTCGTCCTTGCCATCTAATTTTGTATCCTATGTGTAGGCGATGGTTCTCAATTCATCCTCCTCAATCCAAGTGAGGCAGGTAGCCAAATCAAGTCACTGCTTCAGGTAATCAAGATTGGAACATTTGTTTTAAGTTTTAACCATAGTGGCATCATAATGTTGTACCTTAACATAACTTACATTCCTCAAGTTGGTAAACATCATTCAGAAAAAGGGAAAGCTGCAGAAATTATGACCACAAGAAAGTTACAGATGGTATACTTGATGAGATCTTTTTTTAGTTCATGTGCATTGTTCATTTGATATTCTCAGGAAGTATTAACGATTTATAAACAAGAACTTCCTTCTATGGACTATGCTGCTGACACTGGGAGAAAGTCAGGATTTCTTGAAAAATGCACAACTAATGGGTACAAACTCCTTTTCTTCTATATCTTAAGTCTTAACTTCATCCATAGTCTTGGGATGCTGCGTATTATTAATGGTACTGATAAAATTATTGTCGCTGGACTTTTTTTTTCTTGTCAGCACTATCAATTTTGATTATGAGATTATAAAGAGTTAACATCCTGATTTTATGTTCCTGTTACCCAGGAAGTACAAGACTCTAGTTCTGATGTCCACCCCTGCAGCACAGCATGAAGAGGTACACATCTTTACAATTTTACAACTGTATTATTCCATTTGGCCGCATGGTGTTGAAGCACTATTATGAGCTTTCTTGCCTGACAACTCCTCTGGTATTATTTTGATATATTGCAAAAAGATTTCTGATATCTCACTAAACATAAATTTACCGAAAACCAAACCAAAAGACAAGAAATTTAAAATGTTGTAAATCAAGTGGAGAGTTCATATTCTCCTAGTTTATTAAGTCTTAGTCGAGTTAAGTTGCTAGAGGATGGACTTGTCCACTTGGACCCAAGTAGCCTCAAATAGTCTAAAGCATGAAATTATTTAAGAAGTTATCCATTTTGTACCACATGAGATTAAGAGGGGATGAATTGGTTAACAGTTTGTAATTGAGTATTTAGTTCCACTGAGGGTGAGGGATAAGTTGGTTAATTACTTGTTTTTGATTGAGCATTTAGTTCCACTGCTTCCTAGTCCTAGTAAACATCCATGCTTGAAATTGACAGGCAACACCATGTCTCCAGTACAGGGGCCCACGATTAGTTGTTCTAGTTGACAATTAGTCACTCGGGTTGGTCTACCAGGTCCCATAATTGATTCATTCTGTCCAGTCACTACACATGTTCTTTAGAGTCTACCACACATGTTCTTTAGAGGCTACCAATCAATTGATCCCGACAATGCATTAAAATTTGAAATTTGATTGCATAATCTATTTCCTTTTTCTTTCAAGTACTTCTTTATTATCCTCCTTAATTAATGCCACTTTCCAGTAACTTTAGCCTGCCCTCTCTTGTGTTGTGAAAACATTTATGTCTAGTGTGCAGCATTGATTATTGAATGTTGACAACCTAATTTTCTGTGAATAACTGTCAAAAACTGTTAAATAATTAAATCAGCGTGCCACATATTTTGAATTTTGATATGTTTTTGTTGGAATCTAGATACAAGATGTCATGTACAGAGATAACTAGTCGACAGCATAATAGTGGTAGGCTGGTAGCTACTATTTATTCTATATAAAAACAAAGTGTGCCTTGGACTGGATGGAAGAGAAATGAAATATTCTTCCTGTTTGAGTTGCTTCTACTCAAACTATTACAGTGGGTTTCACTGAAGACAGCTACTCTTTCATTCAGGTCATAGCTGCTGTGTCATATCAGATTGTGCCAGCTGACACTCAGTATGCTGAAATACCTCTGGCAGTTGTGAGATCATCTCATCAACGTGCGGTATGTGCCCTTTTGCAAAGTTTCATAAAAAAAGTATTTGGATTCTTTAGTAAAGTTCAGTTACCTCTAGCGCCTTCTTTACTGTCACCCATAATCATGTTTCTTATTAGAGCTGTAACACCCACAAAGTTAATAAACAGTATGAGATTTTAACATCTTGTTTTCTCTGGGGTTTTAAATTTTTTAGCAGTAAATGTATATTTTTGCAGGACCAGTAATAAAAACTGCTTGACTTTTACACTTCTGAATTTTACTTCTTTTCAGTAAACCTACTGTGCTTTATATGATTAATATTAGATGCTGAGGAGAACAAGTTTTGCTTGAATATTTTAATACTTACTCTTAAATGAATCTCCTGCACCTTATTGTTTGTCGCTTTACTGGTGTAAACTGCCAATTATGGTATTTATGCAAGAAACAGAATATTGCTTCAAATGCATACAGTTGTCTATGAACTCTATTCAAAGCATTTCATGGCTGACCCTGGTTGTTTCGATGTTTAATTCAGGGTATTGGCCACCTCTTATATAAGGAATTATCCCAGAGGCTTCAAAATGTTGGTATCACAACCATATTCTGCTGGGCGGATAAGGTCTCTGAGGGATTTTGGCTAAAACAGGTAAGTAAAAGAGCATGTTTGACAAGCCTTTTTTTTCCTTCCATTTTTTGGTACATATGTTGTAACTTAGCAATTCAAGACGTGGTAGCTTTGTGATCGTATGTTAATCTCCTAGGTTTAAAGGAGAAATGAAGCAAGCATGCAATACGAATTCATAAGCATTAAATTTGATACTGCATTTCAGACAGTGTGTATTCTGGTAGGGTGACATGGCAATATGATGAAAACAAAGGGTAGACTTGTTATGTTTGTGCATATATTCTACCAGTGTACAACGTGTACAAATTTTATGCTCCTTCCTGATCATAAAAAACTAAAAAAAGGTTCTTACTTTCTATCATGATCTATTGAGTACTTATTGTCAGTGTATATAGCCCATGTAGGGTAATGGCCCATGTACTTCATGTATATAGCCCACCCTTCTAGGGTTGGAGGAATAGACTGTACATTTTCACCTTCTAGCACTTATGTACTCGAGCAAGAACAGTATGTTGTGCTGATGTGATTTTGCTTTATACCTTGAATACACTGCAGGGTTTCATATCTGTTGGAGAAGTGGATACTAGAGGCAAGGTTCGAAAGATTCCAGTAAGAGCTGATATAAAGAGAGCATTATGCTTTCCTGGAGGATCAACACTTATGGTTGCACACCTCAAGAAGGAATTGCCAATCCTGCAAACATGGGAGAAACCCCAGACATCTCCACTCCACACTGTAGTGCCAGATAGTAAGTCTACATGACTTAACCCATGTAACATTTTAGGTTTTCAAACACAAATATTCCTTCTCTGAAGCCTGTTCAAGGGAAATTTAAGTATGATACAAGCTAAATGCTATAAATTTTGAGCTCTCCTATAGTGACTAGGTGACATTGTTTTTCTCTTTTGCTTTATTCCAAATTTATCTGTGACCACAATTAATCCAAGTAAATATAGAAAATTTCTAGAAATATCTACGTTATTTGCATCATTGTTCATTGCACTAGGACAGATTTGTAGAGCACTGAGCTCAGATATTTGTCCTCCTTAATGTGGTCTCTAGAGTTAGAGCAACCAAGTGTGATGATATATTTGCTTGTGCTCACTTCGAACTTAATTTTTTAATTAACTATATTGTGAGTGAGGTTGACATTACCAATAATCTTGTATCACTGTCATCATTATCAATGAAAATAGACAGATATCTAGCTTTATAGATTATTGGCTTCGGTACAAATGCCATCTTAACACTGTATAAACTTTGGTGCATAAAAAAAGTTGAATTGCTATGTTTTCTACTGTTTTATAATGTTCTTCTTACAGGCATCTCTCCTGATGATACTGATGTCAATATGGTCCTCCAGACATTTAAACGGCGTAATGTCAGGAAGACTGCAAATGTGGCAAGAACTGAAGCTCGCATTGATTGGAGTGAAAGTTCATTATCTGAGCAAGAGCCAAAGAAACGTATATATGAAATGTCTTCATCATCTCTGAAGTCAAAAAGAATAAGATGTATAAATGATGGTGGCAATTGCCAAGACATGAATCAAAATGATGCACATGACAATTACTTGTGCAGTTCCCCTGGAAATTCAGCGCCTCTAACTTCTAAAGAGCATCGTGCTCCTAGCATGGGAGTTCATTTTGAGAACAAAATGCCTGGAGATGAGAAGGCTGTTATCCATTCTAACAGTAGCCCTATAATCATGCTCATGAATATTGCAGATGAAGAAAAGAAGGCACGCCTTACAAAGGTAATATATATGATAAGTTTGTGTCACATTAATTTTGGGAAAAAGATAAGATGCATGCTTAAGGTTCAGGAAAGCTTCAAATACGTTGAATAAATGGTCGTTCACACAATGAAGTAAATTGCAAATTTTCTTCTCATGCAGAAAACTGCATACTCGTGACACACATATATTAAAAATGTGTCATGAGGTTTTAACTTTCAAGATGTTGAGGAGTTGACATTGCAATATGTTATATCAAACTGTTTTCATTAATCTTTTTTTGTGATCACACTTTTCTTTATCTTTTTTCATCAGTGCAATGCTTTGCCATTTTACTGCCTCTGAAATATAATAAGCCAACCATTATGGTGCAGGTAGTTGAAACGCTTGGAGGGTTTGTTACTTGTGAAGGACATTCATGCACACATATTGTTACTGGAAAAGCTCGCAGGACTATGAACTTCTGCATTGCTTTGTCCTCTGGGTACGTCTCCTTATCCTTGATCAACCAAATGACACTCCAGCTTGTTTCAACCTGTAATAAAATATGATATCTTATTCTTGACTAAGACCCAAATTTGGATATGGTTTTTTCTTTCTTTTTAACATAATGATACGCAGCTCTCTTGCGTGTTTGAGAAAAAAAATTAACACCTGTATACTTCGATTTCTGGCTTTATTGTTATTTAATTAATTTAAAATTTGTATTTGCTCCTTGCAGTGCTTGGATACTTTCCCCAAACTGGCTAAAAGAAAGCTTCAGACAAGGGCAGTTTGTAGGTGAGTTGAAAGTTAAAATGAAAGCGATTAGATAAATATCATTGCAAATGCCTGTAAATTGAAGAGAAAATATGAATGATTCAATTTGTGTTCTTCTTTGGAGTGAACTATGTTTCTATATCCTTGTTTTTTTGTAAAAGGACACAACTTCCTAGAATGGACAACCGAATACAGTGGAGTACTTATTCTGTTCCACTTTTCTTCTATTTTGTAGGAGAAGCACAATATGTTCTAGAAGATGAAGAATATAGGATGCAATACAACTCTTTACTGAGAGATGCAGTTATGAGAGCTAAAGAAAGGCCCAACTCCTTATTTTCTGGCTACACTTTCTGTCTATCAAAGTACATTCAGCCCTCTATTGATGTTCTCTCACCAATTATTAAATCTACTGGAGGCAAGGTAACCTAATTTATAATGTCCTATTCCAGCATCTTATATGCATGAGCTTTTTAAGAGAGGCGGATCGAGATTCAAGAATTTATCCAGATAACTTATGAACTTGAAATAACCAACTTGGAAGCGCAGATCATGCTCAATGCAACTCCTAATATGTGAGGCTTGAATTTATTCTATGGTATATGCTAATAGTTCAAAAACAAAACTTACAGGCATGTGTTTTTCTTTTGGCAGGAGAATGGTTTCGAAATAATTTTTTGAACATAAAGACTATGCATAAATAAAATAAATATATTGACTTGAGATGAATTGGGGGGTTTAAGGCTAAATCCTGAAGCATGCTTACTTGCTTATTTCATAGAAAGAAACAAGATTACTCCACTTCATTTTAGACTATCTTTCAGAGTTTCAGTTATTCATGTCTGTTTTTTCTTGAACGAAATTCATGTCTATATGTTTGACAGATCATAAAAAAGCTGAGCGAGTTAGATGAACCGTCCCAGACAATCTTTTTGGTGTGTGAAGAGGAGACAGAACTTGCATTGGTTGCAGCAAAACGTGGCATCAAAACATTTAACAGTGACTGGTTCATGAGCTGTGTCATGAAACAGGAACTTGACCTTGAAGCGCCTCAGTTCACTGTCTCTCTCTGATGTGGCAGCAGCCAAAGTATCTGTTTTCCTAGGACATCTTCCTTCGGTTATTCTCTTGGTTCTTTGTAGATACATAGATTTTCTTATCTAGCTAGTTACAAAATGTAAAGTAGTGTCAAAACTAGTTTTGGTCCTGTGAAAATGATTAGCTATTTTGAATGGGAAAAGTTATGCAGGAGCTATTCCAGTTCTGATATGTGTTTTTGTATGGAACCTTGGCGTTCAAAATCGGCATTAGTATATCCAGAATTTGTCCTCAATATTTGTGTAAGGAAAATGAAATCGCTAAAAAAGAAATTATAATCAAATCTGACAAAAATCCTTTTTTCCACCGCAAGTCTGCAACTACGCAACCATGAGCCGCGCTCGATGTGCTGTGAGCTGGCTAGAAATTATACTAGTCAGATTCGTGCGCGATGTGCACCTATGACAAAGATGTTAATTAAAATTAATAATAAAAGATGTAGGTTCATTAAATCAGAAAATAAACCAAATAATAGAACAAAAATCAACATATATGTCGCATGCCTATGATTAGTGTACCACACACTGACAGAATATACATGTTCATGCTATCATCCATGAACAGTGGCAAAGTAACATTGAAAAAAAATAAAGTACCTCACCTATCACGATAAAGCTACCGTTTTGGTCTAAAAAATTACACATTTTTTTAGTAGTTAAAAAATCACACTGACGTGAACAGTACTATTGTCTATTGATGGTTATGTTACGTCTTCAATTTTGCCTGTCTGCAGGAAGAAAATGACTTCCTAAATTTAGAAACAAACATCATGTACTCCCTCCGGTTTAGTATTAGAAGTCGTTTAGGACAGCGACACGATCACCAAAGCAAAACTTTGACTTCTCTTTTCTATAAAAATATTTGTTGAAAAGTTATATATGTATATTTTTATAAAAGTAATTTTCAAGACCAATCTATTTATATGATTTTCACATTTTCAAACTCAACGACTTAAATGTTATTCATGATTTATATTCCCAATGTTTGACTCGAACCTTGTCCAAAACGACTTCTAATACCAATGTTATCCTAAACGCTAAACGGTAAACAGCCGGTCACCCTTTGTTTAGCGTTTAGTCCGTTTAAACGGTGTTTAAACGGAGTCAAACGGCCTAAACGGTTTTGCATAGTAACACTAAAACATACATATTTGTGTACATAAAAGTCAAACTTGCTAGAAGTTCTATATATTTGCACATCTAAAAAGTAAGTATTCTACCAAATAATATTTTTGGGAGAAATCTATATCCTACAACACTTCGTATATTTACGATTTTAATTACTTCGAAGTTCATTATGGTAGTTGTAATCATCCTATTGACTAAATTATGAATTTAATGGTTATTTAACTTATGTAATCATGATTAACTCGAGTGTGTTTAGACGGTTTAGATGATTTTAAACGGGTTTAAACGGTCCAACAGTTTAATCCACCGTTTAGGGCTAAACGACACAGTCGACCTCTGTTTACCGTTTAAACGGTGTTTAAACGGACTAAACGACCGTTTAGGCGAACAGAGTCTAATACTAAACCGGAGGGAGTACCTCTAAGAATAAAAAGAAAAACAGTAGAATAGTGGGCCTTGAAGTTAAAAGTAAAAGGAAAACCCATCAATGCAGCCCAACAGCCCACGTGGCCACCTTATTCCCATCTTCCATTCGACGCACGGCATCGACCCTCCCCCTCCCTGTACACCATCACGTCCATCAGGCCCTAGTGTGACGGAAATAAATTGGGTGCGCACGGTGCGCACCGTAGCCACCGTGCGCACCCCCGCCCCTGTGTCTCTACGACGTGGGCCTGAGCGAGGGAGAAAAGAAATGCACTTATTTCTTTGGACAGTGATTTCCCCTTGAATACTACTCAGACCCACGTTGCAGAGACACAGGGGCGGGGGTGCGCACGGTGGCCGCGGTGCGCACCGTGCGCGCCCAATTTATTTCCAGTGTGACGGTAATCCTCATTGCCATCGTTTGTTTCCATGGCTCCAAGAAGAGGATCTATTCATTCAATACATACTCGACTGGTGGCGGTGGAGGTGGAGGTGCAGGCGTGGAGCAGGAGATGGTAGCGCGCAGCCTCGCTCAAACGCTGCTATCTTGCCTCGCCGGCGACGGCCTCCGTCGCCTGCTTCCGGCTGCCCATGCCCGCGCTGTCGTCTCAGAAGGTCTCTGCGACCTGTTCCTCGCCAACCTTCTCCTCCGCGGTTACTCCAAGCTCGGCCTCCTCCACGACGCCCGCCGCCTGTTCGACGGAATGCTGCACCGCAACCTCGTCACCTGGTCATCAGCCATCTCCATGTACGCGCAACACGACGGCGATGAACAAGCTCTTGTCCTCTTTGCAGCGTTCAGGAGATCCTTTGATGAGGTGCCCAACGAGTTCTTGCTTGCCAGTGTCCTGCGGGCCTGCACGCAGTCCAGGGCAGTTCATTTTGGTGAGCAAGTGCATGGTACTGCCCTCAAGCTTGGCCTGGATGTTAATATCTACGTTGGTACTGCACTTATCAATCTGTATGCAAAAGTTGCCTGCATGGATGCCGCAATGCGGGTGTTCCATACTTCCATGCCCTCCCTGCAAAGAACCCAGTCACTTGGACAGCTGTCATCACTGGTTACTCTCAGATTGGCCAGAGCGGACTTGCCCTGGACTTGTTTCAAAAGATGGTGGTTCAAGGTGTTTGTCCTGACAGGTTTGTTCTAGCAAGTGCTGTCAGTGCCTGCTCTGCACTTGCCTTTCTACAGGGAGGTAGGCAAATACATGGTTATGCTTATCGAAGTGCAGCAGGAATGGATGCTTCTGTGATCAACGCACTGATAGATCTTTATTGCAAGTGCTCCAGACCGTTAATGGCTCGGAAGCTGTTTGATCGCACAGAGAACCTTAATCTTGTGTCTTGGACAACTATGATCGCTGGTTATATGCAGAATTCACTTGATGCAGAAGCCATGGACATGTTCTGGCAGATGTGCCAGGCTGGATGGCAGCCAGATGTCTTTGCTTGTACAAGTATCTTGAATTCGTGTGGCTCATTGGAAGCTATATGGCAAGGTAGGCAGATACATGCCCATGCCATAAAGGCTAATTTGGAGACTGACGAGTATATCAAGAATGCTCTCATTGACATGTATGCAAAGTGTGATAATTTAACTGCGGCAAGAGTAGTATTTGATGCCTTGGCGCATGATGATGCAGTTTCTTACAATGCAATGATTGAAGGATATGCAAGGCAAGGTGATCTTACAGAAGCGCTTCATGTATTCCGTATAATGAGATATTGCTCCATAAGGCCAAACCTATTGACCTTTGTTTCGCTCCTTGGGGCGCGAATGATGCGCTGAGTCCCGCGTCAGGTGACACCCCTCTTTCGGGGCCGTCACTGACGCGTGGACCCGCCGGCGGCGGCGCCGCCGCAGCCGCCGCCGCGCACCGGGTTAGGGTTCCGGGGTTGGGGAGCAACAATCCCGACGAGTTTAGAAGGGGTTTGGGGGCGGCTGCCGGCCCGGCGGAGGAGGCGGGCGGCCGGCGGAAGGCTGGGCGGCGAGGGCGCCGCCGGCCGGGCGGTGGGGGACGACGGTTGGGCCGGCGGCGGCGGGGATGCTGTGGAATCGAAGTATTAGCGTCGGCGGCGTCGGCGGGCGGCGGAGGAGGCGGCACCGGCCGCCGGAGCCGGGGGAGGCGCCGGCCGCGGGGGAGAGGGCCCCACCCGTCAGCGGCTCCCCACAAATGGGGGTGTCACCGGACACGGGATTTAGAAGATCCGCGTTCCTCCTTGGGGTCTCATCATTTCAGTCAGCTATTGAATTGAGCAAGCAGATTCACGGTCTCATCATCAGATCAGGAACTTCAGCAGACCTATACATGGGGAGTGCTCTAATTGATGCCTATTCAAAATGTTCCCTTGTAGATGATGCCAAGGCTGTGTTTCTTCTTATGCATAACAGGGACCTGGCCGTCTGGAATGCTATGATATTTGGACACGCGCAGAATGAGCAAGGCGAAGAGGCAGTAAAGCTCTTCACCCAGCTTCGTGCCTCTTGGGTAACACCTAACGAGTTCACATTTGTAGCACTAGTAACTGTGGCAAGCAACTTGGCAAGCATGGTCCACGGGCAGCAGTTTCATGCCCAGATCATCAAAGTAGGTGCTGACAGTAATCCTCATGTTACAAATGCTCTTATAGACATGTATGCAAAATGTGGCTTCATTTATGAAGGATGGTTGTTGTTTGAGTTAACATGTGGGAAGGACGCCGTTTGTTGGAACTCCATGATTTTGACATATGCACAGCACGGTCATGCTGAAGTCTGAAGAAGCCCTTAGAGTTTTCCATCTGATGAGGCAGGCCAGGGTAGAACCAAACTATGTGACTTTTGTTGGTGTGCTAACAGCATGTGTTCATGCAGGTCTCGTGGATGAAGGTTTACACCATTTTAACTTAATGAAAACAAAGTATGGTATTGAACCGGGTATTGAACATTATGCTTCTGTGGTCAATCTTCTTGGCCGCTCAGGGAAATTGCATTCTGCTAAGAAGTTCATTGAAAGGATGCCAATCAAACCAGCGGCAGCTGTTTGGAGAAGCTTGCTGAGTGCTTGCCGTCTTTTTGGTGACATTGTAATTGGGAGGTATGCTGCTGAAATGGCACTCTTGGTAGATCCGTCAGACAGTGGACCTTATGTATTACTCTCAAATATTTATGCCTCCAAAGGGCTATGGGCTGATGTGCAGAAGCTAAGACTGGGGATGGATTATACTGGGACGATGAAGGAACCAGGTTATAGTTGGATTGAGGTGATGAAAGAGGTTCATACATTCATTGCAAGAGGGACAGAGCACCCACAGGCAGAATCGATATATGCAGTACTGGATGAGCTGACGAGTCTACTGAAAGATTTTGGCTATCTCCCTGATACCTCTGAACTTTCATTGCTTGGTGATAATGGTTAATGCTACTTGCTCTGTGGTCAGCAGTTACTTTCATGAGGTGGACTATTCACTATTCTAATTTTGTATGTGCACAGTATAGATTCTGGTATGACGAGACATGTATGTTTATTACTATCAACTCAGATCTTTGAGATCTGTAACTGCATAAAACAGTTGTTGGCTGTGAAGTTTCACTGGCGCATACACAGATAGTGGAGTCGGCTACTCAAGTAACAGCACGGTTACGAAGCTATTGTTTACAGTGAGATAAACCTATGTGCTGTATTCTCCTTACTAACTGGTTTTCTGGAAGCCAAAAAAAAAAAAGAATAAAAACTCAGTGAACTTCTTACTTTTCATTTTTAGTTAGCAGAAAGTCTTACCCTTGGTTGCTGCGACAAATCCCTGGACATAATCTCCATGGAAAGGTCAATCAGTTGTGTTGATGTAAGGAATGTGCTGCTATTATTTATAATAGGCAAATATATTGGTGGGATCATACTTGATTCATGAACATGGTCTCATCCTTTTCTTCCTCTTTTCAGTTATGCCAAGCACCAAGTCATTCAACGTTGACGATCAGGCCAAGTGCAGAACCTGGTGCAGACTGCAAGTATATCGCCACTTCTACAATAACTTTTTGACTTTTGTGCTCCCGCGCGGCAAAACCCAAGGACAGCGTCCAAGCAAGTCTCCAGTGTCGTATTTGCACATTTTATTTTGGACCCTTCAAACATTTTGGTCTTAAAACTGTCGTATTTGCACAGTTGTGTGGTGGTGCTTGTGCCACAGTCCATGGGGATCAGAAGATTGTTACGGATGGCGCTGGTGAGTGGGTTGCAGTGTCTGCAACAATTGTTTTTTTGTTGTTGTTTGGATTCAGTTGTGATTCTAATCAACCCTGTCATGCAATTTTGTATCCTGTGTGTAGGCGAGGGTTCTCATTTTATCCTCCTCAATCCAAGCGATGCGGCATAGCCAAATCAAGTCACGGCTTCAGGTAATCAAGTCTGGAGTATTTGTTTTAAGTTTTCGCCATCGTGGCGTCATGGTTTAGGAAAAATGCCGTACCTTATCAGAATTTTGTATTCCTTAAGTTGTTAGAATGTTTGGTTAGGCAGCATTTAGAAAAAGGGAGAACTGCTGAAATCATTACCATGAGCAGTTGTTACACATGATATACATGCTGAGATCTTATTTAGTTCATTGTTCTTTTGATATTTTCAGGAAGTATATAAACAAGAGCTTCCTTCTATGGATTATGCTGCTGACACTGGGAGAAAGTCAGGGTTTCTTGAAAATGCACAACTAATAGGTACAGACTCCTTTCTTCTCTATATTAAGTCTTAACTTAATCCATAGTCTTGGGATGATGCTTATGATATTACTGATAAAATTATTTTCACTGAATTTTTTTCCCTGACAGCACTATCATATTTTGATTATGAGAGTATAAAGATTTAACTGATTTTATGTTCCTGTTACCCAGGAAGTACAAGACTTTAATTCTGATGTCCACCCCTGCAGCAGAGCATGAAGAGGTACACATCTTTACAATTTTACAACTGTATTGTTTCATTTGGCCGCATGGTGTGTAAGAACTACTATGGGCTATCTTGTCTGACAACTTCCTTGGTATTATTTAATATATTGCAAAAAGATTTCTGATATGCCACTAAACATAAATTCACCAAAAACGAAACCAAGACACAAGAAATTTAAAATGTTGTAAATCAAGTGGAGAGTTCATATGCTCCTAGCAAGAGGATGGACTTGTCCACTTGGTCACCTAGCCTCAAATAGTCTAAAGCATGAAATAATTTAAGAAATTATACATTTTGCACCACATCAGATTAAGAGGGATGAGTTGGTTAATAGTTTTTAATCGAGCATTTAGTTCCACTGAGGGGATGAGTTGGTTAATTACTTTTTCTAATTGAGCATTTAGCTCCTACTGAACATTCCATGCTTGAAATTGACGAACACCATTTCGCCAGTACAGTGGCCCACGATTAGTTGTTATAGTTGACAATTAGTCACTCTGGACAGAATGAATTTTGGTTTCGCGTTCTATCAAGATTTAACTGCCAGACTTGCGTCCCCTCAAGACATGAACTCTCTTTCTCAGAGTGGTGGAGGAAGAGTGTCAAAAAGATTGAGAAAGACAAACGGAAAGGATTCAACACTCTGGTCGTGTTAGGTGCTTGGCTTATTTGGAAACATCGAAATGCTTGTGTGTTTGAGGAGAGATAGTCTGAATGTAGATATCTTGATTCAGGCTTTCAAGGACGAACACCATCTGTGGTGTATCGCAGGTGCTCGGAGCCTTAGCTCCTTGAGTGCTGGTCACGGTACTGGAGTAGGCTAGTGCCTATTTCCAGTCTTTAGTAGTCAGGGTCAAGTTTCCTTTGTATTTTAGTTTAAAGTTTCTCTTTTGGATTAGTTTTCTGCCCCTCACAGCTCGGCTCGGAGTGAGGGGTGCTGCTTGTAAGGGGACGGTTTTTCTCTCTATTAATACAAAGATACACAGCTCTCTTGCGTATTTGAGAAAAAAAAACAATTAGTCACTTGGGTTGGTGCACCAGGTCCCATAATTGATTCATTCTGTCCAGCCACTACACATGTATTACTGGATGGCTAATCATAGACAACACCTTGAAAACATCAGTGGAGTCTACCAATCAATTGATCCTGACAATGCATTAAAATTTGAAATTTGATTGCATAATCTATTTCCTTTTCTTTTTATACTCCCTCAATATCTAAAAAGGACGCCGTTCTCGCCGTTCCATCGATTGCGCAAAGGACGCCGTTCTGGGCACGCATGGGTGATTTTGGACGCGAATACCCTTAACTGCAACCGCCGCTCGCCTTGGTTTCCTTCCTTGCCTCGTTTCTCGTCCCACGCGTCCGCTCCGCTTCCTTCCCGTCTGTGCCGCGCCGGAGTCAAACGCATCGCCCCTCTGCGCCGCGCCTCCACTTGCTGCACCAACCATGGAGTTTATGCCGTAGTTGGAGGAGGTGCTCGCGCCGGAGCTCGCTGGAGTCCGAGGAGTTGCTCGCGCCGAACTCAGAGGACTTGCTCGCGTCGGACTCCTTGCCAGTTGGGCTCGGAGACGACGATGCTGGACTGCTTGCCACCAGGCGCTTTCCTATGTGCTCGCTGCCATCTTGTTCATGAAGACCGTGAGTCATGGAATAGTGCATACTCGCTGTTGTTGCCGTGCGCGCGTTGTGGCCTCATCCACCTGGATTACTGGATTGTGTCCACGATTCGTAGCGTCGACGAGTTCGACTGTGCCGCTGCGCTGGACGTGAAGCTCGAGATGGATAAGATGATCACGAGTGGAGGAAGATGAACAACAAGTAGGCAGCAAGATGAAAACAATAAGATTACATTGCTCATCGAGGTCTTGTTCAATCATTGCTTATCATCTAGTACTAATCGAGGTCTAGTTCTTTCATGCATTTAGACTACCAATAGCTTCAGCTAGCAACGATGGCTCACAAGAAATCTGCAAGGACAACCATTCTTCTCCCTCTAATCTTTCCTTTTGCATGTGTGGAATTTTGTAATTGTTGCATCCTTTGATCTTCACGATTTCAATCAAAACAGTTTGGAGGGTTACGAATATTCTGTTTTCCTTGTGTGAACTGTACTCCATGAATGCCTACATGTGTTGAAAAAAATTCAGTGAGTATAAACCGCAAATCAAGAATGTTAAAATCCAAATCAGTGAGAATTGATGAACTTACCTGTTTTACTACTGGAATTAGGGCTTCAACTGTTTTTGCATTTTTCTTGTATTGAATGGCTTGAATGGCTCGAAAAAAAAATCCCAAATCAAGAATGTTAAAATCCGTAGAATTGGGTGGTTGACTCATTAGACGAATGTCAAACCCATTTTGCTTTGCAGCCTCAACAAAAAACAGGATCATCCAGTTTGAAATGAAGGTGAATTATCTTGTTGAATATAGATTGGTTTGCCCACATCCTCTCTTGGCCATTTGGCTCGAATTGCCGGCAACGCTTTGAACTCCCTAATAACATGTCTAGTGATCGAAGTTATAGGCTTTACCATCAAGTCTCCACAAACATGACCGGTTCTCTCATTATCTCTTTGAGACGGTTCATAAGTAACTAGAGGAAAACAACCAATTTTGCCATAAAAAATACACTCTCCATCCCTAAACCTTGGTCGAGCACAAACACACAAAAACATAATCCTAGGAATGTAATTTTGTTCTTACAAGTGCGATGGGGATCATCTTCATCGGGTAACAAGTAATATTTCTTTGATTTTGGAGAGAGGTAAAACCAGTTTTCATCAATGAACACCACTTTTCATCAATGAACACAATGTCAAACAAATCCTTAAATCTTGGATCATCTAGATATCCTTGTCAATCGTGTTGATATGATTGACAAGGATATCCTAGATGATCCAAGGTTTAAGGATTTGTTGACATTGTGTTCATAGATGAAAATAGGTTTTATCTCTCCAAAATCAGAGAAATATTACTTGTTACCCGATGAATATGATCCCCATCACACTTGTAAGAACAAAAATTACATCCGTAGGATTATGTTCTTGTGTGTTTGTGCTCGGCCAAGGTTTAGGGATGGAGAGTGTATTGTTTATGGCAAGATTGATTGTTTTCCTCTAGTTACTTATGAACTGGCTCAAAGAGGCAATGAGAGAACCAGTCGTGTTCGTGAAGACTTGATGGTAAAGCGTATAACTTCGACCACTAGAGATGTTATTAAGGAGTTCATGCTCAACAAAGTGTTGCCGTTCGAGCCAAATGGCCAAGAGAGGATGTGGGCAAACCAATCTACATTCAACAAGATAATGCACCTTCCCATTTGAAATTGGATGATCTTGTTTTTGTTGAGGTTGCAACGAAAATGGGTTTGACATTCGCCTAATGTGTCAACCACCCAATTCTCTGAATTTTAACATTCTTGATTTGGGGTTTTTTTTCGAGTCATTCAAGCCATTCAATACAAGAAAAATGCAAAAACAGTTGAAGCTCTAATTCCGGTAGTACAACAGGTAAGTTCATCAATTCTCACTGATTTGTGATTTTAACATTCTTGATTTGGGGTTTATACTCACTGAATTTTTTTCAACACATGTAGGCATTCATGGTGTACAGTCCACACAAGGCAAACAGAATATTTGTAACCCTCCAAACTGTTTGATGGAAGTCATGAAGATCAAAGAATGCAACAATTACAAAATTCCACACATGCAAAAGGAAAGATTAGAGAGAGAAGAATGACTGCCCTTGCAGATTTCTTGTGAGCCATCATTGCTAGCTGAAGCTATTGGTAGTCTAGATGCATGAAAGAATTATACCTCGATTAGTACTAGATGATAAGCAATGGTTGAACAAGAACTCGATGAGCAATGTAATCTTAATGTTTTTCATCTTGCTGCCTACTTGCTGTTCATCTCCTCCACTCCTGATCATCTTCCTCTGTCTCGAGCTTCACGTCCAGCGCAACGGCGCAATCGAACTCGTCGACGCTGAGAATCGTGGACATAATCCAGTAATCCAGGTGGATGAGGCCGCGCGCACGACAACAACAGTGAGTGCTCATGATTCCATGACTCATGGTCTTCATGAACAAGATGGCAGCGAGCACATAGGAAAGCGCCGGGCGCGGCAAGGAGTCTTGCACCGTCGTCTCCAAGCCTAGCGGCAAGGAGTCCGGCACGAGCAACTCCTCAGACTCTGGAGGGAGGAGCTCCGACGCGAGCACCCCCTCCAACTCCGGCTCGAGCACCTTCTCCGACTCCGGCATGAACTTCATGGTTGGTGCGGCGAGTGGAGGCGCGGCGTAGAGGGGTGATGCGTTTTGACTCCGGCGCGGCGCAGATGGGAGGAAGCGGAGCGGACGCGTGGGACGAGAAACGAGGCGAACGGCGGCTGCAGTTAAGTAAGGGTATTCGCGTCCAAAATCACCCACGCGTGCCCAGAATGGCGTCCTTTGCGCAATCGACGGAACGGCCGGAACGACGTCCTTTTGAGATATGGAGGGAGTATTGTATTGTAATGCATATACTACTTGTAATTATTGATGATCTGGTCCCCTCTCTGTTGGTTAATTCAGCAAGAACCCTGGAGTGGATATATATGGTTCTCTCTGAACTGAATGAACATAGGACGTGTTTGGGAGAGCTCCACTCCAACTCTAGCGACTCTGCTCCACAAACTTCCTGCCAAACGCGTCCAGCTCTGAGAACTCTAGATCCAGAAACTCCAGAAAAAAAGTGGAGTTAGGGACCAACTCTATGTTTTTCCTGGAGTATCTTAAGAGGTGCTCCAAAAATACCAGTTACAAACCTCATCATGGAGTTGGGGGTTATTTACCCACCACTGCCACCGTTTACACAGCATACCGGTTCAACAAAACAGGAACAAAAAAAGAAACAGCGCTCCCCCGTCGCCCCCTCCTTTTCTTTTTTTTTCCGTCGTTTCCTTTCTTCGGGCCACGCCTCCACCGTTCATCGGCGCTGCGCCTCCGCCAAGGATCGGGGATGGGGCCGCGCTGCCCTGATTGCCGGCGCTACGCCTCCGCCGTGGGCTGGTTCTCGTTCGAGTTGTTGTCTGCCGCCTGTTCCCACCGTGCTCCTCCTCCAAATCTGGGCGGCGGCAAGGTGGCTCTGGTGGAGGGCGTCTGCGAGGCCGGGCTGCTACCGCTCCACAGCTCCAGCCTCCGTCCTGTGTCTGCTCCACAGTATGTCATGTAATGCACCGGTATTTTGATTCGATTTGGATTAAAGAATCACGGGTTGGTGCTGTGTGCAGCGTGCGGGGTTGTTGACTGAAGGTGCCGTTGCAAATTGTATTGTTGCTGCACCTCGTCAGAGAAGGAGGCTTCTTCCAGGTCTCTGGATGGCATTAGATCGTGGCCTTCAAGCAGCTGGACAAGCACGACTTCTAGGATAATTAGGCCACTACCGCGCGCCAGGCGCCAGCCATGGCCTTGGTGCCGCTTTGCCGCCCGTCACAATCCTCACCAGGGCGCTCCCCAGTGGCCTGCCGGGGCAGGCCATCGCCGCCGGCGCTCTTCCTTCTCCTGCCGCACGCCCACTCCAGTATCCCTCCCCGTTCTGGCAAAGGAGAGAGAAGGGGGGAAAGGAGAGAGACTGACAAGTGGGCCCAATCAACAAGGATACAATAGACTTTTCACAACAAGACCTCATGTTTCTGGAGCTAGATCACCGCAATTAGCCAAACATGTATAACAACTTCACATTTTTCTGGAGTTAATGGAGTGGAGTAACAAAAAGTTGGAGTTAGTGGAGTAGAGCTATTTTTTCTGGAGTGAAGCTCTCCCAAACAGGCCCATAGTTGCAATCTTTTCGATGATTCTCTTGGCTCAACGCCGGCGGCAGCCAGCGGGAGGCCATCTGGTTCAGGAGCCCGCCGGCGTACGCGCGCGGATCATGTGCAACACCGACCCCGCTGCCTGCGCTGCGCACATGATTGGAGGAGCCTCTCCGTGTACTGGCTCGGCGCCGTCCTGTACGGGCAGCCAGCAGCCATGCGACGACATCGTATCCCGCAGCATCTGCTTGCGTGGCGAACATTTTTTGAAATAATGGCGAACATTGACTGCCAGAGGACAACGCCATGACGGCGCTCGGCGTGTTGCTGAACCCTGAATCAGCAGGGGCTACTACAAGGACAAGCACCAGCTAGCAGGAGCTCGACCAGCGCTGTTGCTCGCCACCCAAGCGCGCAAGCTTGACACAGGGAGAGGATCGGAGTTACGTTGATCGGGATGAGTTAAGAGTGAAGCAGATGATTTTATGCTTTGTGCTACCTCGTGACGCTCATTTTATCTTGAAATGTTAGATATGTTAGCTTTTGCCTTTTTGCTGTCGTGTGGTTTGTATTGTATCAATAAATAGATTTACAGAATTGCAGCTTAGTAAACAATTCAATCAGGATCGGAGTTTCCTCAGTACCTGAACTTTCAGCAGTAGCTCCACTTAGTACGCGTTGACCCCTAAAACAGGACGTACCACAGGCCAGTTCTTCTATCTCTGTGTTCTTTGTATTTCACAAGGTAATAAGTGAGACATCTCTTATATTGTCGACATCAAAGTGAAGTTCGGGTGATCTATGAAGACCCTAGACTAAATTTCGGGTGGAAAGCTGCTGACAATGGACCGGTGATGGAGCAGGGGAGGAGCCTGGGAGAAGGCCGTAGCACAGGATATACCTCCTCGTAACCCGTAGAAACGTAAGGCCCAACAAAATCTGAGTGCAATATGCCAATATCGGCCATTCGGCCCAAACCCACCACTCACCCCCATCGGCCCATCCATCCATTCCACCCTGCCGCCGCCGCCGCCCGTCTCATTCTCAGCCGTCACTCAGGCAGGCGGACGGTGGCGCATCGGCCGCACGGGAAGGCGCAGCGCACGGCGACACGAGAGGGGGGCGGCAGCGCTGCACACGGCGGCGCGGAGGGCTGCGGCACCGGCTGCTGCGCACGGGAGAGCGCACACGGCGACGCGGGAGGGCGGTGGTGCTGCGCGCGCAGGGAGGCCGTGCCACGCACGGCAACGCCGGAGGCCGGCGGCGCTGGCTGCTGCGCACGGACCGGCTCCTCGACGTCCTCGCGCCTCCAGTCCTCCACGGTGCCACCGTCCCCCTGACACCCCCTTCCTCCACTCCGCTGCCCTCGCCAGCCGTCAGCCCGTCGCCCCTCCGCCTCCTCAGACCTCGACCCTCGCCACCGGCTCTCTCCGCCGCGGGGCAAGCTGTCGGACGGGCAAATGTCTTACCCACACCTTGCCCGACCCGTTGCCATCCATAACCGCAAGCTCGAATTCTTCATATCCGCCGCCGCCTCCCTCGCCAAACCCCCCTCATCCTCCCCGCCCGCCGGCGCACTGCCGGCAGCCCGCACCCCCGCCGCTTACAACGCCCTCATGTCCGCCTACTCTCGCGCCAGCCGCCCCGACGAGGTCGTCCGCCTCTTCGACTCCCTCCCCTTCCCACCTACTGCGCCGCTCTTCACCACCCTCATCTCCTCCCTTGCCGCCTCCGGCCGCCACAGCGCTGCTTGCAAGGCCTTCTACAAGCTGTTCAGCTCCGGCCTCCAACTCACCGCCTCCAACTTCATTGCGCTGCTCAAGTCCCATAACGCCGCCTCTGTGGACTCGGTGTACTGCTTATTGGAAATCATGGTCGCCATGGGCTGCGCCCCTGACGCCACCGCGTACAACTGCCCCATTTGGGCGCTCTGCGATTCCCAACGGGTGGAAGAGGCCCTGGACCTGCTTGACTCGATGCTAGACAGCGGCATCTACCCCACCGTTCGCTCCTACACGGCGATCCTGCGTGGGTACTGTAAGCAGGGCAGGGTTTTCGAGGCAGAGAGGTTAATTGACACCATGATCCAAGTAGGGTGCCAGCCGGATGCCATTTCATACAGCGTGCTCATCGATGGGCTTTGTCGTTCAGGGGAATTTAGCAAGGTGGAAAAAATATTAGGGGAGAGTGAGGCGAAAGGGTGGACGCCGAATGCTGTTACCTATACTACTTACCTGTCTGCTCTATGCAGAATGGGCTTGTTGGATGAAGCATTTCGGCAAGCAGAAATTATGGAAAGCAGAGGAGTGTCTATGACGGCTGAGACAGTGAATATTCTCTTCGATTGTTTGTGCCGAGACTCGAGGTTTTCAGATGCATTGTCCTTGCTGGAATGCAGCAAAGAGCTGTGCTGGGATGTTGATGTGTTCTGCTATAACACATTGATGAGTAGGCTCTGCGATGTTGGTGATTTTGCTAAGGTCTTGAAGCTATTGGTTGATCTTGTAAAGAAGGGAATCGGGCCAGATATGTTTAGTTTTACTATTGCAATCCGCAGCCTCTGTGGGGCTGGGAAATTTGAGGTGGCAAAGTGCCTATTGGATAATAAGGGGATTGAATATGATACTGTGGCATTCAATACTTTGATTCATGGATTATGCATGGCTGGGGATCTAAAGGGAGTGCTTCTAACTTATATGGATATGGACAATAGGAATGTTAGTCCAAATAACTTTACTCTTGCTTTGATAATTGACAGTTATTGCAAAGAGCAAAAATTTGTTGGAGCAATCAATTTTCTTCTTAAATCTTCAAAAGAACGTTTGGTTCCTGATCATTTTGTTCGACTGACTAATTGGTTGGCAAAAGAAGAATTGGGATATGTACTAATCATGCTCCGTAAATTACGTTCTGAAGGTCTTGTACTAGATGTTTGCTTATTTCATTCAATGGTTAGGATATTTTGCCGGCAGGGGTACTGTAGCATGAGAATTTCTATGAAATTTCACTTGTACTTGACAGTATGCTGGAGTGTCTCTCTAGCAAATATAACTCAGCCGGTGATGTCAATGTATGATCGTGCAGAATCTAGTTTGCTACCTGATCTTCCCTAAGCTCTTCAATTAGCTGTTTGCTGATAGATTGAACTACTTGTCTTTCACAAGGTCAGTTGACACTGATAACCACGAAAATTTATGTTTCTATGCTTTATTGTATCATACGTATACATGATGCCCATCTAACTTTACAGGCTAGGAGGAGTTAGATAGGGGCTAGAAACCACATTATGTGACACAAATACAGGGAGTCTGAACATGGTTGCCAAGATGGACATAAAGTTATGCTCTTTGGCTTCCTATTAAGGTTTTCTTCTCTTCGTCTCTTATGGACAATACAGTTTCTGAATCCATCATTCTTGTTGCCATAGGCTTTTACTTTTGATGGAAGAATAATCATGTTAAATGTTGTTGGAGGTTAATCTTCTCATGGTCGCATTGGTGTTGTTGCCTGATTGTAGGAAAGTGCTTGAGGTCGGTGTTGTGACATGGTCTTTGGCCACTGCTATTATTCCTGCCGTAGCAGGTTTTATGCCAGGACTTGAGCTGTCAAGGATTCTGGTAACCTACTCACTAAAATTTGTGCTACTTTATTCGGTTCTTGTATTCATGGGTTGTATCATTTGTATAGAGTAACATAGTCGACATTGATAAGGATACTGAGCGCAAGCTGTTTCTTGACGTTTTAATTAGGATTTTGGAGGAAGAACCTAATTTCATGCGTATATTATTTAACAAATGCAATTTCCAAAAGTGCCAGGACTACCGGAACTAAGTACTGAAAAGAGATTATGAAATAACACATTAACATGCAGAAGCTTCGTGAATATATGCAGCTATCCATAATTCCTTATAAATTCTGGATGATTCACATTTGAGCACATGTCTAGTCATTGCATCTCCTTTGCCTGTGCTTGTGGTTCAGCGCAGGGGCGGGCCCAGGATTATGAACATGGGTATTCAAAATTGTAAAGGGTAAATTTTTTTTTGGCAGCCTAGCTAAATCATGCAAGTTTCAGTAAAGAAAAACTTGTATGGACCTTAGAGATGCGAGATACTACAGAGATTGGGAGTAGGCTGCTGCAACACACACCCTTGCGCCCGTTCCTGCTGCCCTCCGTAAGAATACACATGTTTGGAATTCAGTTGATCTAATGCTTTGATCAAAATTAATGGGTATTCAGTTGAATACCCTTGAATCAAAGTAGGCCCGCCCCTGGTTCAGCGGTTATGTTAACTTGAACAAAAGAAATTACCATCTTTTTTTATTTGCATTTCATTAATTTTGATTGTGTTATATGCTAGGTAGGCATTGGAGAAGGTGTCTCACCATCTGCTAGATTTAATTGCTAGGTAAGATCCATTTTGATACGCTAGTTTGGTTCCTTGTCTTGACACTTATTTTTGGGACTTATGTTAGTACAGCATGTGTCAATTTTATTTTTCTAGATAGAGTTTTATATTTGTGGCTATATATTCTAGCACAGCGTAGGCAGTTTATATATGTTGGTACTTTCACTCCTCTTTTAATGTTTACAGGATGAATTTTTGCATAGCTACATGTGAATCACGGGTGGTGGCTACATTTGTCAATCTTACTTAAATGCTATTATAATTCACAATGGTTCACTACATTCTGGCATTTTGCAAGAGTAGTTTGGAAGTTCAAGCTTTCATTGGCATTCACATGCAGGTCAATTCCCTTGCAAGGGCGATCAAGAGCAGTTGCTGTTGTTTTTGGTGGTTTGAGCTTTGGAAGTATCTTAGGGTATGTGCATTAAGATATATTATAGCCCAACATGTTCATGATCTTTTATTCAACAATTTAAGTACCTCCAGGCATATTCTGATGCATGTAAATTCTGAATTCAAACTAATCATTTGACATTTTCCATTTTTACCTGTAAGTAAAGATTTTGAAATGCGTACTCTAATTTCTGGGCATGTAACTTGTTGTTAGTGTATAGGGACATAGAGCCCATGTAGTGTAAAGGCCCATCTAGAGGCCCATGTACTTCATGTATATAGCCCACCCTTCTAGGGTTGGAGGAATAGACAGCAATCTTTCCTCCCCTAGCATGGTATCAGGCTAGGTTCTTCCTCCTCCACCCCCTGCACCGCCGCCGTCGCCGCAGCCCTCCTGGCGGCGAAGACCGAGGCCGCGGCGGCACAGGAGCGTGTCCGCACCGCTGCCCTTTTGCAGCCCTCGATTCCCCGTCAACGGCCCCTCCCTCCTATCCTGCCAGTCTGGGACGGCGTCGCCCTGGACGAGGTCACGCTCGGCTCATCCTCTACGTCCACCTCCACCGCGCTCGTGTCTCCGCCACCACCTTCCCCTGCCTCGCCTGCCACCTCACCTTCTCCCCCCGGGCCGAGCGGGGGTGGAGGAGCCCGTGGCGGGCACCGTCGCCGTGCGCGGCGTGGTGGTGGCTCCGGTGGAGCGCCGACTTCGGCTCCTCCGTCTGCTCTTGGAGGTGCATCCTGGCCATCACTCACCAGCCTATGGCCAGGGCCCATCTCAATGGGACCGTTACAGGCTCAGGGGACGGGGCCTCACCTTCTGGTCGAGCCCGCGGCCATGTTCATCGGCACTGCCGCCCCGTGCCTGACGACCTGGACGCCACCTGCTCCGCCCTGCCAGCCTCCGATTTGGCATGGCTGGTGGGACACAGCTACACTGGCACAGTCCTTTAGCACCGTGGGGCTGACACCGCAGGTCAGCGCCGAGTGGATTGCAGACTCGGGGGCTTCGTTCCATACCACGCCGCATGCCGGTATCCTTTCTTCTGTCCACCCACCACACCCGTCCTATCCCTCTTCTATCATGGTCGTGAACGGTATCCTTTCTCAAGTTACTTTATGGGACCAAGTAGAAAAGGACTAAATTTGAAATCAGATATCGTTAATTAACTGAAGATTGTTATAATTTCTCTCATCTCAGCTACATTTTCTGTGATATGTTAAGCTATAGCATGCCCTGCTATCCTATTCCCGTTGCGTTTTGTTAATTAACTGAAGATTGCGCTTTGTTCATTACATTGTGTCAAATATATATAGCAACAACTTCTTATCGTGGTCTTTTTTTTTTCCAACTCATGCAACACAGTGAGGAGCTGAACCTGAACTTGACAGAAGCAGCACGGGTATGTACATGATTTCTATCTTAAGTTATAGTAAGTTCCTTTTATTTAAAGCCCCACCTTCACTAGGCCGTCTTGACCTGCCTTTATTTATCATGGACATCTAGCTTTTACTCTAGCCTCATTCAGTGCTTTTGAATTTGTTTTTTTTCCCCCTGTAGGTGTCAGTCCTTCCTCCTTTGGGTTCAATGGTAATTACATTTATTGCAGCACCTTTTGCAGACAACTTGATATCAAATGGAATTGACACCACAAAGGTAAAGCATTCACTTCTTTTAATTGACTTCCCCTTGAAGTCGTTGTGTTTGCGTATGCCTTTGATGTAGAGTGTTAACCCTCAGATGTAGGCACCTCTGATTTATAGGTGCAATGGTTGTGATTTTGATAATAGTAATAATGGGGAACTGGTGGTTGATAAAACAAGAGGGGTTTGGCAATAGCAGCTGGAAGGAAGCAGATCGATATTTTACTTTTTATTGAATCCTCAACACACCATACTAGACTTGGAATTTTACACTTCACCGGGACTATTAGTACAGTGCATTCTCCATTCCAAGATTTCGTGTGAAATCGATTCTTTTCCGGGACTACACTTCACCGGGACTATGACTCCTATGTAGTAGCCCTGCTGCTTGCAGCAAACTCCAATACTCCCTGGATTCCCAAATTGCTTCTGCTGGCTTCCGCAACAGGAAATCCAATATACTCTTTAGATTCTGTTATGAGTGATTGTTACTGATTTTGTTGCCTTTGTGCTCCTGGGAATCACAAACACTGTAGGCGCTGTGCCTGGAATTATTGGCGTGGCACTGACAGGCTATCTTCTTGATTGAACTCATTCTTTGTATGCCATCAAACCATCTTCATAAGTTATATACATTTTATGAATCACTCTAATCACCATATTGGTAATTTTTTTTGTGCAGATATCACTCTGCACTTTCTATCTTCTTCTACTTAACTGGTACTGCTGTATGGTTAGCATTTGCCAGCAGTGAGCCCCAAGATTTTTCCAACTCAGAACCAGAGTCATGAACTGGTACTGCTGTATGTTGTGTCACAAACACTTCAGGTGTAAATATTAAAAGCAGCACAAAAATTTTGGTTAGCAGAACACAATCCATTTTTAGGTGATGCTTAGTCCTAATAGACCAAAGCACCAGGTAAAGGGAGATAACCTCCCTCGTTGCTTAAGCACAGCCAGATTGTTACTCATTCCAGAACTCCTACAGGGAACCCGAACGTGAGATATTTCAGAGGGTTCAACGAGGCTGTCATCACCTGCGGCCTACCCCCGCCAAACTGTGGGGAACACTCATAATCAACCGTTGATTCCAACCCGAGCTCCATGCTTGAATTGTTCACAACACATCAATCGTTCCGGACTATTGAGTTTTGGATCGATGCCGCTATTATAAGAATAGCCGGTGAACCTATACCGTGGCTTTGATCATGAAGATCATGCATGACATGCAACCTTATTCCAATTGAACTAGTGCAAAGTCTAATACAAGAGAGAGCATCCATAACTTTACTATCTATGCAAGGGTATAAGACTAATCAAGCATATAAGCCAAGCATATCATGATAGCAAGAACACGAACACAGCTCGATCATATCATAACCAAGACAAACATTGTATGGAAAAGATAAATGATCAAAGTAGATCAAAGTCATTCTAGAACTAAGAGATACAATAGCCTTACCCAAGCTCAAAGGAGACCTAGAACCTGAATAGAGCTCTATTCTAGCCTACTCCACTAAGCCTAGAGCCTAAGGAAGAGAGTGAATTGCTCAAGAGTTGTGTGTCTTCATTTGGAGCCCCACCCCCCTCATATTTATAGGCTCAAAGCAGCAGCATCTCGAGCGAATATTCCTTGGAGCACCTCAGAACCAACCTTGGGAGAGCACCAGGAGCTGACACGTGGAAGCAGCAGATGAGAGGGGCCAGAGGCGGTAAGGAGCAGACACGTGGAAGTAGCAGATGAGAGGGGCCAGAGGCGGTTCGGCCGATCCAATGGTTCGGACGACCCCTCCATGGCCTCCCTCGGATTGTGCTTCTTCAGGGTGACTGACATGTGGGTCCCAAGTGTTGTATGTACGTGCACACATTGAGTTGAGGCAGTTTGGTCTCTGGTGGGCCCCTCAATCCATGTGATGCACACGTGGCGGCGTCTGATTCGTCAAGAAGTTGTCACTTGGATCCATGATGTGGATTCTTCTTCAATTTCCTTTATTTTCTGCAGCAGAACACCTACAACCAATATTCTCCAAGGACATGTGGAACTACATTATTCGAAGGGAAATATGCGTGTTAGCATTGTAAATCCTTCACTTTAGTAGAGAATGTTGGCTGTTATTTTGGTACTTAACAGCCGCCGACAACTCTCCCAAGCTAGCCACTTGCTCGTCCCGAGCAAGCACTTGGACTTAGGTTTATGACTAATCAGGAGATGCTACGATGTTGTATTCTTATGTTATGCCTCTTTTACAACAAGGTACTCTATCAAGGATTAAATAAGTCGGCATTGACCTTACCTTCGCTTGACTCATTCATGATCAACAATCAATCCGGATGGTTTTGCAAATTTTTAAAAATAAAACTAGTTTCTCAAATGATTCTCTCGGATCGCTCAAATGTGTATGATTCCTCACCAAGACTTAGAATGCCTTTCTTTTCTCAACCTACTCCTAATAGGCTTTATGTGGAGCTGTAGGTAGGGAAATGAAAGCATACCTGTTTCCCATATGTTGCTGAGTCAAAGACCGGGTCCTTTGGAGAAGCAGGTCATACATCTTGATCTAGAATGTGCAAGCGTGTGGATGGTGGATGGATATGGATGGATATATGTGGAACTCCTTTGTGAAGGATCCTTCTCTCTTTGTTTCTTTTTTTTGAGACTTGGGCTATCTTTTTATTTTTCTCTCTCTCTCTTTGTTTTGACATGCTTGTTTAAGGCATGTGGCATACCATCTGTGGGTATGCATCTTTTATTTATTTATTTTTCCTTTTTTTATAGTCAAAGACTCTTCTTTCAAGTACTTTGGAGAGAGATGTCATGAGACATTGAGAAACTTTCTATGGCGGTGGAATGAATGAATGGAGTGCATTACTTCGGATAGAAGTTATGCATATGTGATGAATGTGTGTGTACGTGATTCTTGATCATGGGAGCACGACAAACTTCTCGCTAAGGGTCACAACAATTTGACAAAACTCAATGAGAGAACAAGTAGCATATGTGGAGGCTATGTAACATAGAATCAACATATGACCTTGGTTGGGAATTTCTTCATCTTTGAGGAACTTAGCGGTTTTAAGTTTTGAAAAGAAGAAGACTCCGAATGTCAAGTTTCACATAAACAAGATCTTAGTGCTCTATTCTACCATATCACACCTAACGACAACCTAAGCATGGATCAAGCTATCGCTACCCACAAGTTTCAAGCTAAGGTTTGATCAAACAAGCCAACCAACTTAAGATTTAGGTAGGATACTAAGTTGTATAAGGGCATAAGGAAAGAGTAAACAGAGCAACTATTCATCATTTTAGCCATGAAGGATAAACATTCTAACCGCGCATAGGAAAGCAGTAAATATTTTTGGTCTTTTTAAGTTTTAGTTGTTTTTTATCATGCAAGGTTCTGAAAGCGATAAAGATACAAGTTACCTCCTCTGTCGGTGTCCTCCCCCAAGCTAGAATCTGGCTACTACTGTTGGTCAGGGTAATACCCCTGAGAGTGCTAGTAGGCCATCATCTGCTTGTGGTGAAGGTGCTGTGCCTGCTGCATGGCGAGGATTCTCTCGCCGGTCATCCGCTGCCAGTCTTGGGTGTTGGCATTTCTTAACATCGTTACCAATTCCCGGCAACGGTGCCAGAAAGCCTGGTGACATTTCTTAACGTTCACAGATAAATCTGCAAGCGCACAGATATCGTCGTAGCTCTCCCCTAGGAGTATTCCAAGGGTATCGAATCCAAGGAAGGCGGGTCAGTCAAGAGATTCTACTATGCTTATGAATTATATCTTGATTTGATAAACCAAAGCTCAACAGGGGTAAAGATAATAGCAGGGTAGTGTGACACACGAGAGAATGACACTCAAGATAGTCTAAGGCTAGGGAGAAGGACTGAGAGTTAGCTCTAGGTTCTAATGTACTTCATATATACTTCCTATATACTGCACAGATCATGTTAGAAAGGAAAACATACACATGATACAGTCTAAGCCTATGCACCAAGGGCTACCCGGGGAGATAGCCTCCCTCGCCACTTACGCGTGACCACTTTGTGAGGTTGCTACTCATTTCAGAACTCCTACAGTGAACCCGAACGTGGGGGATTTCAGAGGGTCCAACGGGGCTGTCACGACCCGTGGCCTACCCGGCCAAACCGTGGGGAACACTCATATCCAATGGAAGCCACCAATCCGAGCACCATGCTTGCATTGATGTGCAACAGTCTAACTCCCTTTAAAGGCTCCAACCCTCGGATGGAAGAGCTGAGCTAGAACCATCTAATACAAGATCATCGGACCGACTGCCATGGCATAGATCATGAAGACTATATATGGCACAAAATTATACTCTAAATGAACTAGAGCAAAGTCTAACACACATGAGGGCATAAGGTCCTATACTACCGAAGCAAGGGTATATGACTAACTCATGAGCATATATGCCAAGCAACACATGATAGCAAGAACACATACATAGCTCACACATATCATGACTAGGACAAACATTATATAAGAAAGATGTATCTTTGAATTAGAGCAAAGTCATCCTAGAACTAGAAGATACAAGAACCATACCCTTAGTTCCAAGGAGACCTGAACCTATGTAGAACTACTCTAGCCTAACTCCACTATCCTAAAGACTAAAAGTGAGAGAGAGTGCTTCAACCTGTGGTGCTTAAAATGGAGCCCCTCCACTCATATTTATAGGCACTTGGAGGCGGTATCACCGAAGGAATATTCCCTGGAGAGGACACGTGGCGGCTCGAGGTGAGGGGAGTGTTGGCGGCTGTTAAGTACCAAAATAACCGCCAACATTTTCTACTAAAGTAAAGGATTTGCAATTCTAACAAGCATAAGTCCCTTCGAATAATGTAGTTCCACATGCCCTTGGAGAATATTTGGTTGTAGGTGTTTTGCTGCATAAATAAAAGAAAATGAAGGAGAATCCACCTCATGGATCCAAGTGACAACCTCTCGACGAATCAGACGCCGCCACGTGTGCATCACATGGATTGAGCGGGCCACCAGGGACCAAACCGACTCAACTCAGTGAGTGCACGTGCAGACAACACTTCGGACCCACCTGTCAGCCACCCTAAAGAAGCACAATCCAAGGGAGGCCTTGGCTGGGTCGGCCGAACCGTGGGATCGGCCGAACCGCCATTGGCCCCTCTCATCTGCTGCTTCCACGTGTCAGCTCCTGGTGCTCTTCCAAGGTCGGTTCTGAGGTGCTCCAGGGAATATTCGCTCGAGATGCTGCTGCTTGGAGCCTATAAATAAGAGGAACGAGTCTCCATATGAAGACACACAACTCTTGGGCAATTCACTCTCTTCCATAGGCTCTACGCTTAGTGGAGTAGGCTAGAGTAGCTCTATTCAGGTTCTAGGTCTCCTTTAAGCTTGGGTAAGGCTATTGTATCTCTTAGTTCTAGGATGGCTTTGATCTACTTTGATCATATATCTTTTCCGTACAATGTTTATCTTAGTTATGATATGATCGAGCTGTGTTCATGTTCTTGCTATCATGATATGCTTGGCTTATATGCTAGATTAGTCTTATACCCTTGCATAGGTAGTAGAGATATAAGTGCCCTCTCTTGTATTAGACTTTGCTCTTGTTCAATTAGAATAAAGTTGCATGTCTTGCATGATTTTCATGATCATAGCCACAGTATAGGTTCGCCGACTATTCTTACAATAGCGGCATCGATCCAAGTCTCAATAGTCCGGAGCGGTCGATGCCTTGTGAACATCACAAGCATGGAGCTCGGGTTGGAATCAACGAGTGATTATGAGTGTTCCCCACGGTATGGCCGGGGTAGGCCACGGGTGGGGACAGCCCCGTTGGACCCTCTGAAATGCCCCCACGTTCAGGTTCTCTGTAGGAGTTCTGAATGAGTAACAACATGGCTGTGCTTAAGCAGCGAGGGAGGTTATCTCCCCTTACCGGAGTGTTTTGGTTTATTTCATGATGATGTATAACTTGTATCTCTAATATGACCTGTGCATGGATGTGATTAGATTAGAACCTAGATGCTATCTCTTAGTCCTTTCCCTAGTCTAGATGTCCTAGAGGTGAACCCCAGTGTGTCACACTACCCATATCATATCCTTATTATCCTTACCCCTGTTCTTGGTATGTGATTTTATCCATGCTATCACTATACTCATGATTGCAATAGTACTCTTTTACCAACCATGCCTTCCTTTGGGAAATACGATACCCTTGGGAATACTCATGGGTGAAATGTTACAGTGGTATATCTGTGCGCTTGCGGATCCCTTTCGCAAAATGTTAGATTACCAATTGGTCAATAAGCATTTCTGGCGTCGTTGCCGGGAAACTGGCAACGTCGTTAAGAAATGCCAACAAGCATTTCTGGCACCGTTGCCGGGGAACTGGTGACGTTGTTAAGAAATGCCAACAGGGAGACACCCCTGGTTCGGCCGAACCAGGGGGTCGGCCGACCCATGGTGGGCCCCCCTCACAACCGCCTTTGGATAAGTGGCTGCCAGGTGGGTCCCCATGTGGGTATGGGGTGTCTTAGGTGTTTCTATGCATTTTACCCCCGAGGTGGGCCCCTTAATCCGTGTGCTTGCACCTGATCTCTGTTCGCCTAAACGGTCGTTTAGTCCGTTTAAACACTGTTTAAACGGTAAACAGAGCTCGACTGTGTCGTTTAGCCCTAAACGGTGGATTAAACGGTTGGACCGTTTAAACCCGTTTAAACCGTTTAAAATCATCTAAACCGTCTAAACACACTCGAGTTAATCATGATTACATAAGTTAAATAACCATTAAATTCATAATTTAGTCAATAGGATGATTACAACTACCATAATGAACTTCGAAGTAATTAAAATCGTAAGTATACGAAGTGTTGTAGGATATAGATTTTTCCCAAAAATATTATTTGGTAGAATACTTACTTTTTAGATGTGCAAATATATAAAACTTCTAGCAAGTTTGACTTTTATGTACACAAATATGTATGTTTTAGTGTTACTATGCAAAACCGTTTAGGCCGTTTGACTCCGTTTAACCGTTAAACACCGTTTAAACGGACTAAACGCTAAACAAAGGGTGACCGACTGTTTACCGTTTAGCGTTTAGGATAACATTGCACCTGATTGGCCGAGGGTGTTTCTTCTCTCTCTTGTGGGCCCATGGATCCATGTGATGCCCAGGTGGCGCCCTCTTATTGGTTGGAGTTGTGTTTCTCCACCATAAGAGTGCATGTTCTACATCCTTTTGCCTTTATTTCTCCTACACTCAAATAATCTCAAGGACATGTGGAACTACATTATTCCAAACCAAATATGCATGTAAGAGATGTTAATTATTCGAATATTGACGGCTGTATTTGGTACTTAACAACCGTCAACACTGGGAAGACCGTGCGTGCTGGTGGACGACCTCCTCCAAGTCACCGGTGCGCACGGTGAGCTCACCCAGTCGCTGGGCGAGGGCGTCGTGGTCCTGAGTCGAAGTAGAGCGGTGAGACCTCGTCATTGGGGGAGCACCAGAGCTGGAGCTGGTGGTCCTCTCCCTATGGCTTGGCTGTCTCCAAGCCTCAGCCGAAGCGTCCTGCCACGCCGAACTCTCGGCCTCACGCGGGTGAGGTGGCTAGTCCCATCCGGACACATACCTAGGAGGCATGTAGCCGGGCGAGACATATAGCCTTAGTATCCCGTGGAAGGCTCAGCGAACGGGGTCAGTGGTGAAGGCTAAGGCTGTGGTGCCGGTGTCAGCTGCTGTGCGGCGGCTCTCCTCGTCGCACTCCTGGTAGACCTGCCAGAAACACTATGCCTGCGAGCTTCCTGTTGTGGTACAAGAGGCATGGTCAGAGACTGACAATTATACAAATGAAACTCCGGGTTAGGTAACAGAATCTCATTCGTATAGCCAGGGTAAAAGAAAACCAAGGAGCCATCCGGGCCTTTCTTGAGTGTATGGCCTTGGATCAAGTACTTCTCATCAACGAGGGAGCGGGGTGTAGCAATGTAGGGGATATTACCCCCTATGGTAACTCCGCTTTCCCTGATGATCCGTGTGATCAAGGAAAGTACACTCAATAGGTCCCATCATCCTAAAATTCTCCAACCACTGTCTAACCATAGTGACAACGGGAGTGATCTTGATTTTGTTCACCATGGCATATAAGATCACCAGCTCATCATTGTGCACAGGTCAAACGTCCTCTCTTGGGAAGAGAATGACGGCGATCCACTTGTGCATCAAGCGAAGAGTCGGGTTCTGAATGTCGTTACACCGGAATGTAAGTTTGCCAACGACGGTCAAACCAGCGATCTCCTCCCAAAAACCATGTCGAGAAAAATCGTGGCAAGCCTTTTCTATCTCAAGAGAACAACCAGGGTTGAAGCCAAGGATGCTACTCAAAGATTTCCAAGTAAGATGGTACGGCGTTCTGAAAAACCGAAACGTGATACCGTCACCGAGGTCCCGAAGAGTGCAAAGAAACTGGAGAGTAAGAGGCCTAGAGCCTTGCTCGAAAATAGGCATGAAACCTCCCCAACCGATAGCATGCCAAATGGTGATCAACTCAAAATCCATACCTATGCTTTCCAGGAGGTCCGAGTCAAAGTCCCTAGTGTGGGCGAAGTCTCGGTCATTGAGGAGAGCATAGACTTGTCTCTCCCGATCATCTTGCAAGTCCATGAAGGGTGCATCAATGGGATACACCTCCGGGACTTGCTCCTCGGCTTGCTCTTCTTGCTCCTCTTCGTACTCCATAACCGTTGGCTCCGTATTCGGTTTGGAAGGGTGAGAGGGACTTGCGCTATCCCATGAACGGGATGAGCTTGATCCCCCCAACTTCCTAATGAATCCGGCAGCCTTTCGGCGTGCACCGTTCATGCTTGCCAACACTTGAGAGCACCAAACAACTTTCTTGCAGCAAGGGGACAGAGAGAAGAGATTTCTTGCACTTGATCTTGATCAAAACTCCAATGGAAAACCCAAGAGCAAAGAGTGGAGAGGGGATGAAAGAGTGTAAGTGTGTATGGATGAAATGCACCCCCTCTCGGCCTCTATTTATAGAGCAAAGGGCTGGTGCACCATGGGGGAGCCATGCCCCAACGGCTAGGAGCCGTTGGGCGCCGGTTGGGGCCCACCAACCAATGGTCGGGTTCAGCCGAACCGTTGGTTCGGCCGACCCACCGGTCCCACCTTTTGCCAAGTCACCCACCAACGGCTACATGATGTCATGCCGTGATGCGAGGACTAAAGTTGCTCCAGAAATTTCCTCAAAAGATTTTTCAAAGAAATTCTAATCTAGAAATCATTTTTAGAAATTCAAAAAAGGGAAAAAGGCTAGAAGTAATTCTAGCACGAAAATGGTGGTTTGGAAAATTCAAATATGCAATGGGGAAAAAATCAAATGATTGGAAATCCAAATTTTGAAAATGGAAATATGAGATAACTACCGAATTTACCTTCCGGCGAAGGGCTTACCCTTTTAAAGTCCGACAAGCATGATTCTTCTTCGGCGTTTTAATTCCATTCGTCACCCCATTCTGGAGAAGTGGATGGGGTTGATCGATCTTTCTTGTTCCACACCTTGTTATTGTTCTTCTTCTTGCTAGGTGCGGTCATTGGTCTTGTAGACGGGGGTTGTGGTTTTACCCACTTCCCAGTCCATTCATCGTCTGGTTAATCATGTAGCATTGCTCTTCTTGAGGCTGGAACTTGAATGTCATGTTCTTCCTCACGATGCGGAAACGGATCACTCTGGCTCCTACATCAATCCTTGCCTTGGCATCATATAGGAAGGATCGCCCAAGGATGAGAGGCATCTCTCTATCACCTTACATATCCAACACTATGAAATCCACGAAGACGTAGCGATTCCTGACTTTAACTAGGAGATTCTGTACTATGCCTTCTGGATATCGGATTATCGAATCGGCTAGTTGAAGCCTCACCATAGTTGGAGAGAGAGCATGATAATTCAACTTCTCAAATATAGCCTTGGGCATGATATTCACGCTGGCCCCAAGGTCACATAGTGCCTCCTTGAAGTGACAATCATAAATTGAGCATTTGTTTACCGAATAGCCTAGGTCTCTTCCATGCCTGGTTACTGGCTCATCCCACAGCTGATGTACGGGCCTTCTCGTGTGACTGGGAGGAAATGCATAGTCCCATCTTGCAGTTACGACACATACATTATGAGGAGCTTTGGGTTGCCCTGGAATCCTCCCATTTTTAGCTGGTGGCAGAGCAGCCGCCAGTTGGATAGCTGAGTCTCCAACATCTTGTTGAAACTCAACTGACTCTTTAGAGCAGAAGAAAGACCATCAATCTTGACATTAAGACCTTCCAAGGACTTGTCGTTGGCAGCCAACTTCTTATTGAATCCTTCGTTGATCTTGGCTTTTCCAAGAACGAGATCCCCGATGGACGGCTCGCTAGGGCGAAAGAGTTCCCATAGCCGCCTCCTTGATAAGGGCATTGTGAGTTCCACCCTTGGCCTCCTTGTGGACGGAAGTTGTTGTTGCCGTTCATGTACATCACATCTTCCTGGGTCGCAGGGCAGTAATTCCCTGAGAAGTGCCACAGACCTCACAAGTCATGTGAGAATCCATGGGCAGCACCGTGTTGGTCATGACAGCTTTTTCTTGAGTGATATCGTCCACCTTCTTCATGAGGAGGTCTAACTTCTCAATGCTCCACTGACGACGGGCGCTGTAAACCTAGGAGGAACGGGGGCTGGGTGGCCCAAAGACGGCGCTGCGAAATCCTTTGGAGACACGGACGGGATTTTTTTATTTTATATATTTTTTATGATTTTTCAAAAATAAATACGTGGCAAGCTGACGTGGCACGAGCTTTTATCTTTTTGCCGAATGGAGCTGGCGAAAGGCTTTGATTTTTTATTTTGTCGCCGTTTGGGCCGGCGATAGCCAGTTCAACTGGCGACATAAGACTAAATTTGCTAATTTTCTGACCAAGTATTATTTTTAAAAAATCGTAAAATAAAAAATATAAAAATAAAAAAAATTCCTCAGACAGGGTACGCGGAATAGGCGAAGCCCAAAGCAGCCCAGGAGAAAACACAGCCCAAAAAGCAGGCCTCGATTTGTTGGAAAATGGTACAGTCCAGTAGATGGATGGCCGGACAAAGGCCTCAGCGACAGTAAAAAAAAAGAAACAGGTGTCACAAGGCCATAGGCACAGAACGGCAGAGCGTCTCCCGTGGCGTGAAATTCTTGGGGCCTAAGTGTTAAGTTATTTGGGTCCATCTTAATCAATTCGTAGGGATCAGACTGAGTGTAAAAGCAAGGGGGTGGCAGTTTGATTGGCTCCTGCTATACCCTGTTTTCAGCTACGATAGTAGTAGACCAGTCAAAATACAAAAAGCTGTAGGAAACAAAGAAAGTTCTTGAAGTAGCAGCTACTAGAAATGAAATGAGTACAGCTCTACAACAAAACTTCATCACGGTTCGTAACAATCCAAACATGGCCTACTACTCTTGGTGTGGGTTTCCAATCGATGAAATGACATCTATAATTTATAACGGTAGCGCAGGTACGTCTATTTCTTAGAGCACGACAGACTAATCGAATCTTCTTATGGTTCCATTTAAGAATAGGTATGCTATACACCCCGCAGGGATTGTATTACATTCATCGAGTGACAATAATTGAACTCTGTTAAATTCCGCCAATAAGAACACCGGAGCACCGGACGTCGTCGCGCCGATCTTCACACAGTAAGGGCGTCTCCAATGCAACCAGCTACATAGCTAGTTGAATCGGAGGTTCAGCATTTATTGATCCATCAGACTTAGCACACAATACTCTCTCACACGAGCTTTTTTTCGATTCACGTGAAATAGCCCGACTATTTGTTAGTACTTAGTAGCTAGTGATATTCTCTTTCATCACCTTTTTTCCTCCACATTTCATCATCTGAGCCTAGTCACCGTCCAAATAGTTAGTTCAAGTCTCCTTATTAGAGACGCCCAAAAGTAGGTGGGACAGAGACTTTTCTCTGTTTCCCTTTTTGGTTGCTTGGAGTTGGGGGCTCTAAGTTCAAGAATTGCTAGTCTTCCTTACACCTTTGGCCAGTCTCAATGGGGGTTTATTGTGCATTAAATAGACTGTCGTCATGTCAACATTTTTTTATAATGTGATAATGTATTAAAAAAAGAAATGAAATGGGTTTCATAGGATAAAACTTTCCGTACACACGATTACCTAGACAACTTCTGTCTTCCATGTAACATAGGGAATAACAAAAGATGAAACTATGCATTGAGGGGAGATGTTTTCATTATAGTTTTAAACATTTTTAGATGATGTGTCACTTTAGATAATCGTGTCCATAAAACTCTCACCGAGAGTGGCGCAACTAGAGTATTTTCTTTCCGTGAAATGACCGGCGGCCATGGTTTTGCTCGTTGACATTTCGCTCCAAATGAAAGATGCATCCCAAATACACTTGCAGCTATAAAGAGGAATAAAAAAAACTTCAAACGAGGTGTCCTATTGGATTCGTAGTCAAAATATTTGTCTCCCATTTCTTTGGTCATCGAGAGCTAGCATGGCCGTATAGTAGTTGCTGTGATGTGCAAGTACTTTCGCCAAAACAAGTTTGTTCTCTGTCACTTTATTATGGCGGAAATGCTAGCCATCAGCAGAGAGCAGAGTCACCAGAGACTGAACAAGATGCCGAACCTTTACCGACCAGGCTGCATTTTCACCCCAATATCAACTGAGATATATCGGCAACAACACCTTACCCAAATATATCTGCAGACAAAGGAGTAGCACCCCAATTTCTTTATACCGGTGATCCAGCAACAAGCAAGTGAGGTGTGCTACTACCGCAATAGTATGTTTGATGTGGAACATATGAAAAAAAAAGAGCAAAAGGAAGTATATCATCATTAAATAGCGAATAAAGAGCTTCCAGTATACTTTAACATATGATCACTTGTCATCATCAGCTGTCTTACCAATATATGAACAACTCCCTCATGGCCTCGTCACAACAACACATACAGGTAGTTATAATGACCGAAACAGACAAAAAGCCTCAACTTTCCTTCTTGGTGCGTGGATTTATAATTTTTGCCACCGCCACGTTGTACAAACAAAAGGAAAAATAATAGTGTTTCACCTATGCAAATAAAATTGGCGCTACTGCAGAGACCATTATCCTAATCGGCCCATACGAACCGGCCCAAAATGCCCGTTTTGTTTAAGTCATTCGAAACGGTGGAATAGACAGCGTTACATTATTTTCTCTTCAAATAGTTATCCTAAGCGACTCAATCCGCGCCGCTTATAATAACTAGTTATTTTAACCGGCTCAATTTGCGCAACTTCCAATAACTAGTTATTCTAGCCGGCTCAGTTCGCGCCGCTTAGTCAGCACGAATGGTTCCGCTTCAAAAATTCATAACTTTTGCATACGGTCTCGGATGGAGAGGATATTTATATGAAATTTGTATGTTTCGATGAGATCTACAACTTTGTAGTTCAAAATTTTTCGATTTGAAAGTTATTTAAATGTACAAATCAGTTCTCGTTCTCGTTCCTGCTCTTGTAATTTAAATTTTAGGTTGCATTCTGAATTTTGTAGCTTTTGTATATGGTCTCAGATGTGAGAGAAATTTTATACAAAATTTGTATGTTTCGATAAGATCTACAACTTTGTAGTTAAAAGATTTTGATTTGAGGTTGTTTCGATGTCCAAAACTTCAATGTTCTGTTCAGGTTGCATTCTAAATTTCGTAACTTTTACATACGGTCTCAGACTCAAAGGGAGAGAAGCTTTATATGAAATTTGTACATTTCAACGATATCTACAACTTTATAGTTGAAAGTTTTTCGATTTGAAGTCGTTTAGATGCTCAAATAATGGAACTAAACTTTAGGCAATAAGGGTCAAAAGGAATATAACTTCCCTCATGCGTGCAGGATCGACATCTAGGTGAGATGGTAAGGAAGGCTTGCGCGAGGCAGGAGGTCTATTTTGCGTGAAATATGTGCTACGAGAAAAAATATTTTTGCCATTTTTATTTGTGAATTCCAATTTTTAGTAATTCTAACCGGTGCGAATTAAGCCGGCTAGAATAACTTGTCAAACGAAGCGGTCCAAAATAACCGCTTTGGATGACCCCCTATTCTAATTGGCTAAAGAGAAGCAGGTGAAAAAACCGCTTTGGATGAGGTTTTCGCGTCGTTTAGGTCGATGATCTATGCAGTAGTGTGGTGATCTCTGCCACTCAAATAGAAGAGTGTTTAACTCATTATTTCTAAACAACACCATGATAGATACTATATTCCCTATGTTTTTAAATATATGATGTTTAAAACAAACGAGTTAGTTGATTTTTGAACTAACTAGCTTGTCGTCATATATCTATTGACAGAGGTAGTATATTGTAAGGGTTATATCAACCTGGCAGCTTTTGGATTGAAAGAATTGACTCAGTCGAGCAATTTTAATGGCCACGATTTACACTTTTCTAGGTATGATGGACAAAATGAAACAAGCCAAGAAGTATAATGGCTATCCATGCATTTCACTCTAAGATAAATAAAGCAAGCAAGTTATTCCCCGTTGTATATAAAACAAAAACTCGACCGACAGAGAAAGATCGCCCCTAACATTGCACTAATAACATTGCACTAATAAGAAAATCTTAGCCAAGTCGGCCGATAAAACACCCAAACCTGACTTCACCCTATATAGGCGCACTGTAACCTGGGCTGACCGTGACCAACTTGTTTAGCGCCACTACAACTACCCTGATAGGAGGGCCCAAACCAACCACATGTGTCACACACCAGCGCCCTGCCACTATTTTTTGGGTTGACAGTGAGAAGTTTTTTTGCTGCCACCAGGAGCCCTGCCCTACCCTTATCTATTCGCCCACACGCGGAAAAAAAAACATGTTGGACGGTGTGTTGGTCCAAACGAGAGAGGGAAAAGTGAAAGGGTAGGCCAGGCCGACTCTCGAGCTCCCCACCGCCACGGCGCCCGAGCCTCCGTCGCCACATACAGTGCCCGCTGAGAAAGAGAAAGAGGGAGGAAGGCATATCGATACTGTCAACATTTGTCCGCCATCGTCCTTCACCCGGCCCGCCACCGCCGCAACACCTCACACTGCTACAGCTCCTCACATCTCCAATGAGGGGCGAGTGGAGTGGGGAGGGGAGCAGAGGCAGAGGAGCAGATGGGAGGGGTTGCTGGGAGAGAGGGGAGGGGCTGAGCGACACATTGGGGAGAGAGGGAGGGCCGACGTGCTGGGAAGGGAGAGGAGAGGAGGATGTGATGTAGGTGTGAAAAGGGAGAGAGGGGAGGTTAGGGTTGAGGACGGGCAGTGCGATGTAGACGTGAGTGGTTAACTGGAGAGTGGGGATGGACGACAGGGACGCCAAAAGTCTAGTTGATATAAAAATTTCAGGTCCGAGATAGCAAAACGTGGCCAAGTTAATATTTTATTTTTTTGGTAAACGATATGTTCATCGATAGGGAGATATTTGTGATGACTTTGTTAATTTCAAGATTCACTAGATCAGTTGCTTTGAGATATTCTTATATACTTTCTCCATTTCTTATTAGATATCACATTAGGTCAGTTTCGATGAAAGTTTCATAAAAAGAAAATTATAGGCATTAATTAATATGTTACATCAGTAAAATTGCTGACTTGACCGGGTCATTTATTAGGAGAGTTTCATAAGATGAGAGTATTTTCGTCCTCACGAAACTCACCTGGCTCGATTACCTCATTTGCAATCTAGATAATTGTACCGTGAAACTGTGAAATGAAACTGCCCAAGTTCAACTGATGCTGATAAGAAAACAGAGAGAGTATATACACAAGGATCTGTTTGCACATGTCAGAGCGTCGTTTGCATCGTCTGTAGTAATGTCGCATTTTTTGGAAAAGCTTCAGGTACACCTCATTCATAAACAAAGGTCAGGCACGACAAATATATTTTTTGGGCTCTTTATAGTTTGTAATAACACAACAGCCACGTAATGAATAATAATGGTAGTCGCTAGAAAACTTGTTTACGGTTTGTGCACACTGCAAATCCATACGTGTACAGATCGAGTTGAAACGATATCGATGTTTATCTTGTCCACAGTCGAAATTGTCGACGTGGACTGAAAGCAACTCGATCGCTAGAGTACGTAGTACTCCTTCCCTTCCAAAATATAAGTCATTCTAACTTTCTTGGAGAGTCAAACTATTTTATCTTTGACCAAAATTATAGAGATGAATTCAAATATTTATGATGCCGAATAGCTATACTATAAAAATATATCTAATAAAAAATCTAATAATACTTATTTGATATCATAAATGTTAGTACTTTATTGTATAAATTTGGTCAAAGTTGAGAAAGTTTGACTCTCCAAAAAAGTTAGAATGACTTATATTTAGTAACGGAAGGAGTAGTCATCAGCCTGCATCTGGATCAGATCCAGGTCAGCTCAATCGATTGGTAGGATCGGAAGTAGGAACTCCGATCCATGCATACGGATCAAGCCACCACTTGGTCGGTGTACCGTGCACGCACGGCAGTTAGCCAGTTACACTAGCTAGATAGATGGGTGACGCGATTGGCTTCGAGCAAAGGGGCGGCCCTTCGGTTGGCTCTCCGCAGGGACGTCCCGATGATTTTGGGGGCCCTGTTCGAAAATTGTCGAATAAAATCTATTTTATGAATCCTCAAAAGTTTCTTAGCGTACATAGTTCACTGAGTGTTTTGTGAAAGCATTCAATAAATTTACGAGTGGAGGCAGCCACTCAGGAGAAGGAAAAAAATATTCAGCATACTATGTTTTCGCCGTGTGTTTGAGTGTATTTGCACGGTCCTAAGTATTTTATACTTTATAATATACTTGTGATCTTCATGTGTTTTGGTAGTGATTATGATAAACTTTCTCCATCCTAAAAAGTATGCCACTTTGGCACTTTAAAGATAGATTAGTGTTATAGGAAATTTACCTAGCCATGCATATAATTAGTGATATGATTTCATTCTTTTGCTAAAATAATTAAGACAAAAACTTCCGCCTCTGGATGTCAGGATTTGAGGATGAGAGGGCCCAAGTAGGAGTGGATGAAATTAACTTAAATAGCCCTGCAAGTTGTCCATGAACTAGAATGACAAGTTTTGTGGCACAAAATGTAAATTCTAGATATTTGGTAAGTTTTGTTGGACGGAGGAGTGAGAAATTATATGCTGACATTTTTATAAATATATCATACATCTCAGTGACTAATTAAAAACAAAATGTTGCTTCCTTCCTCACCATCTAATACTCAAATCAAAGTAACAAAACTAAATAATCGTTAATCCCTTAGTACTTATCTAGAAATCTGGGGGCCCTAAACTCATGAGGGCCCTGTACAACTGCACAGGTCGCACGCCCCCTGGGACGGCCCTGCTCTCCGGCGACCATGTTGCAGCTTGCAGCTACTGAAAGAACGTGACAACCGGTCCAACCAAATAAAGCATGCACGACCAACACGCACAAACTTCGCGATGCATCTCAAATCTGTACGCTGAATAATCCGGGCAAGTAGTGTTTCTATTTTGTTGCTTTAATTTTGTGCAGGGTGATGTTCACGTACTAATAATTTAGCTGCTGATCTGTTGTACGTTGAATGTTCTCCCACAAAAGAACAATTTTTGTGCTCTTGAAAACGAAGAGAGCTCCTGACGCGTGGTACTTGCTGCTAGAACAGAGTATACCTTTCCAACTGAACTTCTTTATGCTCTGTACAGCAGGAATGGGGCCTAATTCCAGGGCTTTCGGCGAGTCCCAATGATATGTCTAATGTGCACCGGTGGCCGGTACTTGTCACGCAGCCCCAAAATGATTTTTCATGCATCAAGTTCTTGTATCAGTACACGTACATGCTACAGAGCAGTATAAATGCTCCAAATAAATGTTATTGCATATTGTATCATAATGAATTTTCTACATATGGGTAGTACATACTTCTCCATAGTTGTTTATGCATGTTCTATACAAATTTATATATACATGTATCGAAGTTCAAATGAATGGTGCCTTATCATGTACAGTAGAAAACGACTGGCGTCATATCAGCATGCAATATTTTTATTTTTCACCAATTAGCTTTATTTGGGTCAGCTTTATCAACCTGTGGGGATCAGAATTCAAATTGACTGTAAAAGCAAGGGGGCGGCAGTTTGATTGATTGGCTCTTTTTTTTTTTGTTATGCGGAACTCCTGCCACCGTAATTGCATTGGCCGGCCAATGCAAATAATAAACTCCGTAGAAAACAAAGAAAGTTCTTGAAGTGGAAGCTATACAACAAAACTTCTTCACGGTTCGTAACAGTCCAAATGTGGCCAACTAATTAACTCTTGGGCTTCCAGTCATCTAATTTGCAACTGTGGCAGGTACACGTCGCATGGAGACAAGCAGTACTAGACGAATTAGTAGGATCTAACTATTAATTACTCTCCCAGTTGTTTGTTTAGTGACAGTTGAACCCTGTTAAATCCGGCCAATAAGAACACCGTATGTCGTGGCGCCGAGCTTCATAACTCGATCAGAAGCAGGTGAGACGACAGAGACCTTTCTCTGTCTCCTCCCTTGCGGTTGCTTGGAGTTTCGGAGCTCTGAATTCATTTTTTTTCGCAACTAGAGCAGTTTATTTCCATGAAATGACGGGCGGCCATGGCTTTGTTCGTTGACATTTCACGCCGCTGACGATCATTTAACCAGAGCTGTCGCAATTACGCCCAACACCAAATTAATGAAAGATGCATCCATGGAACACCTTACCCAAATACACATTTGCAGCTATAGAGGAATAAAAAAAATAAAAATAAAACTGTTCGAACGAGGTGTCCTATTGGATTCGTTGTCAAAATACTTCTATCCCATTTCTTTGGTAGTAGTTGCTGTGCTGCAAGAGTAATACTTTCACCAAAACTGGTATAATAATCTCTGTCACAATATTATGGCGGAAAACTCTCCGTAGTCATCATAGCAGATGGAGTCAGCAAAACTATCATGATATATATCAACTGAGATATATATCGGGCCGCAACACTTTACCCAAATACTCTCGGCAGAGAGTAGTCATGAGCGCCAAAATTTTAAGGCGGTGATAGAGGAGTAACCTTAGCCATCAGCAGAGAGCCGTAGCCATGACCGCCAATTGGATATCTCTCGGCCTGTTAGATTCCTATATCCAGCAACAAGTGAGTTGTGCTACGACCGCAATAGTACGTTTGATGTGGAACATATTAAAAAAGAGCAAAAGGAAGCATATCATTAGTAGCCAATAAGTAGAGTTTAACATATCACTAGTAGAGCCGGTTAGGATAACTAGTTATTTTAAGCGGCGCGAATAAAGCCAGATAGGATAACTATTCTAAGCAGCTTTCGGTCAGAATGAGGGTTTTATTCTAAGAGGCATCTTTTCCACCGTTTCAAATGGCTTAAACTAGGCGACCCATTTTAACCCACTTCGTATCGGCCGGGTAGTGCTAGCAGCTATAGAGGAATAAAAAAACTGTTCGAACGAGGTGTCTTATTGGATTCGTTGTCAAAATAGTTCTATCCTATTTAAATATAGTTTGTGATCTCTGCCACTCAAAATAGAAGTAACTCATCATTTCTTATAAACAACGCCATGATAGATACTTCCTCCGTTCCAAATTATAGGTCGTTTTGGTTTTCCTAGATCCATAGATTTGCTATATATGAATCTAGACATAGCGTTTATCTAGGTGCATAATAATGATAATGAACCAAAAAAACTAAAACGATCTATAATTTGGAACGGAGGTAGTACTCTATATCCCCTTCATTTTTAAACATATATGATGTTTAGGGTAAATAAACTAGTTGATTTTAGAGCAACTAGCATATCCTAAACCGGCTAAACGTTATATATTTATGGACGGATGTGGTATATCGTAAGGGTTGTACCGACTTTGCTGCAGCATAGAGTGCTGGAGGCAAGCAAGCTCAGGACTGTAAAAAAAGTCGAAGTATGCTTTTGTTTTACATATGGCCTGTGATCAAAACTATAATGCCGGAGCAAGTGTGTGTCCTAGCAAGGCATCTGGAAGGAAGTAGTGTATCTATACTTACTATACTATACTTACTATACTATAAAGTACGAAAGAATTTTGATGGTCAATCGTCAAAAGACACATTGATCTGACATGACCCGTGTACGTATGTAAGCAGTCAGGACTCTTTCTCATGCTACACATCAGCCTCTAGGACTCTTTCTCACGCTATATTGGTCATGTACGTGAGCATTCAAGACTCTTCCTCATGCTGCACATTAGCCACTAAGACTCTTTCTCACGCTATATTTTTTTAAGGCACGTGCCGTTTGCTAGTATTATATATAGACGATAGGTACTCAGTGACATTCATGGATCGAAGCATAATCTAGTCGAGAAGATGAGTATATACCTTTTCTTCAAAAAAGAAAAGGAGAAGATGAGTTACTAGCGTGTGTATCAACTGGTCGTGTTCAACACGTCCATCCATGCTCGCACGCGTTGATTTTACATCCATCGGTATGAAGCGAACAACTGTACATGCATCCTGGTTTAGCGCGTCGTGCGTGTGCGTTGACTGGCCCAGCCATCAGGTACATGTTTGATAATAGTGTCAGCTCGCGCAGGCGGAGATGCGCGCACAAGTCAGATGCCGGCAGTACGTGAAAAATTGCCCCTGAACCGACCAAGCCTAGTGCGATTACATATGTAGTATAAGCACCCTTTTTGAGTTATCAGGTCGATCTGAGAATTACTAAAAAGATGAACTTAAATTCACATGCCACGTAATTATAATTTTCAAAGCACAACACATATGCAAACGCTAACACACACGCACGCACTCTCACGTACTAAAATAACAACTCAGGTAATTAAGCCGACATCTGCTAAAAAAAAAGGGTAATTAAGCCGACAGAAGGAACACATGTTATAGTTATGCTCCCTCCGGTTTGGTAAAAGAGGTCGTTTTGGATAAGATTTGAGTCAAACATTGGAAATATAAATCATGAATAACTTTTAAGTCGTTGAGTTTGAAAATGTGAAAACTACATGAATAGATTTGTCTTGCAAAATACTTTCATAAAAGTATACATATGTTAGTTTTTAATAAATATCTTTATAAAAATAAGAAGTCAAAGTTGTACTTTGGAGACCGTGTCGCTGTCCTAAACGACTTCTTTTGCCAAACTGGAGGGAGTACTTAGGTAAGATCGACCAAATTAAGCTCGAGATACCAATCAAAAGTTCCGGCTCGCCCGGTTGCTTTTCCTACACGGCCGGGGGCGGCTTAATTGTCCCTTCCCCAACCACGCACGGCCTGTAAACTTTGGCCAACGCACGTCAGCACGTCGAAAGCGACGTTCCGGGTGCAACTCCATATATAGATCATACGCATATACAATTAAACATGCTAGCTATGTGCTTTTGCTTTAGCCGCTATCCGTGGCTTGAAGCCATCCAACAAGGGGACGCCCCACGCCTCAACCAAGTGCATCGATCATGCATCATCGATCGTTTCATCTCCAACCATGCAGCTAGCGGCGCCGGTGGCATGGCAGCTGCAAGCCTGCAACTTGCATCGATCGAAGGCGCGACATGCATGAAGTCGTTTGTGCATACTCCATCTGCATGTATGCTAACCCCATGTTATGGTATTGATATTATTATTTGTTATATTATATGCAGGACCAAATATCTTTACTACTATTTACTATAGTTTTTTTGCACAAATACGTACTACTTAAGTATAGTTGATCCTAGCAATTATTTGTTCCATCCAGTTCTTGATGATGTATATGTGTGTACTTGATAGAATCAAAATGAACAACTGATGTGCAATAATCCTAGCAAACATTTTAAGTGTACTAGCTAGCAGAACAAATCTTTTTTTATAATACACATCGATGAGCCGAGCTTTAATTTATTTTACTACTGATTAGTTCATGTAATTTATTTCCGTCCAGTTGTTGATTGTATATACTTGCTAGAATCAAAATGAACATGAAATCCTACCAAGCAATTTATGGTTGGTACTACTCGCGGATCGCAAAAGTGTACACAAAGATATCATATATAAGATCTAAAAACTCCAATCTGTTCCTGAAGTGACAATATAATAGTTATCTTCTCTGTAAATCTAATCTTGCCAATGAGGGTGCTGCGTGGTGATTTACTTGCTTCACCGGCGTACTAAAATCAGGAGAGAGAGAGAGAGAGAGAGAGAGAGAGAGAGAGAGAGAGAGAGAGAGAGAGAGAGATGTTCATAGCATATTACCTCACAGCTGGTTGCTTGCAGTTTGTTCTTTGAATTCAATGGGCCGGGGTGAGTTGCTCTTGGCTACGCATATTTGTTGGAAGCAATGCAACTAGAAAGGGCGGTATATTTTTGTGGCGCGATATGACGCCCGAATGCCTTTAAATACGGCAGCTCCTCGACCCGTCTCCACAAAACCCAATCACAAGTAGCGCAAAAAAGCTCCCTGCTGCTTCCGTCCCAAACACCACCAGAGACCAAACCAGTCTCTGCGCCAGCTCGATCGGCCGCGACCATTTCCTCTAGCTATAAGCTGCGTCGCCGGCCTTCGCCGCCTACTACCATGGCCGCCACCACCTGCACTCACCAGGTACGTAGAGACGTGCCAAAGCTATATAGCCTACGGCCGTATTTTATCGTGTACTACAGGCAGAAATTAAAACGTACATGCAGCACCGTTCCCTCTCTCCGTCGCACTGTGCCACTGTCGTTCAGTCCTGTCACGTCTTAATTTCTCTCGTACAGTAGTGCGAGCGGCTTGCTAGCTGTTCACATGGGCTTTTATTTCGTGCTCACTCACCTCGCCGTGTCGCACGTGCATGTCGACCTGACCTTCGCGCAGGACGTCGTGTTCGAGGGGAACGCCGTCGGCTGGGCACCCTCCGGCGCGGTCACGGCGCTGTCCCTGCGCCACGAGCACGACCCGGCGAGGCTGCCGACGTCCGGCGTCGGGCACGGCCACAAGCCCACCGGCCGGTACGTCCTCGCGGCGGGCCGCGCCGGCGAGGACGACGGCCTGTGCCAGGCGATCCCCGCCGGCGCGCTCAAGCCCCGCGTCACGTACCGCGTCGCCGGCTGGATCAGCGTCGCCGCCGCCAGCGGCCTCCGATGAAGCCGCGGCAGCAGCGGAGGAGGGAGCTGCAGGCCACCCCGTCCATGTCAGCATCCGCGTGGGCGGCCGCGCCGTCGACGGCGGCGCGGTCTGCGCCGAGCCGGGGAAGTGGGCGGAGCTCAAGGGCGCGTTCCGGCTCACGGAGGAGAGCCTCCTCCGCGGCGCGGCGGCGGTCGTTCACGTGCATGGCGCGCCGGCCGGCGTCGACGTCAAGGTCATGGACCTGAGGATCATCGCCACCGACCGGAAGGCGCGGTTCAGCCACCTCAAGGACAAGACGGACAAGGTGAGCACGGCGCTGTGATACGTTGAAAACTTGAAATGGTCACCTGCTGGCTTTGACCACTACTACTGCACCGTACCTATGTTCTTTTTTTGCTTTTCTTCTTTTCTTTTCTTTTGAGGGAAGAATGTTCTTTTCTTCCCGTCTGGACTAACGTTTCAGGCGAGCGTCGGCACGACGATCCAAGGTAAGTTTACAAATGAACGAGTGGTAGCTAAACTGTGCGTGGATGATTTGACAAACGTTACTTAATTAGTGCGGGCCGGCGGGCAACTAAAAAGTGATATACCCTCTGGAAATTGAAAAAAAAATCGACAAACTTTCCACAGAAAGCAAAAAGTTTTGCTTCTGCAAGCAGTAAGTATCAAATTATGCTAAAAATATATCTTACAAAAGTATATTAACATATTACAAAAAAAATTGCGAGGGAAAACAGCCGAAATGACAAGAGAGACTTCACGTTCGAGAAGCAAAGATGTGTGTACTACGATACTTCGTTACTGAAACCAAAAAAAGTATTCACACGCTATGTTTATCTGAAAGTTCCACGCAAACAGTGACTGGCACACAATCGCAACCACTTGTGGCATCCATCCAACCATCGATTTATCTTTAGGAAAAAAACACACATAACTCTCTATGTATGTAGTACTTAGAAGAAGCTAGAACTATGAAAAAAAAACTATGGAAACTGGTAATCATCAATCATCATATCAACTCGAGAAGCCTGTAGTTAAAAATATTTACAAACAAGGCACCTACTTCCCTCTTTCCAAATTATAGATCGTTTTGGCTATTCTAGATTCATAGATTTTGCTATGAATATAGACATAGTGTTTATCTAAATGCATAACAAAGATGATGAATCTAGAAAAACAAAAATGACCTATAAGGAACGGAGGTAGCACCTAACAACAGACCTGTTATTACACATTATACATCTACGTCAATGGATGAACCAAACATGCTAACACTCCGCACCCTTACTTTGTTCTTTCAGGTCATCATACGTGAGCACATATATATAGCTTATTTAATCAGAATAGGTATAATGACACTTAACCACTTCTGATAACTCCAAATATCCTTTTAATTAAGCTGCCGTCAATATTGAAAATTTTAAACGTACAGATTTTACCCAAGGACGATATAGATGATGGGCACACAAGATGTGGACGGAGGAGCTACCCGGCCGATACATATTTTGGTGGATTAATAAGATGGGTGCCATTTGTCTTTGGTCTTGTTCTTGGAGTCGCCACGACTGCCGTTGCGTGGCACGGAGCGATATGGCCGCAGCGCCGGTGGAAAAGTTGGCGCCCCGTACGCATTGTTTTTCTGAGGCGTACCGTGTTGTGTTGCGCTTCCTCGGGCGCGCGCGCCGAAAGTGACGTGGTGAAGCCAATAGGTGCACCACACCACCAGTAGTCCACCACTGGGCACTGGCACGTATCCATACTCTCAGCTCTAATAATCACTTAATCAGTGCACATAATTATACCTACCAGGACTCGCTTTCTATCACTACAGTACTATAAAGTTACTAATTATTTATAAGTAGGAGTAATGCATATGTACCAAAATTCTCACCACCCTGTCACGTCTACACTGTAGCTAGAGTTGTGCTGATGTTAGCAATGCAAGTGTTCGCTGATGTTATTGAATTGCGTGTCCGCAAAGATTAACTAGCTAGAGTCAGAGGAAAAAACAAAGTCATGTTTGGAAAGTTTTGATCTTAATCTTGGAACAATATAATTCGGTACAGATTTGAACAACCAAATCCCTAGACGACTAAATGGATTCCTTGAGTTGACAGTGACATGCTGTAATAATGTTGCAGGCGCGCAAGCGTGACGTGGTGCTCAAGTTCGGCTCCGGCGAGGCGGCGCCGGCGGGCGCGTCGGTGCGCGTGGTGCAGGTGGACAACGCGTTCCCGTTCGGCAGCTGCATCAACTGCGAGGTGATCAAGATCCCGGCCTTCGCCGACTTCTTCACCGCGCACTTCGACTGGGCCGTCTTCGAGAACGAGCTCAAGTGGTACTGGACGGAGGCCCAGCGCGGGCAGCTCAACTACGCCGACGCCGACCGCCTCCTCGACTTCTGCGACCGCGCCGGCAAGCCCGCCCGCGGCCACTGCATCTTCTAGGGCCGTCGACGGCGACGTCCAGCAGTGGCTCAAGGACATGCCCTCCAACGACGACCGCGGGCCGCGCCGGCCTCGCCGCCGCCGTCGACTCCCGCCTCCGCGGGCTCCTCGGCCGCTACGCCGGCCGGTTCCCCCACTACGACGTCAACAACGAGATGCTCCACGGGCGGTTCTTCCGCGACCGCCTCGGCGACGCCGTCGCGCCGCGCATGTTCCGTGACGCCGCCGCGCTCGACCCGGCCGCGAAGCTCTTCGTCAACGACTACAACGTCGAGTGCGGCAACGACCCGGCCGCCACGCCGGAGAAGTACGTGCAGCTCATCCGCGACCTGCAGCGCGGCGGCGCCAAGGTTGGCGGGATCGGCTTGCAGGGCCACGTGGCGAACCCGGTCGGGGAGGTGGTGTGCGACGCGCTCGACAAGCTCGCGGACGCCACGGGCCTGCCGGTGTGGATCACGGAGCTGGACGTGCGCGAGCCCGACGTGGCGCTACGAGCCGACGACCTCGAGGTGGTGCTCCGGGAGGTGTACGCGCACCCGGCAGTGGAGGGCGTCGTGCTCTGGGGGTTCATGGAGGGCCACATGTGGCGGCCGGACGCGGCGCTCGTGGGCGCCGACGGCGTCGCTAACGAGGCCGGGCGGAGGTTCCTCGAGCTCCGGAGGGAGTGGAAAACCGACGCGGGGGGACGGGTCGACGGCGACTGGGGTGTTCAGGTTCAGGGGATTCCACGGCACGTACGTGGCGCAGGTCGCCACGGCAAAGGGGAAGATGCTCAAGGCGTTCACCGTCGACAAAGGGGACGAGGCGCTCGTGCTGGACATGGGTGTCTGACTTGCTATTACAGTACCGCCATTGATTATCATATATACAACTGTGTATCGTTCCAATTTATCGGATAATATCTCATAAGAGACATTGTCTTATACAGCTATATATACCTACCTGTACCGGATTAATTTGATGGGTACATTAGATACAAGCAAATTCTCCCATACCCAAACATGATCTCGATGATAGAAGTGGTGGAGGGGGCAGTGCAAACTGATCTCGATGCACAGGCGCCAACCCTTCTGGAAAACAAGGAAATACAGGCTAAACACGTGGTGGATGCCGTTCACGTGCCCATGTATCCTTCACCGTCCATTGGTCCTTTCCTTGAAAGTGTTAGAATCGGATACCCCTCATTGTGCGCAGCAACCCTCGGATCTTGAAAGGATATTGCGAGTACGACACGAGCTTGCACAGTATCAAGAACGAAGTAGACGAATCTCGTAGAAAACCCTAGTTGACGACGTGGAAGCAACCACAACAAGAGAATAGGATTTGGCGAAGCCGACCGCAAATTCTTTAAGCACAACTCCGAAAGAGTACAAGTGATTGCCGCTCCCTCACAACTCTACTTGACCCTCTAGGACCCTCGGATTTTTGCCTCATACAAGAATCTAGTGCTTATAGAACTATCTAGCCTATTCCTCTTGAGCGCTCCTAATTGCTTCTCACAAGCCTTGGATGAGACCTTGGTGTTTGCCCTTGGCTTGATTTATTTGATAGAGCCTCTACCCCTTGTTTATATAGTCCCCTCCAAAGCCCCATACATGCAAGTAGGAGTCCTACTCCTAGTAGGATTCATCGCTCAAGTCCTAGTAGAACTAGAAGTCCTAAAGCACACCCCTATTGAGTCCTAATCCAAGTAGGATTTGAGTCACAATACAACAGAAAGGGCGATTATAGGGGCTAAGGAGATATGGGATGCGCCTGAGCAAGGAGACGATAATGGTACTGGTATGGGAGAAGAAGGATTTATCACACCTCAGTCCACACTGGGGACTGGTATCCAGGGAACACCACTTAGGAGAAGCAAGCGGCGTCAAGAGTCGGTGGATGAGGATACCATTGACAGGGCGGCGAGACTTGTTGCAAAGAAAAACCTGGAAGTTGATGAAGGTAAGCTTTATAGTAATTCTATTCTTTCATTTTCAGATGAGCACATCTCGAAGAATGTTAAGAACATAGGTATCTTGATAGGTAAAGATGCTAGTTTTGTTCAGTCTTCTGTTACGCTCATGAAAAATGTAGAAAAAGAAAGATTTAAGCTACCTTCTATTCCAAAAACATGTAAGGATAGCCACCTAGACATAGATGATTCAGATGATGAGATTAACCATTTGGCTCTTGGTTCTCTATGCGGGGACTTAACAGAGGAGCTAATGGATGACAGTAATTTGAATCAAGGTTTTGCTGTTAAGCCTTCTAATATTTCAGTAGTTTCTAAGAAAAAGGTAGTGGACAGGGCTGTGAAGAATAATAAGTCAAAGCAGCCTCGCAAAGGACCGTCTTCCAAAAAACAAACTGTTCTTAAATGAGAGGAGTTTTTTGAAATAGCGGAGGTCTTCGAGACTTGGCTAAGACAAACTTTCTTCGTGACATAGCTACTGAAAAGGATCTTGATTTTATTGCCTTACTCGAAACACACAAACGAGACTTTACTGATGATATGTTAAGCTCCTTTTGTGGTGGAAGAGATTTTTGTTGGCACTGGATCCCACCTAGAGGTAGATCAGAAGGCATTTTGCTAAGGATTAATCTAGTAGTTTTTTCGGTAGAGGATTTTTTTGTGGGAGATTTTTTGTTAAGTTCCATGTTAAAAACAAGTGCGATGGCTTCCGATGGGTGTTAATGGCTGTTTATGGTGCAGCTCAACCTGAACATAAGGATAGCTTTCTTGCAGAGTTTGTTAATGCTTGCAGTATAGAATCTCTCCCTCTCATGGTTGGCGGTGATTTTAATATTATTAGGAATCCAGCTGAAAAAAATAATGACAGATTTGATAGTCGGTGGCCCTTGTTGTTTAATGCTTGCATTGAATCTCTGAACCTAAGAGAGCTTGAACTCTTAGGTTGTAAATTCACTTGGGCAAGTTTAGCAGAGGTGCCAACTTTTGAAAAGCTGGATAGGATCCTAGTAAGCACGGACTGGCAACAAAAATTTCCTAGCTCGACAGTGGAAGCACTTACCAGGGAGCTCTCAGATTGCACACCTCTTCTACTAGACACAGGAGAAGCTGTCCATAGAGGCAATAACCACCAATTTAAATTTGAATTGGGATGGCTGTCTAAGGATGGTTTTCGGGATATGATAGCTGAGGTGTGGCAAAAAGAGACTCGGGGATCAACTCCTATGCAAAGATGGCAAAATAAAATTTGAGCACTTCGAAGATATCTCAAAGGATGGGCTAAAATGCAGTAGGGGAAAGTCGAAGGAAGAAATCCTTTTTGTTAGAACGCTTAGACGTACTGGATAGAAAATCCGAGGTTGTGATGTTAACACCACAGGAGTTAGAGTATAAACACTATCTTACAACTGAGTTAACTAAATTGCTGAGGGAGGAAGAGTTGTACTGGTTACAACGGTCCAAGGCAAATAGGTTAACACAAGGTGATGACAATACAAAATACTTTCAACTCCTTGCAAATGGTCGATATCGAAAAACTAGGATTTACCAGTTAGAACAAGATGAGGGTGTTATAGTAGGAGAGGAGAACCTAAGGACATATATAACCAATTACTACAAAGGCCTTTTTGGATCTCCAGAAAGTAATCATTTTCAGCTAGATGAAGCGTATACAGGGGACATTCCTCAAGTTTCTGATCTAGAGAATGAATTACTTACTAATGCGTTCAGTGAAAATGAGATTAGAGAGACAAATTTCCAAATGGAACACAACAAAGCTCCAGGGCCAGACGGGTTCCCAGCTGAGTTTTATCAAAACTTCTGGGATGTAATTAAGGCTGACCTTATGGCGCTGTTTAATGATTTTCATCAAGGGAACTTACCTCTCTACAGTCTCAATTTTGGGGTAATTACTTTACTACCAAAAAACACAGAAGCAATCAAGATCCAACAATACAGACCTATCTGTCTGCTTAATGTAAGTTTTAAGATTTTCACAAAGGTTCTCACAAATAGGATTAACTTAGTGGCAGAAAAAGTAATTCGGCCTTCCCAAACAGCTTTTATGCATGGTAGATATATCATGGAAGGTGTAGTAATTTTACATGAAACAATCCACGAGTTGCATAGGAAAAAGAAAAGTGGGCTTATCTTAAAGTTAGATTTTGAGAAAGCGTACGATAAAGTGAAGTGGTCGTTCTTAGAGCAGGTGTTACGCATGATAGGTTTTTCACCAAAATGGAATTCGTGGATAGAACAAATAACAACCAAAGGGGCGGTTGGAATCAAAGTTAATGATAATATTGGTCACTTCTTTCAAACAAAAAAGGTGTCAGGCAAGGGGATCCGTTGTCACCTATTTTGTTTAATTTGGATGTGGATGTCTTAGCGATCCTAATTGAGCGAGCAAAGGATTTTGGTTTATTAGGCGGCTTAGTTCCAAACCTGGTTGATGACGGTTTATCTATTCTTCAGTATGCAGATGATACAATTCTCTTTATGGAAAATGATCTAGAGAAGGCCAAGAACATGAAGCTCTTGCTATGTGCTTTTGAGCAACTATCGGGCCTAAAGATCAATTTTCATAAAAGCGAATTGTTTTGTTATGGTGAAGCCAAGGACCTAGGGGAAGATTACTCAGAAATCTTTGGATGTGACATGGGGAACCTCCCGTTTAGGTACTTAGGCATCCCAATGCATCATAGAAAACTTAGAAACTCGGATTGGAAAGAAGTAGAAGAACGGTTTCAAAAGAAACTAAGTGGATGGAAAGGAAAGATGCTATCTGTTGGGGGTCGGTTGGTTCTTATCAACTCTGTTCTTAGTAATTTGTCAATGTTTATGCTGTCTTTTTTTGAAGTTCCGAGGGGCATTCTTAAAAAACTGGACTATTACAGGTCTAGATTTTTTTTGACAGAACGAGGGACATAAGAAAAAGTATAGATTGACGAAATGGAGTGTCGTACTCCAAAAGATCTAGGGGGTTTAGGAATCTTAGACCTAGACTTACAGAATAAATGTCTTCTTAGCAAATGGATTTTCCGTTTTTTAATGAAGATGGAACCTGACAAAGACTCCTTAGAAATAAATATCTGAGAAACAAAACCATCTCACAAGTCGATTACATGCCTGGTGATTCTCATTTTTGGTCTGGTTTGATGAAAGTAAAAAAATGATCTTTTGAGACTTGGCAATTTTAAGCTAGGGGATGGGTGTCAGATTAGATTTTGGGAGGATTCGTGGCTAGGCACAGCTACTCTAAAAGACCAGTATCCAGAATTGTATAACATTGTACGAAAGAAGAGCGCAACTGTGGCGACTGTTCTAAGATCCACACCGTTGAATGTAGCGTTTAGGAGGTCGTTAGTTGGGAATAATTTACGGGCATGGCAACATTTGGTAGCCAGAATAGTAAACGTCCAACTAACAGACCAGAGCGACAAGTTGTGGTGGCCCTTACAACATAATGGTCGTTTCACGGTGAGATCGATGTATAAGTCGCTTGTTGTGCCTTTAAGCTTGCCGTATAATAACTTGATCTGGAAATTGAAATTGCCCTTGAAAATTAAGATTTTTATGTGGTACTTAATAAAAGGAGTTGTTCTGACCAAAGACAATTTAGCAAAAAGACAATGGAAAGGAAGTTTAAAATGTTGTTCCTGTAATTTGGATGAGTCTATTCAACATCTTTTCTTTGATTGTCATATAGCTAGATTTATTTGGAGAATAGTACAAGTTTCTTTTAACATTCAACCACCTCAGGATATTCATCATATGTTTAATGGTTGGTTAACTGAGATTTCTAAGAAACTTATGTACAGGATTTTGGTTGGAGCATCTTCCTTATGTTGGGCAATCTGGCTGAGTAGAAATGGCATGATCTTTAACAACACAAAAGCTGTTACTCCTATGCAGGTAATATACAGGGGAACACATTGGATCTGCTTCTGGTCATTGCTGCTGAAGGAGGAAGAGTGGCCTCAAGTCATTTTGGGGTGTCGTGTGCTTGAAACGACGGTCATGGAGATTTTTGCTTCAAATGGATGGTTATTTAGTAATAGACTTGGTGCTATTTAAAGACTCATTTGTCATGCTTTTTAAACGTTAGTTTAGCTCGGACTGGAGCAAGCTTATAATAATGAACAGCTATATGCATCGGTCGATGCAGCGGCTGGAATATTAAATATATTCCTGTTTCTAAATAAATACCCAAACATGAATCTAGTGAAGACGGTAGATCCTGCCCAAAAACACCATCTGAGTGGGAACCCCCCAGTTCCCCATCCCCCTACATAAGGATGGAGATGGATGTCTGGACATCCGAAACATCCGTATTCGTATTCGATAAAAACGTAAATATGGATATCCGTATTCGTATTCGATTTTAATATGGATGTCAAATTGATGTATCCGAATTCGATTTTCAAAAATTTTCTCTATCCGATTCCACATTCGTATTCGAGAAAAATCCGAAACATTCGGCATTCGACATTCGTATTCGAGAAAAATCCGAAACATTCGACATAAATTAACTTCTCTTTTTAACTAACTATTAATTATAAATGATATAAACTGTTTAATCAATTTAAAAATTATCTACATGATAATTACTAATTATATTGATTATAATATTACTAATGGTATATAAAATAAATTTTAATTAACTTTAAGATGGACAATCATATCAATTTTAACTACTTTAATTTATTTATCTAATTAATAAATTATATTTTACTTACTAATGTACTATTTTCTTATTAAAATATTTATATATTATGAAAATTATTTATATTTATATTTGTATATTTAATTATTCAAATATATATAACATACATGAGATATATACACATAATTTACTCTTAAAACAATCCATAAAGTGAATTAATACACACTAAGACATTTTCTGTCAAAATCAACTAAACATCCGAATGCGAATCCGAATTCGAACTATTCATTTTGTATTCGTATTCGATAAGATTCGTATTCGTATCCGAATTCGAATTAAAATGTGGTAAATAGTGGTATCCGAATTCGAATCCATTCGTATTCGATCCGAATCCATCCTTACCCCTACATCAACTCCACCGCGAAATCGCAGTGGGAACGTGATCCGTACGCACAACCGCAGACATACTCGAGATCGGATCCGACTCGCTGGCCTTGACTGAATTCCCACCTCGTGAAAACATCATCTGAGAGGAATTTTTTATTTTTATATTTCTTATTTTACAGTTTTCTAAAAATAAATGTCTAAACAAAAAATTACAGATCTATATGTATACCGCCGTTTGAAACGGCTATAGCCGAATGAACTGGCGAAAGGTGTACTGTAGCAACTTTAATTTACCTCCGAAGGAATACGCAGCATCGATTCAAAAAATCATAACTAATTCATATGAACTTGGATGGAAATGAAATTTATATGAAAACTATAAACCTCGACGAGATCTACAACTTTTTAGTTCAACATTTTTTCATTCAAGGTCATCTAGGTGCTCAAATAATCGACACAAGTTTCAGATTTCAAATTTAATTTAAGACCTAAAGCTTGTGTTGATTATTTGAATACCTAGATGGCTTTGAATGAAAAAACGTTGAACTACAAAGTTGTATATCTCGTTGAGATATACAATTTTCATATAAATTTCATTTTCATCTGTGTTCATATGAATTAGTTATGATTTTTTGAATGGATGATGTCCAGTGTTCATACCAAAAATTAAATTTGAAATCTGAAACTTGTATCGATTATTTGGGCACCAAGATGGTTTTAAATTAAAACGTTGAACTACAAAGTTGTAGATATCATCGAGATCTACAATTTTCGTATAAATTTCATCCGCATCCGAGTTCATATGAATTAGTTATGATTTTTTGAAAGTGTGTTGTCTAGATAAGGAAAATATCGCCGGTTCAACTGGCAATAAGTTTGCTACAGTGTACCTTTCGTTGTTTCGTTCGGCTATAGCCGTTTGAAACGGCGGTATATATAGATTTGCAATTTTTTCAATTGGCTATTTATCTTTTAAAAATCATAAAATAAAAAATACAAAAATTAAAAAAAATCGTCCGAGGGAGAGAGACCAAAGAAGCGTGTGCAGTTCGGCCCAGCAGTCTCCGAGGGTTAACAGTGAGACGGATTGGACCGACCGAGGCAAAACTCGAGAGTTGACTCTGCCGAAGGTACTGGGCCCATTGTGAGACCTGTAGTTTTTCCGACGCGCCTCGTTCGGTTTCTTATGAAACCGTTCCCGGCCGGAACGGTTCTGGATATAGTATAAATTTGTGATGAATATAATAAAAAGGCAAGATTTATTCCAGGTCGGAAGCTAATTTGTGCTAATTTACACATAATAGATAGAACAAAAGGCCATGATTGATTTCACACCTCTTGACTAGCAGATTGATTCCCGGTCTTTTGTTATATCTATCATGAATAAATTAGTTTTTTTTGTCTAGAATAAATTTCGGTCTATTATTGTATCTATCCTAATTTTTTTTTATATTCATCTTAGGAACCAGGAACCAATCCTGGCCTCGGCAATAACCGAACGGGGGCTTAATAGAACTACACTCTGAACGACTCGAGCTGCGGTACCCCAATACGGCAATAATACCGAAGGGGTCCGGTAGCTAACAGCCCGCCCGCGCTGATGGATGATAGGGGAGCCTCGTGCATATGAACACCGAAAGACCGCCGCCGCCCTCGATGAACACCGAGGCCCAATGCCATGCTGAAGCTGACCATCTCGTCGTAATTTCAATCATCAGCAGAAAATGATATTACCCTCGTCAAATAGAAACTTCTGAAGCTTATAGAAGGGATTCTTGTTGGGTCTCTTTCCTTGCGCCCTGATCGGGGGCGTCCAACCTAGCATTGGTTGGTGGCCTCCTGTCGCACAGTACTATAAAGATGAGGGTGGGGGCTAGGGCGCTCTTCACGAGGTTGGCCGCGCCGCAAGCACCACCACCCACAAACCCTACTGATCTAGGGAGCGCTGGAGCGGCGGGAAGCGCCACCACAACCTCCGCTGACATCCTCGTGGATCCGGCGGAAGCGTTGTCACCGCCCCGACCTCGACCGCATCGTCCCCACGCCGTCACCGCCTCCTCAACCTGCGGCTGCCCCGGCGACCGCCACCGACGCCATGGCAACGGATCCCATCGCCATCACGGATGGTCTGTGCATCCCCTCTCCTTCTCTAGGTGTATATGTTCTAGATTTAGTTGTCATTCATGCATATACAAGTGTTAATCTCTTTTATCAAGTTGTACCCGTGATGTTTATATACTGCTAGTGATCCTGTTTTCCTATCGATTCTTGGGCATTTTGATTGACCAGCTTGCTAATCGACACGGCTGAGACGGACCCGAGATCATTTAATTGTCCATTCTGACAACCGTAAGTGTGACAGCCCAGGTCATGACGCCATGCCTCTTCAATTTAAATCATCAGTTACTCCTGAAAACAAGTGCAATATTTCAGGTATTTCAGCTTCTGGTGATGCTATGTCAAGTTCTTGTGTACGGCTAGGTAAACTATATTTTGATATCACACATAGGTAACTCTATAACGCCGGGAGGATTGGCGCCCTCCCGGCGTCCCTCGCTACTGTAGCTTTTTTTTTTTCCTTTTTTGGTTTTTTCTTTTTTACAAATGAATACTATTTTAATTTTGTTTTCAGAAAAATAAGTACATCTATGTAAAAAAACGTCGTCATCTAGAGTTGGTACATCCTCGTCTGACACGTGGTTCTAAACTTTTAACGTTACGCTTTACGTGCTGCTTCTCGGCATTGTATTTAAAAGAAATAGGTACATCCATGTCGCCGAAAGAAAAGCGAGCCCACTGAGAGTCGGTGCGTCCTCGCTTGCCACGTTGTTTCAGGCTTCTAGCATTGCGTTATTATGCAATTGCTCGGTCGTCATGTATTCATATTTTGTATTGTTGGCAAATGAAATTGTGGTGCCCCTTGCACATTAGAGAGTCGTCATTGCCTCCCCACGAAGTTGAAAAGATGAGACAAACATTGTGCTCCTCAGCTACTCACTCAATTTCTCCATCACGTGTCACAAATATTGTGCTCCTCGACTGCTCGTCCAATCTCTCGCATCATGTGTCAACTCGCCTCCTCTATCCCTTCGCTCGAGCCCCAGTTTGGATCAGAGGTGGTGCCGTTGCCTCGAAAGGAGATACCGTCCACCCCGGGCTCACCGGCCTCACATGTGAAACCCGCGACCACCGTTTCTTCTCAGACGAGTTTGTCGAACGGTTCCTACCTCCAGATTTTCCTCTCCCCTCTCTTTATGATTTATCGGCTAGCTGGCCAACAACATCACTTTGCGCTGCCCCAGTCCTCAGTTCCCACTACCTCTGGCGCCGTAGTGGCAGAAGGTCCTTTTAGGTGCACACTCTATGCCAACACGGCCATGCCATCGAGTTTGCTTACGAGTTATTGCCAGCATAATACCATCACTATTCATGATCTGTTAGAGAGAAGAACTCATCTGGTGGCAGACTGACGCGGCGTTAGCGCGCCCCCCTGCCTAGTAGGTAACTGTCCAGGAGTTTTTGGGTGTTTCTATTAAGCCACAGAATAGTTTATTCATTGGAGCTAATGCACGGCAGAAAGAAAAGAAGCAGAGAGTGAAAGAAGGCATGCACGTCGCTTCAGATTGCTTCATATATGCTGCTTCGAGTGCTAATAAATCTGAGCCAGGTTAATTAGTATTGGAGCCGGGTTATTATATTATAGTTAGAGTTACATCGCTGTAAGCTTGCCTGTGCTCTCAGCGTGTCTCACGTCTTCCCTATTGTTGTGCTCAGACACGTGGTCTTCTACAGACTGTCATTCCTTTTCTTGCAACTGGGCTGTTGACGTGTGCTCGGTTTCTTCATCAGCCCATTTTAGGCCCCCGTCACTCCTTATTTTTTTGGGGTCTGTTCATTGGTTGGCTTTTGTGGGCTTCGCTGCTGAACGTCTGAACGATGCTCCATGCGGCTTTGCTCGTGCAAGAGCACGACGGCCTGCTCTGCTTCGACGCCACGCCTACCAGCCGTGCTCTCGCCCCTCCGCGCACACGCCCAGTGGCGTAGCCAGGATTAAAATCTACCTATGGCGAGGCTACTACTACTCAATTATATAAATAAAATGTAATGTGACAAAAGGTCACAATTCAATGGAAATATATATAATCACCGATTATGCATAAATTGTGTCGCAATTGTATGAAAATATTATGCGTCGTTAAGTAGGCGATTAGATGAACATACTGTATAAGCACTAAGTGCGATGACCTGGTTGAGGAAGATTCATCATCCGATATTTTAAGGCTTGAAAGGGCTAAAAATATTCTTTATGCTTACAACTGAAAACATTGAATGAAAGATATATCAAAATTTGCAAATATGGTATAACAACATATGCAAAGCAGGGTTCAACTATTAATAGATTGTCTAATTCTATAATTAAATTCTCACCTTCTAATTTTTTTTCAATCCTGTTATCATCTAAATGGGAGGTCGGTGACGATTAGCGGCGGCTGCAACGCCATTTGGATATTGAGGAGGATTATGCAACTCCGTCTCCACCATGCCTCTAGAGGGCAATGAACGGACGCATGGGACGAGGTCACGAGGGCGGCAGGCGGCGGCTCCTCTGTTGATGAACGCGGCGCGGCGGCTCCTCTTCGCTCTATCGAAATTGAATCGTCGACTCTGTTCAACTTACAACGAAGCGACACTGTCACGTGATGGGCTGGTAGCTCAATTAGACCAATGACTGGTATGGGCTGCATTAAGTGATGGGCTGGCGGCGGCCCAAATTTTTCCTAAATGCCCAACTCCAACCGTTACTCATCTTCCACCTCTGAACAAACAGAAACATCATGTTCCATCCATGGCGACTGGAACATGGAAGGAACTGCCGCCGGGAGGGTTGCCGCCGGGGGGAGGGGGGTTCCTCAGGCGGCAGGTATGGCGGCCGCCATGGCTCGCCATACTGGTGGCTCCGCCACTGCACACGCCGCCTTAGGCGCCGACATGACCGTCTTTGCGGACGTGGGCTCTCTTCCTGGCCTACACCCACGATATCGCCCACACCCTGTCCCTGGACCTGGTCCCCCGCGCCTGCCTCCTCCGTGGCCTCGCGGAGCTCGCGCGCGCTGTCGGATCCACCGGCATGGCGGCAGGGCCAGTTACTCGAACGCACGACGGTGGCGGCGTGCGAGCTGTAGGGCGAAACGGGGCCTAGGGTGGAACGGGCGCCTGCCCTAGGGCTGGCGGCGCCGGAGAGGGGGCGGCCGACGGCGCAGCGGCCATCGACGGCGGCCCCTAGGGTGCCGAGGAGCAGGGGGACGGCAGCCCGGCTGCCGCCCTTGCCGTCGTGGCGCCCTGGAGGGTGGGCGGCGGCAGCTAGGGCGGCTGCGGCCAGGGGGAGAGGGGCTAGGGCTAGAGAACTAAAGGAAATTACCCTTTTGATTTATTGCTTTATTAATTTGGTACAAGGCCCCTTGATTATATAGGCCGACTTAGCTTGATTCCTAAGCAATCTAGACCTTACTTTCCTAAACAATCTAGATACTTTCCTAAACAATCTAGATCTAATCCTAAACGTAGAGGCAACCAGCGGCCCTTTAGGGGCGCCGCTGCCTGGCCACGTGGGCCCCTCCTGGGCGCTAGGCACGACTGGTCCGGTGGCCCTCCCGTTACGCATAACATCTCTCCCTCCGTCGATGAGCAGCGTGTCCTCACGCTGCAACCTCGTTGTGGTGTCGATGTTGAGTTTGATGATGTTGGAGCCACCTTTTATTTCTGTTGCCATGCCACGGCCCCCTCGTTGATGTGGAGGTGGTGGCCATGGCTGTTGCCCCATGTAGCCCCATGCTGACGTCCAGCTGGGGGGCTGCCTAAGGTTCCACACTCCCCTATTGGTGAAGTCTTGTAGATGTGCTGTTGCTGGGAGGTGAAGATACTAGTGGCGATGCAACCTATTGTAACTTGGGCGGTGTTGATGTCGAGGTAGACGTCGATGTCCCCGTGCTGATGAAGTCTGTGCTGCGGTGATTGTCGCCACTGAGTCTAACATCACCTGGGCAGGATTATGAATATGTAGACGATGAGGACGTCGTCGACGATGCGAATGTCGTGGCCTTCGTCGAGGGCAGCTCCTTGCGACGATGTGGCCCCTGCTGGCAGTAACCTGTTGAGTCGCATCCGGCAAAGTTGTTGTGTTGGTACTCGCAACTGGACGAGATGCACGCCCATCTATAATAAGAATGATAGTTCGGGCGCTCCTGGTTGCTCCTCCGAACTGACTGGCGAAGAGGGCAGTCAATTATCCCAACTTTGATTAGTCGGGGCGGCTTTTGGACACGTTGCCAACGTTGCTGAGGCCGTGGCCGTGTCATAATCCCTTGTGTAGATGGCGCCTTCACTCGCCATACTAGTTGGGGTCGCCGTGGAGCCGTATCACTGCAAACCGCTTTATTTTTAATAGTATTATGATACAGGCGGTTGCTCACCTGCTTATGTCCCTTTGATGAAGAGCTCCGCTTTATGGGCATCTGTAGTTGCTGCTTTTCGACACTCCGCTGCTGAGGACATTGTTGCGATAGTGTCGCACCTCCCTGAATAGTCGACCACTTTGGAAAATTTAGGCTTGACGCCGAAGTAGAGGATACCGGTGATCGTCGGAGAATAGTTGGAGGCGGACCAAGAACCAACCCAGCCACTTTGCAGTGGAGGAGGCCGAGTTGGTCTTCTGCGTTTCGTCGCAGGGGATGAGGCAGTGGCGTCTGCTTCCTTTTTATGATTTTTGCCAACTGAGGAAGTTGTCGGCGATGTCGTCGAGGAAGCCATCATCTTGGGTCGCTTTGCCCGAGTCGTGGTTGCTGGGGTAGCCACAGAGGGCATTCCAGATCTTGGTGCTGATGTTGATGACGCGCCGTTGGAGCTTGGAGCAGTAGGGATTTCTTCCCTGCTCCCTGTTGCATCTAGTGACAGTGGTGGCCGCCGAGAGCTGGCGACGACCTCTCGCCAAGATTTGGATCTAACTACCATAGTTGCGGGTGCAACTTTGGCAATCATCTCCGTGCCAGTTAGATCAGATCTAACTGGTGGTAGAGTCGGCGAGGATAGTGTCCTTGTGTCAACGTTTGTCACTTTAGATGGTGACAACACAGACGTAGATGCATAGTCGGAGTGTGAGCTGCTTTGTGCCGCAGATACAATCCCGTCCTGAGTTGTTCTACCATCAGAGCCCTCCGAAGAAGTCAGGCGGTCTGTGCTCACCTGAATTGTAGCGCCTGAAGACTGTGGTGGCCGCCTGAAGCTGGCGACAACCTCTCGCCAAGATTTAGGTCTGATTACCGGAGCTGTGGGTGCAACCTTAGTAATCAGTTCCTTGCCAGTTAGATTTGATCCAACTGGTGTCGTAGCCGGCGAGGATGGTGTTGTCCTGGGGTCGATGTCTGTCACATTGGTTGATGAAGAAGATGGTGACGACGTGGACGTTGTGGCGCTGCTGCTCGTATTTGATCCACAGCTCGATGTAGATCCTTCGCCCGTGAGCAGCGTAGTTGTCGATGTTGGTGATCTAGTGAAGGAAGACTCCTCCACGGGCGCAACACCCGGGTGTAGTAGAGGCACCTCGTCAGCGAGCGCCCGGACAGGGGTGTCCGAGGTAGTCGCCGACGTTGAGTTGGTGGCGCAGCATGTCGATGTAGATGCATTCTTAGTTGAAATCGCCGACGTCGAGGTAGAAAGTGTTGATGACACCGTTTTCCGTAGATGCATCTATAGAAAATTTTTTTGGGCTGACCTTATTGTCGGATGCGGAAGTTGTTGATGTAGCAGATTGATTTTCCGCGTCGTTGTTGTAGTCGCCCTTCTCGTTCACTTCTAGTTTATCCGGTCGCTTCGAGGAACATATCCCGGTATGAGTTTAGATGCTAATGCATCTATTTTCTTATTCAATTCAGCCATCCTTTCTTCCCAACTTTTCTGTCCATCCTCCTGACGGATCGTTGTGGATGAGCTGTACGACTGGTTTGCGCTTGGCTGTGGGGGCGATCGTGTCGATACTCCAATTTCTGGAGGTGAAGGTGGCCCGATCTGCTCTCCCGTTGCGTATCCATCAGCGTATCCATGAACGATACGCCAATCTACGGCCATTAGATTGCCTGGATAGAAAAAATTTCGGTAAAAAATTCTTACCGGATCGATAATGGCTCTGAATGCCAGGTGTAGGGCGAAACGGGGCCTGGGGTGGAACGGGCGCCCGCCCTAGGGCTGGCGGCGCCGGAGAGGGGGCGGCCGACGGCGCAGCGGCCGTCGGCGGTGGCCCCTAGGGTGCGCCGGCACCCTAGGAGGAGGAGGGGGACGGCAGCCCGTCCTCGCCGTCGTGGCGCCCTGGAGGGTGGGCGGCGGCGGCATGGCGGCGGCGGCGGCTAGGGCGGCGGCGGCCAGGGGGAGAGGAGGCTAGGGCTAGAGAACTAAAAAGAATTACCCTTTTGATTTATTGCTTTATTAGTTTGGTACAAGGCCCCTAGATTATATAGGCCGACTTAAACTTGATTCCTAAGCAACCTAGACCTTACTTTCCTAAACAATCTAGATACTTTCCTAAAAAATCTAGATCTAATCCTAAATGTAGAGGCAACCGGCGGCCCTTTAGGGGCGCCGCTGCCTGGCCACGTGAGCCCCTCCTGGGCCCTATGCACGGCTGGTCCGGTGGCCCTCCCGTTACGCATAACAGAGCGGAGCTGCCCACGGGTAGCTGCAGCTCTTGCGTACCATGGGTGGAGATGCGGGCAATGCCGAAAGTGCTAAGGTTGTCCTATCTCCTTCCTTCAGTCCATCCCTCCTTGCTTAGAGCGACGGCGCGCGTTACGCCTTTGCTGGCTACGGCAGGTGATTCTGATGCACAGAAACGACGCGGCCGAGCAGAGGCAACATTTGCAAGCAGCGCAAAGCTTCCTGGTAAACAAGGCTGGTTGTTCTTATTTTTTTTGGTTGTTCAGTTCAAATCCAGTGCATATGATATGTTCGACTGAATGTCTAACTGTCATTATGATGTTAAGCCACCGTGGTATACATATTCTTATACTAAGCTACGATGATAATCATTTGCATTTGTACTTCTTCTCCAAGTCTGAGTAAAATGTGATTTGTCTCCTCACGGGGTGATGGTTCATCCTTTCCTTCTAATTGTCGTTTTGATGGTTCCAGCACGCATAGCTTCCTCTACGCAAGCTTGCGGACCTTTAGTTTTTCTTTTGGCCCAGTTTTCTGTTCTCAATTTGGTGCCGATTTAAGATATGCTTATTCTTGATTAAGCTACTGTGTTCTTATTTAGGTGCTTCATGGTTCGTCTTCCAGCAGCCAACTGCGACGCCACTTTCTCCTGCTGCTGCCGGCGGATTTATTGCTCGCTTTCTTCCTTCCTCGGTAAGCCCTGCCCATTCCTCCCCTTTTTTTCTTTCCAATCCCGCCTTTCTATGCAGCATCCTGTCTGGCCTGTCGTCGGTGTGTTCATCTCTTGCTGCTCCATTTCTTCTGGTTTGTCCTCTTGGATGGTTCCCAATCCTTCATTCATTTGTGTGGCAGGGCTGACTATTCTTTCGGTGCTCCTTCCGTTCTCTCTGAACTTGGATTTTCGCATTCTGCTATTTTCATTGTTGTCCATGGGCAGTTCATTTTTTTTCTTTGTTTGCTCTTGCCCTGCTTTGTGCACGGATCCTGCTCACTGGCCGCGGCTATTTGACGATGCTTCCTATTTTGTATGCTAACATTTTGCTTTTACTTCTATTCTTTGCAGGGTTTCACCTGCATATTACTCTGTTGTTTTCATGTGAGAGTGCTGTTATTGCTCCCTCTGTTGCTACATCTTCACAACTTATTTTTAGAACGCTCCTTCGTTTCTGTTGTTGCTGTAAGTCATGTGTGGCATCGTCATGCGCAAATACATTGCTTCTTTACTGTCCTGCCGTTGTGTGTGCTTTGTTTAGTTGCCCTATGTTCGTTGCCCATGAGTTCGATTTAGATTAGTGATGCTCTTACTTCAATTGCTGCTTGCCTTAAGACATTCGTTCAGGCCCCCGCGTCGTCTCTTCTCGGGGCGGCTCGGGCGGCTCCTCCACACCCGCCGCCGCCACACCTCCCCCCTCCCGCCTCCTCTCCACCTCGCCGCCGTCGGAGCAGGGCACCGGAAGGCCGGGCGCCTGCTAGGATGGTGGCGGCAGGGCCTTTTCAGCCGGCCCCAGGCTCCTCGGGCAGATCCCTCACACGACGGCACCAGTCCATGGTGGCGGCGGCAGCTGCTCGGGCCGGCGGATCCGGTGCCCCGATGACTGGATCCAGCCCCCTCGGTGCCGGATCTGCTAGGGGCGAGGGTCGGCGCAACCGCTGGCGCGATGGCCAGGACGGGCGCGAAGGCGGCCGTACGGCACGGGGACGCCCGGCCAAGGTGTGGGGGAGGTTGGCGCACGGCTGCGATACTCGACGATGCTGCGTGGGTGCCCGCAGCTAGCGGCACGGAGGAGGTCGGTCGGGCTGCTGCGACGCACGCGTCGATGACAGCGTGGCAGGGCCCGCCTGGCAGAGGTCAGCCCGGTCTCGCCGGGGATAGAGTAGCAGCGCGGTGCCGGCAGCACGGCGGCGTTGCCGGCGAGGTGATAGGAGGAGGCTGCGGAGGTGGGAGCGAGATGGCGACATGGCGGCACGAGGAAGCACGGTGGCGGTGCCGCACTGGCAGGGCGTTCGTGGCTACGGGCCTGGAACGTCAGACTGAGAACGTGCAGCTAAGTGTGGGATTCTCCAAGCGTAAGCCTTTGCCGGTGATCCTGCCGATGGAGATGGCGACGACGTCCGAGGGCGTCGTTCTCCCCGTTGGGGGCGTCATCTTGGAGCTCATTCTTGCTACATGGGGCTCTCTGGGTGAAAACCCTTTCCATTCTGGACGAGCGATGGCGGCGCTACTTGCGTCGTTACCTTCTTGGAGGCATTGTCTCTAGAGGCCCATCTCAGCCTTTGGCGCTTTCGGTGCCGCTGTTGGTCAAGGGAGGCAGTTGCGGTGTGGCAAGGCGACTTGATGCAGATGGCAAGAAGAAAGGGGTTGTCGAACTCATGCGAAGGTTACCAAAGCTATGGTGGCAGTTAGGGGTTCTCGCATGGGTGTTGTTTTGGCTGCTTACAGCGGATCACGGCGGCTGGCGTTGCTTGGCAACCGTTAGTCCGGCGTGGGACAGCGTCGAAAGGCGGCGCTTGCAGCAACTACATCGTGCGACAACTAGGCTTGCAGCAGACTGTGGCGGGTTGCTCAGCTTGGCTTAGCAACTTCGGTGCGGTACATCATCGAAAGATGGCGCAAGCGACAACTTGGCTTGTCGGCATAGCGACGGAGATCTTGTGCGCGGGTGGAGCAACGAGATGAGGTCGACATGCGAAGGTGGTTCTGGTGCTTGATGGGGGTCGTGGGAAACAGGGCAACACTGCTTACTTTTCTGATGGCGACTTAATAAACGGATTCATGATATGGAGTGGCGGGTGTGGCGAGGCCCCCGCGTGCGGTGTCTTCGAGGCGACGAGGAGGAGTCCAACGGCAGGCGTGGCGAGGCCCCCGCGCGTTGTGTTTTCGTGGTGGTGACTGCGAGGGAGCCTGCGAGAGGTCCGGATCTAGTGGTTTTCACTCTGTTGGACGGTGTGTAGTGTTGCAGCGGCACTTCGGCGATGGATTTCGCATGGCGGTGATCTACTCGGTATGGTGCAGTCTGTTTCTTTAGGTTCCCTATTGGCTTAGGATCGCGCTCTGGATGATGACTACATGTATAGAAGATGGTTGGTGGCCGTCGCGACAAAGTCTCGTTTTTGCTTCTGTTGTACAGTGGAGTTGTTTCGACCATGTTGACGTCCCAATCCAACCGGTCAGAAATAGTTTTTTTTATGTTTCTTTTCTTTTTCCTGGCTATGGCCTTCCATGGCTGTAGTCTTGTATTTTTTTTGCTATATCAATGAAACTCGCACTCTTGTGCGGTTCGTTCAAAAAAACATTATATGGCCTACGCTGGACTGTATATTTAGTCTACAATATAGGTTTACCTTCAACGGCTGCTATTCCTATTTTTTTCCTCATTGTGCGGCACTTGCCTTCTCGCACTTGCCTATTTCAGTGGGCCTTGGGCTTTGTCGAGCCCAATAGACAATAAAAAAGAAATGCACGCTTCCAGACAAAAGAAATGCACGCTCCCAGACAACGGCCACAACACGACCATTAGCTGGCGTGGCGTAGCGCGCCCCTCTACCTAGTTTGTACATGTGAGTCCTAGCGTGACAATATTTGTTAGGTTTATTTCAATTGGAGTCTGTATTTTCTTTCCTATGGTTGAGTCAGACCTGGTCTCATGTGCCGTGGTTGTTTAGGAAGTATGTGTGGGCCAACCTTGGGATGCTAGGTGTGCATGCGCACACATATATTAGGGGGCAATGCTCCTTGTATGGCAGATTGGATTTTTATTGTGGGATTATTTTCTCGTCGAGCCGCCGCTCGTGAAACCCTAGAGGTTTATATCGTTCCGGATCGTTGCGTGGATTTGTGTTGGTCTGCGATCAAGCTTCGTCTTGGACGCGCTCTGGATTTCTGCGGAATCCCCATCTTCTGATCGTGGTTCATCAAAACTACGGGTGGAAGACCTATTTAGGGTTTGGATTGCATATACTGTAAGCCAAATCGATTTACTATCTTGCTGTTGTCTCATCTTAGATCCTTTAAAATGCATACACCGTCGGATTTAATGATGATCGAATGCTCTAAATTAACTTAAAGAGTCCATATTGACTAAATCACTAATTCAGTAAAAATAAATTTAAACACGTGCCGCCCTTCTGCTAGTAAAATATAAAGTAATTGGAAAGACTTGTTAGAGAGCCTGTTATATAAGGTACTCCGTAATAAAGTGCATTGAATACGTAACTAAGCAATTATTATAAGTGGATCAACAAGGGTCATTAGCAAATGACTAGCTGGCATACTGCACAGCTCGTGACTGGCTGACTAGCTGGGCATTGATCAAGTCCGGCTGACACTTCTTAACTGGACCTCGTCGTTGTGCGGACACTGGAGCGTGGTCTACTTCCGAGCCCAACTAAACAGAGTGACGAAGTTAGCGACGCCGCCGAGGTCCAGGCTGAGACCCGCTGCAGCCGAGGCCAACCAAAATGGCGACGCTGGTGCTGATGAGGTCCAACCACGGCCGCCATGGCTCCGAGGCCCAGCATGCTAATGCATGCGATCTAATAACTCATAACGTGCATGCTGCTAATGTTACGTGTAGGTTTACTCGGGTATTGATTGCATGTGAAAACATGTGCTAAGCTGCCGCACGATGCCCGCGGTTAGTTGGGAATTGTTCCTGGCCAGAACAGTTCCTAGGCAACGATATAAGAAGAAATTCATGATATACACGATAAGACGCCGGGATTTATTCTGAGCCATGAACTAATTTGTACTAATTTACTAACGATAGACACAGCAAGAGGTCTGGATTGGTTCCTCACTTCTTGACTAGAGTATTGATTCCCGGTCTCTTGTTGTATCAATTATATATAAATTAGTTTTGGATTCGGAATAAATCCGGACCTGTTACTATATCTATCATGAATTTCTTTTATATCTACACCACCTAGGAACCGTTCCGGGGCCTCATCGTTCAGTGGGCCTAAAAGGAAAACCTCGGTGTCGACTTACCTCGGATGCATGGGTGTCGACCCAGTTATTCTGTGGCCCGTGAGCCTCGAATTGAACTATTGCAAATCCTCGTCTGTCTCCGAGAGGCTACGTCAGTCACGTGGGCCCATGGCAGACCGAGGTAAGATTATTTATGATTGCAAATCCTCGAATTGAACAACTGGGCCTTCGTAAGACTCGGCCCTCAGCATGCACAGTTAGGCCAGTATCAGTGGAGAGTGTCATGAGCATTAAATACTATGTCACATCAGCAAATTTGTTCAAATGGCAGAGTCATTTATGAAGAGAGAGGAGGAAAAGTGTCATGGAATGAAAGCAGGATGTCGTCACCATGACACTCCGTTGGCACGGTTCTCAATTTTCCAATCTTGACAACCGTGCAAGACACTCTCCACTGACACTGCCTTAAGCCCCTCGGTCGTCATTGCTCCTGCTGTCCATCACATCATAAGGCTGTCTGCACTAGTGAATCTCTATTTCCAAACTTTAAAAGGAATATTCTATCCTGGTCATCGAGATTCTCTATTTTAAATTCGTTTCTCCCGTACTCGTCAACCTTTAGACTCAACCACTATACCAACTCCTCTCTCTCTTTCCGCTCGCCCATCGCTCCCTCCGTCGGCTGCTGGCCGCTAGCCCCTCCCGCGGCCGAGCTCCAGCGCCGGCCGGCCGTGGCGGAGCTGGCCAGCTGCGCTCCAAGCTAGTGTGGCCGGCCCGGCGAGCGAGGCACGGCCCCCGCGGCCAGGCCGACGGCGCCTCCTTGCCGAGCCCCGACGGCGGCCCATGCGGCGGAGGAGCAGGGAGGAGGAGGGCCACGTCGGCGCGGGCCACGGCGGAGGAATGGGGAGGACCATGCGGCGGCGATGGAGCAGCGGCGGGTCGAGGCCTCCCTCCTCCTACGACGCCTCCCTCTCCTGCTCAGCATCGGGATCTACGCGGCGGCGCATGGCGAGGTGGCGCAGGATCGAGCCCCATCCCCTTCTCTTCACCTGCCGCCGCCGGATCGACGCGCCGTAGCCGCACAGAGGAGGCTGGGCTCGAGTGCCGCCGCGGATCGACGCGCCGCAACCGCCGCGGATCCGGTCGGCCTGCCCTTGCTCGTGCGCGCGGGTCGGCGGCGACGGAGCTCGGCGGCCGTGAAAGTGCATCTAGGCCCTAATTTGATTTTGGGGATTATTGACAATCACAATTTGGGATATGATGCGCTTGTTTAAAAATGTGTGCTGGAATAAATTGAAAGAAATGAAATGAAAAAGAAAAGAAGGTCCCCAATTCAAATTGAGCGGTGGATGAGCTCATGCAAAGGATTTAATTTTTATTTTCGGTTTGAATTTGAGTTTAGGTCCACCGTACTATCAAGGGGGACGCATTTGATTGATTCAAGGTGCCAAAAGTTTTCTCTTGAGATGATGAACACATTTGAGAGTCACACATCACAAACACTCATTCGCTTTATCACTGAGTGGAATCGGATGATCCGGTTCCAGGACCGGATGATTCGGTCCCAATGGCCAAAAGTCACTGAGTGAAACCGGGTCATCCAGTCCTACAACCGGATGATCCAGGACCGGAGAAGTCTTGCAATAGATCTATTGATCCGATCGAGCAAAGGAGGAGGCGGTCGGAGCAATGGACAATCGTCCGATCGAACAAGGGCGGCTGAGATGAAAGCTGATCGATTGATCCGATCGAGAGGAGGAGAAGGCGGTCGGAGTTTTGGGCTATCGTCCGATCGAGCAACGGAGAATGTGCATGGATCTATTGATCCGACCGATCTTGTAGTATGGGTCGGATCGATAGATCGCCCTAGTTCTGCACTATATCTTGATCAGACCGGATGATCTGGTGCTACACCGGATGATCTGGTACCCCTTCGAAAATACACATAACGGTCATATTTTGGGGGTTGGGTATAAATACCCCCTCACCCCCTCATTCATTTCGCTTGCTCTTCCCGACCAACCAGCCTCCAAAGTCATTCAATACACTCCCTCCCTTGCCTCTAAGCCTTGATTCTAGCCAAGATTCATCTAGGGTTTGGGTGTGAGTGAGATTTGGGTTGGTTTGTTGAGCACATTTGTGAGCTTGCACTTATTCATCTCAAGAAGACTTGAAGCATCCTTTGATTCGTCGATTTGCGTTTGTTACTCTTGGAGTTTGCTCCTAGACGGTTAGAGGTGCCGGTGAGCTTCCATCCTTTGTGGTTGAGCCTCCGGAAGTTTGTATTTCCCCTCTCTTTGTGAGAGCAATAGTAAGTGACTCGATCTTCCTTTGTGGTTGATTGAGGGAGAAAAGGGCTAGTGACAGCCCGACTCTTTGTGAGCTTCTCAACGGAGACGTAGCTCCTTAGTGGAGTGAACTTCGGGAACAAATTGTGTGTCTCCTCTTGCTAATGTTCTTTTATTGTTCTTGAGTTTGATTTGACCCGATCTACTCGTTAGTAGTATTGTGCTTGTGTAGACCATATTTGCAGGCCTCTATACATTCATTGTCATCGTTGTATTCAAAGGAAATCCTCAAAAGATAAGTAAAGTTTGAATTTCGCACAAGTTTATCATCCTCACGGGGTCATCCGGTATTGCACCGGATCTTCCGGACACCGGAAGGTCCGCTCCAATACCGGATCATCCGGTCCTGACAGATTTCGTGAGAATTTTTAGGAGAATTTTTAGGACGGCCTATTCACCCCTCTCTAGGCCTAGTGTTGGTCCTTTCAGGCCGGCCGGGGGCAAGCGCGGCGGCGGCCGGGGACTATGCGGGAGCGGCGGCCGGCCGGGGGCGGGCGCGAGTGCGCGGGGACGGAGCTCTGCCTCTCGCTTCTTCCTCCGAGCAGACAAGGAGCCCCAAATTTGCTGGTTGTGCTCCACCGGCCTGAAATCCCCTCCACCCAGTTCGCTGGACTTCCCCAGAAAGGGATCGAGGAGGAGCGCCCCTCTGGTGGCAAATCGAGCAGGCGGAGCTCGATCTGCGGCCATGGCCTACCTCCTCCGGCCATGGAGCTCGCGGCAGGCTGCTCCTCTGCTCTACCGAGGAGGAGGAGGAGGAGGAGGAGGAGCTCCCCTCTCCGGCGGTCTGGACCTTCATCTCCTCTCTATGGCTCGACGACGCTGGAGCTGGGCGAGCTCGACGGCGCGGATCTTGGCGGCGGGACCTCAACTCCGGCCGGCTCCTCAACTCCGGCCCACCTCCTATTCCCGGCCGTCGGCTTCTCTTCCCTCCTGTTCCTGGCCGCCACATCCTCTCTCTCGCGCGCAGGACCGATGAGCTCGCGCGTGTGGCCGGCGAGCTCGGCCGTGGTGGAGCTCGCACGCGGGTCCATGGATCGAGCGATGGTAGTTGGGGAGGGCGCGCGGAAGCCGTGGGTGCACGGGTCCCGCGCCGACGTGGCCCGTAAAGTTTCATCTCTACACCCACTTGATTTACCGTGTGGGAGATGAAACTGGATGGTCTAGGTCAGTTTCCAGTACCCCGCTGTAGCGCGAAAAAGTTTAAGCAGGAACTGCATGCATGCCACGTCGCATTTACCGTGCGGAATAGGGTAGCCAGTGCAGACAGCCTAACTGCAAACCGTGCTTGGTAGGGAACCCAAGCGTTAGCTTCATCAACTCTTGTGGTTAATGGAGGAATAGTAGGAACTTGCTGGTATGCGGTCCGAGGATGAAAAAGGAAATAACCCTATTGCCTCGGAACCCAACCCAAGATGAAAAAATCTAATTGCCTCATCACCGATTGAATCTGAAGCAGACCGCGTGCGTTCCTCGGAGACCTGTGAGGGGTCAACAACGCGGCCGCGTGGTTGGCTCGTTTCTTAATCACCTGAGCGCACCAAGCTGCGCGCTTCGTCCGTGCTCGGTACATCACGCAGCGGAAATAAAATACAGCTGTTTTACTCTTGCACTCTTGTTTCACTTCGTTCTTGTCCCGCGGGTGTCCGTCTCCGAGGGTACTGACAATGAATCCGAAGATCGAAAATCAAATCTTATGAAATTCCGCTGACATAATTCCGAGGTGTAAGAATCTAATCTCGTGAAATCTCGCCGAGACGATTTCAAAGGGACATAAAATCCGAAAGGACATAAAGTCCGACCAAGATGATTTCGAAGGGTAAAAAACCAATATCGTGAAATTCTGTCGAGACGATTCCGAAGGGACATAAAATCCGAAGGGTCGTAAAATCCGACCGAGACAATTCCAAAGGTCATAAAATCGGACTGAGATGATTCCGAAGGTCATAAAATCGGACTGAGATGATTCCGAAGGTCATAAAATTAATCTCGTGAAATCTCGTCGAGACGATTCCGAAGGGACATAAAATTCGACTAAGATGATTCCGAAAGAGCATAAAATCCGACCGAGATGATTCCGAGGGTTAAAAAACCAAGACGATTTCGAAGAGACATAAAATCCGAGGGACACAAAATCCAACCGAGATGATTCCGAAGGTCCTAAAATCTGACCGAGAGATGATTCCGAAGGCCATAACATCTGACCAAGATGATTCCGAAGGTCATAAAATCTGACCGAGATGATTTTTGAAGGTCATAACATCTAACCAAGATGATTCCGATGGTCATAAAATTTGACTGAGAGATGATTTCCTAAGGTCATAACATCTGACCAAGATAATTCCGAAGGTCATAAAATCTGACCGAGAGATAATTCCAAAGTTCATGAAATTGAATCATGAGAAAACTGACGAAGCATCATTTTCATGCGTTCTTCTTCCCTCTGAAGGATGCTTCGTTCTCATATTCTCTCTCTTCGGAATTTTTTTCACGAGCCAAACACGCGATGGGTGCCAACTGTTGGGGATGCGAATCCGCAAGACAGAGAAGAGAGAGACAGTGAGAATTCTGAAGGTAAAACAAAGGAGAAGAAGACACAAAATAAGTGAGCAAGTGAGGAGTGCTCAAGTGAGTCCTCTCCTCTTGACCCCTTGGGGTCCTTTATATAGAGGAGGAAGGGGGTGGAAATTTGTCCCCAAGCCCTTGGTGGGTACAATATTTATAATTTGGCCATCAGGCCCTTGCATAAGGCCCATCTACTACATGGGCTGGGCCATTTCCCCAACACCCAGCCGTTGTCGCCTGCTCTCTGCTTGAGAAGAGAGAACGGAGGGAGGGAGGGGAGGGGAAGATAGAAGAAGAAGAAGCTTGTTTACTCATTGACAAGTAGGTCCCGCATGTCAAGAAGAAGAAAGGGGAAAGGGAAAACGGAGAACTGATTTTGGCCTATCTTCTCAAAACACTGAAAATGTGAAAGGGGATTCTCCTATAAGGTGAGAAAGCGAAAAGGGGAAAGGAAAACTATTGAAGATGATCGAATGGTGGCAATAGTACCAAGGAGGACAATAATATTGTGCCAAAACTACTTGCAGGGAAAGATGAAGTGGTTACAAATGGCTCTCTCTATTTCACACCAATCATTGATGAGAGAGACTAAGCCTGCTTCAACTTCTCACAAGCTCTCTACGCTTATTACGCGAACGGTTCAAATTCCTAAACCAATCCATGCAGATTTCAACCGCAGTCGGCTTATTTCCAAACTGGTTAGTATATTCAAATATATGTATTGGCTCGTGCCGACTCACGTTTATTTGATAACTCGTGCCCTATGGTTCGAGACGCGTCAAGTGTCATATGTTTGAGTTATACTCCGTATATGGATACAGAACATGCAAGAAACTTTCGGCTTATCTACTCAAGTTATACATCTCAATAATAGTGGCAATAGTATCAACGAGGACAATAACATTGTGCCAAAGCATATCCCACACACACACACACCCCCACAAACCACAACCATTCTAACAAGGCTACTACCAATATGCCTATCATGATGTTATGTTAAAGGCTACCTAGGTATCGCTAATTAATTTTTATGCAGAGGGGCAACACCTTCAATATAGCTATATCTTTTTCATCTCCCATTTTGTAGATACTAGTAGGGAGGCACGTGCCACATGCACGTGTTTTTAAAAACTAATACATATATGATGCACCTGAGACTCTGCACTCACACTTATTGGTTTTGCATGAGGAGGTTTTTGAACATGAGCAGCCAACTGATAGAGCATCTCTGGCCAAGGTGCACTTTTCATATGTGGACTTATCTGGTTCTGCATTTTCCAAAAGAACAAAATTATTCGTAAAAAATATATACAACAATAGAGATTTGATCAGCCAATAGCGATTCATAATTAAGGAGAACCTGCCAGAAAATAGTATGAGCAGGAACAATGGAATCAAAATGAATGTACACTAACCATTATTTTGTTGTACAGTGTTAATCGCTGATTCCTTCTCAACCTTTTCTTCATTGATAATTGTCCCTTTGTTTTACATTTCTTGTAGCCTTCTCTTTGTTTGGTTGGTCTGCATATCTCATCCTTCTCTTTGGCTGATCGATTTTGGACTCACCGTTAGCATCATTCTCTTCTTGGGTCAGTGAGAAAACCTTTATACTACTTGTGGTATGTTTCATGTCTTCTCCTTCTTCAACTTCGTGTCCCAGTGTTTGATTGGTTTCTTGCGTCTCCTCCTTCATTTTCTTCATTAATGAAAATGTCAATGGTTACTATTACATGGGTGAAACTACCCCTGAGTGTCGTCTTCCTGGCGACTTGGGGGGCGACGCCACCCCCGACCTCAACACCCCCCGCAGTGAGCCCCGTCGGCCGCCGCCGCGTCCCTTTTCCCCTCCCTTCCTCTCTCTCTCCCATTCCTCCTCTCTCCCCACCTCCACCTCGAATTTCTCCCCAGATTTGGCCGACACCGGTGGCCGGAGGTCAGGTCCGTGCCTCCAACGACCGGATCTGCCCTCTACACCGCCGGATCTACATGTTAGCCATGCTGGCTGCCTCTTGCCATCGCCAAGATGCGCCGTTCGTCGGCGACGCTACCGAGTACCGCCGCTGGTGGGGCCCACTTGACTCCTGGGGGGGAGGGGGGGCTTCGTCCTCTGGTGGCCATTCCCTCCGGTCCCTCTGCGTGTGGGGCTTCTACAGGTGGCCGGAGCCTCGAAGACCTCTGCTCTGGTGGAGGTCACTGTGGCGGTGGCTTCTGTTGCTCGGTTGATGGCAATGCTCCGGGAAGTAGGGGCAGGGCGAAAGCCAGAGCCCTGCGAGCAGATGACGGCTACGTCCTCGGACGCTGTTTACCTCGTTGGAGGCGTCATCTACTGCCCCAACTTCCCTCCTTGCCCGATGTGTTTCCTGGGTGAAAATCCCCACCGTATTAGTCGGACGACGGTGGCGCCAATGGTGTCACACCCCTCGCTAGAGGTGTCGTCTTGGAAGCCCTGGCCAGGTTGCATTTGTCGTCACTTGTTGTTGCTGATGGCGGTACTACCTGTGCCATCGCTCTCGTGGGATCCGTCCCCATATGCCTTGGGACACTGGGTGTCTCGGCGGCGACATCGAAGAGCCCCGGGGTGAAGTTTGCTTCTGTGCCTGCCTTGGCTTAAGTTGTCCATCGTTGCCATGGTTGCTTGGATTGCTACTATGTGGCAGATGCTTTGCCGCCACTATTTGTGCATGATGGTGTTGCTCCAGATGGATGCTTTGCTACCTGGATTGCGGTTGTTGGGTGGATGTTTGCCACCAGTGCTTTGTCTTGGCGGATGCTTTGCCGCCGGTCGTCGGGTGGATGCTTTGCCACCGGTGCTTTGTCTTGGCGGATGCTTTGCCGCCGTGGTTGTGCTGCTAGGGTGGATGCTTTGCCACCTCTGTTGTTCGTGGATCCCTTTAGGCAACTATGCTAGCGACGATGTATCTATCTTTTGCAGGTTCAGTCTGTTTAGGTCGTCTTTGGGTAGGTTAGGTCGGTGGGTTCCTTTCCATTCTCTTGTTGCTTGCTGCTTTGGATCATGTTGTGTTTGTGCGTTTTTTTCCAGTTTTTTCTCTATTTTTTGTCCTTTGTGCTCTTGAGTTGGTCAAGCTCTGTTTGGCCGCATCAAGATTGTGTCTGTAAACTGCTTTCTTCTTAATGAAATACGTGCTAAGGCACGGTCGCGAAATACATGGGTGAAACTCAAAATAATAATTGATGTTACATATTCAGTGAACAGTGAAGCAAGAATATCAGTTCTTATCAATGCGTTTGACATGGTTACTATTGATAACAATTAATAGTAATGCATTTGTTAATCTGAAATCATTGAGAGCCAGATGTTTGTGCAAAGTGTATCTTTATTCTATCAGATCAAGGCATGATTATTGCACAAGAAGATGCACCTACACACACAAGCTAATAATAATCCAGCAGACAAAAATTACGCAGAAGTATCAGCAAGCATGCAAGTGAAAGAATTAATCTCGCTGGAGCTAGAACTGAATGGGTATCTACCTTAACGGAAGCAGCGGCAGTGGGATCAGGTCGCTCGGATCAGCCTCGGCCTACAGCAGATGCAGTTCAGACCTCGACGGTAGAGGCGTGACCTGGTGGACGAGCATCGTCACCGAAAACAGGATCGTGTAGCTAGGGCTTCGTCGATGCTCGGGTCAGCGATGGCAGACGTCTGGAAAAAGGAGGAGAGTAGGCGTCGTCATCGACGCTCGGATCAGCGATGGCAGATGTCTGAAAAAAGGAGAAGGGGAGGAGACGTCAGAGACAAAAGCGTCGAAGTGTAGTCGGAAAAGCTTTTTGCGGCTGCCGTGATTGATTGAAAAGGAAAAAAAGGGATATCAAGATGTATGTGGGTATAGGGTTTAGGGGATATCGAGATGTATGTGGGTATACGGGCTGCCGTGATTGAAACGTGATTGAAAAGGAAAAAAAAAGGATATCGAGATATTGAAAAGGAAAAACAGAATATTTAGGTGGGTATACATCAACTCGGTTAAAAAAATTTGCAATGGGGAATAAAAACAATGGGAAAGGCTTGCATCTGAATCTCTCCCTTCCTCTTTCACCAGTTCGCTCGGTGTACCTTACATGTGGGACCGTCATGAGGGGTACGAAGGTAGACTTTTGGGTGAGAATTGACATCAATTCTTTTGTCCTTTATAGTACAGACTAGTAGGATGGCACGTGCCACAGGCACGTGTTATAAATATCTAATAAAAAGTTATTTTTTAAATAACAAGAATCGATTAAAATTATTAAATAATTTTTTTCTAGTTTTGCTTGTAACCACAAAAGTAAGATCCAAATAAAGCTATATTTTCAATATAAATTACAGTTGAATGTGGGCTTATCACAATAACTAATCAGAATTGAGTGTAGTTACCGATCTCTTATGCTTGCTCCTAGCTTGCAATTTTTTTATTTTAATCCTTTTTAATCTAAAATATTAAAAATATTAAAATTTCAAGATCTAGCCCTTTTGGTCGCGCCGAGCCTCGTGGCGCGGCCCATGGCCTTGTCGCGCCGCATGCATTGGCGCGACGGCCCTGCCACGCTGGCTGCCGCGATGACTGGGCGCGTGACCTGGCCGGTATAGTCGCGCCGCATGCATGGGCGCAACTTAGTCACGCCAAAGGTCTTGGCACGACTCGGCTGTATATAGACATCCTGTCGCGGCCCCTCCTTCTTCCTCCTCACTTGGTTTCTTTCTTCCAAACCCTAACCCGTGCCCCATGGCGCTGCCCGCCGGCGGCGGCGGCTAGATCCGCCCGTCCTCCGCCGGAATCGAAGGGAGAAGTTGGGGAAAAGACTCCGGGTAAGATTCTCGTCCATTCTAACCAATTACATTTCGCGGATTTGATTGATTCGAACGGGATTTGGATGAGGTTGTTGTCTCTAGGGTTTGAGTTCGATTTGAGGACCGAGTATGATTCGGCTTGTAAGATGAGGCACCATTCGTTTCTGGTTTTGAATCCGAGTTAGGGAGCAAATGTTATCTTGGTTTTGAATCCGAGTTAGGCACCATTGGTTCCACCAGTCACCGTGTAGTCCCCAGGGAAGTGGAAAGATTTCATGATCTTGGTAGTAGAATCCTAACTTTCCACCTACCTGCATTATAACGAAATTATGTCATGAATCTTGGGTCATACCTGATTTGCAAATGGATTGTGTAGTTGCAGTAAGGCTTGAATTTGCTAATTTATTATTAAAGCATGTTAATTTCTATGGGAGTTCTAAAATGAACTTCAGAAAAACTGTGATATGCATGATTGAATATTAGATGAGGAGCCTCAGTTTAGTTTTATTTTCGTTCCCAGTGGGTTGTTGCTTTAAAGTAATGCTTGATCACTTGAGTTTAGATAAAGAACATCTCATATAACTTATTCGTTTGCACTATGTTTGCTTCTTATGGTAATGTTAGAAGGTGCCAGTAGTATAATTCCATTACGTCCACCATAAAAAAAAAGTACTTCTAGGCCTGGATCCTTTTTTTATCTAGCTTCAATTCATCCTTGCAACCCTTTGGAAATGAAAAGGGCTCTGGACAGCAAGTAGCAACCCTTTCGAAATGAGTTGATTTTGGAAATTGAGAGTTGATTTAGGAAATTGAGAGCGTTCTCAGTACTTGCATTTAGATTTTTCTTTTTGGACTATTGCATAGTACTAACAACATGCTATCTTGAATTTAAAACAAGTTTGCTACAATCAAGATGTCAACTGCTGCCGGCGGTAGTGGAGATGGTGGGGGTCACCGTAGGAAGGAGAAAAGTCCAGTAGGCACTAACACGAAGGCAAATAAACCAGGAGCGATTTAGAGAGCAATGCTTCGTTTTTTGCAAAAGGAACATGAGAAAAGTGTGGCAAGAGGCGAGGAACCTCCGTTTGGTGGTCGCTATGCTCCACCGCCTACCGCGGTCGTTGAAGCTCCTCTGGCCGACTTGGCACCCAAAGCAGCTCCTTCTTCATCTTCGCAGCCGAAGGATGGTTGAAGTGCTCCAACATGTCGTTTAGATAATTTGCTGTCGTAGTGCTCTGCTTAGTTTTTTTTTTTTTGAAATTTGTTTATGTGTGCTGTTGAACAAAGTTGTATGTTGAACCTTGAATTTTATTACTATGTATGGGATCGTTTGTGTTAGCTGATGTTAATTACATTCCTTTTGATCTCCAATGGTATCTACATTTGTAAAGAACAACATTGCTTATTTTCTTTTGATCTTCAATTACTGTGATGTGAACATATGTTATATCATGTCTTCAATTACTATGTTACTTTTTTTCAGGAAAATGGCTCATCATCCAAGGTATCCCCTTCTTGAGATGTTCTATGACGAGCAGCACCGCGGGAAGAAACTTGAGGCTACGTTGCACCGATACGTCGGCATGGTGCCGTATCCACGTTTGGATACGCGGGGACACGGGGACACGCATGATACGTCAGGGATACGCGTATCCGTACGTATCCCGTTTTTCCAGTCGAAAAAATTGAAAAATACCCTTGATACGTCTGGGATACGTCTGGGATACATCTGGGATACGTATGTTGCCTATAAATAACTGACATGCAGGGCGTACCCTAAGCTTTTCGCATTCGCATCGCATCTGTTGTCCGCCGTCGGCGGCGTCGTGGCTCCTCGGTTCGTTGGCCTCCGCAAGCCTCCGGCCGCCTCCGGCTCCGCGGCCCGTCGACGTCGTCCGCCGTCCGCCGGTAATCATCTTGCATCTTGGGCGCGTTCATCTTTGTAGCCGTCCGCCAGCAAATGCCAAGCAATCATCAATCCAACGAACGTGCTCCAAGCTAGACAAGGGATCGAGTTGGTCGTGCTGTACATGTCTATTCCAGCGTGATGCACAAGTTCATGCTGTGTGTCTGTGTGAATCGCAGAGACGAATGTAGAGGCCTGGAGGATATCTCACAGTAGCACTGTTAGGTGTTAGGCGTTAGATATGTAGGCCTATGTTGCACGGACGCTTCATCTTTGTACTTGTGGACTTGTGGTGATTGCCTACTAGTTACAGATTAGTGATTTACCAACAAGTGTAGTTTATTATGTCGATTGTAGATTATAATTTATTTAGCAATTTGTTTCAGCAGCTATGGCATCAGCTGATGTGGATCTTGAGGAGACTGAGGTCAACAATCCTAAATTTCCTTTGTGGAAACATGTTACTAAGTTTGTAACACCTAAAAGTTCAAACGCTCGAGGAGGCAATGCAAGATTTAAGTGTCATTTTTGTGAGCATGACTATCCAGGCAGCTATTCTAGAGTGAGGGCACATCTTTTGAAGATAACAAATGAAGGTGTTGCTATTTGTAGCAAAATGACAAGTCCAGTGCTCGAGCAACTTCGAAAAGAGGATCGTGAAGCTTCTGAGGCTGCTGCAAATGTTGCACCTAGCCATAAGCTAGTTCGTTTACCTCCTTTTGATGATTCAAATGCGGCATCTTCCAAAAAAAGGAAAGTTAAGCAATCAGCTATTGCGGCTAGTTTTAATGCAGAAACTCGACATATTGCTGATTCTCACATTGCAAGGCTATTCTACACGGCAGGTTCGTAAAATTTCAAATGATCGATATCTTTTATTTTGTATTCTCTATCTTCGTAAGCATAAAAATGGTTGTATTTTGCAGGGCTTTCCTTTAATGTGGCAAGAAATCCTAATTATCGAGCCTCTTATAATTATGTCGCGAACCACGATTTGGGTGGGTATGTACCCCCAGGATATAATGCATTGAGGACAACCCTACTCCAGAAAGAGAAGACACATGTTGACAGGATGTTGATGCCTATCAAATCTTCATGGCCCTTCAAAGGAGTGACTATAATGACAGATGGGTGGAGTGATCCACAAAGGCGACCAATTTTAAACTTCATAGCTGTGACTGAGGGCGGTCCAATGTTTCTAAAATCAATTAACACAGAAGGAGAGGTAACAGTCTAACAAACTACTAGTAACTACTTTGATCAGATTATTTTTTACTTTTCACCTTTTAGGCTATAATATTCTTAATGTTTTAATTATAGATCAAGAGTAAAGAGTATATCTTTGATCGGTTGAAGGAGGTGATAGATGAAGTTGGACCAAAGAATGTGGTCCAAGTGATCACAGACAATGCAGCGAATTGTAAAGGTGCCGGATTGATGATTGAATCAAAGTACAAGAATATTTTTTGGACTCCTTGTGTGGTGCACACCCTCAACCTTGCATTGAAGAATATTTGTGCTCCAAAGGATGACCAAGATGATAATGCACAACTTATTTGGATAAAGGACATCGCAGATGATGCTGCCTTCATCAAGAATTTCATTATGAGCCATGGCATGAGGTTGTCCATGTTCAATGAGTTTAGCAAACTCAAATTTCTTGCCGTTGCAGATACAAGGTTTGCAAGTGTTATTGTCATGTTGAAGAGGTTCTTACTTATCAAGGATGCATTGGTGCAAATGGTTGTTAGCGACAAGTGGACAGCTTATAGAGAGGATGATCAAGGCAAAGCTCAAGCTGTGAAGGAAAAGATTCTCAATGATGTATGGTGGGATAACATTAGATATATTATTACTTTCACTGACCCTATTTATTCGATGCTAAGGGCAGCTGATACAGATAAACCATGCCTTCATTTGATCTATGAGATGTGGGACTCTATGATAGAGAAGGTGAGAGCATGTAAATTATGCTTGCTTATTTTTTTCTATTAACATGCCTGCTGAATTTTTTTATCTTGCATTAATAAGGTGAGAGCTTGTATCTACCGGCATGAAGGAATTGTGGACGGTCCATGCACCTTTTTTAATGTTGTAGAGAGTATTTTACATGCTAGATGGCTCAAGAGCTATACCCCTCTTCAATGTTTGGCACATTCACTAAATCCAAGGTAACAAATATGAACCTTAAATTGGTATTTAAAGTATTCTCTACTAATTGTACATGCTAAATTTTTTAAATATTATATTATGATGATATTGATAGGTACTATAGTGCAACTTGGCTTAATGAAGTTTCTGATCGTGTTAGCCCTAACAATGACAATGAGATTAATATTGAGAGGAACAAAAGCTTTAAAAAGTTATTCCCAGAACCAGAAGACTTAAGAAAGATTAAGAAGCAGTTTGCTGATTTCTCTCTATTCATGGGTGGCTATGAAGACCCTGACTCAATTGAGGATAGAGGCCATTTTCAGCCAAAGCAATGGTGGGGAACTTATGGAGATAGCACACCTGAGTTGAAGGATTTAGCTTTGAAGTTACTTGGACACCCTACATCTTCATCTTGTTGTGAGAGGAATTGGAGCACTTATTCTTTCATACATAACATGAAGAGGAATAAGCTCACTCCTGAACGAGCGGAAGATTTGGTGTTTGTGCATAATAACTTGCGTCTTCTTTCAAGAAAGACTGGTGATTATGAAAGTGGACCAAGTAGAATGTGGGATGTTGGTGGAGATGGCACTGAGAACTTTGTTGGTGCTGGCTTGCTACAACTCGCCGAACTCACACTCGATGAGCCAGAATTCGAGAGAGAGATTTTAGAAGAAGAAGAATGAGACATTTAGTTTATCATATGCTACTAGTTTTACTTTCACTATCAACTATTTATTATATTTATCTATTCTATGACTATGAAATTTTTGGTTTGCCGTATCCCCGTATTGCTGTTTTTTTAAAATACCGTATCGCTGTATCTCCGTATCCGTATCCCCGTATCCGTATCCCCGTACTGTGCAACATAGACTTGAGGAGCGTACTCAGGTTTGTGACACATTAACTTGTGGTTCTCCTAGCAGTGAAATATAATTTGGATCTGTTTGTTTCCTAATATTTGAATAATCTAAATTTGTTTCGACTAGAATAAGAATCCTAGCTGTGAAATATAAGTTGGATCTCTTTGTATTTTGAGTTTTGTACTATGATTCTGCTGTGACGCTCTTTACTTGTTCCCCTATGAATATTGTTCAGATATAGCTTTTTGAAAATTTTCATTTCTCCTCAAATGTTGTCTATTATCGATGTTGGGTTTTAATTTTGTTTTCCTGAAATGTTGCAGGTTCTTAGGCCTCTGCGTATCCACACTCACAATCCTCTTGCCTGGGATGATCGGTATGCCTCGTACCTCAGGCGAGCTGGCACTACTACACAAACCATTTTCACAAACGTCTCATCACAACCGGTTTTGGGAAAACCGGTTGTGATATTGTATCACAACCGGTTTTTAAACACATAAGCTAACTAGCTGTTACAACCGGTTGTGATAAAAGACATCACAGCCGGTTTTTTAAAAAAACCGGTTGTGATTGTTGTCCGACACATCACAGCCGGTTTTTTTAACTGGAACCGGCTGTGACGACACTATCGGACCCGAAAATTTTATTAACTCTGCTCAGTCGATCCCGTTCGCGTCCGTCCAGTCATCTTTCTTCCCCTCCTCATCCTCTACCTTATCCACACGGACATACATCTCTCTTCCCCTCCACTGACACCCTCGATTCGCTCCTTCTGCCCGTCGACGACTCCACTGCGCGCCCCATCGATTCGCTCCCCCTCGATGCTCCATTGCACGCCCCCATCTGCTGCCCCTCCCCTCGTCCCTCAGCAACGGCAGTGAGTAGCGGCGGCGGGGGGAGGTGTGGCGGCAGCCAGGGGGGCGAAGCAGTAGCAGCAGACCATGGGGCCACGGCTGCAAGGCGAGCAATGAGCGGGGCCGCACGCGACAGGGGTCGGAGGCGGAGCTGCAGGCGAGCGGTGGCGGCGGAGGTGCGTGGGTGAGCTCATCGTTTCCTCCCCATACTTGATGCTTGAATACAATGTCTCGTTTATTTGCTGCTGCGCTATGTATACTGCTGATTCAGATCAATTAATGGGCTAATTATTTGTTGGCTGGAGTAGTAGGTGGCCGGCTGGAGATCAGATATATAGGTTGCGCCCTCATCTACGTCTCATACAGATATAGGTTGCTCTGCCTGTTCAAGTCATGTGAGCTCTATTTGGTTGCATCAGAACTTAATTTTTCTTGTGCATGCTCTTTTTGGGTGGCATCAGAACTTGCTTATCTTGGTTGCCTGAAATTCAGAGAGAAGGGATATATGGGCCAAATTCCTTTTCAATGTTTTGTGTCTGCAGTTTTGGGGGCCAAATTTGGGGGCCAAATTCCGCCCCCCAAAGCCGTTTTGCAGATGCCATGTGACTAATACATCTATCTGGTCTCTGTATAAGAGGTTACTTTGTGTTGATACAGTGTGACTCATATCTGTTCTCTGTGTCGACTTTCTGCAGAATGTAATGGGCCAAAGATTTTAGAATGGACTAGTGGACTTGAAGAAGCACTTTCAGTAGCAATATACTTGAATGACAAGGTAAAATTATAATAATGTTTGAGATTCCCAAAGAGTGGCTCACTTGCATGATTTAGTTTCTTATCATCATATCACCTGAATGTTTTGTGAACTTGATGTATGACTTGTAAATTGTAATAGGCATTGTGCTAGCTATATCCTTAGGCTGTTTAAGTAATTATATCGAGTATCTGTTTAGGCATTGTGCTAGCTATATCCTCTTATTTACTATGTATTTCCCCTTCCAGGTCTGCAGGGCGTTGTTTTGCTGTTGCATTGGTGGCATCTATCCCAACAAAAGGTTGGATTAGTAGTTGAATTGTTGAGCCCTCTTTGTTCTGTAACTTTTAGAATTAGTTGTCTAATTCCAGTGTTAGCTCTAGATAAAAAAACTAGAAATGGGAGTGCGCTATGTTGATTATCTTGAAATTATATTTGCCTCTCTTTGTCTCTACTGAATTGGACTTCAAAGTGTATTTCCTCTTTGATCTCCTTGTGGATTCTCTTGTGTGTTTGCTTTCCTTTGTTGCTGTTGAATCTGTATATTCCAGTGTGCATGATGGATTAATTTTTTTTAATCCTAAAATTCATATCACAGCCGGTTTCAATTACAAACCGGCTGTGATGTGAAGGCATCACAGCCGGTTTGTAATTGAAACCGGTTGTGATGCTCTTCACATCACAACCGGTTTTAATTAAAAACCGGCTGTGATGCCCTCTCATCACAGCCGGTTTTTGAAAACCGGTTGTGATAGGGGGGACTATTACAGCCGCTTTATCTCATCCGCCTCCCAAAACCGGTTGTGATAGTGGTTAAAAACCGGTTGTGACGACAGTTTCTGTAGTAGTGTGGTTTCATCGCGCTTGCGATGTTGGTGAAGGATGGGCTGCCGAATATGGATAATGCTGCCTTGACAGCCCTTGTAGATAGATGGAGGCCGGAGACGCACACATTCCACCTCCCGGCTGGTGAGATGACGGTCACTCTACAGGATGTGGCTATGCTGTTTGGACTTCGTATAGATGGCCGAGCGGTGACTGGAAACATTAATCCGGCCGGTTGAAGGGACATGGTTGAGGCATTGTTGGGAGTTCGTCCTGCTGATCCACCTGAAGATGCGATCAACAAAGCACCCCTATATTTTCCGGTTAAGAATATACCGTCAACACTAATAACGGGCTTGCAATGTTTGAATGCCTCTACACACTGTGGAAAGCACCAATACATGCGTTGTATCACTGGATTCATTACACCATCGTCATCCTTCTCATTCTTTGTGGTATGGATGCACCACTTTGTGCCAGGGTTGAAGTGGGTTATTGCTTGTAAGATCCATGGAACCCTTCCATAGGCAGCCCTCCAATCACCCCACAACATGGCTACAACATGTTGCTTGGCCCGCCATGCCTTACCGTATTTGACCCTATAATTTGTGAATCCATGAATGGCCTCGATGAGAGCGGCTACAGATACCTCTGGGTCAGCATAGACTGTTGAAACAATCTGTTTCGCTATATACCGCGCCGTGCACTGAGAGTGCACCTGTGATACACACAAAGTCCCGCATGTGTGAGGTTGCTTGACTTTAGTGATTCTCCATTTGGCCCTATCTTCGGGGATTGGTCTAGCCCATACCTTCCAGTCACATCCTTGTTGGCACCGGATAGTGTACCTCAACTTGGCTAAAGAATGCACCACATCATAAGGACGGTGGTGCCGGACTGAGTAGTCCCTCATAAAGAATTTTAGCTCGTCTAGACTGTCAAATATCATGCCTTTTGATATCAAATCCTCCCCACTATCAGGCTCTATGGATCCAAGGCGCAAACCAGAATCACAATAAGCCTTTCTAGGAATTGAATGAAATAACGGAACCTGAGGGACTTTAGCATGAACAGCTTGCAACTATCTCAGCTCAAGGGGAGTCAATGGTGACAAACGAAAGCCAGAAATAGTAGACATATGAGCCCTAAGAGGCTCCTGTACACTTGCTTTATCAACTGTTGTTCGTTGACTTGATGTTGCCTGATTGCTGGCCATAGGCTGCCTAACCGTCTCCTCAACCCTTTCATTAACTACATGTGCTGCTTCACTCGTAGGCATAGGCTCCATAACCGTCTCCTCAACACTTTCATGAACTACATGTGCTGGTGGTTGTCGAAATGATATAGGCTGCACAAGGATAGGTGAGGGTTCCGCTAAAGGAACTTGTCTTCTAGAAATGTTCTCCTGCTCAAAGCCAACAACATCATCATCACTACGGTCCCCATCTGAGCCTTCGTACATGTCATCATCGTCACGCTCCTCATTCTCAAAGGTGCTACCATCAAAGTGGTTATTTACTGCACAAGTATCAAAATCTCCTTCATCACCACTGGCTTCCTCATCTGCATATTTCTCATCATCGTCACTGAACTCATCATCTACCTCGTTGTCATTATCATTGCAAGGAGGGAGGTCTTCTTGAGTTAAATGTTCCACTGGGTCATCGGAAACATCTCGCCCACAAACATCAACAAATATCTCGGCACAACGAACTTGAGACTCCTTCAACAACTCTTTGTAAAATAACCAATCATCAGCATTTTTGATTTCAATTAGCACATAGTGAGACCTTTTGTCACCGGCATCAAACCTAGCACGAAGGGTTAACTCCTCATCCACATGTCCTATATTGAACATCTCATTTACACGTCCAATTAACTCATCAAATGATGGTGGGCTAGCAAACGTTGCAACGTCTTGCCTCATCCTTAGAAATTCTCCACTTTCATTCACAGTGCCACCGGAGAAAATACGCACTAAACGATCCATCTACAATGATACAACCAGCAAATGCTTCAACTACTACACCCTAACAATGAAAATTTCATACATCTACATTTCTAAAATATATATCTTCTCACATATAAGCAATGAAAATCTACCCCAACAAATTAGGACGAAATCGTTACATGCAACTCATTCTAAACGATAAAAGTTTATTTATGCTAAAAAAACGATAAAAGTTTATTATAATCGACATATTAAGCCACATACCAACACTAATCATATGGATTTCGTGCAACATTCACCATTCCAACACAAACCCTAACCAAGGCAAACCCACAAAATCCAACCAAATCGAGTGCAACCACTTGGTTCAAGTAGAGGAGTTACCTTCCTGGAGCAAATCCCACAGATCCCCCTCTCGATTCAGTGGTGAAATAACCGGATCTAGAGGGTGGGAGGGGCGGCCGCCATGGGAGAGCCTCACTAGAGCTCGAGTGGAAAAAGAAACCAAGTGAGGAGGAAGAAGGAGGGGCCGCGGCAGGCTGTCTGTATACAGCCGAGTCGCGCCAAGACCTTTGGCGCGACTAAGTCGCGCCCATGCATGCGGCGCGAGTATACCGGCCAGGTCACGCGCCCAGTCATCGCGGCAGCCAGCGTGGCAGGGCCGTCGCGCCAATGCATGCGGCGCGACAAGGCCATGGGTCGCGCCACGAGGCTCGGCGCGACCAAAAGGGCTAGATCTTGAAATTTTAGTTTTGGACGGGTTATTTTTAATATTTTAGATTAAAAAGGATTAAAATAAAAAAACCTGCAGGAAAATGATTATACTCAGTCATGACATTATTGAATAGCCAACAATCAAGATAATTAGAAGTGTTACTCAAAACCATGGTAATATATATGGATATACACATATGCACAAATAGCCTACTCTAGTGAATGTTTATACAATTAATATGATTTTTTACCAATTTCTATACAGTGATGTTAGATCCCAAATATGGTGTACTGATAATTGCTGGTAACTAAACATAAATTAGAGATAGCTTGTTTAACCTTTACAGTTAAGAATTAAGCTTGACAAACGGACTACTTTGTCCTTGCCATCATTTTTCGCCAAGAATGTTTGTGATGCACAAGAGAGTCTGAGTACACGAATGTGCATTGGCATGATATAAAAAAGTTAATTGTATGCTTCTTTAATATAATTACAAACGACCAGCTAAGCCACATCACAGGTATTGATTGGCATGTGTGAAAAAAAATCTTTATCTGGTATAATGTATTAATGTGCTAGAATAACAATGTGCTAGTTATGAGATCTTGCTTTGACGCGAGAGCAAACTGTTCAGACATGCTCATGTGATGAAGACTTCACTTTACTCTATTGGAGCAATGGTTGCTTACAGCGTGAGCCACATGCAGGCCTCGCCGCTCCATCTGGCAGGCAGCTGTGCCACCAGCTCCAGGCGAAGCTGTACTTGAACACGCGGCACCCACCAGTGTTCTTCTACTGGTACAGGAAGAAGGCGCACCTTCCACTGATCACTGATGCCACATCGCGCAGCATCCACGACAAAGTTTTATGCGTCCCAGCCTCCCAGGAACAAGACACGGTCATCCAAAAACCGGCTAATCCTTCACCCCTTCGTCTACCTCCTGCAGCGCGCACCGACACCGACATCGCTCTAGCTAGGCCATCGACACGATGATCATCCATGGCGCTGCCGCGGCCATCGTGGCGGAAGTAGTACGCCCTCTTGACCTGCACACGACCACCCAAAGCAGCTCGCCTAGTGATTCTAGCAAGTAGTTGGATACCTCTCGTCTGGCACCGAGTCGTAGCATCCAGTTTCACGACGCGTAGACGTCTTCTGCCAGTGTCGTCGCGATGCGCCAGTATAGCAGATTTTCTCCACGCCGGTAACACGACCGTGCCATCGTCGTCCGACAATATGCGGCGTACAAACGGATGAAAGTTTCTTGTGGCGTCACGCGGCGAGAAAATGAACACGCCGAGTTCCGCCGAGTTCTTGCGCTAGTTGCCGAAAAAAGATCGGCCTTGCTATATGGTGAAGGGCGATACTTCTATCCACGGCGATTGGAGATGGGAAAACCGAAGTGGGTTGACGTCCTCCCATCATTCATGTATGTCTTCTGCTGCCTCACCCATATGGCGTTCACGTCCTCCTCCTCGTCGACTCGCGGCAGCTGTATCCGAACCCTAGCGGCGGCCGCTTCCTCACGCAGGACGCAATGCCTGGATGACGATGGATAGTATACAGGAAGGAAAAGAAGGAAATAAACCTGTGGGTACGCGTGTGGGCTGGGTTGAGTCACGGTGAAAAAAAAAACGGCGTGGGGCTGAAATTGTACAGCCGGGGGTCGACGAAGTGAATCTCTCTCCCCTCCCTTTTCACCAGTTCGTTTACACCAAGTGGGGCTGACGTGTCTTACATGTAGGACCTCCGTGAGGGGTACGTGGGTAGATTTACGGGTGAGAATCAACATCAATTCTTTCGTCCTTTATAGTATAGATATGACATCTTTTTCCCTAGTTATTTTTTTCGCGATGCAGATGAGAACAATATATAAGATTCTATGCTTGGAAGCAGCTAAGGATCAGACGAGCCCACCAATATTGAATCGATTTTCCACCACCGGCCAATCGGTGGCGCTTGTCCCAGCTGGACCAGGCATCCACACAGCCTGATCGGGCTTCATTATTGGTGATGACAAGGCAGAACATGTCCATTTCCGTGAATAACGCGCAAGAGGTACGTACTCAACTCAAGGGTCAGCTACATTCACACTTCACAATCACACGTTTATTCTATGACTGAGCCCAAGGGTCCATGTGCATATATGCATATTATTGCTAGCAAAGTCGTAGGCAATTTGCCTACTAGCCAGTGCTTGCTAGAAGTCCCAACCCGAAACGTTTAATTACACGGTCAACTCAACTCAACTCAAGGGTCAGCTACATTCACGCTTCACACATTTAGACTGTGTTTAGATCCTTCATTTTAGCATCAAAAGTGCTAAAGTTTAGCACAAATTGTGCTAAAGTTTCAAACACAGCTACTAAAAGGTGCTAAAACGAGGGCAACCTTCAACACCCAAAGAGGTGCTTAAAGCTCCTAAAACTGCAGAATTCCACCCCTGTCCTCATTAATGGCATGCGCGGGAACAATGAGGGGCATGTTAAGAGGGGTATCATGGTCTCTTTTATAGTTAATTAAATGTAGTTTAGCACCTTTTAGCACTAGTACTAAAGTTTAGTACTTACAGTTTAGTACTACACTTTAGTACCATGAGGATCCAAATACAATGACTGAGCCCAAGGGTCCATGTGCATGCATATTGTTGCTAGCAAAGTCGTAGGCAACTTGCCTACTAGCTACTACCTCTGTCAAAAAACAATGCACGCTTGTAGTAAATTGTATTCATATTTATAATTTTAAATAAATCTATTATGAAAGAATATTTTGTAATAAATTAAAATATAAGGATACTTTTGAAACTTTTTATGAATACCTGTTTGGATAATCTTAGAATTAGTATGTGAACATACTCAAAGTGATAAAATAGTATGTATACATGCATATGGTGGTATATTGATGGTGAGAGTAGCTGCATGCATGTGTAGATAAAATGCGTCCATCATAAATACGTTGCGGTAAATGTTATTGCTTAACCGATTTTGGCCTTACTGGTTGGTAGGTGAAATCCACTTGAGCATCCAAAGTCTCAGTTCGTTCCCATATCATGGTATGCAATATTTACCTCATCTATCCCCTATTATTTTATATTAATTATTTCTCATTCTTTGTCACATAACTTATGTTTATGTTATAATATTTTCAGCTTAGGTTTCTTTTTTAAAGTTGGTTGTTAGAAAACTTCTGAGTAAAATTGTGGTGAAAAGTTTTTGTTGTAAAAAAGTTTGTTTAAAACTTGTTTGAAGTGTTTTAAATAAAAATATCCATAAATTTTGATGAAACTTCTCTTAGTAAATATTTTAGAAAGTTATTGTGGTAGTGTCAAATAGTTTTCACATAAACTTTTACTAAAAACTTTGTTACACGATTTTTGTACAAAGTTTGTCGTCAAAATTTTTGTTACATAATTTTGTTTGTACAAAATTTTAATCTGAAATCCTTGTTTACAAATGTTTGCTGCACAATTTTCTTACACAATTTTTCTACAAAATTTGTGACTGTATAGTTTTTTGTAAATTTTTGTTTATATGTTTGGCAGAAAAATTGCGACGGGATTTTATTTTTATTTATGCAAAATTTCATTTACATTAGCGCTAAAAATGCCATAACAAATTTTTTTCGCGATAAACTTTTTTCTTGCGATACTGTTAAATGTTTCCCGAGCTAAAAATATACATATTTTTATATTATATCTGTTGCTGCCGCCTACCCTGATCCCTAATTACGACAATTAATTAGAGCTTGTCCAACGTAAATGCTCTTTTAAAATAAAAGAATAGTTCAATATTCTGGTTTCTACATCATAGTAATATATCCAGCCATTATTACAAAAATGGGCCACACATGCTTGCATAAAAACGGATGAAGTAAACAACCTATAAACATAGCCTATTACTGAATCGCCACACATTCTTCGCGAAGATCTCGATAGCCGTGATCTTCAAAGCTTGACATGCGTATGATATAGTGACTCTGTCCTCCTCCTTCTGAAGCAACGCCGAGAATCTTATCCAGTATGTCGTCATGAAAAAGACTTGGAGACAAGATTGTTTAATTGTTTTATTAAAAACGATGTCATTTCTATTAAGCCACATGCCCTAACACACCGCACTAGCACCTGTGAGAATTAATTTCTTTTTCCTCCACCTTACACCTTGTAGCCATGACCCAAAGATATGAATAATGTTGTTAGGTTTAAGTAGACCAAAAGTAGTATAGATTATTCTCCAAATTAATCTAGCCATATGACATTCGAAAAAGAGATGTTGTTTTCGTTCGATTCATGTTGAATTTGTTCGATTCGAGTTCCGCTGCGTTGATCTTGTTCCTAGGGTCAGTAGCCTCTCAGTAGCTACGTGATCTTGGCAAGGTCGGTCCATTGAATTTGGATTGAATTGGGAGAAGCCGGATCTTGAGAAGAATTTTTATCGGCTCCCATTCACTCACCCTCTCTGGTCGCCTAGTCGGTCCTTCACGATGTCATTTCTATTAAGCCACATGCCCTAACACACCGCACTAACACCTGCGAGAATTAATTTCTTTTTCCTCCATCTTACACCTTGTAGCCATGACCCAATGATATGAATAATGTTGTTAGGTTTAAGTAGACCAAAAGTAGTATAAATTATTCTCCAAATTAATCTAGCCATATGACATTCGAAAAAGAGATGTTGTATGGTCCCATTATTGTTACAGTAGCAACATTTCTCATTTTCATGTCAATTTCTTCTAGCTAAGTTATCTTTAATTAGAATAACCCCTTGATGAAGGAGCTAAAGAACTTTACAAATTTGATGGAAACATGGCTGAGCATCCAATGGAGTACTATAGTATCATTCAACCACTACCAAAAGTCAGTGATGAAAACATTTCCGGTGGGAGTCCAAGTTGGAAAGGGGAAAAGGGGGGAAAGGAGGGCTAGTTCAGAGGAGCACAGAGCAAGTTACAAAGATCCACGCGCCTAGTCTGCGGGTGGATTCTTCCACCCGCTACGCCACAGGCCACACCCACAGCCGAGCAGCTGCGTGCCGTGGCCATGTTGCCGGCTTGCGGACGACCTCTGGTGGAGGTATTCTCCGTGCGTGCTGTGGGAGGACCTGCTCGGCGGCCTCCCTGCGGCAGCGTGAACGTCTTTGACGGCAGACGCGGGCAGATCATCTACAGTCATAGCGGGGAGCAGCCGGCCTCCCCCATCCAATCTTCTTCCCATGCTCAGGTGCGGACCTGACTTCAGCAGGATATATAGTAGTTCTGCTTCTGATAACAAACAAGTTACTGCTAATTTCTAGTTTTCTCGATGATGGGGCTGTTTGTTTACCGCTTAGCCATTCAGCGAGAACCTAATAATTGAATAGTTTATAAATCGAAACTTTCCCCTTTCGTTTGGCTTCCTGGATCCTGATTTAATTGCTTGAAGCATTCGAACTTCTCAACATCTGAGCTAGGGAAAGTTGAATTAACCTTTGTCGATCGATTGTTTAAGCTGCAGGACGGGCTGTTGCTAACTGGTCCGTATCGAGCCATCTCAGCAGACGGGAGCGTCGCCATCAAGCTGGACCTCCATGACGCGAGCCAAGAGCTTGCACCCTCTTCGGAGGCGAAAGCCGGCTTGATCTCTTGGGACGTCTACGAACCGAGCGAGGAGTACGACAAGGCGATCTCCCGGATAGTCGACACCCGCTACGGTCCCGTGGAGGTGACTTACGCCGTACTGAGCAACGCCGTCGAAGCCAGCGTGGAGGTGACCCTCGTACGTCGGGAGGAGGAGGGCCAAGCTGCAGACACGGGCGTTCGTGGGAGGATCGTCGCGCGTAGCCAACTGTTCGAGATCGAAACCGTCCTCTTCGACGGTGAATTTGGCCAGAGCTCACGCGCCGAGTCAACAGGAGCGACGACGATCCCGCTGGCCAGATCCATCCTCGCCGTGCCATTGCTATGGCCCCTTATGGTTGAGGCGGACCTGCGTGCTCGTTCCGGCGATGAGATCGCCATAGGCTCCCTGGAGTTCCAGCCTGAGGTGGACGGTCAGCATGTGAAGCGTCTTGTGGGTAGGAGTGGTGCGGTTCAAGTGAAGATCACGTGGTCGGGCGAGTAAACAGTTGTTGGTAACGAACTTCTCCTCGTCTGCGCAATACTGCTCCATAATACTTTTTGTATAGATATAAAACGGAGTAAATAAACATTTTCTGAGCTCTGTGTCTTAAGATGCACGCATACATAACTTTTGTGCACTACTTATTATCTATACTATAAAAGACGACGAGATTTTCGTTTCGTTCTTCGTCATGTATATCCTATACCGTCAGATTTTACGATGATCTAACGCTGTAATTAATCTAAAGAGTCCATGTCGACTACATCTCACCTTTGAGCCTACGCCGTCGGATTTTATGATGATCGAACGCTTTAGATTAATCCAAAAAGTTCATGTAGACTACATCTCTAAATTAGTATTTTTTAAAAAACACATGCCGTCTTATTAAAACAGAACTAAAAGAAGCCACCAGATTCAATGAGAGGGTCTAAAAAATCTCACGTTAACTAATTAAAAAAGAGAAAGATATAGACCATCAGATTTTATGAAGATCTAACGATTAAGAGTAATCTCAAAAAGAGTCCAGATCATATACGGCTATTTTATGAAAATTGACTAATAAATATATAAAAATTCAGAATTAAAAAAGAATATAATTTCCTAACCTAACCCTATACGGTTTCCATGTTCCCACGTTCCTAAGTCCTAACCTAGCATCCCACCCCACTTTTCTAATTCAAATAAAAAAACTAATTTTCTAATCTAATAAGGTCGTCCATGTATGGTGGCATTTTCTTTAATTGATCGAACTTTGTAATTAAGTAATCTAACTTGATGGAACAAAAAAACAAATTTTCGTAATCTAATAAGGCCATCCATGTATTGTAGCATTTTCTTTAATCTATCAAGCTTTGTAATTAAGTAATCCAACTTGATGATGTCATCATCTTTTTTTGAGCATAGATGATGTCATCATCTTGCTAAAGCGAAAAAATACATTGACAATAACAGAAGAGAGAGGGAGTATAACACAAGGAGTTTATTTCTTTCCATCTATAACAGATGATTAAAGAAGTCATCTATCTATCTATCTATCTATCTATCTATCTATCCATCCATCTATCTATCTATCTACTATTTTAATCTAATAGTGTTTAAAGAAGTCATCACTTCACCGACAGGGTGTAGCTTTTTACCAATGTCACTAGGGGAAGCCCAAAGTAACCTATTTTTTCATATTTTTTATTCTAGATCCTATTAATTCGCTCCCACGGGGAGTCGAACCTGGATCTGCTGGGTGCTACTCAGGTGCTCTAATCACTAAACTAGAGGCCCTTTCACCTATTAATATCTATTGATCTATACTGAATGCAACTAAAAAATTTAAATTAAAAAGATGGATATTTTTTGAAGCGAAAAAAGATGGATACTATCTACAAAATTTGACATGAGTGAAAATAGAAACATGTTTTAAACCTTACATCTTGCATGATCGTGCTTTAATCAACACAATAAAATTTAACACACCACCACAAATCGTGCACTTTTATTTTCTATTCCATCTTGCATCATTGTTCAATATTTTTTATTGTTATCTTAATATAATTATGTTAAAATGACATCATGTTGGCTGAGAGAGCATAGAAATTATCACACTAATAGAAAATAGAAAGAAAAAAATCACGATGAAAGAGGGGGCTTGCCAGCACTAGCGATAGCGAGGTAGTTCAATGGACATATCTAAGGACATATGAGTGGAAGAAGACTTGAGACAAATACAACTAGGTTCAATGAGAAACATGGTAGCCTCCCGATGATAAGAAAAACACACCTTCCTTTACACAATTTCTAATCACAAAGACCATCATCATTAGAGCCAACTTTATTGACACAAATAATCCACACAACGAGGAACACCTTGATTAATACAATAGTTGCACTGCCCTCGACGTTTACTTTCATCCATACCTTGTGAGAGTTTTAGTAGAGAGAGAAGAGTGAGGGGAGAGAGAGAGAGGAATACACACGCAGGTGAGAGGAAGGAGGATGAAATGAGTTGTTAATCATTCATAGTTGCATGCAATTGCTCTTTGCCGTCACTAGCCAATAGGGCTAGCAATCAAAGCCAAACCAATAGGCAAAATATATGCGCTCTTTCCTAGCAGTCTCTTCCTTTATATGCAACAATCAAAAAGTAATTAATTATCTTCTCTTGGCCTAGTGATGCTCTACTAATGGTAAATAAATAAAAAGCGCCTATCTATTCTCATATTAATATTATCTTCCCTTAAAACAAAGGATAAATTAAAGAAATAAATCAAGACACAAGACGATAAGTCAGATGAGTCAGCATTCCTTTAGTTGCCCCTTTCCCTTCAGAAGCATAGAAATTTCTTAGATCCTCAACATGTACAAGGATGAATAAGCATAGAGAAATTCATGGAAGTGAAGGGATGGATGATCACCGCCATGGAGCTATGGAAATTCGAAGTAGTTCTTCTGACATTGGAGGAGTTATGCAACATGTTATCAAGAACTCAACTTTTATGTGCAAGACATCAGGCTAGTGGCAACCCAAAGTGGAGCATTTAATGAATTCACAATGTGGCAGAGGTAGAGTGTTGAGTGTGTGATGAACATTTGAGTTGTTGTGATTAGAGGTACCAACGACAATAACATCTAGAGATATGAGAGACCCTAAGAAGAATCAAGATTTTAAAAATGACATAGAGTTGCTATAAAGAAGAATAAGAGAATAACAAAAGAATGGCGGGCTATTGCAATGCGATAAATAAATACATTAAGAAAGTAAAAAATGTACAGAGCATAACAATGACCACAAACACAAGAGCTGAGATGGTTGACCATGAGGAAGCACGGCGCAACTATGATCAAAGTAAAAAAAAAAGAAGAAAAACCAGCATAGTTAGATTATGAGAGGGTAATGATAATGACGATGAAAAGAAGATAGTGTAGCCAGATAGTAGCATACAAAGAACAAGTGCGCAAGCAAAACATACAAAAATAGTGAACTGTTCATGCATAAGCTAACACAGTCAGATAGCATAAAGGGTGCATGAGCAAAATATAGTTTAGAAGAGAAATAGGGCTATGGGCTTGCCGTGATGGTTTCTCCTAGCTCTACCACTTGCTTCTCTGTGAACTATAGTAAAACGGATCTCATAGCCTTTTCCAATATGAATAAGAAAACAAAGAAGTCAGAAAAACTATCTTCACTAGCTTTTGAGAGATATTTTTAAAATGGAGGTATAAGAAGCAATCTCAAACTAGAAAGCGATAAGAGCCACTCTAGCTTAGAAAGGGTCACAATAGCCAACGTATGATGATTAGGGGCACACCAATGAGAGTTTGATGGTACGCAAGCGACATGTCGTAGATACAAGAGGTTTCCAGTGTTTATTCACCATTCAAATACAGCTACATAACCTATAATGCCCTGACCATCCAGGCACACTTGTCACCATTAGTGATGATGAGAAATAACAATACGGTGATTCTTTCTATGTAGCATTGTTTTTATTGAATGGACAAGAGCTAAAAACTATAGAAAAGAAGAAAGCCAATGCCATCTTGATAGAGTGATGATCTTAAAGAATAAAGCAACTCAAAAATTGATATTTAGCATACATGAGAGAGAATTGACGCTAAAGGCTACCAAGGTATCGCTAATGATGTCATGCCTTCAATATAGCCATATCTTTTTCATCTCCCATTTTGTACGATATGACATCTTTTTCATCAGTCAATTTTTAGCGATGCAGATGAGAACAATATATAAGATGCTATGCTTGGAAGCAGCTAAGGATAGACGAGCCCACCAATATTGAATCGATTTTCCACCACTGGCCAATCGGTGGCGCTTGTCCCAGCTGGACCAGGCATATCCACAGCCTGATCGGGCTTCATTATTGGTGATGCCAAGGCAGAACATGTCCATTTCCATGAATAACGCGCAAGAGGTACGTACTCAACTCAAGGGTCAGCTACATTCACACTTCACACGTTTATTCTATGACTGGACAGACTGAGCCCAAGGGTCCAGGTGCATGTATGCATATTATTGCTAGCAAAGTCGTAGGCAACTTGCCTACTAGCCAGTGCCTTGCCAGAAGTCCCAACCCGAAACGTTTAATTACACAGTACGCAATGCCTCCATATGTATATATATATATATGTGTGCGCGCTGCATTATACACTTACTCCTAAAAGACGGCAACAGGATAAAGCTCCACCATATACCATCTTCATCAAAGCACATTGATCTCTCAACTTACAGGTAAGACACTGAGACCGTCTTGTTATCCAGCTGATTAACGAATCTGCGCCTTTCCGTTTTATCTCCTTTTGGCTCTTATTGAATTAAATGCTTGTTCCCCTCGATCTGATGCAGTGGTACTTTCATTTTTATTCATTTTACATTTCAAATTGGGAAACGGCAGTTCAAATTTCTTTTCATCATTGCAATTGAAATAACAAAACGCTTGGGACAAAATGTTATGTTGCTGTACGTTTTTGATGATGATGTTGTATTGCAATTGAAATAAACGTTATATATATGTCACAGTGAGACCTATATATGGCTCCTAAAAAGTTCTTTTCTATGAGGTGATTAGGTGAACTTGTATTTATCACGTACATATATGCCCCTACAAGAACATAAGAACATGTAAACCGACAATGGAGACACGTAAATTTATTTCATGAAGTTTAGACCCACCCTGTGAACCCTGCATCACCATTTAGGAAACCTTCATGGCCCAAAGATCAAGCACTTTCCCGGATCCACTAGTTGGATCCTTACGAAGGTGAGAGATGGAAACATTCATATGCTTTCTGCAGCTCTCCACAAGGTTGGCAGCTTAACTTGCCGGGCAACATCTAGCCGGCCAGTTAGGATTTGCCTACAAGAGTAACAAACGCCTCATGTATTGTTGATTAATGAATTCCACAAGTTCTCAACCCAATGCCTTCAATCATCCAATATTTCAACCTCTGAACCCAATGCACAAGATTTCTGAAGAGAACTTACGAAAGAGGGAGTAAGGAGAGCTCGATCTAATGGCCTCTAGCTAGGGTGTAGTTCTTCTCGTTAGAATAGGCAGTCAAAGAAGGGGGTGAGGGCATAAATACCCACCCAAAGAAACTAGCCATTAGAGCACGGACCACACCTTGCAGCGGAGGCCGTGCCTACAGCCCTGCTACACCTACCTGTCACCATGCTGCCGATGCATTAAGCCCTACTGCCGCCGCCCGCCTACAAGGCCCACAGTTGCGCCGGGCGCCAGAGCTTCCCGTGAGCCGTGACCGCCTCTAACCGAGCTCCATGCAGCGTGCCCTTTCGCAGCCACCCATCCCGGCGTGCTCCACCACGCAAACGCGTCTGCAATTCGGAACTTCAGCACACGCACAATGCCTCTAAATCTCCCGAGCAAGCTTTGATTTGCAGCCAAATTAGAAGTACGTGAGCAGGAGAAATTGACCCAAAATCTTTTGGTTAAGAGAGTTAGCATAACTAAAACCAATAATCTATCAGGCCCAGAGACGGAGAATCGCGAGATTGAGCTCACGGTTACCAAAACGGAGTTCTCGCTGGTCGGGTCGATCTCCGTCATGGATATAGAATTTCAAATGTGCCAGGCCCGATAGGCGGCAGGAGGCACGACCCTAGCACGGCCCTAAGCACGATCGATAGTGCCTAGGCTAGCCCGGCATGATAGGTTGATAGTGCCTGGGCCACCACTTCGGCCCATATTGCCGGCCCGAGGCACGACCCGATTTTGAGCGGCCCGATAACAAATTTCTCATCTCATATATATATACCTACAAAACCCTAATTTTTCTTCTCTTACCCTCAACCTAGCCGCCCCCTCCCTTCCTCTTCTCCGGAACCCGTCGCCCCACTCCCCACTTCCTGCTCCTCTCGAACCAGCCGCCGCCCACCCCTCTCTCCAGTCTGCGCCGCCGCCGCCCGCTGGGGACCGGACCACCGGAGCTCCAGCCGCGGGGGCCTGCGCCACCACTGCCGTGGGGGCCAGAACTCCTGCCGCGCCTGCCTCCGCCTCCACGCGGCGCTCGCGCCAGGCCGCCGGCCAGGATCTGCGCTGGTGCTAGGGGCGAGCGCCTCCTCTTCCACCGCCGCGGCCCCCAGATTCGGCCGTGCCATGCTACCGGCACCGCCCCTGCTCGCGTGGCCGGGATCTGCTCGTCCGGCCGGGATCTGCTCGTGCGGCCAGGATCTGCAGGCGTGGCCGCGGCCGGCACTGCCGCAGCCCTCTGCCGCTCCTTCCCTCCCTCCCTCCTACAACGCCTCTGCGGGTCTGCCGTGGGGACGCCCCTCCGACCGCCGCCGCCGCTGAACGACGTGGTAGGGCAATGGATGGACCGGCCGAGCCCAACGGCCCGACACCAGCCTGATGGGCCAGTCGGGCCACCGTGCCGACCCGGCACTACAAAATGGCCTTAGTGTCGGGCTTCGGGCGCTGGGTCGGCATGGCAGCCCGGCACGACACGGACCTAAAAGCCATCGGGCCACCGCCTTCCCCTGTGCGCCGTCTTCTACCTCCTTCCCAACCGTGCCACCGTCTGTCTCCCCTTACGCGCCATCCTCCGTCTCGCTCGTAAGGATGGCAATGGGGCGGTTTCGGGTCGGATATCCACGGGTTTCGGGTCTAGCGGGTTTGGTTTTGGTTTGAATTTCTCACCCACGATTTTTGGGTTTGGGGCCCCGAAACCTATCGGGTTTTGTTTCGGGTTTGGTTTTTCACCCGTGGATACCCAATGGATAACCAAAATCAATCATTAGGAATTGAAACTCATGTTTTATAATATATTAATAATAACTTGTTTACTTATATACTATTCTAAGTTGACTCATGCAATTATTTACTATTTGTTGCCTCTTGTTTATACATGTGAATATGTTATGTATCATGCATATCTATACTATAAAGCACGACGAAATTTTTGTTTCGTCCGTCGTCTTTCGTTTCGTCCGTCGTCATCTATATTCCACACCGTCGGATTTTATGATGATCCAACGCTCTAAATTAATCTAAAGAGTCCATATTGACTAGATCTCACCTTTGAGCCTACACCGTCGGATTTTATGATGATCGAACGCTCTAGATTAATCTAAAGAGTCCATGTAGATTACACATCTAAATTAGTATCTAAAGAGTCCATGTAAATTACACATCTAAATTAGTATTTTTTTCTAAAACACGTGCCTGCGGCACGTGCCCTTCTGCTAGTGTTTATAAAAAGTCATCGTTGTTCTTAATATTTTGCCATACAAAACGAGTTTCAGGTATCCAATCGGGTTTCGGGTATCCACGGGTTTCGGTTTCAGGGGTGTATTTTCATCTGAATCGGTGTTCGGGGCGATTTCGGGTTTTAAGTTCGGGTTTCGGTTTTGGGTGCCTAGACACTCCACTCGATCCGAACCCGACCCGTTGCCATTCCTACTCGCTCGGCACGCTGTCCTCCATCGTGCAACATGCTGCCGGAGCGACCGCTCTCCTCACGCGCGTTGTCGTCCACCTGTCCCCTCGCCTGCACGACGGAGAGGGAGGTGTGGTCGGGCCTGGCGGCGGCATGGAGGACGGGGAGGAACGGCCGGGCGGGGACGGGCGCATAGGCCTCCCAAATGCGACTTGATGGGGCGGTGGCGTTGCGGAGCAAGAGACACGACCGGGCCTGGCGGAGGCAGTGCTGCAGGGCGGGAGGCGCGACCGGCCACGACGGCGGCACGGAGGAGCCGGGACAGCAACGTATTTAATTCACTGTGCGGCGCGCGCAGAGCTTCTGGGAAGAGAAAGGCTGGCTGGTGAGAAAGATAGGAGAGAGAGAGGAGAAGGGATGTGAGGTCCACATCCATCCAGGGGCAAACTCGTCTTTTCGCACGGCACTTAACGGTGAATGGATGGAAAATGGAACGGAATGTCGAATAAGGAACCAAACATACCCAGGGCCAAATAAGGAAGAAAATTTTTTTAAAGACCAAGAAAGGAACGAGCAAGTTTTTCTGGGCCAAATAGGGAATAAACTCTATCCTCTACTGCATCTGCTTCTCCTCTCCTCTAGTCTCTTACTCTCTTTCACATCTTCTCCAGCCCCGAGCTCGACAAAGGGCTTCTCCTCCAAACAACTCCGGCAGATTGCTTCTCCTTGGTCACAGTAATTCCCATGAAGTGCTGGACTGGATGTGGACCGGATGGATGGAGAAGACGTGAAGTACTTTCCCATTCTTTATCCGAGCGCGGGCCCCGCCTCACCCATCTAAACGCCTGAAGAAACGGGATGCGTTTTCCAAACGGAGTTTCTAGCTGGCTTGGCACTACCTATAGAAATGTGGGTTGGGATTGCTCTAAAGGATATAAATGAATGCACTTTAATTTTATAAAGAATTTTACGGTACCTGAAACAAATAAACAAAGTCCATCAGGTTGAAATTAACGGCTTGAGACATAAGAAGTAGAGTACCTAGAAAAATATATTAATCAGTACCAAAATAGATGAGATTCATACAAAAATAGGAAAGTTACCTCCGATACCTCCTGAACCTTTACCAAAATAGGAAAGGGTATCTCTCGATACCTCCTGCTACTATTCAAGCATTGTAGAACAACTCTTATTTCTTATTTTATAGGAAGTTAGCCTAGGCACTTAAATTTAATGGCAAATAAATAGTTGGAGTTCACCTTTGGTGTAAATGGCTGATCAAAAATGTTGTATTCGTGTTTATATGCTACACTGAGCAGGGACCGAGGAATTGAGGCATTGGGCGGAACATGTCTGAAGAACCTGTCCCATCTGTGCCAGTAGATTATGACATCCCAGAAGACACGTACACTTCCTTCATTGATGTCCTTCGCGCCAAGCTCGCCGACCACCCTAATCCTGACAACGTAGAGGGGCGTCCCGTGCTTGCCAAGCAGAGCCTCCCCCAAGAGCCGGCGAGGTGGATGTACTGTAACCTATCAGCCGTCGAGGACAAGGAAAAGACCACAACAACCCTAGCCGTCCGGGATGACAACGTGTACCTCATCGGCTTCAAGGCTCACAGCGGGAATTGGTATGAATTTGGCTTCAATGGGAAGACGGTGCCTATGATCCCTGGTTCCACCTTCCTAGAATGCGATGTTGACTACAGGAGCCTCGTGGGCGGCTCAAGCAGGAAGGAGGTCAAGGCGAACCTGGTGAAGATGCAGCTGGGCAAAAGCTTTGCGGAGAAAAGCGTGAATAGGCTCTCAGGATATGTGCAAGAAGCGGGCGCACCTGACGCTGACACCAAGCTGGACCTGGCACGCCTTATCGTGATGGTCTGTGAGTCAGCGAGGATGATCTCGATCTCCAACACGGTGAACGATGGCTGGGCCAGCGAAAGCAAAATCAGCGAGCAGCAGGTCGATTACCTGCGGAACTGGGGGCTCATGTCCCAGGCGTTGCTGGGGCGAAGGGAATATGGGGCAAGTACATATGGCCCAAGAAGTTGAACAAGATCGAGATAAGAAACACAGAGGATGCACTCTCTGTTGTTCAGCTTCTCCTTAACAAGCCAGCGCCACCGCCACTGCAACAGCAGCAGCTGGTGGCAAAGGCCAATAAAGAGGAAGACGAGGCCTTGGGGCAGACCCTGGTAGAGGTGTTTTCTGTGCGTGCCAACTTGCCGTTCATTGGAACCGTCGCCGTCTTCGATGGGAGGCGGGGCCAAATCATCTACCACTGCAACAATGACTTGCCACGAACCCAAGAGGTACTCTCAAAAGAATAGTTTTCATTTACTCCTGAAGTGTTTCAAATTCTGATTATCCGTCTCTGTCTCCAAATTTATTTAAACCAGAAACCAGAATCTAACGTTTGGGAGTTTGAGGGTTGGGGACTTTTTTTTTTTTTAAAGAGAACTATATTCAGGTACAACCAAAAAGGATCCTGGGGACAACAGTTTACAAAAGCGCTCGAAAGAGAAGCAAAAAGCAATAGCATGGCAACATCATGAATAAAGCCTAACGAGTTTCTTAAACTACAACTCCACAATATCTGAAACAACTAAAGATGAAGCATTGTAGTTGTGAAGCCAGGCCATCATCTTGCTAACCACCTCCTCGATTTTCGGCTGATCAGTAGACTTGAGCAAAACCTTCCATCTCTGCAAAAAGGAGGTTCCAGTATATATGATGCTAATAGGAGAAGCAGAAAATTTTTGCTCAATAGCCATCTTATTTCGATTATTTTTCCACATGGCCCAAGCAAAGGCTGCCAAGACCACCCAACCCAGCCTACTAGGTAGGTCTTGAAGAAACTGCCCCCATGTAGCTTAGACCGGTTCACAGGTAAATCACGAAGCCCGAAGATTACCCTAAGTACACACCAAAGAAACTTTGATAAAGAGCAGGAAAAGAAAATGTGATCAGAGTTTCTGTTTTCCCACACACATCAACTGGTTGAACCTTTCCAACCTCTTTTCTCAAAGTCGTTGCTGTTAGCAATTTATTGTGGAGAAATTGCCATAAGAAGACTTTAATTTTCATCGGTAGTTTCGTTTTCCAAATGTTAGAGTCATTGCGTATACACACACCCCTATGTGTAAGAAATCTGTAGAGAGATTTAGTAGTGAAGCTTCTGGACGTACTTCTCCAAAGCCCAAATGACTTCATCAGAATACTCAGGTTGCTTGAAGCTGTACATTCTGAAGAAGATCAATCAGAACGTCCAACTCATTTGCTTCTGTTAGGTTCAAACTTCTTTTGAAGTAAATATGGCACAACCCATCCTTCATATAATCAACCACTCTTGCTTTTGGGTCCTGACACTTGTTAAAGAGATTTGGAAATTGAACTCTGAGTAGAGAATCACCTAGCCAAATATCTTCTCAGAAGAAGGTGTTGTATCCATCTTTTAACCTTAAAGACGCCCCACTTGAAAAGGTGTTTCACCTTATGCAGACCTTGCCAGAACTGGGAAGACCCTTTATGTTTGGAGGTAAAGAAATTGCCATCCGGCATATACTTAGCCTCCAGAAGCTTGTACCAGGTCGAACCTTATTCCTGCATGATTTTCCAGATCCATTTAACCAATAAACATTGGTGTTCATGATTTCAGTGTTTATGATGCCAAGACCTCCCTGGTCTTTGGGGACTACTTATGGCTTAGAGGGAGCTCTGGGTGGCTCCCTGGCCGGCACCGGCAGTGGAGATAGGAGATCCGGTGAGGGAGCTTAATTGACCGTGGCCATTACGCATGCTTTTCAGGTTGACGAGGTGGTGCTGACTGGGCCGTATAGAGCCATCTCTGCCCTCGGGGGGAACTGCACCGTCCAAGTTTTCGACATCGACTCCTCTGAAGAAGGAGCGCTCTCCGCGGCAGGGGAGTCCATAAATGCCGGTGGTATGCTGCAGCTGCAGTGCTGGGATGATGACAGCGCCGTGCACGTCACGCCCTTGACGCGCGACATCAGCACAGCCCACGGCCCTGTCACGGTGACATACGCGGTGCTGAGCAACGCCGTGGAGGCCACAATTCAGGTGAAGCTTCGTCTCGCCAACGCTGGCACCCACGTCTACGGTAAGGTCACTGTAAGCAGCAAGCTCAAGGCCTTGGACGGCGTCGCCAGTGTGCTCTTTAGCCGTGATTCAGACCACACAGTGGCCGTCTCTACTGACGATGCCACGGTTCCGCTGGCCCGACATGTCTTGGCGGCGCAACTTGGCTGGCCACTCGTGGTAGAGGCAACCTTCCATACTGCTGAGGAAAATGTTGTTCGCGGCAAATTCGAGTTTGATCCTGAGCTCTCTGGGGAGCATGTGAAGCTTGCCTCCGACGAACAGGAGCACGGCACAGTCGAGGTGAAGGTCACCTGGTCAGATATTTGACGGAGGACGTCATACTCTGTTGTAGTAATCCTGTATCGCATGTGTGTTAGTGTGTCGAGTCAAATAAGCCAGCCCGGCTGTTACAGCTGTGCGTGTGACTGTGTGAGTTGAGCTTGACGCACGCTAGCTTGTTCGTGCGGAGCGCGTCTTCAAGAGAGCGCGCGGTGTGTTCGTTGGTCGTGGGATGGCATGGCCGCACAAGGCGGCATGCCGCGCATGTAGGGCACGGTGTGCCATGATTTGTTTCCCATACATACATTGATTGATGAGAACAGAAAACGCTGCCGTTATTCGCAGCACAAAATTCTCTTGTCTGTTCGTATATATTCTCGGTGAGTGAGTGGCTGATCGCCAGCGACGTGGGCTCGCCGGGATTTTCAACACTTTCTACATGGGTCGATCTAGTATACGCCGTATCATAACCAATAATTAAATATATAGGCCTCACTACTCTGAGCGGGCAATTCATTTGGCTCGAGTCTCAATTTCTCGTTTATTGAGTCTTAGTCGTGTGTGTGCGTGCTTGGTAGTCTAGCGTTTGATGTGTTTTGTACTAATGACGAGGTCATCTCTCATCGTCCACAGAAACAGCGAACGTGGGATCTTCTTTATCGTAAAAATATGGTATTCACTACGGGAAAATTTGTGTTTGTCGTGTGTGGCACGCTTTGCCGTGTGTTTTTTTTTATACACGGCCAAGAAGGCTCTTTGCCGTGTGTCAAAAGTTGGCACACGGCAAAGACCCCTCTTTGTCGTGTGTCAAAGAAAACACACGGCAAAGACCTCTCTTTGCCGTGTGTCAAGCTTTGACACACAGCAAAGAACTCTTTGCCGTGCGTTTTTTTAAAAACACTTGGCAAAGAGAATTTTTAAAACACGTTTTGAAGCCCTAAACGAAATCAAATTAAAAGGTGTTCAACTACAAAGTTGTATAACTTCTAAAGATTTACAACTTTTACTTTGATCATTTGTTTATATAACAAAGTGGTACTAAAAGTGTTTACAAATCATACACCTCTCGTATAGTTTCCTAAAATAAGAAGAGAGATGTATAAGATTTGTGAACAATCTTACTACCGGTATATTGTATGAACTTTTGATCAAGATAAAAGTTGTTTAGATCGAAAAGTTATGAAACTTTGTAGTTCACAACTTTTTTATTTGTAATCATCTTGTCAACGAAAAACTAAGTTTGTATTTCTACAAATTTGAAATTCAAATTTTATAAACAACCTCGGATGAACTTTTGACCAAAATGAAAGTTGTCTAGATCGAAAAGTTATGAAACTTTGTAGTTGACCAATTTTTTGTTTGAAGTCATCTTGTCAACGAAAACTAAGTTTGAATTTTTCAAATTTGAAAATTCAAATTCTATAGACGACCTCGGATGAACTTTTGACCAAAACGAAAGTTGTAGATCTTGAAAAGTTATGAAACTTTGTAGTTCACAACTTTTTTATTTGAAGTCATTTAGAGCCTCCAATAAACAATTTACACTCGGAAAAGTTTAATATGGGGGGAATCAAAATGGGATACGGACACAGAGACTCGAGTGGTGCAGTGGCAGAGGAGGCTACATGCAAAGGGAAGGGCACGGGTTCGAGTCCCGCTGGCCACGTAGCGTGCGATTTTTTCGCAAAAAATGCGCGACTTGCGACTTTATTTTGCGTTTTTCCCATTAAAATAAAATGTTTTGCTATTTTATTTTGCGTTTTTTATCAAAATTTTGCCGTGTGTCACTCTTTGCCGTGTGCCAGATCAGGGCTTTGCCGTGTGCCCCAGATACGGCACACGGCAAAGAAGGCTTTGCCGTCGTGGTGTTTGCCATGTGCCATTTTGCACACGGCAAAGCCTTTGCAATGTGTCTTGTGCCAGACAACAACAGGAGAGTCTAGAGATCATCTTTGGGGGTGTTCACTACGGGAGCCTGGGTGTTTGCCGTGTGCGACCTACGGCGAAGCTCCGACGGTAAACACCCACGACGGCAAACAACTCTTTGCCGTGTGTCGTAACTCGAGCACACGACATATATCTTTGCCATATGTAGAAGTGGGAACACGACAAAATAAAGGAGAAGACGACGCTGGGACGGAGATGGCGTGGACACACGGCAGCTTTGCCGCGTGCCTGTTGCTGGGCACACGAAAAAGCATGGTCACTTTGCCGCGTGTTGCGGCCTGACACACCGCAAAGCACTATCCAGAATGACAGTTTTGGTCACTTTGCCGTGTGCCACATACGACAAAGTGACCATAAACTTGCTGATTTCATATAATCTTGCGTTTAATGTTTTCCAAATCATACAAAATCACAGGCATTGTATATATAAAAATCCACGGTACATGACAACCATTACATGCACTAGATCTTTACCTAATAATAAAGCGAGGAACGTCTCTGCCTTGTTTCTGGTCCTTCGTAGGGCTCACACCTCTTTTTTTCGATCTTCACGTTTTCCTTTTTTTCGATCTTCACGTTTTCTAGTCCAGTCTCCGACTCACGGTCTCGTCCTACTCCATTTTTTTTTCTCCGACTCCTCCTTTTCTTTGGCCGCTTTTTTAGCGCCAGCACACCCAAAAATCCAGGGAAAAAATGACTTGGGGATGATTTGAACCATGACCATCACCAACTCCACGGTTGTAGTTTCAACCAACTGTGGGCTACAATTAACATGTTTAAATGAGTACATTACATTTATTTATAGTAAATCTCTGTAAGCATGAACAACCAACACATTCGAATGCATGGCTCTAGCATATTGACGTCCAAAAGATCCATATTCCAACCAATCACTGAATAGGATGCCAAATTCTTAAAAAAAAAAGATACATCAACTATGATAATGACTTAGTTGTGTGCTACCGATCTATCATTATATGCTATCTTTTTAAGACTCCTCAACATAAGCTGTGACAAAAGAGATTTGAAGGCAACATCATAGTGCGGCAATAACATGATGGAGGACATTACAGTCAAAGAGCGAGGCCTAGCCGGTAGAGGAGATGCTAGATCAAGGCTTGGGCAATCAGTGCAATGGCTTGCGCGCATGTGCGATAGAAAGAGGGGAGGAGGGGGCTAGTGGTTCTTGATGCTGATATCAATTATTGATAAAATTAGTTGGATGGTTGAGGTCGAGTTGGGGTTAAAATGAATCCGACGGTATTTTAATGGATCGGTTGAGGTCGAGTCGGGTTAAGATGAGTCTGATGATATTTTAATGGATCAATTTCGAGTTTTTAGCGAAGGTGATATTATTTTAAAGTCTCTGTCATTTAATGTTATTCGGTTTCATAGCTGTTACATTATCTATATGAACATTGCCCGTAGCAACGCACGGACATATTTGCTAGTATATATAAAAGTATCAAACAAAGTACCAAAGTATCAGTTCACAAGTTCACATCAAAGTATCAAACATATAAACACGAGTTCACAAGTTGACAACATAACAAAGTATCAAAGTTCACTGAGGTGGGTCGAACAACGGTGGAGGTGGGAACAACTGATGTGGCGGCAAGGTCAGCGAGACGCCCGGCGACATATCTGGCATATTCGAGGCCGCCGATTGATTCTGCTGAAAAGAAAATGTAAGACAAGAATAAGTTCTCTAAGTTGTAGTCTCTAATTAGTGTAATTAATGTAAAAGTTTGTCAAGTGGCTCACATGTGGAGTTGTAGAAGGACTCGGAGCCGGAGTGAACATGATCGGTGGCACCGGTGACAGGGGTGGAATCTGTGACATCTCTGATGTCTAATCACCTCATTAAGGCTTGATGGACAATTAAACTTGTGGTTTTGACCAAAGTAAACGCATGAAATAATGGATTAAAATTCCATGCGCCGAACCTTTAGAGGTTGAATTGATCTGAATTCAAAATTTCGCTTAACAACTTGAAAATCTGTCAATAAGAGAGTTGTCCCAAATTTTATAAGGAACAACTTTGTTAATTGGTGGATTTCAAAATTTTGAGTGGAAGATGCTCTAAATCATGGTCAAACAGCAGTCAAACCTGTTTTTCAGCCAACACTTAGAAAAATTTCTAAGTCCGGAAAGCTGAAGTTTTTCCTAAAAGTTAAGGCTTGCCATTTGGAATTCCATGTATAACTTTTTATGAAATTTTCCCTAAATTGAATCATTGATGTTTGGACTTGCCCTTGGTCATGTTCTCCATCAAGTATTCACACCCTAAACATTTTAAATTTGCTTGGGAAGAGGGTTAAGTCGAATGAATTCCTGTGCAACTCGGTGAAATTTGACCTTTCTCGGTTGGCATGGTTCAACTTTGAATTTTTACAAAAGTTGTTCACATTTTCATGGGACACGATTTTGTCAATTGGAGCTCGATGAGATCTTGAGTGTAACATGCCCAAAAACTCAGTCAAAGTCAGTCAAACTCCAGAAGTTCACCTGGCCGGCGCCCGAGTTCATGTTGTTTTCTCCTCAAATTTCCCTTTGATCTATAGACTTTTTCTATGGTCAACCTTTACAAAAGTTGTAGCCTACACTGTGGGACACAACTTTCGTATTGGCAGGATTTTGAGCTCAGTTCAACATTTTGGAGAAAATCTTAGTCAAAAGTGCGCCCCGCAGCTGCTCGACAACATGCCCGAACCGGAGTTCATGCTCGTGGCGCTCGCGTTTGCGCTCTCCGGCGCCGTGGTTCGCCTCGACCGCACTCCTGCGCTCGATGGCCACGTGGCACGACCTGCCCCGCTGTCAGACCCCGTCGCCCACATGCCTCGACATCCGGGCGCTGTCCCTCGCCTCCATCCGACCGGTTCCCGACCGCCCGACCGTCGCCCCGCCTCGATGTCCACGCGGCCAATGGTCTCTGCGCGTCGCGCCATCCTCTAACCCCCACGCCCGACCAGGAACGAGCCGCCACTCGCCGAACGCCACGCGGCGCTCCGCCGCCCGCCGTTGCCCTGTCTCCCCCGCACGCTCCCCGACCGGACGCGACGCGCGGCCCACGCGCGCCACGCGGCACGCCGGCACCTCCCATGCCCGCTTTGCTGACCAACCGGCGCGCGCGAGCTCTCCCGACCGGCTGTGGACAGCCCCGCTCGAACGCCGCCTCGCCGCGACCGGCCCCCGACCGACGCCTCCCGCTGGCCGCCTATAAAAGGCGCAACACCCCTCCCTCGAGCTCTTGCCCCGCCATTGCCATCCCGCCGCCAGGCTGCCGGAGCTCCTACGCGCCCACACCTTCCCATCGCCGTTCAAGGTCGCCAGCGCCTCCCCCTCGCTCTACTCCGCCCGCACGAGCCCATAGCCGAGCGCCTCCCCACCAGTTTCGCCAGAGCAGAGAAGGAAGCCGGCCGGAGATCCGCTCCTCCACGGCAAACTTTCCTCCGGCCATCTCCGACCTCGAGGTCCGCATCAAACAGAACCCCGGTGAGCCCCTAAGCATTCCCATGCCCTTCCCCGGCCGAGTCCGACCCTCACCTCACCAGAATTTAGGCCGGACTTATCATCTTATACCCAGAAGCATTGTTGATCAACATGTCGACGATAGGCATAAGATATTCGTCTTTTGGAGTTGCATTGTTTAAATCTCTAAAGTCAATACATATTCTAATTTTATCAGAGTTTTTCTTTTCCACAGGCACAATATTAGATATCCAATCTGCATACCTGCATGGCCGAATAAACCTAGCTTTCAATAACCGATCAATCTCTTCTTTGATGCGGTCATAAAATTTTGGATTAAAACGCCTAGAGGGTTGTTTATGCGGCCTAAAACCAGTTTTAATAGGCAATCTATGTTCAACCAGATCTCTACTCAAACCAGGCATCTCAGTGTAGTTCCAAGCAAAGCAATCAACAAATTCTCTAAGTAATGCACATACCCTGCTTTTCTGATCGGCTTCTAGATTTGCATTTGTAAATGTAGGTCTTGCAACACTTCCATCACCAATATCAATTTCTTCAAGTGGATCAGCCGATGAGAATCCCTGTCCAAGCTTCTCCATATCATCAAAATCTTCAATAGTTTCATGCATATCGTTCTTTCCTGAACGAAGTACCTTTTTGCAACCACTTAATGCTATCTTCTTTATTCATTATTTACAAAGACAAATTATTGAGCCGACCTATCGTAGCCGGTTGTACGTGTACTGGTACAAAACCTTCTTTGCCAATAGACAAATAATCACAATCTAAAAAATCCCTTCCTGTCAAATATGTGATCTCACCATGTTGCCAATCAACTTGTGTGTCTGTCAGTGCAATGCAGGCCGAATTATCTGCCTCGACCACTTCCACATCATCACCAACCCATTGAATTAAGCACTGATGTAAAGAGAAAGGAATGCAACAGTTTGCATGAATCCAGTCACGCCCTAGTAAAATGTTATATTGGCCTTTCACATCAACAACAAAGAAAGCAGTCGGTATGGTCTTGCTTCCGACTGTTAGCTCCATGGAAATAACGCCCTTTGCTTCAGATAACTCCCCTGAGAAACCACTAAGCCCCATGTTGGTCTTCTTTAATTCACTTTCATCTCGACCCAGTTAAGAAAAAACTGAAAGAGGCATAACATTAACCCCAGCACCGCTGTCAACAAGCATGCGACCAACAGGCTTACCATCAATATGACCTTTGATAAATAAAGGCTTCAGGTGCTGACCAGGCTTCTCAAATATAGCTCTTTTTTGGACCAAGATTAAGCTCTGCAACTTCAGATTCAGGAGCACGAAATTCAGAGGGCAATATGAACACCATGTTGACATCACAAATTTCAGGAGCATCTATTTTATTTTCTGAATTTTCATCAATGACCATGTCATCTATTTTATTTTCTGAATTTTCACCAACGACCATGTCATCTGCAGTGCTATTCTCCTCCTTTGTGATGCACTTTTCCTTCCAAGTCATCTTTGCAGGCACCATAGGCCTTGTTTGATTGAACCATGCATCATGCTTCCTTTCAGCTTGCTCTTCCTTGATCTCTAGTGCTCGCAGCCGCTGCACCCTCCACTTCTGAGTATGTGTGAGTCATGTAGGGCACCACTGAGGCTCTGGTTTTGTTCCTGGTGCAACTGACATGATCCTATTGCTGCCCCTCATGCCTCGAGGCCTATACAGAAGTGCAGACATTCTCGGCCTGAATGCGATGTTCATGGCCGAAAAAATATTTTGCTGCTCAGATACATCACTAGAAGTAGCAGCCTGACAACCATTTGATAACACAACAGTTGACTTCTCTGAATTCTTCTGAATATTAAGTTTTGCATCAGCCTGCAAGCTACACGCTTCTGTAGTATCCTTTGTCTGCTACATGCTGCTGCTTCCTGCATTGTCACAAGTTTTCATATCGTGAACAGTACCATTGGGTAATTCAGATTAACCGATTTTTAGGCTCCCAACAGAGCGCGGCCCATCCGAACCTCCTTGTCTTTTTGGCACCCATGCAAACTGCTTGCCTCCCATGTAAATTTTCCCATCTGCATTTTGCCTTGGTGAACCACTTCCTACAGCAGGTGCAAATATTTCCTTCTTAGGTGAATCAACTTCAGCTTCCCTGCGTGTACTTGAACTTCCATAAACTGAATTTTCGTGACCACCATGGATCACAGTAGCATCACGTGATCTGACTTCATAGTTAAAACGGGCCCTCTTGTTTTGCATGTATCTTCCAACCATAGGCCTTGATGGCCTCCCTCCTGGGTGAAAATGACTCGCTGATCCATTAGAATATGGTACCCTAGAATTAAAACCCCTTGGAGGAAACCTCTGATAAGAAGGTTCATGGTTCCAATATGCTTGTTCTCTCCTGAAATAATATGGCTGCTGATCATGTGAACTTTTGTTCCAATACCTGTGACCACCAAAACCATGTCCAGAAGGAGATCTAGGACGCTTGGCACCTCCAAGCCGATTAAACACGCTGCTGGCCTTTTGTGAAGTGTATTTGTCCAACAACTGTTTAACTGTCGGCCTTGAATCATGTTCTTTTGAGTCTTACTTTTCTTTATATGATCTTGCTGAGATTCTGGGGTAGTGACTATGGATCCCTTCTCAAGCTTCTTCAACATGTTGTCACAATTATCTTGAGAAGGTTGCACTTGACCCTTGCCTCTCACCTTGATCAAGTCTTCTTTAAGCTTGTTGACTTCTTGCTTGAGTTCTTCATTTTCTTGGGCAATGAGGTCATCACAAGACTCCACAAGTAGATGCTCAATGTTAGATTGTCTTACTTGAGCGCAACAAGATTTAGCATAAGATAATTCAATATTGACTTGTGAGCATGTGCATGCGTGTGAAGGAGGTTGATAAAATTCCATCGATGTGATAACAACCGCATGAGCTATGGTCTAATGAATCAACAAGCTTCTCATGAGGATATTCAAGTTGAGCTTGTCAAATTGAGATTTGAGCACTTCATTGGCTTTTTTCTAATTGTGCCACACATGGTAAAGAGTTAGTAGCACATGCATAATCACTTGTCAATGACTCATACTTATAGACCAAAGAGGCATGAGATGATTGACCATTGCCTCTCTTAGTATTCTTCTTCTTCTTAGCCATCAAGCACACTATGCCCTCATCATTGGAAGATAAGGATACTGAAGTTGAAGCTTTGCTTGGATCAACACTCGTGCCAAGACCGGTCTGACCGGGGTTGCAAACCGGTCTAACCGGTTCCTATACAGGAACTGTGTCATGAATGGTTTGCTCCTCTTGTTTCATGGATGGAGTCACCTGAGGCTCACTGTTGATTGTTGACACGGATGAGCACTCCTCTGTTTCCATATTTTCTTACTCCTCATCATCACTTTCAGAATTTGAAAATAAATCCGTGAGAAGAGCCCAAGTAAGATGTGCATCTTTTCGAATTTCATTCATTGGTTAGAGATGATATCCCATACATCTTCACATACAACATTTCACAAGAAGTTAGAAACACAAGCATTGCGTTGCGAGCGGTTCAACTCCTCTTGAGTGACATTGCACCAATAAAAATTTTCAATGTCAAACTTTGGAGGTAAAACGCTAGCAACTAAAACATGTTCTACAACAGGATCAATATCCCTAAGTATGTGTTTGGTTTGAAGGATGGGACGGGACGGGATGGTCCCATTTTTTAGGCTATTTGGTTTACTGATGAGTGGGATGGGGTCATCCCTCGAGGGGAATATTTCCTCAATATGTTGGACGCCCCCATCCCTCGGAATCGAGCGGACGGGGGCATCCCATTTTCTCACCGTCTCGCCCGTCTGTTCTCGGTCTGAGCTGCTGTGGGTGAGTGCGGCGCGACTCAACCGGGGAGGAGCCCCGGCGGTGTGAGCCAGGCGGCCACAAGGCCCTGGTGACGCGAATCGATCGACAACGAGGCTACGGCGATGCGCTGGCGGTCAAGGACGTAGCGGCCAGGGGCGAGCGGCCGGCTCCGGCGGGGCGACGCGCCGGCCATCAAGGACGGACGCAGATGGCACGACCAAGGGCAAGCGCGCCTGCAGGTGAGCGGGCGGCTCGGTAGGCAGCGCAAGCCTAGTAGAGCGGCGGCGCAAGGTGACTCCATGGCCTTGATTGGAAGTTGGGACGGAGAGGTAGGTGGAAGAGAAGATTCGGCGGTGGAGCAGAACAAACCAGGCGAAGTAGGGTGGCCCCTGGGAACGACGAGCACTAGCGACCGACGGAGGGGATGAGCAGCGAGGATGGGCTCCTGTCATCCTGCGTGGGAGCCATGGTTCTTAGGGATCTGTGGGAAGAAGATAAGGATGAAGGAAAAAAAAACAGAGAAAAGGTTCCCTAGAGAATGACAAGTGGGCCTATTTTGATGACATGTGGGCTTCGCTCAAATATGGCTAACGGTGTTAACATCATGATCCATCCCATTCTCTTCATCCCTCATACCAAACAAAAAACAGGGACAGACTCGTCCCTTTCAACCAAACACAAAATGGGATGGTCCCATCCTATAAAATACGGACGGGAAAATCCCATCCCACTTTGGCTCTGAACCAAACACATGGTAAGTGCATTGTGAACATGAGCTGACCAAGAAGAGAAGTTTGAGCCATCACTTACAAGAGGCTCAAATTGTACCTCAAAAGATTTCGACATCTTTTATTCACGACGGTTAAGCTTTGTTGTGAAGACTCGCTCTAATACCAATTAAAAGAACCTATATGTCGTCTAGAGGGGGAGGGGGTGAATAGGCGAGATGGGCAATTGAAACTCCCAAATCCAGTTTCAGCCTGCTGCCAAATCCAGGCCGGTCTAACCGGTTGAACCGATCCTGAACTATGCTGCTATCCAAGTGTAACTCCAACACCCCCCCCCCCCTCTCTTCTAGCACCAATAACACTTGATGTTGTGCTTGTTCATATGTTTTTCACCAGCATCACTAAGTCCCTGCACACATATAAAGCACAACCAAGTAGATCGAAGCGGAAGCACAACTAAAGCTAGAAGTAATCAAATGAGGCAAACCAAAGAGGAGACACAAGGATTTTCTTGAAGTTTGAACCCACTGCATGCACACAACCGACAAGTTTAATGGTTTCTAGTCTCCGTTGAGGAGCTCCGCAAAGCCTCCTCGCCAAGGTGTATAACAACCATTCACTAAAAAGAATGGTTCCCTTTAGATGGAAACCGACCTTTACAAACTTGTCGCTGCTCACCACAACGTTGGGAGCAAGCCGGCGATGCCTAGCCGTCTAGGAGGAACACCTCCAAGAGTAACAAATGCCACACGGGACTTTCTTGACGCCAACCACAAGTGATCATTCACATGACAGATGTGTCTTTTGAGAAGTGATAATATTTTTACTCTCAATCTCTCATGTAGATGATGTTCAACTTGGTGAAAAAATGAAGGCTGCTCAGTCTCTCTTGAAGAACTTGCACTTGTTCGTCTATGGGTGTGTGCTCCTAACCCCTGTAGACCTTTATTTTCTTGCTATCTTGACAGCGGCTAACGTTAGGTTTTGTATACTAACAGTATTTGATGATAATTGAAGATTTGTCATTAAGGGTCCCTTTGGCAGGGCTCCAACTCCAGCTGAAACAGCTCCAGCTGTGGCTCCGCTGGTAGAGCAGATTCTCTGGTGAAGCTGAGAGTGTTTTGGAAAACGTTTCGCAAAACAGCTCCAAACGACTTATCCTGTATTTAAAGGAATGGATGGGGGAAATGAAATGACCTATATGCCCTTGGGGAGCCTCCCTCCACCACGCCGCCAGGAGGCGCAGCACCAGGGGCCCCGGGCCAAGCTCCTCCCACCGCGCCAGGACATGGTCCTGCAGCGGCGAGGAAAGCGGCCAGGGATCCCGTCGCCGGCGCTCCAGGCCACAAGAAGACCGGTGGAGCTCCAGAGCCTCCTCCTCCACCTGGATCCCCTTGTCGACTTGCGGATCCGCCGATTTGCGACCCCTCCTTGCCTTTTCCGGCCGCCGCCGCCGCTCCTGGACCATCCTCCATGCGCCGCCGCTCCTGGTTCTTCACGAGCGGGAGGGAACCGAAGGGATGAGGCCGAGGATGAGGCCGAACGGGTGAGGAACGGGGAGGCCTCGGTTGATTGGGTCCAGTGGCATTTTGGTGGTTAATACGGTGAAAACAGGGGCAATTTCGTAACAGGGTTTGGGGGTGTCAGGAGGAGCCGCGAAAAGCTACGTTTTTTGCGCTCCGTCTGCTGGGAATTGCTCCAGAGAGCGGGTTTTACGGGGAGTTGTTGGTGGAGCACTTTGGATTTGTCCCTTTGGCAACCTGATACACGGAGCCGGCGCTGGAGCTGCTAGAGAAGCTGCGCCAAAGGGGCCCTAAATCGTATAAACTCCTTATTTATGTCATGGTTGGACTCTCCCAGCTACACGGCTAATGTATTTTTTTAAAAGCCATTCGATCGGGTGATTCTTCTCCCGTTCACCAATCTATTAGAGAGAACTCTCAAATCCGCAGAAGGGGAGAACAAATGGAGCTGCCCATAGATTACGTTTTCTAATCGAAAGTTTGCACTGCATCAGTGCGCAGGTGGGAATTCTATTTGCGAACGGCACGCTTTATATCAGACCTTATCTCATGGGCGTGATCTTTCTTTTCACATGGGTGAAAGTCTTATTTGCACAAGTTTTCTCGAAAAACTATTCGAAGAAGTTAGAAAAGGTTATCTTAGAATATACGTGAAGAAGCTGTCGTGATAAACTTATGTTGTAAAACATCAATGCTCTAATGACAAATTAAACTCTAACAGGTTTTAGCTTTATAAATCACGGGCGACAAAAATCCATTGGTACAAATTCCCTGTGGCTTAATGGTTTAAAGTGCACTTTTGGGGGATACTGTTGTTCAAACTGAGGTTTTTGCTCGTTTGCCGGGAGGAGCACTGAAACAGAGCGGGGGTTCTTAAAAAAAAAAAACAGAGCGGGGATTCCCTTTTCTTTTTGGGGAAGGGGGCTGGTTTTTTTATGGCAACAAAACAGATATTGGAAACCTGCTAGGCCACCCAATAACTCAATAACTCCTTTTTTGCAGTCTAGGTTTTTTTGGGGCTCTGCTATAGAAATTCAAGATTTGCTTGATATTCAACATGACACTACCTTTTTGTTGGTCTACAAGGCATTTTCCTGTAATAAAGCCATCATCATCAAATGCAACAACCAATAGCTGATTCAATTCATTAACTAGTCTGTAACTACCGAGATATGGATGCTGCATCAGATCAAGTATCCAAATAGAGGGCAGGCGCCAGCAAAATAGACAAATAAATCTTCTCATTTACAGAACAGCTTCTCTTAAAGCCACTGCTCTACGCTGTTGCACCACAAGTGCAAAATCTATATGCCGCAGAAGTTTGTCATCTTTACTCTTTTGATGTTATGACCAGCAGGCCCAGGGCGCCAATCAGCAGGTACTGCAGCAAGAGAAAACATCGATCAGCAGACCTTCCAATGACAGCAAGCCACAACATTATTGTTCAACATGGGGACTAAAATAGACAACCAGTGCACTTGCCGTTGCCTAATATACATTAGTAAGATGAATGCATGAGCAGTTCCCTCAACATAATGAAAATATTTTCAGATCAAAAGAATACACTCCACATTGGGTGGCATTGGTTTGTGTGGTGCCTGTTGGGTTTCATCTCTAGCCTACAGCCCTACACTAGTTTATCTGCTTTGTTGTTGTGGAACAGAGTAGGACAATCAATATATGAACCAGTAAGAATGAACATACCTTAATAAATGGTTTCTCAGTCATGATAATTGTAACCCAGCCGACATGTGGAAGATAGCTGTTTGCATTGTAAAAAGGTCAGTCAAACTGTTTTCCAATGGGTGTAAGGACAGATGCGTGCTGTATAAGTTGAACTCACCCCACAGCTCGTCCCATTATGTGGTGTTGCTGGAGCCAAAGCTGCCCTTGTGCATACAATAGTCGGTCATCCCCAAAATTATTGTCACCTGAAAATAATATTGGTAAGGTAAAGGAAACATTGCAATGACAGTACATCGTACAAATAGCCGTCGATTATTGTCACGAGTTACACAATACCAGGTGGTATCAGAACAGTAAATGGAAAAATTATAGTCATTCAAACTGAAAGAAATGGTATACCTTTGGTGAGGATGTCCACTTCTTTAGTGTCCTGGCGTTCATGGACCTATACAGAGAGAAGGGGAAAAAATCAAACTGGGCAAGAAAAGCGCATACAACTATAATCTATTTTAAATGCCAACGACTGAAATGAAGAACTCAAAACGTGTTACCTTGATCACACGGTGTACAATTGGAATTTCACGGCCCTACATAAATGGGAGCCAAATCAGCATTTAGTGTCTGTATTTATAACTGTATGAGAAAACATTGCAGTGACATAATTCTTGGCTAAGTGGTAGAACTCACGTCAACATTGAAAACAACTATTTCTCCTGTGCGGATAGGATCTTTGCTCATGTGCAAAAACAGGATATCACCCTGCAAAGGAGATAATTTTTATTAAGGCATAACGGTGCAAAGATGCTGGCACTGCACATATACACATACACCAAACTCTGGCATTAAAATTAAGTAGTAGGTAATATGTTCCATAGCAGTATAGCATGCCACCAGCAAATGATGATAAGAATATTAAAAGGAAAATTCTGGTAATAGTTGATTCCAGAAATTTATATGTAAAAAGCTAAAAGGACACTAAAACTATGCAGACAAACTATTAATGCTAACTAGTAGAACTTAAAGACCGCCAAAAACATTCATGTGAAAATAAAATGAAAATGCTCCTTCTTGTGCAGCAGTTCCTGAAATTTTCAGCGTCCACGCATAAAAGTAAAAACATTTCGTTAACCAATTATTACTTATGTCCAATCAAGCATGTAAATACCATAAAACATACAACATTTAATGCCATTTTCAAGTTATGTAAAGAGGTAACAAACCCTTTTAAATCCAGGCTCCATGCTACCAGAGAGAACAACTACAACTGGGGACTCGCTGCCCGTCACAACTATCAACCCCTTCCATATGATCAATGCTGAGGTAACAATCATACCTGCAAAGGGGAAAGTTTAAAATTTAAACCCCCTATGAGATTCCTATTGCAATTAACAATTAAATTTCAAATTGCAGGAAAATACCAGCCTTACTAACAAAATCAGATAAAGTGCCCCCAGCTCCCCTCTTGAATATCACAATTCTACAACTCAGGATTACTATGAGAAACAACTAGCCTCTAGGTTAACCCACAAAAAAAAAAAACTGAGCAATTCTTGAAGAGAGCATGTGCAACATTCACAGTTCACATTCCAATAAACTATAAAAGAGATGAAGAAAAGTCGCAATTCAGTTCACAAAGGCTGTTACACCCATTTCGACTACTGTGGTATTCTTCACATTCTAATGATTCTTAAGAAGAATAAGTGAAGAGTTCAAATCGTAGAACGACATGAACAATATGGAAAGGTCTCTTCCTCCAATCTTACGGCCAAAACCCACCCAAAATCGAGAAAGGCACGTCCCGCTCACTGAAATCGTACTATTTTCGCTGCAAAGTCCTCACCACAAACCCTCAGAGCTACACGCCCCCAACGCACTGATCTGATCGCCAAAGACCTCGGAAAAGTAAAAACAATCAGGGGAGAAGGAGAGGAGACTGCGGCAGAGGGCGTCACCAAGGCTGATGATCTGCGCGAGCACTTGGCGGATCTGCATCGAGCGGATCGACTCCACCGTATCGCCGACGAACCCCATCTTCGCTCCTTCTCCCTCGGCTCCCGGCGGCGAACCACGGCAGCAGGGAAGGGGAGTGGAGGAAGCAGCAACGAGCCTCTGCGGCGTTTTCCGCTCGTCTTTTTCAGACAGGACCCCGTGGATGCTTGATATTGTGCTGTTGACCTTCGCCACGTCACCGGCGGGGTGCACGTAAGTAAATCCATTTTAGTACGTCTGATCTGGATCTGACGCCTCGTAAGATGCCCTCGGTGCTCGTTGGTCTAAGATGGGCCGAGAGGATTGGAGATTTGAAGGATACGGCCCATAAGCAAGCCTGTAACTTGTACTAATTGCTAGCCCAGTCCAAGAAGGCGGAGAACTTTGAAACTTCATGCTACCAGGGTAGATCTTCATTTCTTATTTTGCGAAAAACATATGTTCACATGCACACATATAAGAGAATGGGCTGGTAGATCTTGGAATCGGCCGAATCATCACATATACATCAGTTTAGAACCTGTGCATCATCTTTCTAAGCTTAATTAACTTCTTTATTTTTTTACAATAAAATGGGGGCAGATCTCCCAATAATTTATTTGAAGAAAAATGTCTGCTGAAAATCAGAAGTGTGACACAACTTAAGCTAGCCAGCTAGTGTCTCATCATTAGCATATGCCCCGTCCTCGAGACCTTGATCAACACATACATACTATTTAAACACAAAGCATATTGGTCTTCTTTTAATTAATTTCCACGGATGACATTCATCACAACACCAGCTGGCAGCTGAGAAACACACAAGTAAATAATAAAAGTTTCACAACTTATCACACCATCCTCCCCGTTGGCGCACCAGTGCACCATCCTGCTGTGGGTTCTTGGAGCAGCAAGCTAATCGCAGCAGAGCTCGCAAAGCCAGCAGCAGCAGAGCGCGGCGATGCTGATCCATGGAGGGTAGAATGGCGTGGTCGCCACATGCAAGGGCAAACAAAATCAAAACCGAATCAGCAGTCAGATACTCAGATATGTACTTCATCTGTTCTTAAATATATGATATTATTGACATTTTTTCATCCTTTTGACTTTTGATTTTTTTTCTACAAATATTTGTGCAGATAAATATTAGGAAAAGTGGTTTTGATGTTAGATCTAAAAGGTCAAGGATGTTGTATATATTTACAAACGAAGCTTGAACCAAATTTAAACAAACGCTAGCTCTGACCAATGGCGCAGCAGCACTACTACTGAAAATAAAGGAGACTTCTAATGACGCACCATCCCTCAATGAAGCTCGCCTCGCCGCGCTTGGCCGACGCCACGCGGCGCCGCTTTCCACCACAGCATCCCTTCTTCTTCTTGCCACCACCCTGCTGCTCGGCGTCGTCCATCCTCGGGTAGCCTATAGGTGATTCCCATGGAGGACAAATTAATTGAAACCATTACATGGTACACATATGCATATATGCATTCGAAGAAGAACCCGGCCCGAGCAGAGGTTGAAGGAGTTCAGGAAGAACAGGGGTGATGATCCTCACCCGGAGGAGGCTCGGAGCGGTTCGTGTTGCTGTCCATCAGCCGACGATCTTAACTAGTTGCGAGATGATCGATGAGCTCGCTTGTTCGTACGTGTAAAACCTTACAAACCAATGCAATCTGCGTTCATTACCCTCTGTAGAGATTGATGTGAAGGTAACAGGTAGTGTGACATGAATGCAATATATATAGGCAATTAGGCACCACGACGACGACACACGCATGGGATCGTAAAGGGGCTTAGATTGTCCAACGTAAAGTAGAGCATATGCTTTGCTGCCCTGAAATTCCAAAAGGCTTGGCCGGCGCGCGCCCAAGGGGTGGCAAGGAACAACTTATCTTGCTTCTGTTAAGGCATCTCAACTAAACACGGGAGAGATACTATGCTTGGAAACAGAACAACAAACAGCCAGCTAGACTTTTCTCATTTCTTTCTTCTTAATTTCCGACAATGCCAGGTTAATCGAGTCAGGTGGTCTGGATGTGTGTTCTTCTCTCATGGCATAAACCTACAGAGGGCAGTTTCAAGGGAAAAAAATTGTAAAAAAAAGATCAGTTTAATCCTTAATAATTAGATTCTCTTTTGGAAATCATGGAAAACAATGTTATGATGAATTCTTTCCAGAAATCCACTATGAAATGCTTTTACAGGTAATCCTCTTTGGTTTTAAAAATATGGCGTTTATAGTGGGCCAAGCCCGGTGAAGGAGTAAATAGCCTCTATTTCTGACCTAGAATAGAACACTGAACACTGAAACAAACGCTCTTGCAAACAAATCCATTGCCCAAAGTCAATGTCTAATATATATACTTTTAGATAAAGGAATAAAATTATTTTAACTATTGCATCAACCACGATGTATAAAGCCATTTCTTATTAAAACTTCCACCCAAAATGGAGGCACAAAATGACAAAAACTACCTTGTAAATCCCAAGACATGATCTACAAGAGCCATCTTCCACCCAAGTTTGGAAAAGATGTTCTCCACCTTGACATTGGAAGTTGTGATAAGAAATGACTTTATACATCCGTTAAATATCGCGAAAGTGTGAGTTTAACCTTTCATCGATTTAATTTAGCTAATATCTCAAAAGTGTTACTTTCATCCTTTATATTTCAATTGGTGCAAATCAACCCCTTAACTAAAACCCCTTAACTAACTATTGATTCAACTCAGCATATGACATGGCTAGCTCTGTATTGATTAGTCAGATGATTGTGTGCTCTAAACCATTGTGAAATGACACTAATCATGATTAAATTGATGTGGGGATGAGTGCACCAGTTATTTAGTTAGTTAAGGAGTTGATTTGCATCGATTGAAATATAAGGATTGAAACTTACACTTTTGCTATATATAAGGGACAAAGAACACACTTTTTCCAAAGCAATATGCACGACACATGGCAGGCATGGAGATCCCCTCAACACGAATTAGGCAAAGAAAAAAAAAGCAATATGTAATACATACGGATTTCAAAATGAATCTAGCAAAATGTCAATCAGAGGAAAGATTGCTTCATTCAGCTTGGTTGCAAAAAAAAAAAAAATCGAATTTAAATTCCGATAGATCATGGCCAATCAAAAACCCACCCACCACCACCGGCCGTACGTTTTCCATCCACGCGTGATCTAGCTAGCCTGTCGGCGGTAAAGCTAAGGCGCGCCACGCCGTGTGGACACGAGAACTGTGATATCATGCAGATGCTTGGATTCGTGCATGCATATCATGCAATGCACGTACGCCGCCGCATGGGCGCTGCGTAAGCCATCGTGTGTCCCCTTTTCCTGGGCTCCTAGCTTCAGCTGGAAGCCAAACGCCGGCTGTGTCGGATACACGCGGCTAGTAGGGGGCCAAAGAATCAGAATCAGTTCCCCCTGACACAGCGCACACGCCCGCACGTCCCCGGCGCTCCGGATGCTTTCTTCTCCCCAGCGATCTCAACTTTCTTGTTGAGAGATCACTACGTCGTCAGCACGATCTAATGAGATGTGGATATGGAAAAGACGAACTTGTTGATCGACTAGTGGAGGAGACAATTAATTCTTTCTTGAATGATATATCGATGGGTGGCCCTATATATTGCAAACAATAATAATGTCAGCTTAATTTTGGTACTTTTCTGAGATGTTGGTTCCATACTTCCATCTCCCATTTGAGCTATGACACAGACCAACAGTGGCAGAGATCATGAACATACACACCAGGGTCAATCAGCAAATGCAAACATGTAAGTACACCCTAGTGCAAAAAAGGAGATAAAGAAGGATTTTGAAAACTATAATTATTGTAATGCACAATTATCTATATTCAATTAATTGATCTTAATATATTATCCATGTTAGCAGCAGCTAGCCGCAACACCCAGTCTTGCCTCCACGAGGCTCAACTGACGAAACATGGAAGAACAACGAAGCTCTCAACCATACACCTAGATACCATGACCCCTTTCATATCGCACCGACTTAACATGTAGAATCTATCATCACGCCTTTTGTCCTATTACTGCTAAGAATCTTAATATCGTCATTGGCATTATCACCGACCACCACACTTTCGGTCTCAATTAGATTTCAATGTTAGCGGGTTCGATGGATCTTATAAAAGACGACCTTTGTCTACCCGATCCATGCCCATCATTCAAGTATGTATCACCTAGAAAGCTGAGGACCATTTTATTTCCAAGAAGTACGACTGTACGAGTGGTCACTATTTGTGGTTGAGACGTGCTAATAATCAAATGCAGTCAGTGTTATCATATATACACATTGTCAAAATTTTCTAGCTAGAAGGCAGATAATACAGATTTTACATATTAGTGATGGTCTATTAAGCTAATTAAGCCCGTGTGTTGTCAAAACTTGACATAAGGGAAAAATTTGGAGTGGTGGTGCATTTGTTCCTCTAAAAATTGTAAGGACACAGTTGATGAGCTGACTGAATTATCATAAAGTTATTATTTTCAGGATTCTCAAAAAAAATTATTACTTTCAGAACATAAACAAATATTTTCCTAGGCTTGCATGACAACCTTATACCGAAAGTTATTATGCCCATTACCAAACGGTTAAAGCTACTACGTAAAAAAAAGTTCCTTATTTTGCTTTGTTGAGTAAATGTTCCCTCTTTATATTATTACAATATGCCAATTGATGAAATATAATTCATGATTATATGTTTCATAGAAACCTAGTATTATATTTGCAAGGTGTGTAAAATACAAACATTACTCTGAAACATTGAGATCGGAATCAGAATGACGCACAAACACCACATGCCAAAGTTAATAATCCAAGTAATGGCCCTTTTTCAGGAGGCCAAAATGCATAAGGGGTACTGTCAGAAAATTAAACTAGCAGAACAGTATTCTGAAATTCGTCCTATATTCTAATCGAGCTTCAGCCTTCAAGAAACTTGGTTTATGACACATTTTTGCAAAGTTTAGATAACCACACCTACTGGTGGCACTAAGTTTTTTGCTACATCTTTTGGCGTTATTGCAGCGTGAGGACACAAGAGAGACTGTTTGCATGACAAACAGGCATTGGAGACTATGGATTTTTTTTTTTGTTTTTTTTTTTTTGCTAAGAACGGTTGAAGAAACAATAATAGACTTTGCCTCTTGAGTTCATTGTTAAGAGTGTGTGCTCTTTTTCTTTCTATTTTGTGATCGGACTATGAGCTGAGAATTTTGTAAGAATTTGACTGTGCGGTCGCAGAGGATACTATTTCCATTTTTCAAAAAAAATAGTGGCCCTAACATTGTCAATGTGTTTCCATTCCAACTAGACGTGGTCGATGATAAGTTGACAAATAGTAATAGCATAGATAGTTAAATATTATTGGACATCTATGAACTCGAAAGTGTTAAATTCAAATAACAAGTTGAAAATGACAACTACATGCAAATAAAATCGTTGAGACATAATGTAGGCAGCACAAAACTTCCTTAATTAGTAATATGGAATAGTTACATAGAAAACCAAGAAGCAAAAACTTGTACGTGGACCCAAAAATCTGTACCACTGGATGCTTCTTGCAGCTACCGTGCACATTATACACTCGTCCTCTTTTTAGATATACTAACAGAAATACAACTTTCTGGTTACACTATCATCTTAAAATCATATTATTCACCACTCGAGCAAATTAAAGAAGTTCCACGCATGACATGCACGAATCCATCTCTTGTGCATATCGTATCTCTCTGATTAGTTCCGGTAGGCTCTTCAGTCGCAGCAGAGGTCGCAGAGCCAGCAGCAGCAGAGCGCAGCAATGCTGTGGAGACGAAGAACACATAATAATAGAGAGAGATCAGTAAAAGAAAACACCTTCTTCCATGCATCTAAGCTTGCGAGGAAAATTAGAGTACGGGTTAAGCCTAGCTAGATCTTAGACAGCTAGATATTAGACAAGCTGGTACTACGTACCATCCTTCGATAAAGCTGGGATCTCCCCGCTTGCTCGTCTTTGCCCGACGCGACCCCTTCTTCTTCTCACCGCTATCAGGACTAGCCGTCGGATAGCCTGATCCAGCAACGAAGATATAGATATAATTAAGTATACATGCTCACAAATTTCGCAGAAACATAAGGTAATTCTGCAACAAATTTACTGTAACAAGCAGTTGGGTGCCTTTTAATAATCTCTAGTTAGAATGAAACCGACTGATAGCTAGTAGGCTAATCGTCGATCGGTATCACACACACACGCACACAACCTGGCGGAGGCTGCGGGTTGCTCCTGGCGTTGTTCTCCATTGATGGATGGATGGATCGAGCAGCGAGCTGAGCCTATGGAAGCAGGGGCTCTCTCGTGTTCAGCTGGAAAATTAATTTGTACGAGCGTCGCGGTGCGTGCGTGCTCCCCTGTTGTTGGGTTAAGGTTGGCCGTGCGATAGGCAGAAGTGAGCGTAAGGCTTTCTTTTATAGGCTTTCTTCTAGCTAGTTAGGCTGACCAAGAACTGGAAGAGTGAGTACGTGCCTGCAAAGATCGGGAGCTCATGCCAGCACGTGACGCCGACACACAGTTGCCCGGCCGCGTTGGTTAGAAAGCCGTAGAAAAGATGGATGCCCGAGTCGAGCTGGTGCGCGAGCGCGACGACAGATTCGACCCGTTAGCCTTTTTGCAAGTTGCGGTGTCGGCGCCCACGGCCGGGCGCCCCGATAGATAGATCTATCGGCCGGCAATCAAGCTACGTGCGGCGGCAGGGCGTCGTCGCGGGGTAGACGATTCCAGTTTTCTCTTCTTGCTCGTCGTCCTCGGCGAATAATGCAGAGGAGGCCAGCAAGAATGTAGGATAGAAAGATGCGAAAATAATGGACGTACTTACGGCATGCGCGTTGTCGTACATACGCGTGCAAGCAGCGAAATCTGACCGGAGTCAGCGACATTCTCGATCAGTCTGTGACTCCGTTTTCTCGTCCGGGCCGGCTGTTTAACCGCAAGCTGCTGCCACTGGATCAAAAGCTGCGTGCCGCATGCGGATGTGTAGCCGTCTCCCGTGGGCCGACGGAGGAATTGATTCCCGGCCGGCCGGCCCTTGGCCGATCTGGTCGATACAGCAGCAGGTTGGCGGCGTACGCGCCGCTGCTTTGCCCTTCTTTTCGTTGGCAGCACATCAGCTTTCAAACGATTATGTTCCGATCGGCTGTCCACGAAACGTCAATAATACTGTCTACATGCGGTCCTAGCTCGCGAAGATCTATCTCCTGGCCGCTGCCGAGGCTGGGGTTAGGATGATTTGTCGACAAACGCTTCGTTGGTTCAGCATTATTGCTGTAGATTGCTGAAGTGGTATGTACTGATTCCGTGGCTGTCATGATCGGAAATGCGACACGCAGATTGTACCACGTTAACGGCGCGGCGTAGTAATATGTCACGGCTTCTTCTGATGCGATGGGCCTCTTCATAGTTTGACTTAAATATACTACTAGAATAAAAAATCATGCTATTCTTATTCTTCTCACCAACTCACTTGCAACTATTTTAGTTGGTCCAATCTATCCTATAATGAAATTTCTCTTTTTTCCTCCACACGGACAGGTAGACTTCTAATTTCAAATGTTGCATGATGAATTGATGATCTATGACATCCTATGTTAGAAAATACAATAGGAATTTTCGTGATCACTTTTCAAGTAGATTTCTATCTCTGAGCCCAAATGTTCCTAACCTATGAAATAACCATTAAAAATTCTTAATACATTTTTAACTTAAGGCATCATGCATGTCGTAAAAGTGAAACACATTACTGGTGACCAAGCACATCTCCAAAGTCCAAATTAGAGCGAGAATGAAACAAATAAACACCCGAGAATGTTTAGAAATTTCAGTTTTCTAACAAGGTATTTTAGTATATCTTATTTCCTTAGATTGAATTTTAGATTTTTAGCACGTATTTTGAGTGATTTATAAGTAATATGCCGCATATATAGGAAAAAATGCCATTGGAAATGGCCCACGGCCCACGCCTATCAGTTTTGTGCTGGGCTTCGGCTCAGCTTGGTAGCCTACTTGGCCACTACTAGTAGTAGTAGTGATTTTGGTGCTGCTGTTGCATACCAAGTGTACCATTTTTAACTGCTACTAGTGTAAACAAACATGGGGGTTTGACATGATGATTTTACATGGTAGATCAAGTATGTTTATACTGAAAATGAGGGAAAGCTTTACAGGCAGATAATGGTATTAGCAAAATTAAGACATGGTTCTTGTGATCAGATACTTTTATTCGGACAATTCAAATATTAGTTATGAAGAACAGATTGTATATGATATGAAAGATGTGTCAAAGCCTTAGGGCATCCGCAATGAAAATAGACAGCAACTAGCTATTTTATGCCACCCCATTTCAAAAGGTCCACATGTAAGATAATTTTTTACTCATCTTTCTCTCTTCTCTCTCCTAAAGGGCATGGTCCCCAACGCACCTCCTTTTCGCTCTCCTGCATCGGAAATACAAGACGACAACGGTATGCGGCCGCCTGCGTTATCTTCCACTGTTTAGTACTGCTTTAGGATTCGAGTTGGTCAACACTCCCCGCTTTCGCGCTGCTATTCCCGCATTCCGGTTGCATTCCCGTTCAGAAGAAATCGGGCATCTATCGATTTCCGTGGATGACTCATTCAACTTTTAATTTATTTATATATGATAATATTTTGTGTGTCACTAGATGATTTGTTCCATATGATAAAATTTATGTTCCTTCTACACGATATTTTTGTTCTGCGGGTTAGATTATTTGTTCTGGTTAATATAATTGGATGAATTGTTCCTCCTATTTAAAAAGATGTTCCAATTTTTTTAATTTCCAAACATAGTCGAGTGTGGTCTAGTTTTAAAGCTCTCTTCGTAAGAGATTTAGTGGTGCAATCGGAATTTGATTTGAACACCCGAGTCATGAGATATGAATTGTTTTCTAAGTTTTCTCATCGTGGGCCCACAATGGGAAAAAAGGTGGGAGGCTGTGGGGGGAGCGCGTGGGTTTTACGGGAGCAGGCCTGGGGCCTGTGCGGCGACTGCTGTGGCGCCGCATCTGCGGTGGGGAGTCGCTCCCGTGGATACCGCACGGAGGCTCGGAGTCTGAGAGCCGGCGAGCTGGCGGAGACGGAGAGGCGCCTTGCGGCGAGGTGCCTTGCGGCCAGGGAAGGCCTTATTCGCTTTAATTAGGTGATCCTCACTAGAAGTTATAATAACACTCTTTTTGGGACAAATTTTGAATGCCAACAATCTTTATGGGACGGAAGGAGCAAGTTGCAGTGTACAATGTCACAACAGATTCAATATAAGATGATTCTCAACCCTCGAACTGATGAAGCAGGAAATCATATACAAGGCAATTCTAGTCAAGATAAATGTGAAATTTATTGCAATATGTAAGTGCGGAATGTAAGAGAGGTAGAAGAAAAAAATCTCAACACGACGATTTTTATAGAGGTATCGGAAAAGTAACGCTTTCCACTAGTTCTTGTTGTTGAAGCCCCTCTCAAAGGGAATGCCCGTGCACAGGCATAATCTCCCCGGCCAAGTAACTCCGTTGGATAGCCGACGGGCCTTCCCACATGCGAGTGGCTCTCCACTTTGCCACTCCCAGACGCTCCTTGCTGCTTTTCACTTGGTAGAGCTTCAGCAAACTGTCTAGGGCCTCTCCTCCCTATCACAATCACTGGCGGTCACTCTACAAACACAATTGGAGGATTTCGCAAGACTTACAAGCCTACTAGACCCTCGAACCGGTCCAAGGGTCCCTCTCGGTCCCTCTCTACAGTTTGATCTTTTCTAACCACCGACAGCAATGCACTATATGGCCTTAACTAGCACTAATCAAGCTCTAAGCCTAATGCTAATTGCCTAAATCTTATATTTAGCGCTTTGGTGAAATGAACACTTCAACTTGAGTAACAACTCAACTTCAACCACCCCCAATCTCAATCACATCTCAAAGGACTGGGGGTTGGGGGTATATATAGCCCCAACACAAGAGCTAGACGTTGCACCTCGGGCTACGGAAATCATGAGCACCGACTATTTTGGTGGTCCACGATGAAATGCACCGGAGCTTACTGTGCAAGTAGGCTTGCTAGCACCAACTTGTCTGGTGCACCCTTTGAAATAGCACCGTATGAATCGGTGTATTCTTCTTATTTGCTTCAACACTGATAGAACCGATTTTGAGCCAAGCCGACACCACCAATTTGTCCGGTGCTATCCTTGTGATCACCGGATTGCCCTATGCTCCATTTCCTTGAGTCTCTGTCTTGATTGTCATGAGCATCACCGACTTGTCCTGGTGCTATACCCTTGCTTGCATCGGACCATCCTGTGCACGCTGTCTTGGTTTTGCTGCTGCTGAGCACCAACGAAAACGCCGCTACACCACAATTGCGTCGGTGCTCACTGACTTAACCGTTGCAATGCGTTTTGTGCTTCTTTTCAGCAGATTGCTTTCATGTCTTCTCGTGTGTCTTCGTCCCGGCTTTTCTTCTGTGATGTCTTGGGCTTGTGTAAAGGTCTTCTCATGACTTGAACATGTCTCCATGACCTTGCTTGAGGTGTTTGCTAACCCAAGTCCATCACTTTGCAAAAAATGCGACTATTTCTTTGTATACTAGCAAACGTTGTTAGTCTATACGTTAGTGTTGACACACAATCGTCAAAATCACTAATGGACTATGCTAGGTCCATTTTCCTTACAACCAGCTCACACAGAGTTTAATGAAATATGGTGGTGGGCAATAATTGCAACATAGCCGGCAGTTTTTGGATAAGCTCTTTTATGGCAATTCTCAGATTAGGAAAACTGTAACAAGTAAAGGTATAAGTATCGCTGTAAGGTTTGCTGAGCTATCAGAGCTTCTCAGGTTTCACCCTGTTGTAATTCAAAAAAAAAAAAAAAGGTTTTCACCCTGTTGTCGTGCACAGCTACACGTGGCCTCCTCCAACCGTGTGTGTCGCCTAGCAACATCGGCTGATGGGTATGCTGGCGTGCGTTCGTCTGCTTGTTCGGCCCGTTTTTGGATTTCTCTGTGGCTCCAGAATTTTTCGGTCTCATTTCGTTCTCGTTTCCCTCTATGGCAAATAAAGAGTTATCCCAATGGAAAATATGTGTATGCTCGTCAGTTGGAACTTGCAAGCCTCCGTTTTCTGGCACGCGGTCGAGATGCAGAACGTATATGTCGACGCGAGGTGGCAAGGATATGTCGACGAGCTAGCTTTGTGTTGTCGAGGCGTGCGGTGGCGTCTGGCGGGAGGATTCCAGTTTTCTTACTCAGCGACGAAGTAAGCAGAAGTCGCGGTACGAACACGTACACACGCGTACGAGATGAATCCGGCGAGAGTCGGCGATGTTCTCTTCCATCTCTTTTCCCCCGTCCGGCTGCAAAGCGGTCGCCGCCAAATTAATCAAAAGCTGCGTGCTGCGACGTAATCGTCGATCCATACAGTTCTGCTTTTTGGCCCTCTCCATTTCTTGGCAGCTTCAAACGATTATATTCCAGTTCCGATCGGTTGTCCATATGCATGTAACAACTCTCTAATTAATACGCGCTGCATTAGCTTGCCAAGGTCAACCATTCGTTGCTTCAGCACATTGTGGTACGTAGATTCCCAAATTGTGCATATGATAGCCTGTCATTCTAACATACACCTCCCCTCCCCGGCCTTGAGAGCATTCAGAATCCTAATATGTGTTTTCGTCATATGACGTCATTGGTGAAAGCCATTATGTTTGGTGGACTATTCCTTGTTTATTCCTTGTACATTCCATGGATTATTCCTTGTTTGAATCTTTTTAATTTCCATGGAATAATCCTGTACATTTGTGAGCCTGTGAGACTGCTTGTGCTAATCTTAACAACTTTTTAGCCTTCTTTTTTTTCTTTTTCGGGTGAACTTTAGCCTTTAACTGATTCGATAATGTGGATTAATAATTAAAACGTTAGTGGGCTCTCCGCCATTAATTGGCTGCTAACCTCTTTCACTAATCTGGTTTTCTTCATATATAGTAGTACTAGGTGATTCCTCGCGCGTTGCTGCAGGATTTGAGAGAGCTTTTGGATAAACTATGAATCAATATAGTTGTTTAGTTGCTCATAAAAATGGTGCGAACTCTCCCGATGATCCATTCTACTTATTCCATGAAAGGAGAATTTATTGATTTGCTAGCAAAGGAGCACACAACAGTCGGCAAGATGGTTTATGCAAGTCAATACATCGAACATGGTAATGCATGGAAGGAGAGTAAAGAGAGTATGTTGATCTGTCGGCAAAGCAGCTGTGGTGCGTGGTAGTAAGCAAAGGAGAGTATGTTGATATGCCAATGTCAGTAAATAAGAAGAGGGTGCGTGGTGAGCAAACGAGAATCTGTTGATATGCCAATGTCAGTAAAGAAGAGGCGAAGGTGCTATGCTGACATCGCTTCCTGAGGTTTGAGATAAATCTCTTAGTGGGAATCTCCTATATAGTTATAGTAGATTCATGTGGAGAAGCCAAGAAGGTGGTGGTTGGCTCCTTACGGCACGCGCCATTCACTATTCATGCATTGATTTCTCCTTTTTCATTTATTCCAAATTTGTATTCATTCTTAATTTTTGCATGGTTGGGCATACTTTTTGATGAATTTTTTATACACATTTCGGGATGTATCTGACGATTGGGAGAATGGGAGAACGACCTGCACTACAGGAAAACCTGTAGATGCCAAGTGTCAAATCTTTACCTAGTGTCCTTTTTCGGACACTCAACAAACAAGACTTTTGCCGAGTGTCAACAAAAAGACACTCGACAAAAATTTGACACTCGGCAAAGACGCACTTTGCCGAGTGTCAACAAAATACACTCGGCAAAGATGGGTGTTTGCTGAGTGTATTTTTGACACTCGGCAAAATGCTTCTTTGCCGAGTGTATTTTTTTGACACTCGGCAATGATGAGAGTTTTTTACTTCTAAAAGAGCAAATGAAGTCTAAAAATCATGAGATTTGGCATGATGTGATGGTATCACACGTGGAGGCTGTGCTAGAATATTGAGAAGATTTCACACATTTTGTCACAACGATGTTTACAAAATCGAAACATCCCACAAAAAGTATATGTGTGTTATAGAGTTAGTGGATGTATTTTTTGAATACAAAATATATGATCTCATATAGAAAACAAACTTTAAACCAAAGTCATATGACTTGATCAAATATAAAACTTTATAGTTTACAGCTTTATTATAGTTTATATAATTTAAAATTATAAATTTTAAAACTTTCAAATGATCTCGGATGTAAATAAGTTCTACACCTAAATGAAATATAAAAGTTTATAGTTCAAAAGTTTTGTATTTGAGATTGTTTAGTACTTAAAAAAACATTATAAGCTATACGATTTCAAATTTTAAAATTTTAAAAATTACAAATGAGTTTCGGATGTATATAAGTTCTATATGAAAGTTGTAGATCTCAAAAAGATACGAAAGTTTGTAATTTACAACTTTTTCATTTGAGCTCATTTGGCTATGTTAAACTGTATTGGAATTGGAAGGCAGCTAAAAACACACACTTGTCCACGTCATCAATCCGCGTCATTGAAATGCTTGAATCCTATTGGTCCACTCTCACGCAGATCCTGCTCTCTCCCACCATCTCTTCTCTCTCTTTTTCATCCTCTCTCTCCCTCACTCTCACCACCATTGTCTCCCTCATCCTCTCTCTCTCACCAGCGGTGGTGGGGCTGGGCTAGCCTCATCACGGCCGGCCAGCGCGCGGAGGTCGGCGCGGGGCGGCCTGGCACAGCCTGGCCCTGACGGCGGTCGGCGGCGTGCCACAGCGGGCAGCGGTGGCCGGCCGATGTTTTTTCTAAAAAAATCTTTGCTGAGTGTCATCTGAGACACACGGCAAACCCATTGCCGAGTGCCCATAAAAAGACACTCGGCAAAAAGGCTCTTTGCCGAGTCAGCAGTTACCGAGTGCTGTTTGCGGAGTGTTACACTCGACATAGGGTTAGTCGAGTGTTTTTGGCTCTTTACCGAGTGTCTTGACACTCGGCGTAGTCTGGGTTTCCGATCGATCCAGCATCCAGCAGCTAGACCTTTTTCGCTCCAAACTCAATTTAGGACAGTGACACGGTCTTCAAAGTACAACTTTGACTTCTTATTTTTATAAAGGTATTTATTAAAAATTAACACATGTATACTTTTATATTCTCAATGTTTGACTCAAATCTTGTCCAAAACGACTTCCTTTACCAAACCGGAGGGAGTATATATGTTTGGAAGGCTTGCAGATGAGGGATGGTATACAATTATTCTAATCATACTCCCTCCGTCCTGAAATACAACGCATTCCAACATTCTCGAAGAGTCAAAGTTTTTTATGTTTGACCAAATTTATACATTAAAGTAACAACATTTATGATATCAAATGTATCATTAGATTCTCCTTTAAATATATTTTCATAATATATCTATTCCATATCATAAATCTTTATGATTCGCTCTAAAATTTTGGTCAAACATAAAAAGTTTGACTCTCCAAGAATGTTGAAATGCCTTGTATTTCAGGACGGAGGGAGTATGACACAACAAGTTTTTTTAATAGGGAATATATATTAATATTTCACCCACTGCATCGATTAATGCATAAATTTGTTCTTTATTACAACCTTATACCGTCTATAAGCCATGAAATTAAAAAAATGAAATTCTGAAAGCTCCAAATGAAACTAAAACGTTGAACCCGTCTCATTAAAATGAAACTAAGAGGCAATCCAATTTATGAAATTCCAACCATGTGTGGCAAAGATTTTCAGGGCAGCAGATTCAATCATCCTACAACCATGGTCGATGCAAGGCAATTCTCCTCCTTCTATAGCAGCAATCAGGAACGAATCCAGTACGTTCCTCTGAAGAGCACCTGCAATAATGAAGGCACTAGGCCTTTGTCAAATACAACAACATTTTTAGATATCCAAATAGCCCAGCAGACAACACTTGCCCTACTAGTATCTAAGGCTTAAATTTTCTATTTATTCTGAACAACCAGTGTGACACCCTCAAAATTAAAAAGAAATTACTTAATTAATTATTAGATTAATTATTGAATTTATTAAAGCCACTATAGGCTTAAATAGGAATTATCATGATTAATAGAGTATAAAATAATTATAGAAAATAAAATGAAGTTCTATAACTTGAGTGCTCCATAAGGACTAAACTAGCACCGAAACCCTAGGATCAAACCAAAACAAGTTTGATTTAATTTTGAGTTCAAAACCTTCCCCTAAAAACATTATAAACAAAAGATAAGAGGCACTATGCGTATTGGGCCGACAGATTGCAGCCCAAAACTCGCGAAGTCTGATTCTGCCCCCTCAATTTCTCCTCCGGCTCGCTCTCAGCGGCCCAGCCCGGCCCACCTACCCCTTCTCCTTCCTCTCTCTCTCCCCCGGTTCCTCCCCCTCTCTCATTTCCCCGGCGCCGACGCCGCCGCCGCCCATCCCGCCACCGCACCGTCCCCAGCCCTCGTGGCATGCCCAAACCAACGCCACGCCATCACCTCCCTCTCCTGCCCATCCGGCACGGGAGCCCTCTCCCCCGCCATACCGCGGCATCCCTGTCCCCGCCGCCACCGCCCGATCTCGCTTCTCCGGCTGGGATAGGCTCGACAAAGGTGCGCAGGACACATGCCGCCACCACGCGAAGCCGCACACGAAGTGCGGCGCCGACGCCCCTTCCCTCGCCTGCCTACACGATAGTCCGCGCCCGCACGCGTCGCGCGCTGGCAAGCCTGCCGCGCCACGCGTCAAGGCCACACCGCTCCGGTAAGCCCCCGGGGAGCTCCACCGGGCTATAAATAGCCCCGCGCGCCCCCCGGATGGAGCTCACACCCACCGCGGCACCCCGCACAAGCACCACCCCTCGCCGCCGCGAGCCCACAAGCGCCGCCGCCCCCGATCCGGTGCTCTCACTGCCTTCAGGCTGCCTGGCCGAGCACGGACCGCCGTCCGTAGCGCCGCCTGGCGAGTCGCCGCCGCCCAGGGAAGGGAGCTCGTGGAACCGGAGCCTGGAGGAGCACCGCCTGAACTCTGCCGCGACGAGGAGCAACCGCCGGCCGTAACCTCCGCCGCTCCGACCACTCCCTGCTCCTTCCACTCCACGGTAAGCACCTCGTTGGCCGCCGTCTTTCCCCCAGCCCATACTCCCCTCTACGACGCCCGGCCAAGCCGCGGCTGGTTGCCGCACGCGCCGCCATACTCCGGCGAGCCGCCGGCCAGCTCTGGCGCCCCTTCTTCGCGCCTTCGCACACCGGCATACCCCACGCCACCCAGGGCGTACACGCCAACCTTGGATAACACCCCAGAAACCCCCTACCCCATTTCCCCCTTTCACACCGCCCCGCCGCCGAGCTCCGGCGAGCTTCCACCGCCGCGCCGAACCCCACCCCTCGACGAGATCATCCTCATCACGCCCGCCGTGACCCCCCAAACCCGTAGATGCCTCCCTCGCCGCGAGAACCGCTCTGACGCCTTCGGCAGCGAGCACTCCGGCAAGCACCCCTGATCGGCTGCCCCTCCGCTGCCTAAGTGCGGCAACCGCGCTGGCGCCCGCGTGGCAGCCACGCCAGCACGGGCCCCGCCTGTCAGCCCCCATACGCCCCATGCCAGCCGCCACCTCACCCTCCCCGCTCCGCGTACGCTCGGTCCAGTGGACCATAGACTCAAGGGCCAGCCGGTCCACGCGCCCACGGATCCGGTCCACCGTACAGTAGATCGCGGGGTGGCGCCAGTGCTGGTGTCAGCCGACCCCACCCGCCAGCCGCACAAACACAGGGAAAATGATAAGTACGGCTTAGTGCACCCAAGAAGTTATTTATCCACCTTAGAACTTTCCAAAAATTCTCAGAAAATATCCAAAAATTCTAGAGAAAATATAAGCTAATTAGTGCCACCCAAATTATTTATACACTGTTGGTGGTCGTTACGATACAGTTTCACCACCAACATTCCGTCACATTTCAGGCTCATCTTGCTCATAACAAAGTAAAATTGATTATTTCTAATGAGTTCCACAAGTTTTGTATAATTTGTGAGTGCAGGAGCAAGCAAGCAAAAGCTGAGCCATATTTGACACAAAGCCAGGCCGGCCGGCCTATGCCAGGACGGCCGGCCTATGCCAGGCCGGCCGGCCCCCTTCTGTGGCCAGTTGCCACGTCCTTGGTCCAGAAGATCACAAACACAACACAGATGATCATGAGACCTGCGATCAACGTCGGTTTGATCCAAAGAACCCGAAAGGCCTAAGCTACATTTGCATGGATTGAAGGGCCCACCAACATTGGATTCTCGGACAGCTTCAATCCAAAGCAACCGTTACCGACCTCAGGGTGCAATCCAGAGCGTCCCTGAAGAAGGCGGTGCCACGGGGCAGCAAGGCCAGGCCGATCGGCCTGGCCTAGGCCGGCCGGCCTCCCCCAGAGGTCGCCACCTGTCCCCCTTCACGTGGCAGTTAAGAAGAGTGTTAGCTTACACCTGACGCCTGCAACCACCCCTGAAGGCTATAAAAGGGACCCTCCTTCACCTTGAGAAAGCATCCATCAAATCATCCAAAGGAGAGAAGAGTAGCTTAGTGAGTTTGTGCTCTCATCTTTAGAGTAGAGTAGGGAGAGAGTGGGTGAGTTGCTCGGGTGACAGCCGAGCTTTGTAGAGAGAGTCCGGGATTTCTCTCTCGGTCTCGTCTCAACATTTTCGCCCCCGAGGAATATATTCAAGAGTTATCTTCAGTAAGTCCTCGGTCTCTTGTCTTTAGTACTTCGCTAGTTTACAACTTACTTTCAGCAAGTTATCATATTTATCTTTGATCTGCGGGTACCTGAGTCTGCGCGAGTGACAGCGACTCTTGTTTGGGGTTTCCTCTATAGCCCTTCGCGTTGGGTGGAGGTCAGTGACTGAAAGCTTAGGCGTGGTGCCTGTGCTGGCTAGTCATCTCAGGTTGTGTTGCACCCCACGGAACTGCAGTGGTAGGCGGCAGGTGGTGACAGCCATGTCCGTCCTTTGTACTCCACCACGTTCGGGTGTACTCATAACAGTAGTGCTGAGCCCGGAAGAACCCCTCTCTCACCCCGTTCTGAGTTCTTCCCGTTCTAGCCGTCGAAGCAGATCAGGTTAAGTATCGATAGTTTGTCTGGGGTAACGAGTAGCTAACTAAAGTCAAGCTCTCTACCCATTTATCCTTTTTCTCCTTGGTGGATCCGGTTAGAAAAGTTCTAGGCTAGTCGCGTCTACCGTTCCTTGGATTCGATATCCAGGTTCTTACTCCCCTGGTGAAAGGCTACATCGGACTCCGTGCGCTTGCGGATTTTAGTTAAGCTAAGGAGTGCCAACATACACATTTTTAGAATTCGGAATTAAATGAATTCCTTTTCAGCCTATAAGGAGCCTCCATTAACGTACCCCAAAATATGCCAAACCCTAGATTAGGCTCCATAAATAGCCAATAAATTCCTAAAAATACTACAATATATTCTAAGCTTTTCCATGAGATTAGATTTCATAGAAACCTTCCCTAAACCCAAAATCAATTTATTACCTTCCACTGACAATTTCTAAACCCTGCTAAACCTCGGGGAAAACCCCGGAACCCCCCCAAACGCCGACCCCAAACCCTCGGTTAACCTAGAAACCCTGTCCCTACGACCACTCTTCCCAACTCATTCCTTTCTAAGTAATCCACCCGCTGTGATGATTATCTTAGTCATATATCTATGCTTGTGTAGACGCTCCGCCAGGAACTCCAGGATTTAGCTTCCGGCAGAAACCACCGTGATACCAGGCAAGTCTTAACGATCTCCTTGTTCACATTAATCAACTGCATGAATATGTTCTTATTCTCCCCCAGCGTCTGTAGAATGCATTAAGATTAGCCACCAAAATAATCTGGATGCGCTGCTAAAACACTACCCACAGCTAGAAACCCTTGTTGCGAGAGGCATCAAGCGGATTGAAGATGCGAGCTAGGGTGGATAGCCTTGGAAAGGCACCTTTCCAGAGGCCTGCCTTGGTCGCTTAAGGACCGGTTCTTGGGAAAGTCTTTCCAACGCCCTGTACGGCTATACGGGCCAAAAAGGACATAGCCTTCGGGAATGCCCTGTAATGTGAGGCCTCGACTCACACCCCACCAACTACCTTTGATTAAGCTACCCCAGGGGCCACGATTGGGCAACGATTATGCTGCAGACAGCCCCAGACAGAGGGCTGGGACTGGTCGGCACGGGTCACATGTGACAGGGCTGGTAGGGCCCATGGGCGATGCATGCCCATTTATATGATGCATCCATACCCAGGTTTTGATGTCCTTTTGTGGACGGATGTGTGATCCCTGCTTAGGCCCCAATAACATCCGTGGGTAGACCCAGAAGGAAGCTGTCCAGTAATGGACGCCGGTGGGTACGAGTCCCGTAGGGTGGCCCTGCCCTTGGCCACGGGAGGGTTGCCTGACCGTATAGTCATAGAGTACAAATCTCTGCAGAGTTATCCAATCTATCTGATAGCCGTGGCTCTCGGTCAAGAGCCCGTCTGGTTAAAGCTCCCATTGATTAGCCAGCAATAACCCATAGGAATGATGGAAAGAAGGGGTGATTGCAGGGTCGACAAGATCGCTGCCAGAATCACCGGGGACTGGTAGGGAGGTTCTTGCCCCTCCAGGACCCAAAACTGCTAAGCTTAATAACCTGCCAACCGCAATAATGCATATACTTTCCTCTGATTGCTAAGTACTTGCTGAGTGCGGTGGTACTCAGACTTGCGTGTGAAACCGTGCAGCTCCATCGGAAGGCCTCCCTCTCCTCACTGGTGCTGCAGGCCGTCTTGATCAGGTCCTACTACCGCTCTTTACTCCTCTAATCCATTTAGCCGTTTGCCAACTCTATTATAGTTAATGTTTTCCTTCCTCTTACCCAGGGAATGACATTAATTCGTGTTAAGGGGGAACACCGGGAGGCGGTCCCCACAACCAGCCATTAAACATATTATCTATACTGGTTGGCACAACAAGTCTTGTTAGTGTTTCGTCAGTTTCGTCAACCGACTAGTAAATTTAGCGTCGTGCTAGTGTAGAAATTGATGGCTAGCATTTAGAACACATGAGTTATACTGGTCCGAGCAAGTGTCCTACATCTAGTGTTGGGATCGAGTTGGTGTTTCTCTGTTTGAATGCTCGGTTAGCTTACAAGGAGCGCACATATGCAAGAATGCTTGTGCGCGTGTGTGTGAAAAATGCGAGAGAGAGAGAGAGAGAGAGAGAGAGAGTAAGAGAGAAGGCCCAACTCCCCTTACATATCTTTGGAGGCTGGGTTACGACAAGGAAGAGGGAGCCCCTCGACCCCTGGTGGTCGGGGAGTCTAAGAAGATAGTCATGGCTCGCCGTGCCTCCCGGGCAAGCGGACCTGCACTACGGGTCCCTTGTGTTGTGTCTTCATTCATGTTGTGTGTTACCTAATAACGATCGATCTTATTCTACATGTTGTGACACTGTGCAGCGTGGCTGTTACAATATAGGTCATGATAGCCATCCTAGTGACCTCGTGCCAACCCCCTTTGCAAGGGATGGCTTGACACTAGTCCACAAGCACAATGACTATACATGGAATGCGACAAGGCAGAGGGGTGCCATCCACACGTCGCACAGTCAAGGGGTCAACTCATTGACCGGTTCTAGGGACGGAGCCATGGCATGTGGGCCCTCCGCCATCATGGCCAGCCGCGGCCCTGGCCCCATTTTGATGACATTGTCCAGGTCATGATGGCGCTTCTAGCCTAGGCAATGACCCTGGTCCAAAGGGTGGCGCCATATCTTGGGCTTTGCGGCCAAGTGAAAGTGCATCTATGCCCCTAGTGGGTTTTGGTGAATTGAGTGACACTAAGATTAAAGAGCTAATGATCTTGTTGAGTTTATGAGCAGGAATTTATCATAAAATCAATGAATTGGTTACAAAGATTTATTCCATGTGGTAATGCAAAGAGGCTCATACGACAAGTCATTTGACTAGGCTATGGTCAATAGTGAAAAATTGGCAAGCAATGAATTAATTCGAATTGAGACATGTATTCATGACAACTATTTAATCTCATATCAAGATGAGCTTGTTGATGATGACATAGCGCTAGAAGGGATTCTCTTGCAAAGGAATGAGTTATTTATTTGAAGAGAAGAATCTAAATAAAAGTCAAAGTGCAAGCTAAGGAAAATGGTCAAGAAAGATGATGGTATGGGACATCATTGATCTACACTTGATACATAGCTTGTATATGAGGCATGGACATTGTGATTCAAATCAAATGGTCAAAATTGATAAATGGACTTCATGAATGATGCAAGCCTACATGAAGCTCTAAGTGATGCTAAGGTGAAGAGTCGGAGTTCGGGTTAGTGTTTCAAGGTACCAAGCAATGTGTGATCAAGTTGCGGCTTGAGTCATGGAGTCTTTGCTAAGGGTGAAGAAACTTTCTTTGGATTCAACTTGATGTATCTTGGTCATGAAGAGTTTATTGTAGAGAAGCGTCAATCTTCAAGAAACAAGTGAATTGAACTAGAAGTGGATTTCATTTAAAGACAAAGGTTCAAGTCACTAGCTCAAGGAAAAATTGTGCTCAGTTCATAGAACCAAATGAGATGCACTCCTCAGGTTGTGAAAGATCAAGACATGGCATGAATATGCAAATGAGAAGCTCAAGTTGTAGAAATATACTTTATCTTTGATCTTGAGTATAGATATGCCGTACTATTAAGAGGGATGAATCACATAGTATTTTGGTTCAGTATCAATGCTCAAGTAACCTAAGTAAGTTGAGAGAAACACAAAAACCTCACGTGCACACTTGTGAGTTTCTGAGTGTATATACTCGGCAGTGCCGAGTACATAGAGTGTGCCAACGGCTAGTTATATTCAAAATCTCGGCAGTGTCGAGTTTGTGAACTCGGCAGTGCCGGGTTCACAACGGCTAGTAACGGCTAGTTTTCTTGGAGTGGAGTATTTATACCCACGACCTCAACTGTTGCTAGCTGCTGCTTCTGAGGGTTCCTGTGTGCTTCCTTCCTGTTCTAAGCTAAGCAAAAGCCAAGTAAGCTCTCCCCAACCTCTCTTTGTGAGATTGCACATTCAAAGTGATATCTTTATGTTGGGTTGAGAGAGAGATAGCTTGAGAGACATCAAGAGCACATCACCACCTTGAGCATTTGAGTTGGTCCGAAATCATGTGATTCGCATTTGTTACTCTTGGAGCTTTGCTCCTAGACGGCTAGGCGTTGCCCGGTGAGCACCCGATTGTGTGGGCTGTCACGGGAAGTTTGTAAAGGTCGGTTTCCACCTCAAGGGAACCATTCTTCTTAGTGAAGGGCCATAGTGTGCTTGAGTGGCACTTTGGCGGGAAGGCTTCGCGGAGCTCCTCAAACGGAGATTAGGAACCACTGATCTTGCCTTGTTGTGGGCATGCAGTGGGTCTGAACTTCGGTAAAATCCTTGTGTCAATTGTGCTTGATTATTGTGCTGTGGATTTGAGGAGCTCTCCATCGAACACTTGTGTTCTTGGAGAGATTGTTGTTTCTTCGTGTGCAGGGACTGTGTGAACCTGCTCAGGAACATCATCTGAGCATCCTCTACAATTGGGGTTTGATCGAAACTTATTACTCGCACTCGTTACATTGTACTCACTCTGCTCTGTGTACTCGGCAGTGCCGAGTTCACAAACTCGGCAGTGCCGGTTACATTGACTGCTCAGCCAAGTATATCTCTATATACTCGGCGGTGCCTGGTTGACAAACTCGGCAGTGCCGGTTTTGGCAGGCAGTGAATTTTATCCGCTGCATTTTGAGTGAAATTTGTAGGTGCGCCGATTCACCCCCCCTCTAGGCGACATCACGGTTCTTTCAATTGGTATCAGAGCAAGGCTTCACATCCAAGCTTAACCGCTGTGAAGAAAAAATGTCGATTGAGGTAAACTTTGAGCCACTCAAGCTCGACGGCTCAAACTTTGATTCTTGGTCCTGCAATGTTCACAATACTCTTAGAGACATAGATCCTATGGTTGAACATATTTTAGTTGCTAGCATTCTACCTCCCAAGTTTGATGTTAACAACACCGATCGATCAAACATCACTAAAGAGGAGTTAGCTTGCTTGCAACTCAATGTTTGTGTTACTAACTTCTTGAAAAAGTTTGTTTGTGAAGATATATGGATCACCATTTCTAGAAAGAAAGAAATCCGAAGAGATGCACATCTTGTTTGGTCTCTCATCAAGGATATATATAAAAATTTTGAGAGTGATGATGATGAAGAGCCTGAAGATGTGCTTACACTTGAGAAATGTTCATCTTCATCAACAATCAACCCAAAACTTCAAGTGACATCACTCAATGGTCAAAACTCAGATCTAGTTGCTGCTGAGCCTATGTACTCGGCAGTGCCGGTTTCTAAAACCGGCAGTGCCGAGTATAAAGGAAAAGTTGAAGAAGAACAGCTGAGTGAAGAATCAACGTCCTCATGTTGGTCTGATTCTGATAGAGATCAGCATCAGTGCTTTATGGCTATGTCTGAGAGTGACTCTGACAGTGATAGTGATGATGAGGAGCTTGTGACTGAGGTCAACAAGATGTCACTAAAAGCAAGAAGTCTAGTGACCAAAACAATGAAGAGAGTGATGGAACAAGAACAATACATATTAAGACTAGGAAAGCTTCTTGATGACAAGGAAGCTCAAATCAACTACCTTGTTCCATTTGAAGAAAAGAATAAACTACTCAAGGATCAAGTGGATGAGCTCATCAACATGAATGTAGATTTGAAGATTCAACACCTTGAGATCAAGTGCTCAAATGAAGAGCTCATGGACGCACATGCCATGCTAGAAGTAGCTCACGAGGTTGTGATCACCATGATAAAATCAAGTCAACCAATCAATCACACTTGCTCACAAAATGAAAAGAATGAAAAGCAATCATGGTTCGAGCAAGTGACAATAGAAGATTGCAACGATGATCTAGTCAAGGAGAATGAAGTGCTCAAGCAAGAAGTGGATAGGCTCTTGAGGGACTTGACTAAACTTAAAGGCAAGGGCATTGCACAACCTTCTCAAGACAACCGTGAAATCATGGTGAAGAAGCTTGAGAAGGGTTCAACAGTGCAAAACTCATGCAACTCTATACCCAAGCCCAACAAGAGCAAGCCACAAGCAAGAAGAACCTAGATCACATCAAATGCTTCAAGTGCTCTGAGATGGGGCATTATGCTTTTATGTGCTCAAGAAAGCTAGAAGGCCAGCAAACACTCTCCAAGAGACAAAGAAGTCTGTCCAAGAGAAGATGCTTTGGTTGCTGCAAGAAGGGACACAAGATCGCTTCATGTTCGGGCAGGCCACACACACTGCATGTACCCGACAGTGCCGAGTACAAAGGGACAACAGCAACCCAAAATGAACAAAGGCTTCAAGAAAGCTCAAGAGCAATATTTGGAGAGAAAAGCTTCTGAGAAGGTCAAGAACAAGACATCAAGCAGCATCAAGCACAAGGTGTGTTACACATGCCAAGGAAAAGGACATCTTGGTAAAGACTGTCCAAATGGTAACACTCCTAAGCCAAACTTAGTCAACAATGCCTAATGATAAACTTAAGGAATCCTCGGGTAGCTCTAAAGCTAGTAGGATAATGAAGTCATCCTCTACAAGCACAAGAGCTATTTGGGTTCCCAAATCGTTGCTGACTAACTTCTAAAGGACCCAACGGAGTTTGGGTACCAAAATGTGCTTGAAAAGGTTTTGCAGGTACTTGGAGAAGCATTGGTAACTTGGCAAGCTTGAAAAGACCTTCACTTCATGATTTACATATCAAGCTCAATGTTGTTGCTCAAATCTTGAAAATGCCAAGTTAAAGTCCAAATGATCTATCATGTTCTCCAATGCATCTTAAGTAACAAGTACCTCTCCCTCAGCTACTTAGTACTCTATACTCGAGTTTGCTTAACATAAGTTCAAGTATAGACTCTAATGTAGCTTAGTGTGTCAATTTCAAAATATTAGTCACAATATGACACATGTTGCTCCTAACAAGCTCTGTGGTGGAGCTAGAGTTTTATTTTCTACACAGGAGCATTCTCATGCAATAAGCAATCAAGGAAGGTCAAGAAAGATAAAAAATTATTCTGCTGGGTAGGCTCATATGTACCCGGCAGTGTCGGTTTGATAAAACCGGCCGTGCCGAGTACAAAGGCCCACAATTGATCCCGTGCTTCATCAAGCCTCGGAAGATCCGGCACAAGAGCAGATGATCCAGAAAATGACCAAAGAATCTCTGACAGTGTTCTAAGCTAAACATCCGACCATATCTCGGAAGATCCGACAAGAAGTTCCGAGCGGCTCTGTCTGGTGCCCGGAGGATACAACATTGAGTCGGATGATCCGAGGGTACGTGGTCAGAATCATGCACATATACTCGGCAGTGCCGGGCTGATGAAACCGGCAGTGCCGAGTACAAGGCAAATCAGGCAGTGAGCACTTTCTTGACCAAACTCTTATTATTGCATTATGGTTGTGTTTATTATGACCAAAATATGAAATGAGCATCCTCAAGTATCTTAAATGATTGAAAGTGCATTTATCAAGAATTCAATCCTTGATGCACATATTTAGGGGGAGCTAATTTCATATCTTGTGTCATTGGATTTAATCTTGCTTTCAAGTTCATGATGTGTGGGATAAAATCAGAAATGCTTCATATACTCAAAATAAGCAAGAAACCATCTTGAGCATGCCACTTGACCTCAAGGTCACCAATCCATCAAGAAATGAGTATCTAACGTCAAAATGGGATATCAAACATAAAGCTAGGGCGTGTGCTACTTATGGTTATCTCTAAGCCTTAGTGAACTACTCGTGGATTTTAAGAGCGAGATGACAAGAAGTACATTTTGATGCACAAGTACAAGCCCTAATATGAAATCCTTCAAAGTGTGGAGGATATGGAGACTCAAGGGCCAAGGTATGTATTTCCATAGATATTCTCATGAACTTTGCATCTAGGCCCTATACATGCTAGTGTGTGCATGTTTCGCATGAAGCATATCAAGTTTCTAGTGCATCTGTAGATATTTAATTGATACCCTCATGTGTTTGACTTAGTGTCAAGTGAACCCTAAAAGTTTGTAGGGTATGAGCTAAATATTCTAAGATTGATGCTTGACTTGAGTTGCTACATGCTTGAGTGACATAAGGTAGAATTTGCAAAATCCAACTAGTATGCTAAGTATGTGCTTTTTGGAAAATATTTGGTTCTTGGTCCTTGTGGCCATGTCAAGTCACCTGTGGTTATTGTTACCTTTGACTGAATGTTGGCTAACCACAAGTGATGAGATTCTCTCAAGTCCATAGGAGCTAGACACATCTCTTCTCAAGGGCTAAACTTTGGAAATTCTATCTTCTCTCAAATCTTTAGCAAGGTTCCTATTCTAAAATGGATATCTTAAGTCATGGAACCTAGATATGATCCTAAAGTCTTCCCATCTCCCACTTCCAAAATTCTCAGTTCAATTCTCTGATTGTTCCATGTAACCGGCAGTGCCGAGTTTCACAACCCGGCAGTGCCGAGTACATTACATGTGAACTGAAAATTTCCTTCATCTCCAAATCTCCATGTTCCAGGAAGTTTTATGGATATTTAAGTACCTGGAACATATCTTGTGATCAATCTTCTTAGAAATCTATCAAGTCATAAAATTCGTCTATTCATGTCACGGACCCTATATACTCGCCAGTGCCGAGTTGCAAATCTCGGCAGGTGCCGAGTACACAGGGGCTCTAACAGTTATTTCTCTATTCAACCCGTGACTTACCCCTTCATCCACCCATTCTCTCTCCCATATCCATCCCGTCACCCCTCTGCTCCTGAGGTGCGATTTCTTGGCGATTTGGACGATTGGCCGTGGGATTCAAGGATTGAAGTGTGATTCTTGGTGTGGTTTCTACTCAGCACTACCGGATCCACATCTGGTTTTGCATTCCCCTCACTTTCCACCATGAGTCAAGGTATATTTTGGTCATTCTTGTCCGATCTACTTTTCTAGAGTTGCTTTCCTGATTTCTTTGGTAGAACATCTCCTGCAACTCTCTAGAGGATATTCCCTGCGTAGGATCCAAGTTTCCATGGTTAGTTTTGAGGAAACACAATTTAGTATCTCCTGTGTATACCCGGCAGTGCCGAGTTGCAAAACCCTGCAGTGCCGAGTACACACAGAAAATCCCCATTTTGTGTTTCTTGCAAAATTAATCATGCTTTTGCTGTTGGAATAACCATACTAGGGTTTTACCATGTACCAGATCCATCTAGAAAACCTACATCTCATGATTAAATTTGTTGTGTACTTCCTATGTGTACTCGGCAGTGCCGAGTTGACAAACTCGGCAGTGCCGGTTACACACAGACAGTACCCAACTCATTTCAATCATTTCAATATCTCTAGATCATTCAGCTCAATTCTTTCATACTCTAAGTCTATGGTATGCTTCTGTGATCTCAGATCCTCCAAGACATCCTTTCAGAGTGTTTGAGAGAAGAAGCAAACAAGTTGAAGAAAACGTCAGACCTAGAAGGTCATCAAGAAGACAACTCCCTAGAGGTACTCTATATATCAGTGAGCCAACTCCAGAGCAGCAGGGAGATAACAGTGATGACAACAATACCTCCAGTAATGATGGGGAGGAGAGCGATGAAATTTATCAAGAATCTCCCCGAGGGCAAAAGAGGAGTGGTCGGTTCATGAGAGGTAGCAGCAGCTAGTGGTGGAGTGGGTGTTAGTGGAGGAAATGGCAGTGGATATGGGCAGCAAGGTGGAAGTGATGAAAATGAAGAAGTTCATGGTGTTGGGCAGCCTACATTTGTGCCAGGGATAGTCTTGAGAGAGCCTAGAGTACCACACGATTATATCAAGACAAATTACATGGCTCATGGAATGACAGTCAAGGCTAGAAATGAAAGAGAGAAAAATCCTTTTAATGATAAGAGAAGTGGAAGAGGTGTGGAATATCGATTTCATACAAAGTTTCATCAGGATTTCTACACAAGTGCCATATTTAAGAAGAAGACTAAGGTAGCCCACTCACAGTATGTTGAGTGGAAGGCATATGAGGAGATGCATGATCCTATATTTGATGAGATCATTTCCGAGTGTCAGAAAAAGCATGTGTATAGAATGATGGGTTTCAAATATGATTGGAACACTGAGATAATAGCCCAATTCTATGCCACATGCTATTGGGATGACTTTGAGGATGAGCCAGATAAAAGATGGGTTCATTGGATGACTGAGGGAAATTGGTATAAAATCACCTATCTAGAATTTGCAGCCCTGTTCAGATTTGAGAAAAGTGACTATGATCGCAGAAAAATTCACATTGGTGCTCACCTTCCTAAAGAAGACATGAAGGACATGTACATGCCTGGACATGAACACTATGTTGGCAAGATTAAAGGACTGATCCTCTTCTATGGCTATCTCAACAAATTCTTCAGAAAAACTCTAGCCCCTAGGGAGGGTGACCATGGCAACATTTCAGCTTTTCTGAAAAATTATTACATGCCATGACACCTAGTGAAGAAGAATTCAGTGTCTTTGACTACATTTGGGAGGAAATCAAGGATATATCCAAGTCACCACAAAAGAGTTGTGGTTATGGTCCATATCTGATGTTCATGATAGATAACAAGACCAAGATCAAGTTTGAGTGTGATTATGTGCACACACCCTTGGGCATTGAGATGGATTATCATCCAGGTGTGACTCTCAGTGAGGTGATACAGATGAGGCAGAATGTGGCAGGCCTAGGTGATGTTGGGGCTGCCCAAGGGGCTCCTAGTGCTCCACCAGGTCCTTCACGATCTCGCTCTAGGCGTGGTGGCACTAGAGAGCAGGATGTGCAGAAGCCTCAGTCCCCAATGAGAAAAATATTCAACTTATTTGTGGGGCTTTGCAAGAATCAAAGGGACATCCAAGTTGAGCAAAGGGCACAAAGAATTAGAGACAAGAAGCAAATGGATGAGCTGAAATTAATTCACAATGCCTTGCACATTGATCCCCCTCGCTCTCCTATCTCTTCTCCTAGTCCTGAGCCAGAAATTCCATCTGTGGATGACATGGTACAAAATTTTGCTGAGGCACCTTATTATGATCAGTTTGGGCACATCTACTATCCTAACTATATATATGAGCCTCCTTCAGCTGCACCCCCTCCACCTCCGACCCAGCAGCAGCAGCACCCACACACTTATCAGCAGCCTCCTAGCGCTGCGGATTGGCTCTTTGGAACTCATCTTGGTGATCCAGGCCAAGGATCGAGTGGCCTTGGAGAACGGCGTGATAATGATGATGAAGATCAGCAGTAGAAGCTTACAGATATACTCCCCTAAGACCCTTATTGGTGATAGATGACAAAGGGGGAGAGAAAGATAAAGTTAAAGCTTCATTTCTGTTTTTCAGAGTCCCTGTCCCTGTATACTCGGCAGTGCCGAGTATCCAAACCCGGCAGTGCCGGTTTGGGTGTGGCTATGCCACACACAGTTGTAATAAATCTCATTTTAGCTCATTTGGATTTGAGAAAAATTGTAATGTGTGCTATTTGTGTGGTGAACCTTGTTTAGTTGCCTAAATTCAAGACTTGATGCATGTTAGTGTGTTGAAATGGATTGTTTTGATAAAATGTTGATTTTCTCAGTTCTGACCCAAGTGTACTCTGTGTACTCGGCAGTGCCGAATCTTGCAACCCGGCAGTGCCGAGTACACAGGTACATCCTGGTGTGCCTAATATACTTGACAGTGCCGAGTTTAGCAACTCGGCAGTGCCGAGTACATTGTGACAGAACTGACCATTTCTTCCATTTTATGTTTTTGTGAGATGTTTGTCATATGCATCACGTTATACATGTTCACACACTTGTTTTGCACCTCACAAATGATGAGATTTAGAGGGAGTTCAATGTTTTCATGAATATGTGCAAAAATTGGCATTTAAGGCCAAAGTTGTTGAATTCAAACGTTGCACATATTTAGGGGGAGCTCAATCTAAATCTGAGCATCTTAAAGCTTCATTGATATATCTTTTGTAAGCTTTAATCAGGGTTGTCATCAATCACCAAAAAGAGGGAGATTGAAAGTGCATCTAGGCCCCTAGTGGGTTTTGGTGAATTGAGTGACACTAAGATTAAAGAGCTAATGATCTTGTTGAGTTTATGAGCAGGAATTATCATAAATCAATGATATGGTTACAAGAGATTTATTCCATGTGGTAATGCAAAGAGGCTCATACGACAAGTCATTTGACTAGGCTATGGTCAATAGTGAAAAATTGGCAAGCAATGAGTTAATTCGAATTGAGACATGTATTCATGACAACTATTTAATCTCATATCAAGATGAAGCTTGTTGATGATGACATAGCACTAGAAGGGATTCTCTTGCAAAGAAATGAGATATTTATTTAAAGAGAAGAACTAAATAAAAGTCAAAGTGCAAGCTAAGGGAAAATGGTCAAGAAAGATGATGGTATGGGACATCATTGATCTACACTTGATACATAGCTTGTATATGAGGCATGGACATTGTGATTCAAATCAAATGGTCAAAATTGATAAATGGACTTCATGAATGATGCAAGCCTACATGAAGCTCTAAGTGATGCTAAGGTGAAGAGTCGGAGTTCGGGATAGTGTTTCAAGGTACCAAGCAATGTGTGATCAAGTTGCGGCTTGAGTCATGGAGTCTTTGCTAAGGGTGAAGAAACTTTCTTTGGATTCAACTTGATGAATCTTGGTCATGAAGAGTTTATTGTAGAGAAGCGTCAATCTTCAAGAAACAAGTGAATTGAACTAGAAGTGGATTTCATTCAAAGACAAAGGTTCAAGTCACTAGCTCAAGGAAAAATGTGCTCAGTTCATAGAACCAAATGAGATGCACTCCTCAGGTTGTGAAAGATCAAGACACGGCATGAATATGCAAATGAGAAGCTCAAGTTGTAGAAATATACTCTATCTTTGATCTTGAGTATAGATATGCCGTACTATTAAGAGGGATGCATCACATAGTGTTTTGGTTCAGTCTCAATGCTCAAGTAACCTAAGTAAGTTGAGAGAAACACAAAAACCTCACGTGCACACTTGTGAGTTTCTGAGTGTATATACTCGGCAGTGCCGAGTTTACCAACTCGGCAGTGCCGAGTACATAGAGTGTGCCAACGGCTAGTTCTGTTCTAAATCTCGGCAGTGCCGAGTTTGTGAACTCGGCAGTGCCGGGTTCACAACGGCTAGTAACGGCTAGTTTTCTTGGAGTGGAGTATTTATACCCCACGACCTCAACTGTTGCTAGCTGCTGCTTCTGAGGGTTCATGTGTGCTTCCTTCCTATTCTAAGCTAAGCAAAAGCCAAGTAAGCTCTCCCCAACCTCTCTTTGTGAGATTGCACATTCAAAGTGATATCTTTGTGTTGGGTTGAGAGAGATAGCTTGAGAGACATCAAGAGCACATCACCACCTTGAGCATTTGAGTTGGTCCGAAATCGTGTGATTCGCATTTGTTACTCTTGGAGCTTTGCTCCTAGACGGCTAGGCGTTGCCCGGTGAGCACCCGATTGTGTGGGCTGTCACGGGAAGTTTGTAAAGGTCGGTTTCCACCTCAAGGGAACCATTCTTCTTAGTGAAGGGCCATAGTGTGCTTGAGTGGCACTTTGGCGGGGAGGCTTCGCGGAGCTCCTCAAACGGAGATTAGGAACCACTGATCTTGCCTTGTTGTGGGCATGCAGTGGGTCTGAACTTCGGTAAAATCCTTGTGTCAATTGTGCTTGATTATTGTGTTGTGGATTTGAGGAGCTCTCCATCGAACACTTGTGTTCTTGGAGAGATTGTTGTTTCTTTGTGTGCAGGGACTGTGTGAACCTGCTCAGGAACATCATCTGAGCATCCTCTACAATTGGGGTTTGATCGAAACTTATTTACTCGCACTCGTTACATTGTACTCACTCTGCTCTGTGTGTACTCGGCAGTGCCGAGTTGACTAACTCGGCAGTGCCGGTTACATTGACTGCTCAGCCAAGTATATTGCTATATACTCGGCAGTGCCGAGTTGATAAACTCGGCAGTGCCGGTTTTGGCAGGCAGTGAATTTTATCCGCTGCATTTTGAGTGAAATTTGTAGGTGCGCCTATTCACCCCCCTAGGTGACATCACGTCCTTTCACCAAGGCTACTGTGCAAGGCATGCACGTCTCATCACGACAGGTGTATTGAATGCATCTGCCGCTCCTGGGTTCCGGATTTGCTATAGCAATCCATCGCACAGGCTGGTGGGTGGTGTGCTGCAGCTAGCTTGTGGGCTGCACGATTTATTGGTGGGCTGCGTGGCCGGCCCATGTGGAGTAAGGTTTGTTTCTCTTATTTCTTTTTTTATTTCCCTTTTCTCCTGTTTATTTTTCTATTTATTTTTTTACTTATTTGTCTCCCATAGTGTGACTGGTATTTTTTATTTGGAGATAATTCGAGTAGTATAATTTGTTCTATGTGTATATTTTGTTTACATTATTCAGAAATTTGTTCTCAGGGTCATATATTTTGTTCCAAAGGATGATATTTTGTTTCTTTTGTACATTTTTTTTCAGAAAATCTCTCCGGTATATTTGTTTTACATGTATATATTTTTGTCTCCCATGATACCTGTTCTACATGTATATATTTTTGTTCCATAAATATACAATTTTGTTCCTCAGTTGTAATATTTTGTTCCACATTTCCGCTTCACGATTTGTTCCTCTATGTTGTTCCACATGTTAAGATTGATGTTCCTTTCGTATGGTAATTTGCTCCTTTCGTATAATGATTTGTTTCACAAGTTTGATGATTTGTTCCACTCTAAACTTCCGTATAATGAGAATGCTATTCTACTAGACGATTTGTTCCACATAAGATTTATGTCCCTCCTATACGATTGTTTTGTTCCGCATGGTTACATGATTTGTTCTAGTTGTTAAAATCGGATGAATTGTTCCTCCATTTAAAAAAAATGTTCCATATTTTTTTAATCTAAACATAGTCAAGTGTGGTATAGTTTTGAAGATTTTGTCGAGAGAAATACAATGGTGCGATCGAAATTTGATTTGAACACTTAGTTCATGACATATGAATTCTTTTTAAAATTTGTTTCTCATAGGGCCTGCGCATGGAAAGGGGGGTGGGGGCTGTCAGGCTGCCAGCGCCATCTGTCTGCGAGAAGCGCGGGTTGGGGGGCGGGGGGTGTGCGGCGTCGGCTGGCGTGTCGCATGTGCGCCAGCCAGACCCCCCTGCGCCCTAGTAAGGGCGGAGGTGGTCGAGCATGTGCCACACATCCCGGCCCGATCAGGGTGATCGTCGACATGAACGTGTATGGTCAAGTACTGCCTTCTACGGCCATGCTCCTTCCGTGGGTCGCGGGGCTGCCCAAAGCATGACCCATCAGATTTATTGTGGCACGGGTTCATTCTTACACAGATAGGTGTGCACTAATTAAATATTACGTACAAGTTTTATCCACGGTTATTAACATGTCGATCAGTAAAATCACTATCTAGTTAGTATATCCTTAGTTATTCACTTATTCTTTTTGCGAATCACACATAATAGACATTGACGCTTACATACACACACTCGCTCCTACAAACACACTATCTAGTTAGTATATCCTTAGTTATTCACTTATTCTTTTTGCGAATCACACATAATAGACATTGACGCTTACATACACACACTCGCTCCTACAAACACAACTACTACAGGAAGGGGCTTCAGTACCGGTCCGAAAGGCGTGTTTAATACTGGTTGTGGAACCGGTACTAAACTTTCGAGACTAAAGTGTCTCGTCGTTTAGTACCGGTTCCACAACCGGTACTAAACGGTGCAAGTAAATACGCGAACGCGGCCGCTGAGGATTCGAACCCACGACCTGTTGCCTCGCGCGTAGCTTCCTTACCATCCCACCTATGCATCACTTGTGATTGAGTGGGAGATATATTCCTTTTAAAGTAACCCGTGGAGTCCCATTTAGTCCCGGTTTGTAACACAAACCGGTACTAAAACGCGTCATTTAGTACCGGTTTGTGTTACAAACCGGGACTAAAGTGGCACGCCATTTTAGTACCGGATTGTAACACTAGCCGGTACTAAAACACGCCATTCAGTACCGGTTTGTGTTATAAACTGGGACTAAATGGGTCTCCGAGGTTTCCAATGTTTCAAACCGGTACTAAATGGCTCGGTGACCATTTTAGTACCGGATTTTAGACAACCGGTACTAAATGACAAGGGACCAAAGGTCATTTTTCTTGTAGTGACACGCACACAACTCTTCAAAATTGACGAAGTCATCGCTTACTTCTCGCACGACACACACATCCTCTTCTGGCGGATAGACAAACAAATTGAATTGCATATATAAGGCCCAATAATTAAGCAGCACTCAGAATGGAACGGTGGTGATCTATATTAAAGAAAAAAAACTCATTGTCCTACAGGAAATTTCAACAAAGATAGTGTCCCCTAGCAAAAGTTTCATTATACTCTCTCCGTCGCAAAAAAACAAGTCGTTTTTATTCAAATTTTGCCCCATAAATCAAGTCGTTTTACCTGATTTGGTAGGTTTACATGTGCATGTAAGCATGTAATAGTCTGTTAGCACCAAATGTGGCAAAAAGATAGAGACAATCAAGGTCATTTTATATTTTTACAATGACTTTTGGGGAAGGGGGAGGAGGGGGGGGGGACACGGAGTGCGCAGAGATTTCGGGAGATTTGCGGCGGGCGTTTTGGCGGTAGGGGCGCTGATGTGAACAACTGAACATCTATCCCCACTCCCCAGCCGGAATTGGGAGTTGGCGAGTTGCGAGGAGATCAGCCGACGGGAGAGGCAGCTGTTTCGCAGCGGCTGCAACCTGCAAAGTCGCAGCGGTTCCGCGCGTAGCTGACTTGATTCTTTTTCCTTGGTTAGTACGTAACTTTTTCCATTCCGGGCTAACCCGAATTTCATTACTACTTAAGCAACGAAAGTACAGCGGTCTTACTTGGTTACGTAAACTTTAGTAGTTTAATTAAATACAATTTGTGGTTGACCCGAATCTTCTGCTGCCAAAACTGTGTAACGAAGCTATAAAAAGCCCGCGCCTCTGTTCCAAAAACTATTCCACACATTACCAATTGAGCTACATTGAGCAAAGTACAGTTAGCAAAATCAGGACATATATCCCATCAGTCATCACACCGCATACGTCCGAGATCATCATATAATTAAGGACCTTTCTGACCACATCTGACATGGCATCGTTGGTGGCGGCGATCATGGCGAAGGCGGTGCTGGCGACCATTGTGCTGATCCAATGCTGCAACCTCATTGCTGTCGCGGCCGGCGAGACGTCTGAGAAGTGCGGCTCCAGAGGGCCGGGCTATGGCAACGGTAACTACTACACAAACCACTTTCACAAACGCCACATCAGAGCTGGTTTTGGTGGAACCGGTTGTGATGCCTCATCACATCCGGTTTGGATGTGGACAGGCCAACTAGCATGAGATGTTAGATCAGCTCATCATAACCGGTTTTTGAGAAAAATCATTTAAGGAGGGGCTGCATCCGAAATTTTCATCAAAGTTAACCCCGACACGTCACACCCCTCGCCTCCCCTCCTTCACGCCCGACCCTCTCTCTCGCAGCCTTTCCTTCCTCCCCTCAGATCTCGCTCTCTCCTTCCTTCTCCCCAGCCCCTTCCGCTCCCTCTGCCCCCCCCCCCCCCTCCCCTTTCTGCTCGCCCCTCACCGCGTCAGTGAGGAGCAGCGGCAGGGCAAGGCCTGGCGGCGGCGCACGAGGCGAGGGACAGGGCAAGGGGAGGCACGGCAGCGATGACTGGCCTGGCGGGGCGAGCTGCTGCCGAGGCTAGGGAGGCGCGGCGGAGGCTTGTCGGCGGGCGCAGCTCGTCCCTGTCGCCAGCGGCCACAGCTCGTCTCTCTCACCACCAGCTGCAGCGTTGTCCCCGTCACCAGCAAGGTCTCCACCCATAGACTAACCGGGCGGACGGCCAGCCATCAGGAATGACAGGTCGGTTTGTGGTATTCTCGTGTTATTACATATATGTTGTGTGGATTAGGGTGCGTTGTGATATTAGAGCATTTTCGGTTTGTCAAAATATTATTTGGACAAGGAGGGGGGATTGGTTGTCTATGCGTGTGTGTTCTTGATCGTGCCTCTCGTTTGGATAGTGATGGAGAGGCAGGGTGTTTTTGGCCCTTCGCCGAGTGCCTGGGGCACTCGGCAACTGCGGGCATTCCCGTAGTGGTTCTTTGAGTTCGTGAAGAGTACGCCATTGTAATTATGTATATACATGCAGTAATACACAACGTAAATTCGTGCTAAGTGTTATATCCTTCTTTTGCATCTCAAGTTGTGGATTTTTTTTCTATTTTTTTGGGGCCACATTTCGCGATTTTTGTTCCGTAGTTTTGATGTGATTTAGGATGAATTTTTGGAACGATATGAAAGATGCCATCTTCTTCATAAATCAATCATTCCTCCTACAAGCTCCTCGAATATGCTTTTTCACAAAGTTCAACCGTTTCCTAGAGATTTCTTGCTTTTTCACAAAGTCAACCGTTGGTTCTTTGGAAGGCTTTCTTGCTGGAACTGGGTTTCGCTCGATTGTTAGTTGATCTGTGGTAAGGTCGACCTGCTGTTCTTCTGTTCCTCAGTCACTACTAGTGGCGATTGTCGAGGGCACTGGATCACTGCAGCAACTGACATGGTGCGTATCTGCTTGCATTGTGCCTGTGCATTATTTTCTAGCTGTTACTCTCTTGGAATCTACCTACGTATCATGACTACTTACGATTTGGCATTCGCAAAAAAAGACTACACTTACAATTTGGAAGGGATGAATTACTTTAATGCATGTTTAGAACATAATTCTTATTACATAAGAGGACTTTGTTGCTCCGATGATCAAACTAGCTAGGCCCATATGTTTATTCAAAACGTTCATATATTTGCTACATGCTTTAATTTATTCTTGCAGGCTCGTGTGCTACTTAGTTCAGGCTGGTAGCTGGTAGTCCTGCCACTGCTGCACTGCCCCATCAGAAGCTGGAATCTCCCCCGATGCCAAAGGTAGAATGGCTTGGGCCCTAAATGTGAAACAAAATCAAAGCATTGCTCTCTGTTCCTAGCTAAGGAAATTGAAATGTGCTAGATAATTTTTCACCTGCGGCGGCGGCACGTTAATTATTGTGTTGCCACTTAAGAAGGTGCCACCGATGTAGGAAGCGCCGGTCACAGGGAAACTTGTGTTGTCGCCCGTGCTATAATTCTACGAGAGAGAACAGTTCATTCAATCTCCGAGTCTACCACGCCCTCCATCATCTTCTTTAACGATTGTCAGAATTCTTACAAGGTTAAATTACCTGCATGTTGTTCATGCTGCCCTGTTGGCCCTTGGCTTGCACCACAGGGGTGAACACCCTGCTCATCCCGTTGGCAGACATGCTGGTGCCGTGTGAATGAGCAGGGACTTTTGGTTACTAGCTAGTATTTCTTGCCGCACTCTTGGCTGCTTGAGTTCATGGTGTGGTAATACTACCCATCCTTTTATATAGCGCCGAAATGGATGCATCTACCGCATGAGAATATGCGGAGAGCATAGATGCGCCATAGTGTTGTAGAGAATTTGTCCAAGAACAGCCCTCTTTTCTTTTCGCGAGAATAAGAAAAACGAACGGGATGCTTTGTTTATGGTGTATGCTGCGTGTGCATTCTTCCTAAAATAATCAGTTTTCAACACATATCTATACTACACGACGAAATTTTCGTTCCGTCCGTCGTCTTTCGTTTCGTCCGTCGTCATCTATATTCTACATCGTCAGGATTTTATGATGATCGAATGCTCTATATTAATCTAAAGAGTCCATGTTGACTACATCTCACATTTGAGCCTACGCCGTCGGATTTTATGATAATCGAACGCTCTAGATTGATCTAATGAGACCATGTAGACTATATTTATAAATTAGTAATTTTTTTAAGCACGTGCCTGGGCACGTGCCCTTCTGCTAGTAGTTAATAATTTACTGGCAAAAGAACACATATTTTGGCAACAGACCACGAGTTCATACATCTTCAAATACAGGGATAATCCATCTGGCCGCTAAATGTTCTTTTCCCAGTAATAAAAGAAATAAAGATCGTTCTGTCCCTGACCTAGAACATGGAGAACATTAAATTATCCTGATCAAATTCTCAAGAAAATTAAAAAAATTAAGCAATGGCTGTTTCACTCCATTCTCCACCTCTCACTTCTGCCTATAGTACTGCCGGTTTGGGGTGGCGGTAGCACCACCAGCTCCAAGCCCCCCATCACCGCCGGTTTGGGATGGCGGCGGTGATATAGTGGCAGTGATGATGACTCTCCTCATCACCGGCGGACCATGAACTGGTGGTGATAAGAGGAGTATCACCACTAGTTCGATGCACAAACCGGTGATGAGAGTTATATCAACGTCAGTTTGTATATATTTCAAACTGGTTGTTATATATACCACAACACTGTATGTTCAAGGCGGCCGTGATGAACATAGTTCTAGTCCGTCATCAACCATGCTCTACCTCAAAGCAATACCTACACATGAACAAACATGCAACTACGTACGAGTACAAGTCCACACTTGACTCAAGTCAGTCCATGCAACCCTACTCACATGAGTGTGTCACATCAATCTCAAAACCCAACTATACTTCCACATGTAAATCAGATCAAACATGCTACCACAATCACATCTAAACCACACCACCACGAGCGCAACACATTACCACATTTATGTTAAACACGTACACTTTGCAATGTCGGTTTCAATACAAACCAATGTTTCATCACACATGATCTCACAACAATAAGCTACATGCAAAACGTTTCTTGTACTCGCTGTTAGACAAGGGACTTCAATGGTTTCACACCCTGCAAGCATCAATGGTCAAGAATTGGGAGAGCTTGGAGCAAGCATTCATCGCCAATTACTACTTACCATTGAAAACAATGATTCTCCCAATACACAACGGAAACCGTCGTCGAGGTGTTTGAGCACTTCAACGACTATATCCTCGCATGTCTGCATTACAAGTATCCAAGAGAGAGCATGTTTATGAAGTTCTATGGTATGATGGTATACAAGGAGCTTCATGGGCAATCATGTTGATGCATCCGCTAGAGATTCCATTGTCAACCTCACTCCCACTCAAGCTAAGGCTTGGCATCAATGTGGCACACTCAACTAATTCCTCCCATGAGCATGGCGAAATCGTGATAGAAGTGGACCATATTGAAAATATGGAGGCCAAGATTGACTTTCAAATGGGAAGAATGGAAAAGTTAGAGATGAGAAGCAAGCTACACAGCTCGGAGGAGAACGCAAGTGTTTAGAAAAAAAAAGAAATCAAAAGAAGAGAGAGAAAAGGGGAGAGAAGACTGCACCACCGCCACAGGATGCTTGGAAGAACTGAAATCTGAATGTCCAACTATAGATGATAAATGAAGCGCTTTGTGGGGTTGTTGGTACTTACTAATGTCACTGTCAATTGAGCAGTGATGCTAGAGAGACTGACTGGTATTAAGCGTTAATGAATGAATCCATAAGTGCACGAATATCTTTGTAGCTTTCCCCAAAGGAGTATTCCTAAGGGTATCGAATCCAAAGGGAACATGATGTGTGCTCTCTAGTACACTAATAACCAAGGGCTACCAGCCAAGATAGATGAAAGATATAAATGGTATCCTATGATCAACACAGAGAAGTTAAGATCGATCTCCCGGTTTAGCTACTCGCATCGGGCACCGGCTTACCCTGGAATCCAGGCGCCTCCAGCTAACATCTCTACGGCCAACAGGATTGTCACCACCTGCAGCCTACCTCGGCTAAAACTGTGGGCTAAGATGCACAAACAAAGTGTAATCTACGACTCAGGCACCACGCCTATGCCACGGACTACTAATATGATCTAATTACATTCCTGCACATAGCCACATCACAATGCTCCATATAAATATGAAGCAACGAACCCATGAGTGAGAGATCATAACTTATTTTTACTTACAATAACTAATCAGAAGAGATCAAAGATACTTACTAAGCACTTATTGAATAAGAACGAAGAAGCATCCATAGGAATACATGGTTCGAATGGAGTGTCTTCCAACTCACTCCCTCCCCCTCTCTACGCTCTACCCCCATCCTAATCTAAACTACACCATGAATCTCTCCCTTTAGAGGCTTGTAGGTAAGTGGAGTGAAGCTTGATGGTTGAAGTGATGGAAGGCGATGCTCGCATTTGGACCCCCCCCCCCCCCCTAGTATTTATAGGCAGGTAAGGTCGGTAACTCGAGGGGATCTTCAGATGATATTCCACAATTGATCTCAGGACATCACACGTGGCGGCCAGGGATGAGAGGAGCCAAGGGTGCTTTGGCCGAATCAGGGATTTGGCTGACCCCCTATGGGCCCTGCCTACATCCACCTCTAGACAGGAGGCTAGCAAGTGGGTCCACTCTTGGGTACATGGGTGCCTCCGGTGTTTCTTGGTACTTTACCCCCCTGATGTGGGCCCTTCAATCCGTGTGCTTTGCTCTGATTGGTTGGCGGTGTGTTTCCTTGCTGTTACGGTCCCATGGATCTGTGGGTAGCTTATGTGGCAGCCTCTAGGTTGGCTGGAGTTGTTCTAGTTTAGCTACTTTGGAGCATTCTCACTTCATTTCTATAGTTAAGTGATCTGCATACAAATATTCACCAACACTTGTGGAATTCATTAGTTATAAATCCTACCACTAAAGTTGATGCTGACTTCACTCTTTTATGCAGGAGCTGATGGCTTAGAATTGGTACTTAACACCTGTGAATAGGGAAGCAACCCAAATGTCAAGTCAGTTAATAAGCTCTTTTTTTTGGGGGGGGGGGGGGAGGGGGACAACCCAATTTTCTTTTAGTTTTAAGAAGAGTTTGAAAGTGCATCTAGGCCCCTAGTTGGTTTTGGAGTTATGACATCATGATTAAAGGACTAACTCTTTTATTGATGTAAATATGATTGATGGATATTATTCAAGATGATTTATTTGAAGCGTCAAAATATTGATCTCATGTGATGATATAACAAGGATGATTGATGCCATTGCATATTTGATAAAGGAAAACAAGCTATTGGTGAACAAATAAAATGAGGCTTGGTAAAATGTCTATCAAGTGGCCTCATATTGAAGATTTGCTTGAATTAGAAGAAATGTCAAAATTAGCAGCAAGCTATTGTGGATAATCAAAAGACATGGACAAGTGAAATATTCTTGGTCTATGAACTGCATAGCTTGTGTGGAAATTCTAGTGTGAATCAAAAGTCAAGTGTTTGAATATATGGTTTTCAAAAGGGTATTCATGATTGATATCAATGCATGGCTAAACTCAAAAGTGGCAATAGTTGATGAAGAAGTCAATCAAGTAGTTCAGTGATGAGGGACTAGCAATATGTGATCAAGTCATGGCTTGATTCATATATTCTTTGCTAGGGTGAAGTGGCTAATACTTGCGGGATTTCGATGCTGGATTAATGAACCTTACCGAGTGAGGAAATACAACGCATCAAATAATTGTTCAATCAAATGATTGAGTGACTTATGGATTAGAGAGTTTGACTTGGATATTTGAAGGAAAAAATCATAAGTCACTAGCTCAAGGTTGAAGTGCTCAACAAACATGAGACAAAGATGGATGTAGTCCTTGTGAAGATATATCGATCAAGTATAGCATGATTCGAAAGTGATGAAGCTCAAGTTGATGAAATTGTATTTATATTTTATAAATCTTGAGTATAGGTATGACGTACTATCAAGAGGGATGCATCACATGATCATTTGACAAAGTCTTAGTGCTCAAGTGTCCTATATGAGTTGATGAGAGACACAGAATTGAAGTCACAGGCACTTTTAGATGAATTGTGCAGTGGCAAACCAAAGGGTCCTGGCAAAACCAAGGGTTCCGGTTTTGGTGCCACGTGCCTCTAACGGCTATATGGTTTGAAAAAAACGGATAATCTGGTTTTAGGAAACCACATGCTCCAGTTTCTAGCTATATCCTAGCGGCTAGTTTTTGAGGAATGGAGTGTTTATACCCTATGTCCTCCTCTTTTGCTGCCTACTGCTTTTGAGGTTGTTGGTGTGATTCCTTCCTATTCTAAGCTAAGCAAAAGCCAAGTAAGTTCTCCCCAACCCCTCTTTGTGAGTTTGTGTGATCTTTGCTAGATCTTGTGAGTTGGGTAGTAGAGAGAAGTTGTTCCTAGCATTAGAGAGCACTCAAACCCTTGAGCACTATTTTGCCTTGCCAAGTTTGAAGTGAAGTATTTGTTACTCTTGGATGTGTGCCTCCTAGACGGCTAGGCGTTGTCGGTGAGCACCCAAGTGTGTGGTGTGCCACAGGAAGTTTGTAAATGTTAGTTTCCAGCTCCGCAAAGGAAGGGAACCAAAGGTAGTGGAATGCTAAGGTGTGCTTTGTGTAGCGCCGTGATGAGGAGGCTTCACGGAGCTCCTCAACAGAGAGTAGGATTCCCCTGTGTGGTGAATCACAACTTAGGAAAAAATTCATGTATCTCTTGTGTGCTTGTTGATATCTTGTAGATTTGAGAATCTCTTCATTGGACACACTTGTTGTCTCTGAGAGATTGTTGTTTTTGTGAGTGCAGGGACTTGGTCAAACTACTAAGTAACAACAGCAAAGCATCCACATCATGTTTGGTATTATTCTATAGCCAACTTGTCTCAAATTGTGTTGGGGGATTCTCTGGCCGAGTCAAAACTAGAGGCTCTGGTTATGGCACAGAAGTTTTAATCTGTTGCATTTGAGTGTAATTTCATGTTATGTAACAGCTGTGTCAACACCATTGTATGAGTTTTTGCTTCCATCCAACGCACAAAATTCTTCTATTATTCTCTCCACAAATTAAGGGATGTGGTATTACTACGAGACAACTAAAACAACGGCCTATTGTATGAATTGTCTGTTAAGTCATCTCAAAATTACGTGTTATTGCATGAGACCGTCTTTAAACGTCAAAAATGTAATTGCCCTAATGAAGAAATTTTGACTACCAAAATTGTAGCCATCTTCAAGGGCTTCGATTTGGTCATATGGAAAGTATAATTTGGATTATGGAGCTAGGAGAGATGGCCCCCTGAGATACATGCTGCCACAGAGAGTCCGAAATCAAAAGATTATCTTGCGACAAAATTTTGGGAACCTTAACTACATTTCCAAGGAAACTAATCAATACCAAAGTTGAAAAAACATGTTGTGCTACACAATTTAGGCACTGGATTCGCACTATTTGGAGTCCGGACATAGGAGATATGACATCAAGAAGGAAGGGTTGCGTAACAGGAAATTCTAGACAGTTCAAAACTTATGAAAATTAAGTTTGCTTGACTCCCGAGCAAGTAACCCATGCAAGGGAAGGTGGAGCATGTCCCAAGGTTCCCAAGGGTATAAATACACCCCTAGGGATCCAATCTAGATCCATCCACCAAAAGTTGTCGAATAGAGAGACACACTCTGAAGGAAGCTGAGGGTCGTCGCAAGTCCTCGAGATTAGCTAGGAGATGACTTAGGACCTTTCTTGAGCAATTTGGTGACAAAAAAATGGGCACAACAATGGAGAGAGGAGTTGTGGCCATCGGGTTGAAGAAGAAGCGAGGAGGCTGAGAAAGTGGATTTTATACTTGCAGTCTTATCACCGCCGGTTCTTAGTGAGGGCCGATGGTGATAAGGTTGTTACAGACCGGCAGTGATGAATGAATTCTTTAGTTACTATCGGTTTGTGGCTTGAACTTGGCGGTGATGAGCCTTATCACCGTTAGTCCCCAACGGCCACTACCTCCACCTCCTCTAGAACTGGCGGTGATAAGTTTCCACACCGCCGGTTCAGGCAAAACTGGTCGTGAAAGCTTGTTCTGTAGTAGTGTGAGATAGTTTCATTTCGATTGTAAGTTAATCTTTGCGAAGTTCGGCCTATTCTTCTTCTATTTCTCGGTCATTGTTAGTGGCGATTAGTGAGGGCACTGAAGTGCGACAACCGGCACGGCACCTGACCACTTGTGGTAGCGGGAGAGAGCAGGTACTGATGCTACTACATGTATCATATAATCATAGCTTTTCATTTAAAATCAGACGAACACAAAGTTTTATAAAAATGTAGAGCGGGACCTTACTTGGTTGCTAGTTGACTTATTCTTGCACTTGCAGGATCATAACAGGACTGTGTTTCCTCGTTGATCGAGCTAGCTATCCATGACTTTATTCAAACATACATATATATAAATGACCCGTCACAACTTCACAAGCAGTAGGATCATTTGAATTTATCTGGACGTGCATATATGTGCTACGAGCTTTAACTTGTTCTTGCAAGCTCGTGCTACTTAGTTCAGGCTGATAGCTGGTAGTCCTGTCTGCGGCACTGCCCCATCCTCAGAAGCTGGAATTTCCCCCGATGCCGAAGGTAGAATGGCTTGGGCCCTAAATGTGGAACAAAATCAAAGCATTACTCTCTGTTCCTGACCGAGGAAATTGAAACATGCATGCTCGAGAATGTTTCACCTGCGGCGGCGGCGGCGGCTAGTTAAAGCATTTTTATTACTCTGTTCGGATGCCTCAAAAAAATTATTAATTACTTTGTTCAGAACTACGGAAAATATATATGCTAGCAGTAATTGTTCACCTGCGGCGGCGGAGGCGCGTCAACTGAGTTGCCACTTAAGAAGGAGCCACCGGTGTAGAAAGCGCCTGTCACTGGGAAACTTGTGTTGTTGCCCGTGTTATAATTCTACAAGAGCAGCTCATCCAATCGGAGTTCACCTTCATGATCTTCTTTTACGATCTATCGTCTGAATGCTTACAAGTTTCACTTACCTGCATTTTGTTCATGCTGCCCTGCTGGTCCTTGCCTTGCACCACAGGGGTGAACACCCTGCTCATCCCGTTGGCAGACATGCTGGTGCGGTGCGAATGAGCAGGAGCTTTATTTCTTGCGGTACTCTTCTTGGCTGCTTGAGTTCATGGTGGCAAGCCATCCTTTTATATTGCGGCGAAATGCATTCATCTACCACATAAGAATGTGGAGAGCATAGGTTCGCCTTAGTGTTGTAGAGAATCTGTCCAGGAGATCAGAACAATTATCTTTTCTTTTCTTGAGAATCTATACTATAAAAGAGTAGCAATTTGATGTCAATTCTCACTCACAAATTAAATCTACCCACATACCACTAACAGCGGTTCCACACGCAAGGTATATTAGGTCCACTTGGTGTAAACGAATTAGTGAAAGGGCACGGGGGAGACACGCGGTCGTCTTTCCACGATAGTACAATTCGGCCAATTCTGAAAGCATTTGTCACCACGGCGATCCCGCATACCGCATGTCGGGTCCATCATGTTAGCTCCGTGCCTCATCCCGCTATTCACGCTCATGATTTCCTTCCTCTCCCCTAACGCACCCACCCTCCTCTACACCACACTATTCGGACCGCCTCGCCTCCCAATCCCTCAAGGCAACAAATCAATGCTGGTGATGGCCAAGCATTGAAAGATGAGGAGCAGCGGCAGTGGCACTCAACCCTGCGTACAAAGATGTAGACGCGGCAACATCGGCAGCGCATTGCGTCTGGGAACCACGGCCCTGTTACAACTGAGGAGGAAGGAGTCGTCGTGATGAAGACGTAGTTGTATTCTTTGTCGTGTAGTGTATTACTTTTTTTACTCAAGTCGGTAGGGGAAGCCCAAACATTTTTTTGCATTTTTATTTCAGACTCAGTTAATTCGCCCCCATGAGGAGTCAAACCAGGGTCTTCTGGATCCAACGACAGGTGGCCAAAAAACTAGGCCAGCACGGAAGATCAAAGTGGCTACAGGAATTTTTTTAATATAATTTTTTTCCTAGAATTACAAAATAATATCTCGGGCTAGACGAATTTCAAAAGTGTACCCTAATCGTCGGTTGGGCTGACGAAATCTAGATATCGTCCACGGTTGGACGAAATCCCCCTAATTTCGTCTATTGGCCAACGAAATATGTAATTGCCGAACGAGAGTAGACGAAATTTACATAATTTTGTATCCCATACAAAAGCATCCCATGCAAATTTACATAATTTTGTACCACGCTTTGATTTTTTTATTGGTTTTTTAGAATGTTTAGCTACCAAAAATTCAAAATAACAAAATGGCTTAAAATATATATAACTCCTACACTAGGGTCCTGTTGAAGTACAGCGCATGTTAAAAATACATGATCAACCTTGAAAAACTAGTGAGTGTTATGTGCTAACTTCAAACTTTTGGAGTACTCATGGAGAAATTGATTAAAATGGCCTAGAGTCAAGAAAGAGCCTCTCGGTCATATTCCTCTCAATTTGGGAAAACCTAGCTAAACATACAAGGAAGAGTGGCTAGATACTAACCTTCAAGCAAGCTAGTGAGTGATGATCAACCTTCAAAATTCTAATGGCTCCATTGAAATTTGGTGAGAAATAACCTCTAAAATGAAAGAAGAGCCTAATCATCAAATTCATGCCAAATTACAAAATCTAGCTAAAGAAACAAGCTAAAAATTAAAGGGGTTGCTAGTTACCAATCTTAAAATATTTTTTAAAAAATTGGGGCTTTTCTTAAGCAATTTGGTGAAAATGATCGCAACAATAAAGAAAGAAGTAGTGGCCATCGGGCTGAATAAGAAGCGGGGAGGGAAGAAAGGGGATTATGTGCTGCGTGGCCTTATTACCCTTAGTTAGGGCTCACGATGACAAGGCTGTTACAAACTGGCAGGGCCGTACACTGGGCGGTGCGACATGAGCACCTGTTCAGGGCCACCAAAAATTAAGGGCCACTAAATTTTCTATTACTAATAAGCAAAGCTTAATTGCAAAGGAAAAAAGGCTGCACTGGAATCCCACTAGCCCAACAATTTTAAGCCCAATGCACAGACGTGGATACTTGCACTACTACACAAACCACTTTCACAAACGGGCTATCACAACCGGTTTTGAGAAAACCGGCTGTGATAGAACTATCACAACCGGTTTTTAAAAAACCGGTTGTGATGTCCCCTATCACAGCCGGTTTTTCTCAAAAACCGTTGTGATAGTCGGCCGGCATATCACAACCGGTTTTTCTTACAAACCGGTTGTGATGCTCACCATCACAACCGGTTTTGGTTTCTTTACTAACACATTTTTGGAGGGCAAATTTGAAAATTTAAATTTTGTAAACGACCTCGGATGAACTTTTGACCAAAACGAAAGTTGTAGATCTTGGAAAGTTATGAAACATTGTAGTTCACCAATTTTTTATTTGAAGTCATCTTGTCAACCGAATCTAAGTTTGAATTTTTCAAATTTGAAAATTCAAATTTTGTAAACGACCTCGGATGAACTTTTAACCAAAACGAAAGTTGTAGATCTTGAAAAGTTATGAAACATTGTAGTTCACCACTTTTTTATTTGAAGTCATTTAGAGCCTCAAATAAGCAATTTACACTCAGAAAACATTAATATGAGGGGAATCAAAATGGTATATACACACAAACACACTAGTGGTGCAGTGGTAGAGGAGGCTATGCACAAACGTGAGGTCGCGGGTTCGAATCCCACCGACCGCGTAGCGCGCGATTTTTCCGCGAAAAATGCGCGACTTGATGACGTGGGACGGTGGGTAGTGGCTGATGGGGTCCATCCCCCAAATAAATAAAATGTTTTGCTATTTATTTTGGAATATTTTCAGTTTAGTTGAAAACCGGGGGGGACTATCACAGCCGCTTTATCTCATCCGCCTCCCAAAACCGGCTGTGATAGGGGTTACGAATCGGCTGTGATGACCTCTTCTGTAGTAGTGTTGAGCCCTTAACACTAGCAGATTAGTAGTACTTGCCGGTTTGTATTGCGTGATTTCCGTCGTTGCACTCGGCTGCCGAATGCCGACTGCCGCGCCTCTTCCTATTTCTCAACGCCGCCGGCCACCGTTGAAGGTGGAGGCTTTGCAGCAGCAGATCTCTACGACTACAAGTGACAACCAGCCAAGGTATGTCGGTAGATCTACCAAATTCCCAAACACCTCAAATAAATTGTTTTGTCTACTAGTACATAGCGAGATGCAAATGCAAATCAACAATTTAGGATGATGGTGCTTTTTAGCAGAAGATGAGGTACGGGCCTGTTTGGATCTTTATGTTTTTTATTTTTTATTTTTGCCATACTTCAAAATTTAGGCCTCCTCTATGTATTTTGTTCCGGGGCTCCAAATTGTAGGTACGGGCCTGCAAACTGGAGGTCATGACAGAAATCATTACCACCGCCGATTTGTGTTTTCATGATGAGACCCTTTATCACCACCGGTCCCAACGGCCACTACTCCCACCTGCTCTAGAATTGGCGATGATAGGTTTTCACCGCCGCTTCCAACAAAACCAGCAGTAAACGCGTGGTCTGTAGTAGTGTGAGATAGGTCCAAATTTCATTTTGATTCCCAGTTGATCTATGGGAAGATCGACCTGTTGTTCTTTTGTCTCTCGGTCATTGCTACTGGTGATCAGCGAGTGCGCTCGAGTGCGATCTGCTTGTAGCAGCGGGAGACAGCAGGTACCGATGCTACTCCATATGTATCATAACTTTTCATATAAAATTAAATAAACATAAAGTTTATATCCAAATTGTAGAGCTTTACTTGGTTGCTAGTTGATTTATTACTCTTGCACTTGCAGGATCGTATAGAATATAAGATGACTGCGTTGCCTCGTTGATCGAGCTAGCTATCCATGACTTTATTCAAACATACAGAGAGAGCTGTTTTACAATACTTGAATAGTAACATAAAGTACCGGGAGATATCTTTCCTATTTTGATAAAGTTACCAGAAGCAGGAGGTATCGAGCAGTACCGAGAGGTATGGTACCAATTGGTACCTTTTTCTAGGTACCTCTTGTACCTCTTATGTCTCTGTCGTTGATTTCAGCCTGATAGATGATCCTTATTTGTTTCAAGTATTGTAAAATTCCTCATATATCAATGACCCATGCATTACATCTTCTCAGGCACTAAGGTCATTTGAATTTATCTGGAAGTGCATATATTTGATACTCCTTCCGTATTGAGATATTTATCGTCGTTGACATTTTGTCACGACGGTTGACCATTCGTCTTATTCAAAAAATTATACAGGTACCATCTATTTTGTTTGTGACTTATTTTATCATCAAAACTATTTAAAAGTGACTTATCTTTTCGTATATTTATAATAATTGATTTAAATAAGACGAATGATTAAATGTTGTGAAAGAAATCGACATAGATAAATATTTTGATACGGATGGATTATGTGCTTTAATGTGTTTTTGCAGTCTCGCGCTATTTAGTTCAGGATGGTAGCTGGTAGAGTGGTAGTCCTGCCACTGCGGCACTGCCCCATCAGAAGCTGGAATTTCCCCCGATGCCAAAGGTAGAATAATGGCTTGGGCTCTACATGTGGAACAAAATCAAAGCATTACTCTCTGTTCCTGACTATGGAAATTATTGAAACATGTATGCTTGAGTATTGTTCACCTGCAGCAGCGGGGGCGGCAAGTTAACTGAGTTGCCACTTAAGGGGCCACTGGTGCACCAAGCGCCAGTCACCGGGTAACTTGTGTTGTTGCCCGTGTTATAATTCTACAAGAGAACAGCTCATTCAATCTCCGAGTCCTCCAATTCCATCATCTTCTTTAACGATTCTCAGAATGCTTACAAGGTTTAGTTACCTGCATTTTGCTCATGCTGCGCTGCTGGCCCCTGTCTTGCACCACAAGGGTGAACACCCTGCTCATCCCGTTGGCAGACATGTTGGGGTCTCGTCTGAATGAGCAGTGGATACAGAGGGGGTTTTCTGTTAGTATATTTCTTGGGTAACTCTTGGCTGCTTGTGTTCATGGTGGCAGCACTTGCCATCCTTTTATATAGCTCGAAATGCATGCATCTGGCACATGAGCATGCGTGGAGCATAGGTTCACATTAGTTGTGCAGAGAATGTATCCAGGGTATGACAGCTATCTTTTCTTTTCGTGAGAATATAGGATGCTTTGCGGCGTGTGGTGCATGTGCATTATTTTTATTTTGCTAATATCAAATTATATCAACAAAATGTGAAGTCTTTCATAAACAAAAAAAACAAAATGTGAAGTCTCTGGCTCACTGGTTCCTGTTAATGTCACGGCTAACTATATGTTATACAGTACACATGACAGATAAAACCTCGATCACATATAGTAAAGAAGAATACACTTACTGTATTAGTTGTGTGTACAGAGGCCTGCCATGTGGAATATTACACAAGTGGAGAGAGGGGAGTAAGTGAGTAACTAAAGTTCATCTGATCAATTGCTGAGGCGGCGGAAGCCATCTCAGCTGTGGCCATTTTGTTTTCGAAATAAATGAAAACTCTTCGAGCATTTGTCACAGTAATTCCCTGAAAATTAAACTAAACATCTCATATTGAAACAAAAGAATAGAGTGCATGGTTGGTGCTCAAACTTTCTAGGATGTATCATCACAGTCCTTGAACTCTTGGCTTCGGGTAGCATCCCAATCCCAAATTCACAAGTTGCACATTGACTCTCTAAACTTAGCTTTTGGTGTCATCTAGTTTCCATGTACTTTAAAAATACAAATTACTTAGTCAAAAAATATATATTTCTACTTTTTCTCAAAACCGTATATTTGAGGTGTTTCAGAATATACCGTACGTCATCTATAGAAGCATCAAATTGGAGTTCCAATCTCATAATATTATTTTACTCCCTTTGTTCCATTTTTTTAATTTAGCTAGTGACTCCTTAGTCCTTTATGCATAACACAGAATATCAGTAATGACTAATGAGGTGTGTATCTACCAGAGAGGCATATGGTAAGTCACCAATACCAAATCAAAAATCTCTGGAATGATGACCCCGAATTGAGAGAGACTTTAATAAGCTCTAGTTAAATGATGCCTTTATTAAAATCCAGTGAATATTTTAATGTCAAAGATTAGTGTAGCATTGCATTATGTGCTTATTTAGGTGTTCATTACAAAAATCAGTATAAACAATCTCCCAGCAGAAAATCAGGTCGCCAAACACTCCACTTTTCTTACCAGCAGATTCTATTAGCATCAGCTTTTCAGGGCAACTTGATTTCCAGAGAATCGCTGCTCAGAAAAGCTGAAACTACCAGAGCCGTTCACAACCACGAGTTCATACATCTGCCGATCTTCAACTACAGAGTAAGCCATCTGTCCGCTACATGTGTCTTTTCTAAAAGAAATACAGAAGGAGAAAAAGGATCGTTCTGTCCTTGATCTAGACAAATTCCCAGGAAAAGAAATCATTGAATGTATGTTTCCCTCCATGTTCCACCTCTCACTTCTATGGTATAATAGTACCCTATCGCCTCAACCTGTGGATGGTTGAGCACGCCTATCTCTAGGCCCTTTGATATTTAAGATAGCAAGCACGCATGTTAATATGAAATTCTAGTTCCAGGTGAATGATCAATAAGCAGCTAGTACAAACTTTGTTCTTGCAAATAATTCACAAACAGCTCTTGCAACCAAGAGGCTGATAAATTCAAGAGGACAGAGCAGGGTACCTTGCATCATAAGGTATATGGTAATACAGATGATCCCAAGATTGGAACAACAGAAAACACTAGGAAAATTGACAAAACCCTAAATTACCAATTGAGAATTAACTACTAGTGTAGCAGGCTACAGATGACTATTTCATTTGCAAGAGAAACTACAAAACGTTAGCAATTACTTAGACTACACAAATCAAAATCTCACATCTTTACACCTTGAGCATTCCTTTACAAACAGTACAGCTCAAAAACAAAAAAGGATCCAAGTTAGTTTGATAGTTTCTCAAGAAAACTCCCAATGGTGGCATATGATTTCTCAACAATACAGTATACGCAACTGCAGAGAAAGGTTGATGACATACTACTTTTACTGCAGTGACATCTCAAACTACAGCATGCTGAAAGGTTCTCCTTCGTCTTATGCTGAAAAGTTCTGGCAGTCTCCAGCTCAAGTGTAACTTAAACAATAGCCCAGAATTTCTTCCTGCAAATCAGAACTTCCTCTGTCCCATTTTCCTCATTTTCCAACATATGTGTGCTAACATCCCAAAGGAACTTCGGTGCTAGATCAATGATTCTTGAAAGAGTGTTCTTCTCATCTCTAATAATGATGAAACCCTGTATGTTCATAATCTTGTGAGACAATAATGATTCTTCTCTCCTAACTAAATTGTCATAATGTAAGCATATTTGATCCCTTGTTGAAAAGCAAAACATAGAATCTTATGCTACACAAGAAAAATTCTGAACTGAGATATGCTAGACAAGAAAAATTCTGAATGGAGAAACAGATAGTTTGTGCTTTATACTAATATATTTGTCTAAGAGGCATGGTTGAGGGAAAGATTGACACCATCAAAATTCCCTAAGCAAATTGTAGTTTTATCATCAATCCAATAATACCTGAGGTGTTTGTCATTTTGTTTTATGTCCAGCATGTTCAATCATTTAGAAACTAGTTTGCAATGGAAATAGGCAAGTACTGCTTCAGCTCCTTCAAAGATATAGATATAATTTAACTCCATATGGCATATATACTCTACTGAGGATACACGAAAGAGCTATATACCATGTTTAGGAATTTCTTGTGCTATGAGCATGATATAAACTTTTCTCTTGCAAAATTAAGAGCATTTGTTCTTGCAAACATGAAATGGACATTATTAAATATGATACACACTGAAGTATATAAATAATTTTTCCATACTAAACTAAAAGGCAATAGTTACCTGGGGGCGAATGATGCGGTCCATTTCTAACATGATATCTTCCAACAAACAATCTTCATTGCGACCTTCATAATGAGAGAAGAGGTGGAAAGCATGCAGCAAGTCATAGGACCTAGGATATGTTGAGAACTGGCTCACACCTGCAGCACGAGTATTGAATGGCTTGAGTTTCATCATAAAAAGGACAAACATGTTTATTGTTTTCGAATGAAATACCAACCAATCATGGTAAGAACCGAGTAATCCACGGTCATAGATAACTGGCAATGTGTTGTTCATGGTATGAGGTACTATATTCATAATCCAGACAGGGTCATTCCTTAATGCTGCAGCAAATCCACCATAATTAGCATTCATGTCCATTACATTTCGGATGCTAGTCTTTTCAACATCAAGAAATGACCAATACTTGTGAACCTGGTTCTTCCAAAACTCGTTATTATTCTCAAACCTCGCTGGTGTAACTCCTAACAGATATGTGCAGAAAACCAGTTATATTCATAGATAGGAAATAAAATTCAAGTCAACTAGATTTAGATCAAAGGTTTGAATCACTTTGGTTAAACCAGTTTTAGATCCTAACCGACCTTATTATGATTGAATGTGGAGGACATTATTTTTACACTCTTTATATTTCATAATGAAGTTAACTCAAATTTGTAGCATCAAAACAGGTCTCATCTTTTTTGTGTTCTCTGTAGGGAATGGAAAAATGGAGCTGACCTATCATCTCCAAACTCTTAAAATAAAACGAAAGTCGATCAAGTCTGGAAGGCAATTGCTGAATCTTTGATTCATCCTTGTTAAGCCTCACACAGTTCATTAACGGGATTTTCCATGATGGTGAAACATTGTCATTAGATTCACAAATATTCAGTAGCTTCATATCAGCATTTTTCTGTCGGCAGGATTCATCTTCAGGTTTGACCCAAATAGCAGTCTGAACATGCTTAGCAATAAGCTTCCAACACATTGCTGTTGTAATATTAACTAGCTTCTCCCAGATAATAGGAAAGTCTTTATCTTTTCTGTAAGCTGGTGGAGCAGAGTATACAAAATACCCATTAGGCCGCAAAAGACGATCTACCTCTTTGAGCAATATTCCATCTGAAAAACGAACCGTGGGTGATGAGTCAAATTTTGGATGCTGTATCCAGAAGGCCATCAGAAAAAAGTAACTTTGTAAAAAGACTACTGATGCTACAAGAGTGAGCTGAGAATAAACTGAATTTTTAATAAAGATTGTTATATTCAATCATGTGCATGCTACAACACAATATAACTGGATGTTCCCACATATAATGCTGTTAACAAAAAACAGGTCTCATAAACATAAAATTTAGTCAGTAGCTTAGGATAAACTGTAATGTGAATATTACCATTTTCATGCCAATCAACACGACATCGGGAGCAGTGAACCATTTCAAATGAGTTTCCAGGATAAGGCAATTGCTTTGTGGCCAACACAGAGATCATTGCACCAATCCCACGTTCTACAGCAAACTGAATTTGATTCTCATGGCCATCTTTTGGGGCGAATGACATGGTCTGAATATCTAGGGGTAGAAGATAAGCAGAAAAGCTGGCAACACCACATCCGACATCCAAAACTTGAACTACTCCTGCGGAACGGAGATCACCAGTACTATTTGTTGTCATATTTCCTAGCCTGCATTGATCAATTACAAAAACTAAATCAATAGAATACCCTTTCACGTATAGAAACAAAGAAGTAGCATGGACCATCCATATTCAATTAATTGGTGCTCTATATTAGTGTCCTTCACTGCACATACGCTCTATCTCCAATATTACTCATAAGTACACTTCCAATAGGTTGAATATAAAATGTTAGATTGGAACTTATAGCTCACAGCATTTGCTGCTAGGTGTCATATCTGATAATTATCTGGTTGAAGCTACAAGAACTGTATTGAAAATTAATACTAATAAGAAAACTACTCTCAAGCTTGAATGCCAAAATTTGAAATGTGGGTTAGGCAGCACTTATGGTTACCTCTCTATGTACTCTGATGCACCATGTTTGAAGTGAGTGCCTCCTCCAGGAAACCACCAAAGCTTGCCCTTCTCATGCACCCAATTCTGTCCTCCTTTGACCTCAGCAAGATGTGAATGGTTCACATTACTACGCCATACATAGTCTCGACTTGTTGGCCATCTTATTGGTATCTTGTAGTCATTTGGTGGTGGCACCAGACAGAACAATCGTTTCGCTCGCGGGGGACAAATACTTTCAAGGTCCTCATGCCTAGATCTATCCAGGTTCTTTAAGCTGCTTATATAGGCTGCATCATGGCAGGGAACATACTCATTATATTCCAAAGGACACACATCAATCCCGTGATCTGGAACTCTGACTTGTTCCATCCGGTATGTAAGAGAAACTTTGTTTGTAAACACTGGAGCATCTGCAACTGATAGAAAACAGATTTAACCATAATGAAAAATGCCATTCATATGGATATGGCAAGCAAGAAGGATGGAACAAATAGATAAATGAACATTCTGGTATAAGCAAAAGTTGCTGCAAGGAAGAACAGAGCAAAACAAATTTCAGAAATAGCATCTGCTTAAAAGCATCAAGAAGTACTGAAAATATTGGCAAATTATAAATTACTTTAACATACTGGCCCTCACTTCGACCAAATCCTTGCTGCTTAGCACAAAGCAATTATTAAATCTCAATGAAACTAGTGCTGCAAAGTATCTACTCAAACAAGCATACAGAGCAAACCCCTAGAACCAATTACCCAACAAGCGCCTCTTTTAAAACAATGCAGGAGCATATAACACGAAACCTGCAACCATCAACCTAAATCCGCCACAAATTTCAACAATTAGCAAGGAACCTCGAACAATACTGGCCATAAGCCGCTATCTTTGTAAGAAGCCCCGAAATGGACTGGAAATGCGACCCAGCGGCGGATCGGAACGGGGGCAAACGCTCGAAAGGGGGATGAAGCCAGGCACCTTTGGAGCTGGAGGAATCGGACGATCGGGGGCGCGAAGGGGCCAGTACGAGCGCGGGGGAGGCGGAGGAGCCGAAGAGGGTGCCGGCGTAGAAGGAAGCGGCGACGAGGGCGACGCCCAGGAGGAGGAGCTGCACCGACCGCGGCTCCACCGCCGCCGACGCCGGCGACCACCACCGGCCCATCTCGCTGCTACTTGTGTCAAGACTCTCACTCTGACACTGCTCTTTGGTTCGGGCGGATCGCTTTCTTCAGATTTGGCCTGCTGCTACAGTAGACGGCTTGTATTTGGCTTTTTTATTTTATTTTATTAATAAAATGCTTTTTATGATGATTAGCAGGTACTCGTACTTTCCATCTATCGAAACTGAATTTAAAATTCAAATTTAACTTGGATTTTCAAACAATCAGAACTATGTAAACTTTCCAACGCTTCATAGCTAGAGAAATTCTAACTCGAAATTTAAGTTTATCCAAAAAAAAATGGACTTACAGCTTGAAACCTTGAACACAAAAGCTCCAAATTTTGACTCGGCAGCTCCAAATTATTTTTGCATGCGAATTACAACTTTAACACAACGACAGATAGTGATTATTCTCAAGTTAGTGAACTAACGAATATACATCCAAAGTATCTAAATAGATTTCGCTTACTTTTTTAGCACTCTTATATGATCATGTTTTTTTGGTTTGGTAGTCGAGGAGTATCATATCTAATAGTAATACATATTGCAAGAGTAAATTACTACGAATTTTTGTTGCAATGCTAGAATTGTTTATGCATTTTTTTCGTAGAAGCTGCTTTTGCCTAAAAACTCATAGGGAGCACCCTATAAGATTGAAATCGTATTACTTCATATTCCCAGTTGCGGCGGCAGCTAAGCACCTAGGAAACTGAGTTTCCTAGTGCGAGAATAATACTTTTGTTTTCTTGACCGGTTAGCCAGAACAAAAAACGCCATCTTTATTAATGAAATTGGCACCATCTCATGCCGGTTATTAAAAAAAAAAAAGCTGACACTCAAGTGGAACAAAACTCGTGATTTTTTTACCATTTTTTCTTCCTTTGTTGCAGGCCTCCTTCAAATAGCACTTGCACATCGGTGAGCACAACGGCCAGAGCAGCCCAAAGCTCATCGATGAGCACAACCCGTCTCCCTCGCGGGAGATGGTGGACCGCGATGGAGAAAAGGGCAAGGGAGAGAAGCTAAAGTGGAGCGCATAGAGGAGAAACAATTGATTGTAGGTAGCTTATGATTCCCTTTTTTTTAGTTACCCTACTTTCCACGACTCTGATTTCAAAAATTGCATCCTTTGAGATATTTCATGAATCAGAGTTCGACATATAGTAAGATACAGAAACTAGCAGCACCACAAGACACTCTGTACTCTAACCATTATTTCCAGAAACAAATACAATTGCTATTTCATGTGTATAAACTATGCAAAATCTCACCCAACACCTCAAGGAATCAATGCCTACAAGATGGTACAAATGCACGACTGAACGAATACATGTTAGGGCGTGGCCTGAGACAATGCGGATCCAATCTGAAGCATGAGAGGATACACTGCACTGAACTCCTTGTCACCTCTAGACCTGACCCTCATCTCGTAGTCGTCCAGGGTCGCCTTCACCCCCTTCCAGATCTGGTCCTCACCTTGCGTATCAAGCCACAGAGAGTACTGCAGTGGTGTGAGCTTGTTGCGCTGCAAAGGTGACTGCAGTTCATCAGGTCCTCGAGAATAGAGATGGTGGAGGATAACGCTAGCCGGCAAGTCTTTAAGGAGTGGAGACTTCTCAAGCTGAGATGTTTCAAGGAATAGGACAGGCCGGAATGCTCGTAGTGCCCGGTATGGTGCTCCCAGCTGCTCCACTGGAAACAGATTCTGGCCAATAGCAAGCTCAAGCTCGGCCATGTCCCGCGCCATTCTCAACTTCCCTGCTTCTGAGAGTGGCTTGACAAGAGAAGCATGCCTAATGAAAAATATGAGGACTCTTGAGGCCATCCTTCTAACCATGACGGTGCATATGGTTTCGGAACGGGAGGATGATGAGGGCAAAAGCTTCGATAAGAACTCGCTACGGAAGTGAACTGCACATTTCTGAAGCTCCTCCATGTAAGCTGATGCATTGTTATCCATTGCTGCATCCATTCCATGGCCTGCAAAGTCCTGCTCATGCATTTTCAGGATGCATGACTCAAGGCGATCAAGCATCGCTTGGAACAGGGAGGTCACTGAATCACAAGCAACACCGTAAATGACACCAAGGGAAGGTGAAAGGACTTCAGAAGCAACATTAGGGAGTGTTGACAACACGCTCGAAATGCGCGTGTGAACCTCCTGAAGGTGGAGGCACAAAGCAAAGTTTTTGAGTTGAGCTGGAGTCACTGAGCCAGTAACTTGTCGGGCTTCGGGGCCAGTAGAGATCTACATTTAAAGAGAAGTATATGTTAGCAACTGCACACAGAAACTAAAGCAATACTCAGCAACTAGCATATTAATCTATGTGTGTGAAGTGACTAGACAATAAAATGGTCAGGCACGGAAGAAATAACAAAGCAAGGTTAGGAGTTAATCTATGTGTGTGAAGTGGCTAGACAATAAAATGGTCAATAAGAGAAGTTAAGAAAGAAAAGGATGAACACCATCCTTTTAACAATATGCTACAATGATACAGGTCTTTTACTTTCATGGAATGGTGAGCACAATGATCCAACCTTTCCTTGAGTGAATGTTTTAGGACACCCAAAGCTCTACACTGTTCATATTTTGAGTTCCAACTTGCAAGTGAAACCTACTAGTGCCCAAGACAGCAGAGATGTATCCAGTGGAGTGCCATAACAATATAACAGTATTTCGCCATGACTTGTACAAGCCAGAGTACCATGTTCTCTTTACTTATATAATCAATAAGTAACTAATCAGAATAAAAATACCGAACAAACAAGAGTGCATTAAGAACCAACCGTGGCACAAGTTTGATTATACCAGATGACTACAATTTCCACTCAGCAGGGACCACAATAATCATTGAACTGATCCAAAACTTGCATAGTGCATTTGTGTACAATAGTGAGTACACTTGATTCATGACATAGTGCAATTGTGCTGGCAAAGGTTTTCAGAAGAACACAAAAAATATATATATAACAAAATGCATAGAGTTATATGGATTTTCATGTAACCGATTTGGTTTCAACTCAAAGACTTATGAAGAACTATCCCACTTAAGATGTGGAGCTAACAAGAATCGCCAAAAGGAGATTTGTCAGGCTTCCAGTAATGTCGTTATATAATCAGTGAAACAGACCCCAACACAAGGACTAAAAGGGTAGTGGAATATGTATACACAGTTTCAAGTCCTAACATACTGTGTCAAAAAAAAAAATCACACCATTACGATCAGAACTTACTAGTGTAACCTGCCAGAAGGGCTACATCTACTCATAGCTAATGTAGAAAGCATATGAAATCCACAGGGAAAGAAAACATATATAACTAACTTGACTAGATCAATAAAAGGTAGCAAGTGAATACCTGATATTCAGCTCTCTGTGCTAAAAGAAGCAAGATCTTTCCAATTTCACGTAGAACAAGAATAAGCAAATGCCCGTGAGTTCTCACTACTTCGATTTCTTCTTGTATGCGAGAAACTAATCTTGATATCTGGTCCTTTGAAGGTATGGTTCCACGATTTGACATTGGAAATATACTGTTGATATAATCAGATAAACGACTATGACAAAGAGCCAAAAACGCTGTCTGGAATATCTCAATGGCTGAAATCATATGATCTTTTCCTTCAGGAGTGAGAGCTGGAAGGGTACCCTTTACATCAGTGTCTCTTGAAATTCTCTCAAGAAGGTTTTCAACCATTGAAAACAGTCTTGGATACCCAAGAGTAAATATTTCCTTCACAAAGCTTGAAGCCGTAAAGGTAGACTTCATTTGACTTGCAAAGGCCTTCACAATTGCATCCCAAACTCTCTCTGTTAACAGAGGCTCACCCTCCTACAGTAGATTTTATTTTACATTTGTTATTAAAGCAACTGAGGAAAATAGTAATCAGAATTATTCACATAGGAGCAAGAGCAGTATTACAAGAGTCTTAATATGTGTAATTCTGCATGCAAATACAAGAAGACAGCTACGATTACGGAAGATTGAAAATCACAGGTATTTAGCAACTATGCTATAGTCTAGCTACCATCAAGTACTCAACGCGTCATTATGAAATAGATTAAAACCATGAACAATTTAGCTACACCACGAAATTCCCATCATGCTACCAAAGGTTAATGAAAAATCAAGTTCAAGTATAACTAAGCATACAGCCTAGATTTTAATGTGTTCATTAGATAAGAATTAATATCCACTGGTAGATAGATATGCTCACTTTGTTCTGTCTTTACTATCATTTTAGATATCTTGAACAGATACTGTGATAACAGTGAATTCACAAATGAATGCCATATGACAGATAGTTTCACATTTTCATAGTATATGCCCCACATTTGCAGCGGTCATGATAGAGATTAAGTTCTAGTTTGTCGTTCCAATATCATTTTTACCCAGAATAATAATTTCATGCAGCTCGACTCACCTGCCAAACCTCCTCAAGGAACAGCATTTGAGTGAATGGCACACGCTTCTTGGTGAGCACAGTCTGCAGCTGCCAAGCAGCACTGACAGCCCGATGCAGCTCCTCCATGCACTGCCTCATCCTATCCCAAAGTGCCTCTGCTGCCTTCTTACTGCCACCAATCTGCGGTGTACCACTCCTCTGCACTCCTCCAGGGCCACCTCCTCCGCCAGCAGCCATTGAAATTGCCTTCATGTCCAGTGCCACAGCCACACTCTTTGCACCAGCTGCCTTATACTTCCCAACTAGTCCTTCCACTGCAGGCTTCAACTCCCCAAGGTTGTAGTACACCTGGAGCCCGCACCACACGTCGTTCTGATTGGACTCAGCCACACCGCGGTCGATCACAGCGCTGGCCTCTGAGCGTAGCTTGGATGCGGCAGCATCGACCTTGCGCATCTCCTCATCAACAGCATTGATCCCGGAGAGGTTCTTCTCCTCGTAGAGGAGACGGATCTCGCGGTGGAGCTCGGCCTGACGGGCGAGGTCGGGCGCAGGGGAGGAGGCGAGGAGCCTGGAGGAGAGGCGCACAAGGCGGTGGGAATGCAGGAGGAGGTCGGCGGTGGCGAGGAGGCTGGAGAGGGAGGCCGAGGAGAGCGCGAGGTGGAAGCGCGGGGCCGAGAGGTGGGAGGAGAGGAGGGAGAGGTGGGAGGAGAGGAGGTGGAGGTGGGAGGGGAGGGAGGAGAGCGACGCCGAGGCGGAGCGGAGCGAGAGGAGGTGAGAGAGGAGGAGCGGGTGCCGGCGGAGCACCTCGGCGCGGAGGTGGCGGCGGAGGAGGCGGATGGCGTCCTGCAGCTGCTCGGCGCGGGAGGCGGCGAGGCCGGACGAGAGCGCGGAGGAGGAGAAATCGGAGGGGGAGAAGGACGGGGAGAGGAAGGCGGAGAGGACGGGGTCGGAGGCGAAGGCGTCGAGCGGGGAGGCGGGGTCATCGGAGGTAGGGGAGGGCGGCGAGGGGAACGCGGCGGCGGTGAGGAGGTCCTTGGAGGTCGGCGAGAGGAGGAGGCGCGGAGTGGTGGGCGGCGGCGCGGCCATGGCGCCGGCAGCCAGGCGGCGAGGTGGGGGTGGATCTGGGAAGTGGAGGGAAGGGAGAGATCTAGCGGGGAGTGGGGGTGGGGAAGTCAGTTGGCGTCGTGGTCGTTGCTTCAGTTTTGTGCTTGAGAGTTGAGACGATCAGGTGAGGATTGATCTCGAAAATAACCCGAGTACTAGTTCAAAAAAATTATCTGAAATGTTTTTTAGGATTCTGTTAATTGTTTATATGTTTATTGAATTTCATAAACAAACTTATATTTCATATAAATTTATAACTCCCTCATTTCTATGCGCAAATATATATTGCTGTCAATCATTTTCCTCCTAAATTAGCAACACTTCTCGATGGAAAAATGTGAACAAAATATCAGGATCATATTACATGTAAATCATCACTTTTAGTGGTGCTAAGCTTCATTACTATCTTAATTGGCAAAAGCAAAAATCAGTGGAGAAATTTCAAAATATAGGATCAAATTCGCCGACCTTTCATAATAAGGGACTCAATTCGTGAGGCTTTTCAAAATTTAATCCTCTACACATGAATTCTTCCAATTCATAGGTTTTCAATCTATTTTCAATTCTCAACTATTTCCCCTTCTCTTCTCATATTCCAGCGCACATGAGAGGACTATTTTACCCCTCTCTTGCATGTGGGCCTCACCCGTCATCCCCTACCCGGACCTGGACGGCGGCACCGGCTCCGGCTCGTACCGTCTTCCGCGGCAGCTCCCTTGAACCCAGATAGCTTCGTGACAGATCCTCGCTCGGGGACGGGGCACCAGTGTCCAGTACACCACCTCCTCGCCGTCGAAAGGAATCCAGGGGATCAGTGGCGGCGCTGCGATGGGGATCGGGGAGCACTTCGAGGGCGTCAAGCGGCACTGGGAGCGCAACCTCGGCTTCCTCGACTACTTCAAGAAGGTCTACGGCCGCGCCGAGCCCCTCCCCAAGTGGTCCGACGCCGACGTCGAGGAGTTCATCGCCTCCGACCCGGTCTACGGGCCCCAGGTAGGCGCCCCGATCCGCTCGCTTCCCCTCTCTCTCCACCCGCGCCCCCTCCTCTTCCCCTTGATTTTCTTACTACAGATGTGATACGATGTGATGTGGTTCCTGCAGCTCAAGGCCCTGCGTGAGTCGAGGAAGTTAGCGCTCGCCGGGGCCCTCGTCGGCGCCGCACACCTCGGCGGCGTCGCGTTCAAGTACTCCAAGGCGCCGCACGGTACGATGTGGGGGATGGGGGATAGATGCTTTTTTCGCGGCCGTGGCTGCCAGGGTTTCCCAGATCGATCGCGGACCTCTGTTTTGCTGTTGCTTCTGACTGACCGTGTGTGATTGCGATTCCTTGCAGGTGTTGTGTTGGCGACCGGGTTCGGGGCGGTCACCGGCGCCGTGCTGGGAGCCGAGGTGGCGGAGCACTGGTACCAGCTCTACAAGGTGGACAAACAGGGAGCCAACCTCAGGTTCATCTACTGGTGGGAGGACAAGGTTTCAGGTCTGTTCCTTTGTGCCTTCTTGTCCCCTCCCCCTTGCTTCGCATGATGATCCGCTGCTCGCCACATGTTTACTTTTGTCGAGTCCTAGTTCGCGGTTGTGGTATGTATATTGCCTGAGCTATTTGCAATGTTGAAAATGAAATACCAGATTTGATTGTGTCAATTTCAGCCTGATTAACAGGCCAGTTGATTGTACATGGCCAACTGTATCCTAGTGAGTATGATGTTGAAACAATATGATTCTGTCAGCTTCAACGCGAGTAATGCTTAGCTAATGTACTTGATCAACTGTGTTATCTACTGTGCATTAAGCTGGTTTGGAAATTTTCACTAAGTAGGACATTACGAATTTTATGCGGTAATTCTAGTTATTTATTTAAAAGTTGCAGTGGTGAATTAGGACTGCTAAGTTTATAGAATGAAGTTGTGTTCATCCCTAAATACAATGATTACTTTCTGGAGACACTTCGCTCATTTTAGAGAATTTTCTTAATTCTTTTCCTGAGACCTGCAAAAATTTAGGTTAGTATAATATTTATGTATGCATTGAAAGCACTCTTTAGCCTTTACACCTTAGATCAATGGTTGGAAGGGAACCAACCCACTTTTTCTATGCATCTGAGACTGAAAGCAGCACCTAACTCAGAAGCACCTCTGGAGATATCTGATTGAATGTAGATGGATTCTCAAGCTAGCTCATGAAACCCAAACAATTAAGCCGATAAGATTCATTTATATCTTGTTAACCCAGCTACATAATAACAATGATGCCTTTCTAGGAACACTTTCCATTTAATTTTGTGCGAACTGTAGATTAATATAACATAAAGTGCTGCTCGTGTCAGGATGTATTTTAGAATTTAGACTAGTAACATTGTTGTTGTAAGTTAAACAATCTGGCTTCCATGTATTCATGGGTTATTTGTCTAGTTTTCTCATGAGCACTGGAGCCAATCTTCTGGTTAAAGAGAAACTATGCAGAGCGGGGTGGATATGCAAGTTCTGTATAAGGCAGTAAGAAAGGGGGACTTTCGAATGCCAAAGAACTCTTTGTACAGTGTGAATTGTTGGATAGATATGCTCAGGATCTAGTTCTAAATAACATCTTGTGCTGACTATAGTGTACGCATAATTTCTGTGAGTTGTGACTACATAATGTTTATGATACATCTTTCATGTGAATTTGGAGTAGTAAAGTATATGAAGTTGCTTAAGTTTTCAGCACGAGATTACTCAGAAGTGATCAAAGTGAATCAACTGCATGATTTTATTTCGATAATTTGCCAGGTTTGTATTAGCTTTCGTTGAACATTGTACCTAGCGATACTAGCTTTGGCCTTGTAAAGACACAATAGCGAATTACAACTGTTAAAACTCTTGAAACTTGAAAGTAAAGGACGGGGCTGTATTTAGTTTTCAGCGTGGTTGTACTTTATAAACACAGTTCGATTGCTGTAGGCTGTCTGTTTGCACTTTGATTGCTGTAGGCTGTCTGCTTGCATTTTTCCCTCCTGTTTTTTCCCTACGGCATTGACGATTCCTTACTGCAGTTTGATTGCATAGGCTTGTTTAGTTCCAAAATGAAATCTTTTCACCCATCACATCAAAGGATGATTTTTAGATGCATGGAGTATTAAATGTAGACGAAAAAGGTGAAAAGTTACATGGATAGGTTGTAAATCGCGAGACGAATCTAATGAGCCTACTTAATCCATGATTTGCAACAGTAATGCTACAGTAATCATCCTCTAATTATGGATTAATTACCCTCCAATTACCATCGTTAGATTCGTCTCGAGATTTCCAACCTATCCATGTAACTTTTCACCTTTTTCGTCTACATTTACTACTCCTAAATCGGTAAAATCAAAACCTGAAATTTTTTCACCGAAAACATTTCGGGAACTAAACATGTAGCACTTGTTCTAACCTTCATTTCCTTTTCTTCTCTGAACAGGTCAGAAGAGCTGAACCTATTAAATGATGCCTATCTGAGCATACCAGCTTGACAAAACAGTGATGCCTCTTCTGTGGAATTCGTAGTTTTTGCTTCCTAGTTTTTTTTCCCCAATAAGGTGCGTATTGGTTGTGGAAACCAACTGGGCAAATGTTCTTTACTCTCTATCATGAGTGATGTTTATCCTTAGCACTCTACAATCTTTCGCCCTGGTATAAACAGTAAGCTTGATCTTTTCGAAGACATGTTTTCTTGAATGCTTATTTGGCTGATGGTAGTTACAATTGATCTCAGATATATAAAAAGGGCTATACGCATTCAAAATCATTTTCTTGAGTTATGATGTCCAGTTATGAAGTTGCAGTTACTTCTAGCGCTGTGATGATTATGGCTCTTACTGTTATTCAAATACTGGGAGGCAAACTGGAACGCCATATTCTTGCCTGATGATAAGAATTGCCTGTTTATGTTGCAAGCATTGGTGCATTTGTTTGGCATATATATATAGTTACTATTGTCCGCATCCTCGTCCTGCCGCCAGCACCGGGCGCGTCCGCCTGCTCTGGTCACCCGGACTAGAGCCTAGAGCTAACCTGTTCCTCCGCCGTCAGCCTCGTCCACCTGCTTGCGCCGCCAGCCCTCCGCTTGCTCCGTCCGCCGCTCCGTTTTGCCGCTGCAGCAGCTATCTCCACCTCGCCTGCTTTTTTTCTCCAGCACAAAACGGGTTGAAATGCTACGTCTATTTCCATCAACAAACACAACCTTATCCTTCTCGTGTTTGGCTCTTCCGCGCATGACGATGGCCAATTTCACCAGCACTGATGGGGACCGGGACAAAGTCACAGGATCCCCTTCAAAACTGTAAGTTTGACGATGGCCAAGATGAGAGGGAAGCAGGTTGGCTAAACTGGCTCTAACTCTGAGTCACAACATAAGAATCAGCTTACCAGCATGAGCTACCCACCAAACGCGGCAGACGGAAGTTTTGACAGTGGAGGAAGCAGGAAGCAGTAGTCCAGCCCTCCAGCCGCGCGCTTGCCAGAGCACGGCCGATGGCTTCCGGCCAGACACCTGCTGGATGGGCGGGCTGGTGAGGTAACAACTTTGAATGGGCTGGTTTGGCAATTGCGGCCCATTCAAGAAACGTTTAAAGCCTTGCGGCCCAAACAAACGGTTGAATCAGGCAGCAAAAGGTTCTCACGCGTATGAAACGGATTACCGAAACAACAACGCGTATAACCCTCACCCGTGACAAGCTGCAACCACTGCAAGTGCCAAACACAAGCAACCTGGCACAACCTACGCAAGAAAGTGCCCTAAAAACTACTCCCTCCGTCTTACAATATAAGCATTTTTTGACTTTCGTGCATCACGTTTGACTATCCGTCTTATTTGAAATTTTATAAAAATATAAAAAAAAATAAGTCATACGTGAAGTATATATAATGATAAAACAAGCCATAATAAATAAATAATACATTTACAACATTTTTAAATAAGACGGATGGTCAAACGTGATGCACGAAAGTCAAAAAAAATGCTTATATTGTGAGAGTGAGAGAGTACACAAGAAAGTTGCCGGTCAAATGTCACAACACTAACGGTAAAGTACGGACTCTTCGCAAATCCATCTGACTAGGGATGCCGAAAGGAGAGGAAGACCGTGTTTAGCAAAAGCGACCTCCTTTCACGAAAAGTTATCCACCTAGAAGATTGTGTCAATTCATTTCTATCTCTATACACGCTTTCATAGAAACAATATTTTTCCGTACTTTTCATTCCTTTTCCACAATCTAAACGCACCCGAAGGCAGTTCCAAAAAAAACACCCGAAAGCTGGTGACACTGCCTCTCGTCATAGGCAGGAAGGAATTTGAACCTGTAATGGTATTGGTAACGAGTGAACTTGTTACAAACTTTTGCAGACTTTCCAGCCAACCCGCAGAAAGCTACCGACCAAACTTGGTACCCAGAAGTCATTTGTCCAACAAATATACTACCCTGGACTTGGCTTCAGGGAATGGACATGCCATTGCAGTGCCATGCAAATTTCGCCGGTGCTTCCTGTTCTTCAGTTTCTTCATGCTGGTCATGCACTGACCCGTCATGCATTCACACACCGCTCGCAGTAACTTGACTTCAGTAAGCTCCAGAAGCTTAATCTCCTAACAAAACTGGACGTTAAAAGGCACGGCCTGTCAATCTGTCATTGTTCACCTAACGGCGACAAACGAAACATCTCTTTCGATGGATTGATCTTCACCAGCTCTCCGTCTTGTTCCTGACAGCCCGAGGCGGCGAGAGGCTCCTGATAGGATGTGCTGTATTGTATGCGAGACCAGCTTCACTGTAGCATATCGTGCATTCATGCTGCTATGTGCTCAGGGTTAAATTTTTCGGAACAGTAGCGGTTTTTTCGGGAATAAAAACCGGGCCGGTAAACCGGTCAAACCGGTCGGTTAACCAGTAGGAGCGGTTTGGTAGTGTCGGTTTTGAGCGGTAACCGGCCCTATTATGCTACCGGACCGGACCGGTTTGACCGGTAACCGGTCAAACCGGACCGGTTACCAACGGTAAATTTAACCCTGTATGTGCTAGAATCTGGATCATCCGGTCATCCCGGTACATGAGTTCCCCGTGCTCGCTACGGTAGGACAGGTTTGCCTCGTGGGGTGCCTGTTCTGCCACATGATCTGATTGCCATTCATTCGGCCACATGGTGTGGATTGTGATCTCATGGTGGTGTTCCTGCCAAATCGGCATTTTGATTATTTTTTTTGCCTAATAATTTAGAAACGATATAATCTCCGTGAGAAGATCAAATTCATGTGTCCTAGATTCAGACACGAACCTGATACCAGTACCAAAACTGTTTGTTTGATTCTATTAAATTTCTTTTAATATCCTCCACTTGACGTCCTCGTCATCGCACGGTCACCGGTCAGATCTAATCAACATTTTTAAGGTATTCAACTCAAATTCGCTAAACCTTGTGCCGGAGTAGTCTATATAGTACACATAATCTGCGCTGTTGGTGGCGCGTCTGTGTTGAGAATTTCAGTTTATTCCCAACTTGGCGAGTTTCGTTTGCTTTCTAACCTTTGGTGGAGATAGCAAGTTTGGGCTACAATTACTGGTCCTTAATTAAGTTAAACCATGTCCTTGTAAGAGGGTTGTTTTCACGAAAGGAACTTTGAGGAACACCCAAGAATCAACAATGGGTCGTTTTCCTCCTTTATTACTGCTTGTCACCACTTTTGTCAAAGCCACGGCGCCGATACACATCACCTGATCAGTGGAACAGTTCACATGAAGCCTGCTAGCTTTCTCCCTGGCTCTCTGAACTGAATATTACTCAAGCGTTCCAATCAAGAAGAGACACAAAGAGGCAATTCAATTCTGAAAATAAACAGAAGATTGTATTTCGTTATATGATGATGAAATGCACCCGTAATCTCGCACAATTCATGAAATTACCAGAAACACAAAAAACCACAGAGACTTGAACTGAAAAACAATCCATTCAACATCCATATACAATGGATGCACATTGTTGCGACATATATACACAAAACCAATCGGGGTTCTTATGTGGTGTCGCCGTGTAATCTGGGCCTACTAATTAAGTACTGCTAATACTTTGGTGATGATCTCTTGTCGCCGCTGTTACGGAGGAGTATGTATGTACAATTGAACGAATCGAATTTGTGAGAGCAGAAGCAGAGCAGAAACAGCAGAAGCAGGGCAGGACACAGACAGGTTCGCTCCTTCCTTGGCCGCCTAGACATCCCCACGCGCGCTCTAAGAAGAGGCGATCCTGCCGAACGTCCCGCCGTTGGCCATCATGGTCTTGAACTCGTCGAACGACACGAGCCCGTCGCCGTTCTTGTCGACGCCGCGGATCATGCGGCGGCACTGCGCGACGGTGGCGGCCTCCCCGATCCCGGCGAGGACGCGCGCGAGCTCGGCGGGGGTGATGAGCCCGTTGCCGTCGGCGTCGAAGACCCTGAACGCGTGCCGCAGGTCCTCCTCGACGGCCGCCGCGTCGGCGTCGGCGGAGCGCACGAGGGCGGCGAACTCGGGCAGGCTGATGCACCCGTCCCCGTCGGCGTCCGCCTCCTCCATCATGCGCGTCACCTCGTCGTCGCTCGCCGCGTGGCCCACGCTCTCGAAGAGGGACGCCAGCTCGGACCGGGAGATCTGGCCGTCCCCGTCCGCGTCGAACTTGCGGAAGATGCGCTCCATCTCGTCCGCCTCACGCGGGGCCCCCGCCAAACGCGCGGACGGGGACGGGGAGGGCGGCGCGCTGGAGGCAGCGGAGGAAGGGCGGGGCGAGGAGGTGGCGGAGGCGGAGCGGAGGCTGCCGCCGGTGGTGGCGCGCTTGCCGCTGCGGGAGAAGAAGGAGCGGACCTTGCCCATGGTGGCGGCGGTGGTGGGAGTCGGAGCGCAAGGAAGGAAGGGGATTTCGGTGGTGGTGGCGGCGGCGGCGATTGATGGCTTCAAGAAGGTTGGAAGCGCTCGTAGGATCGTAGCTGCGTTGCCGATGGAGGAGGAAAGGTGGAGGCGCGCGGGATTTATAGGCGGGTCAGCGCGGGAGCAGGACGCGGTTACGGTGGTTGCTTTCCGTTAGGGGCTCCAACTTACCAAAGGGCGGGCGGCGCGCGGGAGGTTACGCGTGGGTGGTGTGGGGAGAGGAATAGAAGGGAAAAAAGGGCAGCTGCTGCCAGGTGGGGGCCAGACGGGTCGCACCGCCGAAGTTGCGGGAGCCAGCCGGGCTCCTCCGGCTTGGCGGTTTTGCGCGTCGCTCGCTCGCGACAGGATGAGATCAGAAGGCGCACGGCGGCGCGGATAGGGCAGCCTTGCCAGTGCCAGCCGTTCCCCTGGTATTGCGGCGGCGACGCGGAAGCGTGCGAGCTGGAGAGAGATTTTCGCAGCGCGGCGCGTGGAGAGCGGTAGCGGCGGCAGTGGGTTCGGAATTGAACTTGTCATGGGTGTCCTGTCCTACATGCGTGTGTGCGCACGGGCGCGTGGCCGACGGATCTGGTTTCGACGGCTCTCCGTTGAAGTTGAAGGAGGGCAGAAAGGAAGATGATGGGACGGGAGATTTTTTTTTCCCCTGGTTCGCTGAACTGCTGTGCTGAAGACGGTGGTGGAGTTTGGCTCGGTACGGCGTACTACAGTAGACGTGTCGTGATGGCTGCATGTGAGCCATTCCGGACGAACCAACGGCGCGATGGGGGACGAGATCATCAGGTGCATCTTCTGTACCAGGACATCGAAAAGCGCCCAACCAAATTTCCACGGCACTGTAGCCGCCCTCGCTCGCCCACACACTGTGGGCCCCGCCCCGAGATACGTGGCCGGCCACCCGCCGCGCACGATCCGTCATGTTCGGCAGGCGGCCCGCAGCACGCTGCGTTAGGAAATCGTCACCTGACGCGCTCGCGCGTCGCTACCTCTGTGCGCGTGCGTGCGCCGGGGCGTCCCCGTCCGAAGTCCGAGCTCTCGCAAGCGGGCGCCGCGCCGTGCCGGGTCGCGTCGCGTTCGTCCCGTGGGCCGGCCGTGGCGTGTGCGCGAGGAGAGGGGGCCGAGGGCGACTCGGCGTCTCGTCTCCTCCCGTCGCATCGGCTGGGGACCGAGGGCGAATGAAAGCGGAACGGAGCCAGTCCGCGGCCGTGACGACGTCGAATACCGGTGGGGCTAAGATAATCGGCTGGTTTCGTGGCGGAACGGGGACCGGTCGGCACGAAAGGACGATGGCGACTGTGCAAGAAGACCGGCCGGGCCGTACGGCGTCAATGTCTTTGGTTCAAGCTGATCGACAAACGCGCGCGCTTGTCATATTTTTTTTCCTTTTCCCTGAAGACTGACTTCGTTCGAAATTTGGAACTTTGCAAATTGCATCGTGCTATTTCCGACTAAACAATTTCTAACGGGAAGGCGCTCTTCAAACTGATACCTTTCATTAAAACCTACGTGTAGCACGTTCATTGGCGTGTAGTGTGCACATGCGCCTCCGCAGACGGCAGACAATTTCTTTATTAATTGTTTATTTACACAGCGAGTCTTGTTCTTCGAGATTGATATGATCTTGCAAACGTGCTTGTTGTATTAGCGCGTCAGCAGTACGCACATGCTACAATATGGTCATACGACATGCAAGTGATTCGTACTAGGAGTACTAGAAATTAACCTGCCACATGCATTTCCTAAAATAATAATAAAAAAGACATGTATACGCATGCTACCTGACAGGCTGAAACAAAGCGCGTGAGGGTGACAGTTTTCTGTTTGAGGCATGGCAGGCGCGGTACTTGCCGACCTCCTCCGAAGAAATTGAGGGGAAAGAACCATGCGATTGCTCAATGAATCAACAATAATGTCACATTGTGTTGCGAAGCATAACGTAAATTACTCGTCTGGTACTCCTTCATGAGTGACAGTACGTATTCCGTATACCGCACCGTAGCAGCGACCAATCATGCATTCCTTTTGTCTTCTTCTGCAGTCCCCACATACAGAGGAGTCACGGTTCACATCAAAGGCACTGGGCAGTAGGATCCGGCGACTGGACGTCAAGGCGACACGTGGAGGTGCAGCTGCCTCACTCCATCGTCAGAAGATGACGTAGCACCCTTTTGGCTTCGCAAGATCAGACTGTTCTAGAATGTTCCTTGGCTAATTAAATGGTCAAACGGTCGCGCACCGTCCATGATTTTGATTTTTGACACTGATCGAACAGTGGAGATTTCAGATTGACGGGAGATATCTGGTCGGGCACCACATCATCGATCTGGACACCAGCGTAACTGCAGGGAAGCTTCGCCCTGCTGCATGCAACAACAGAGATTCGGTTTTTTGGAGGCAATTCTTGTGTGGGGAAAGGAACGTACAGTACTCGTATACTACACTAGCTTGGCAAGCTATGCAACTTCTGTATCCGCACGGGTATCGAGATATCTTCCCTGAAGAATTCTTGTCTGGGCGTCACGTTCTGGTACGGTGATGAATGCGTCGCACGCGGATGCAAAAACCATTCGGATCGAGCATCATTTCTCATAGCATGGAATTTGCTCGCGTTAGGGCACCATTTCTTGGATCCTTGCTTCTATCCTAGCATGACATCAATAATCTGGATGAGGTGCATGGATTTGGGCCAATCATCTCTTGCTTTGCCACGACAAACAAGGGCTACATTCCCTTTTTTTCTTGTTTTCTGATTGAAATGTGTGGCACCATTTTTTCTGTCGATGTGAGTTGGTTTCTTACTTCACCTTCACTGCTAGTACTAGTTTTTGTTTATATATATATATATATACTTTGTTAATGTTCACGTGTTTTTGCCTGGATCATGTGCAAACACACTCTGTCCAATTTATTAAAAAACAAACAATTGAAAAACACATGAAACTTGCTAAAAATGGTCATTTAAGTAGGGGACACAAGGAAAATTTGCTGCCGATCGTAGCGTGTGAAGCCCAAATAGTCCTGCCGATCGACCGACGCTGCAGAATGCAGACTTGTATCAGCGCACTCGCACTGGAGAGAAAAAAGATCTCCGTATCCACTGGCACGGCCCTGAAATCTGAGAAACGAAGCAGCAGCGAAGCTTCCCTTGCATACGGAAGGTAAGGTAAGCATCAGAAACTATGGCGTGTCTGTTCGGATCGTAATTACTTGGTTCTGGGAACATGGAATTTGCTCGGTGCTCTGCTATCCATTCCGGAGAAAGAACGGCCCGTTTGATCGAGCCGCCGGTATACGGCTCCATGACACTAGCATATGTTTGTGCTTTGACCTGACCTCTCCGCGTGGAAGCGCCGTGCTCCTACTACCTGCCTTTCCGTTCCTAGCTAGTCACTTCTGTCTTCAGCAGTAGATCCGTGCATGTGTATCTCTTAATCTCTCTGTTAATCTAAAAGTTCTGGCTTTTTTGCGCATCTAGTGATCCTAGAGGTCTAACAGCGGTCACGTGTGGGAACGCAAGGATTTCAAGTTTCGTTTTCGCGAAGGCTAATGTACATTGATTAGCCGTGTACCGGGCGTGTCTGGCGGCCTACGCAAGCCCATTGAGCAGTGATGGCAGAGAAAGATACGGGGGACCGGAAGCCGCGGCAAGCCGCTACGACGCAGAGTGGACGACCGCGGCCGCCAAACCTTAGAGCATCTCCAACAGTTCCCCTTTCCCCTTTCCACTTTTCAGCCATATAGGGGAATTGGAGGCAAAAATTCATCTCCAACAGATCCCCTTCTCCCTTTCCCCTTTCCCCTTTCTCCCTTTTTTTCCCCTCTCTCTCCCCTTTCTTTTCTCAATCTACCTCCTCATCCCTTTCCTCTCCCTTTCCTTCCCCTCCTTCCGAGCCATCCGATCCACCCGACGCCATGCTCCGGCGGAGCTCGCCGCCGTGCGCCGCCCTGCCCCGGCCAGCGACAGTCACCACCGCGCGCCGCCCACCCGCCCGCCCCCCTGCCCAGGCCAGTGGAGCTCGCCGCCCGCCCGCCCGTCTCTGCTCCGGCCGGCGGAGCTCGCCGCCTTTGCCCCAGCCGGCGGAGCTCGCGGAGCCCTGGGGCGTCGGAGCTCGCGGACCGCCGCCGGACTCAAGCTCGCCAGCACGCAGCCGGGGAGCGTCGCTGCCGGCCGTTGCGAGCGCCTCCAACAGTTTCCCTTTCCCCTTGTCGGCAGGCTGATTACTTTGCGTGCGCGGCCAACCTAAGCATGCAGGCTGATTAGCCCGCGCACGCAAAGTAATTGGCCGGCCTTGTCGGCAGCAGGCAAGTTTCGTCTTTGGGTAAAGCTTGGAGTTGGTGGTACGCCGTCAGGCTTCTCATCCATGATTGTACGATTAATATCCATGCGTGGCACTAGTAAACACAGGCCAAGTGGAGCGTGTGAACGAACGCCCAGCTCTTGAGCTTGCCCCGTGCTGCCTATCCACTTGGCGGAAATTGACCTCTGCAAACACTAGACGCGGGCGGGGCCGCTTCCCAGCAATCATTTCACTCGTCTTCGCGGCGCCCACAACTACTGGTGACGAGGCACACAGGCCGGGGATCCGGCGACCGGTCAGAGTCACACGTGGAGCCCCATCGTGTGGACGTGCGTCCTGGATGACGCCGGCCGTCACTCTTACATTCTCCTTTCTGTCGCCCTCTCCGGCCTTGACTTGTTCGCTCACTTCGCTTTCGCAACAATCAGATGGTTCTAGAACGTTCCATCCTCGCTGGTACTGTACGGTTCAAGTATCCGCGCATGCACCGGCCGCGATGACTTGAGCGCCAGTACTGACGGCAGATATCTGAAATCCTCTGGCGGCATGCGGGACGCCCACCAGAGAGGGGGAGGCTAGCTGCATGGAAACTTCCATGGAGTAGGGATCAGGTTTCGATTGGATCGCGATTCTCGTTCTTGTGGGGGGTGTAATTTCTGCGTGGCGCCTGCTACGTCCACGGTTTGGGAGAAGGAACAAACTGAAGAGGCATCGGCAACCGTACCTTTCTTGGAGCACGGGAGTTTGTTGCATTGGGTGCCGTCTGCTTGGGGATGAGAGGAATGCCTCGCCCACGTGCATTATTCAATAGGCATCGACTCATGCATCGTCTCTTTGCTGCGCGCTTTTCTGCTTTTGCCGTCAACGTTGTAGCACCAGTCTAAAGCCTTAGAAAGAGCAATAGTTTGTTTTACTAGAAACACTGGCGGCAAAGATGCAATATTGGCTGCCTTCTCGATTTTTTTTTTTTTTTTGGCTAAACGCTGGCGGCGGCTTCGATCGAAGAAGATAAGAAAGATGTTTGGCCAAAAATAAAAAGAACAAGACAAGAAAGATATCCCACATGATCTTTGTTGGTTTCTCTTGGCCCAGCCCAGCTTGCTAGTCCAGGCCGGCCGATCCAACAAGTAGTAGCAGGTCGACTTAGCTGGCCCAGTTGATTTCAGGACTATCCCCCTTCACATGCATCTTCCCCGACGCGTCCTCTATTCCCTGCACCCACCAAGCATTGACCGGGCGACGACGCCAAAGCCGGCGGATTTCATCTCGTCTCATCTCTAGCCATTGCTAGTTCTGCGCAGGATCACTCCCCCATTAAAGATTGCCGTGGTACGGTAAGTGTGCTCCTAGTCCTAGCTCAACTTCTTCCCTCCCCGACCTTACCTTCCTAGCCTGATGCCTTGTCACTTCCTCGACATTTTGTAGCAAATCCGTGCTCGTCATAGGCAGCAAGAAAGAGTGAATGAGTGATATCATCAATCTTGAGTTCTTGACTGGGTTTCACCTTGGTACCTACTAGTTTTTAGTCTTTGGCTTACGTTTAAGTTTCTGCTTCTAATCTGTTTGAAATCCGAATCAAGTCAGGCACATAAACGATATGAAACTAATGCTAACCGAATTACAAGTTCGCCCAGCATTGTTAGTAAGAATTTCAGACTAATCAGACACCGCTAACTCCAACAAAATTGTCCATTAAATTGTACCGATTAGATCTCATTAGACCAGCAACTCTGCAGATATGCTTATTTCTAAACTTACAAATTACTTATACCGCTTTCTGTTCAGAAAGATCACATAGAACTTTTTCTTGGGAAAAAGGCAGAAGTTTTATTTAAATCATACAACACAGATTCTAACAATTGCTGGGATTATCAGTTTGCGAAGACAGAAACCAGAAAAGAAAACACACACCCTTCTACTAACAAGCTGGCTGAAATCAACAGATCTACATTCAACCATCTAGACACATGACTCACAAACCTCCACAAGAGGAAATCCCCTTCCTTTTCTTCAGTTGCACTGCTGACTGGATTTTATCATAGAAATTCAGTTGCTGTAAAGCTTCAGTGCTTCCCTCTAAAATAAAAGGAAAAAAATATATCTTCAGGGTGAGTTACTGAGAACACTCACTAGTTTGTTTGCTGTGACAGAGGGCCACCAGTGCTGTAAAAGCTCTAACAATTGCTGAAGCACTAACAATGGAGCTTCCTGAAAACAAGCTTACCGACTTGATCAAAAGCAGTGAAAAGGAAAAGTGGAGACCAGTGAACAATCACAATATAAACAATTTTAGCGAAGATGAGATCAAACAGATCACAAATAGCTATAGCACTGTCATCGGCGAAGGTGGCTTCGGACAAGTTTACAAAGGTGTTCTGGATGATGGTAATCCAGTTGCAGTAAAAAAATAAAACACTACATGCGCCAGAGTCTGACTGAAGGGATTGGTAAGGAGATAATCGTCCACTGCCAAATCAATCACAAGAACGTAGTGCGGCTCTTGGGCTACTGCACGGAGGAAAATGCTTTCATAATTGTCACCGAGTATGTTTCTGGGGGAAGCCTCCGTGATCTTCTTCATGGCAGCAACAATCCAATTTCCTTAGATGAAAGGTTGCGTATTGCTGTAGAATGTGCAGACGCATTAGGATACATGCATTCCTCCATGTATCAACCGATCGTTCATGGTGATATCAAGCCTGATAACATTCTTCTGGACAGTAAATTGGGTGTCAAATTGTCTGACTTTGGACTGTCAAGGTTGCTTTCCTTGGACAAAACTCAATACACCATGCATGTTGCAGGCAGCAGAGGTTACATGGATCCGGAGTATATTGAGACAGGGCGTGTTGATCCCAAAAGTGATGTTTATAGTTTTGGGGTTGTTCTCTTGGAACTAATTACCAGTGCGACCTCGAGTGGTGAAAGAGCTGTGTGGAGAAAGATTTGGAATGCGCCAGTACCTTCAAAAGTCAGGGTCTTTGCGTGGAAGCTAGCAAGGAATGGACTGCCAACTAAGGAGAATAAGCATTTCCGCCACCTTGCGGAGGAGAACGGTTGTGATTTGTGTGGATGTCCCAGGGAGGATGGATTTCATGCAGTGATCATGTGTCCTCATGCAAGAGCCTTGCAGTATGAACTACGGAAGAGGCTACTTCTGCCAAAGGAAGAAGATTTGGCGCGTACAGGTACAGGCCCTGAATGGTTGCTGAACCTCTTGAACAGGTATGACACTCAGTCTATTTCAAATTTTCTTATGCTAATATGGAGATGCTGGGATGTTAGAAACAATTTCCTACAAGCTGGAGGACAAGTATCCATCGATGGCTCTGTGATTTTCCTTACCCGATACATGGATGCACTGTTGGCCATCCGACAAAATAAGAATGTTGGGGACCTGAAAGGGAAGCAGAAAATTGGGGATGTTACAGGCTGGGACCAGTCCAGGCAGAAACAGCGGGTGACCAGATGTTAGTGTCCTCCAGCCGGAGATGATCTCAAAATCAATGTAGATGGTGCTTACATTGTGGAATCTGGAGAAGCGTCGATCGGGATTATCATCAGAGGTCGTTCGGGACTCCCGGAGCTGACAGCATGGCGATGCCTACAGAAATGCAGTGATGCAGAGGAGGCAGAAGCACTGGCTTGTCTTGAGGGTGTTAGGTTGGCGGCAAGATGGCCTGATCGTACCTTCACTCTTGAATCGGACTGCTCAGCTGTGATCTCAAAGCTGACCTCCGTTGATCTAGACCGATCTCAGGTGGCAGCCATCATACTCGACATCAAGCAGGAAACTCTTCTTAGTAGCCTTAGCTTCAAGAAAATTAGTAGAGAGCAGAATAAGATAGCGCACGAGCTGGCGCACTTAGCCATCCGTAGGAAGGAACGCTGCGAAATGACAGGGGGAGTGCCTGCGTGCGTCGAGCCCTTTCTTTGTAATGTCTCTGGCTAAGTAATAAAGCTCTCTTTTTTTTCGAAAAAAAAAGAAAATGGGTTTAGTTCTAGCCTCGAAAGAAACTTCACTGATGCTATTAGGAAAGGAAGGAAGGAGGCACGAAAAATGTTTGACACTCAAATAGCAAATGAGAAACACATCAGGATCCTCGATGGAATTGGAAATCTAGCCGCAGAGTGCTTCACAAAGGATATGAAGGAACGTCCAGAAATGAAAAACGTTCAAGAAAGACTTCAGTTTCTCAGAAGAGCTCTTCACCGTGAGCAAGCCCAGGAAAAAGTGGGTGAAAAGTCGAGCATTCTGGATATTCAACCGGAATATTAATGCACGCAGAAAGCATTTTGAGAGAAATGTATACCCGATCATGAGTCGGGTCGTGTCGGGTTCGGGTTGAGTCATGTCGGGTTGCGGGTCAAAATTGTTGACCTGGGCCCGACCCGTGGCATGGTCGGGTCGGGTTTCGGGTTTCACGTGTAATTTCTCGGGTCACGTCGGGTTAGATCGGTTTTTTTTGGTGTTTTTTTTTTTTTTTTTTTTTTTTGACGCCTCTCATCTGGGTACAGCTGTAGTATCTGTTCATACACGCACGCACGCTCCACACTACACACGCACACCACACTCACACCCTACGCATACAAACAGACTACAACTACACTCAGATATGAAGACCGCGTCCTTCTGGAGATCACCGGAACTTCATGGCTCCGTAAACGACGAGCACGTCGCAATCCTTTTGTGGCTCCACGCGTGAGAGGCTTCTGAAACTTTTCTGGGAAGTAAATCCTCCGTGCGACAACCAGGGTTCAATCCTGGGGATCGAACCGTGGCGGGCAGCCTCGCCACTGCAAGCGCTACCACTGAGCCAGAGGCTCGTTCGCGGTTTTTTTTGTGTTTCGGGTTAAAAAATTAGCCCACGCCCGACCCGTCACGTGCTCGGATCGGGTCGGGTTTTTTCGGGCGGGTCGAGTCGGGTTTATCGGGTCGGGTGGCCCATGATCAGGTATAGAGGAATGGAGGTCTAATACTAGGGCTGGCTAATTTGCGCTCGCCCGCACGGAGACGCCCGTGCGGTCGCGCTACCGACAAAAGCCAGCGGGCCCCACCCAGTGCGCAGCCCCCCGCGTGGAGCGCGTCCGTCAACTGGACCCGACAAGCACAGGTGGGGACCATACTCGTAAAAACATTTTCAGGGAAAAAGTTTTGCAAAAAATCATTTTCAGGAAAAAGATTTTCAGAAAAAAGTTCAAAAAGAAATGATTTTCATGAAAAGTTTTGTATGAAAAAGTTTTGCAAAAAAATCAGAAAGATTTGCAGAAAAAATTTCCAAGAAATTTTGCAAAAATAAATTAGAAAAGTTTTGCATAAAAAGTTTATCAAAAAAATTTTGCAAAAAGAAATTGAAAAAAAACACCTACCTCCGCTCGGCTCGCCAGGGAGCTCCGGCCAGCGGCACCGTCGCCGCTCGGCTCGCCGGGAGATCCGGCCAACGCCGCCGCGTCCTCCCCGGTCGCCGCCGCCGCCGCCGCTCGGCTCGCCGGGGACCGTCGCTCCCTAGAGCTGGGATGCTTGTCGGGCTCGTCGCCGTGCAGATCCGCTTGCCGGGCGTCAATGGCCACCTCCCGACGTCGCGCCACTGCTCCAGCTCTAGCGCTGCAGCTCCCATGCCCGACGAGGCAGCACCGCCGCCCCCGCACCCGAAGCCCGCCGCTGCTCGGCTCACCGGGGAGGCTTCCGACCGGCCAGCGCTGCTGTCCCGCGTCGACGCGTCGCTGCTCGGCTCGCCAGGGAGGCCGTTGCTCCCGCGGCCGACCAGCCCGCGCAGCCGCCCAGCGCCGTCGACCCCCGCGCCACTGGATTTGGATGGAAGATGGATGGAGGATGAGACCGAGAGAAAGAAAAAGTTTAACAGCGAGTGAGAGATGCGTGGGGCTGAGTTGTGACGGGCCCACACACGTGGGGCGGCGCAGGGACTGAGCGCGAGAAGAGAGCGATGCGCTCAGGCGCAAATTTAGGATTTCGCCTAATACTGCAAGGAACTTCTGGCCTAAGTATTTTCACGGAACAGAGTCTACAAAAAATCACCGGCAACTATTCAATTGCAGTTGGCAACAGTTATTTTGCTTGTGTCTACGCCTACGCGGGGTGGATTGATGACAGTACGAGGGTGGTGGTGAAGAGGTTCACCACGTCAGAAGAAACCGGAACAGATTGTGTCGTTAATGCAGTACAGTCTGCGTGTCGCATTTCTTCCCATAAAAACTTCATCAGGCTTGTCGGCTGCTGTTTGGAGACGGTTGTTCCTTTGTTCGTATATGAGTTTGCTTAATGGGAGTATGTACGTCATTCTGCACGGTAATAACGGTAAATGCCGTCTCCCACTGGATTCACGCCTAAATATTGCTACAGGATCGGCACAAGCATTAGCATATGTCCACTCAATGAGGCCTACTGAAATAGTACATGGTAATATCACATCTGACAATATATTGCTACACCATAATTTTTTGCCGAAAGTCTCAAGATTTTTTTTCAATAGCCTTAAAGATGTTGAGAGTGTATATGGGTTTGAATCCGACATTGCATACGTCGACCCAGTTTACATGAATACTGGTGTCTTCACAGCAAAGGGTGATGTGTACTCTTTTGGAATTGTCCTCTTGGAACCATGATTTTAAATAGCGGGCTATGGTAAATAGCGGCACCTTTTTTCCAGCAGCTATAAGGCTATAGCGAAGCTATAGCGGAGCTATGACAAATGACGTTTTTTGAAAAAAAACTCTTGAAAATTACATATAGTTGGTGTATAAAATTAAGATAATTAAGATATCTGAGGAATAGAAATATGTTTTAAAAGGCAAAAGGAGTTCAGAGAACATTACTTAATTAAGTTGGCGTTACAACGGTCAACAACACAGTTCTAGGCTTCTAGTTTGATAGCTCCATGTTCATGACCAAAACAGAAGTGCATAACATACATGTTGGTCCGGTCCTCAACGGGGACTTGGTCTGCTTGGTGCCTGCTCGCCGCCGGCTCCTGAGTGCTGATGCCGAGCAGCAGCCGCTGCAACCGTCGCTTCAATGAGCAGCCGTCGCCGCAAGGAGCAGCAGCCGCCCGTCTGGTTTTCTTCGATGGGTAGAAGTTAAGGATTGGCTGGTTCTCTTTGATGGCTAGAGCAAAGATTGGCAACAATAGGCTGCTGTTATGTGCTGCGCAAATGCTAATTGGGATTTTAGATGGGGTACAGGATTACAGACAGCTCAATGATCAGGAGATCAGGCTGAAGAGGGATTTGAAGGCGCGCTTCCTGGACATGACAGCACTGGAAAAATTGAGAGCAAAACAGCAGTCGAGACTTGTGGCTATTAGGGCGGCTGAGGCAAATACTAAACTTTTTTACATCCAAGCTAATGGGAGAAGGAGGAAAAATTTTGTACAACCATTAGACACCGAGCAAGGAACTTGTTACACGCAGGAAGCAAAGGAAGAAGAGGTTTTTAACCATTTCAGCAAGCTGTTCGGCCCACCTCAGCCAAGAGAGTTTTCTTTGAACTGGGAAGAGATCAATTTGGGACACCATAATCTAGCACACCTGGAGGATTCTTTTACAGAAGAGGAGGTTCATGGAGTGGTTCAGGACATAGCTAGCGACAAGGCTCCAGGCCCTGAT